>JAGTTD010000002.1:31075020-32301299 GCA_018398585.1 Simmondsia chinensis | reverse complement strand
TATAAATATGACAATACATACCTTGGTACACATGTTTTGATATAAACTGATTAAACTCGAACAAGAGCAAAAGGATGGTGAATGGCAGTTTGTAGACCTTCTACTCATGGGATTGAGAATTTCAGTGGGTAGATATATTTTATGCCTCACAAAAGTAGGGACCAACAACGTTTATATAGAAAAACCTGAAGTTCGCTCATTAAAAACTCCTAGCCCATATAGAGTTTGGCTCCACCTTGCACCCAGCTATAAAGTCCAAGATGACCCTCTTCCTAGTAATCTTCAGAGTTGTTGGCAACTAGGAGTCCAAGGATTTGCCTTTAAATAAGCAACTTAAGAAACTCACTTATATTAGGAAACCAAGACTTTTGGTCCAATTGAAACATTGGTCTACACATCCGAAAACTTTCCAACATTATGTTTCAAGCTTTAGTGGAAGCCCTAAGTATTTCAGGTGTTGGGTGGGCAATTTTAATTTTATAAATTAAAATTACTTACAACTATTGTATCAAGAACAGTGGAATCACAATTCAAAATTCTCAATTTTATATATGTGTGTGTGTGTGTGTGTGTGTAACTCTAATTAAACATAATAATACATAGGATAAATGACATACCTATGAAAAACAATTACATGCAAATTTAAAGGGTAAGTTGAGAAATCTCATACATCACTGTAGACCGCAAGTGTAAAAGATGCTCCAAAGAACCTCAGAGATCTTCTCTGCAATTTCTCTTAGGCATCGGGGAAAAACCAAGTTGAAAAAAATATTAAACCCTAGTCAGCCAGTCTATTCTTATACAGGTAGTCAAACGGACTCATTAATTAAAAATAAAAAAAATAATAAAAATAAAAATATATTCTAGATAAGTTAAAACACCCAAAATAATTATCCAAAAACCAAGTCAAGAAAGGCATGAATTGCCCCCAGGGCACACCTAGTGTCGCGTGCAAATTGCCCCAAGCCTATTTTCGCAATTTTTTCTTTTTTTATTTTTGCATAAATTCATCTCGTGGATTTTTTGGGTTTAATAAAATAATTTATTCAACTCTTGAATAAATAATTCATCTAATTAATTTCGATTTCTCTAGGTGTATAATTTAAAGGCTTGCACAGGGATCTCAGGAACAATTTATTCCTCGCTCCAAATGGGTCAAATCTGATTATTATCTCTAATAACAATTGATTACCATTTAATAAAATTTAATTCCACTAAATAAGTTTTACTGCACTCCAGGAATAAATATATTTACTCGTTAAATTTTTTTGTAATAATTTAATCACAATTAACCCTTCTACTAAATGTCCATGAAAAAAAAAAAAAATTCAAAACTCACAATTGACCCTTCTACTAAATGTCCACGAGAACAAAAAATTCAAACTATAATTTTCATTTTTTTCTCACTTTTTCCATTTTAGTTCCCAATTTGCCCTTCTCGAATAATTTACTAATGCAAAAAACACTTTTGTATTAATTCTCGAATAATTTGAATTGCTCACTTTCGATAGTAGTGCAAAGACGAGCAAATCACGTGGTCCATTCAGTGTAACAATCACATTGTAATACTGTTGGAAAACTTTAATTTCGGAAAGTAAATTTTTATTAGATTGGCTCGATTAAGCGCAGCGAAAATAGCTTTAAAATTTTTTAATTTTAAATCTGAAGATCTCTATTCTAATATATACATAACGAACATAAAATATCAAAGCATAATAAAATTGAATTAAAAGCATATATAAAGTTGCGAATATTAAAGGAAAGCTTTTGAAAAATAGTAATAAGAAATACCTGAATTGTAGAACGTGATTGTCATCCGGGAGGAATTATCAAGATCGTGAGATCTTCTCGGCAATGACCCCTTGACACCCAAAGTGTTGGCTCCGAAAATAATTACTCAGTGATAGAGAAATTCCTCCTTTTTAATTTTTTGAAAAATCATATTTTTCAGAAAATTATTTGTACGCTAAACTGAGTTCTCCAAGACCCCTATTTATAATAGGCATTGGGTAGAAAAAATTTTCAAAAATACGATGTGGGATTAACATAAAACAAAACACACGTTTTAAATCTATTAAAACGATATACTACCCAAAAAAAAGAAAGCATTTTTTGAAACAAATTTTAAAATGCCACTTGTCGTCCCATGATTGGCCGGCAAAGAAAAATGCAGATAGAGATCCATAGCAGTGCACAAAACTTTGACAAGTGTCGTCACCCGATTCGTTAATATCAAGGAGGACAAACTAATAATGTTAAAGAAGATTCAAACAAGTCAAAACATGGTAAATATGTTGACAAAGGTGGTTCTTAGTGGTAAGTTCGAGTTGTGCACTAAGTTGGCAATATGGATTCCAAATAGGTCCATCTAAATTTCACTCCTCCTTATAGTGGGCTGGAGGGGGTGATTTATTGGGGGGGGGGGGGGGGGGCATGATAGGCACTATGGTTTAGCCCACATGTTACAAGTTTTTGAATAAGGAAAAAGCCGTAAGTTAAAGAAAACAATCTTATGAACTTTATACTCTTTCCCTTGCTTTTTGAGCTAAAGGCTTTGCCCTATGCGGGTTTTTCATTATATTTATTTATATACGTTAAGAATGAGGATGCTCAGCGTCGAGAAAAACAAATTTTAGCAGTGGTGAAAAGTCATTTGGAAGTAGCAGACGACAATGAAGTAAAACAATTAAAGTTCAACGAGAGTGGGTGCAGATTAGAGAACAATTAGAAGACAATTTTCTAGGCATTGTTTGGATTGGATATGGAGAATCAATCGTACTGAAGGCCCGATGGGGAAATAATTACATCGTTCTAATCGCTTATGAGTTTTAAGTTAGGATAAACAGCTCGAAATAATGTCATTTTACTTATGTTCATAGTGGAATTATTGTTGTCAGTTGCACCGTTATTTTTTGCCTCTACTATTGAGAGTTTTTCATGTTATATACAATTTTTCTTTTTCACATATTTTCTTTTTGATATCTCAACGATTTTTGTGGAGCTTGTGAATTGACATTATTGGGAATAATGCCTAAAACCAATACAATTTGTATAAAATTTGCATCCATTATGTCAAATCAAATTATTCCATGCCTGTTAAAGTTCCCACCGATGAAGGTGCTTAAGGCATCCATCATGGCAAATCAAATTTTAGCGAAGGTGCTTATTGCTCCAATCTCTGCAACCAATGTAAAGGAGGTGATTTTCTAGCCAGATAGCTTTAAAGCCACCAACTTTGATGGCTTTCCATGTATTTTTATCATGAGTTCTTGGATCATATTTCTGAGGACATGGAGAGATCATGAAGGGGTTCATCGAGAGTTGACATCTTTTGCAGTAGCTAAATTTTACCAATGTGGTCTTATTCCTAAGTTAAATTGACTAGAGAGTATGAAAGATCTTCGCCTTATTAGCCTTTGTAACTTCAATTAAGATTTTTGCCAACTGGCTAAAGGGGCTTCTTCTTTCTATTGTTACCTAAACCATGGGGCTGTTGTTTAAGGTTGGCGAATTTAGGATGATATAATTATTTTCCTTAAGGCGATCCACCATGATATGTATGTCGGGAGGAAGGGGAAGGGCGCAACCATGGCCCTCAAGCTTGACTTGGCCAAAGCTTATGAGTAGGTTGATTTGATTTTCCTTGAGAGAGTTCCTCAAAATGAGTTTATGTGAGTTTTATAGGTTTTAGAGACATGGAAGGCTTCTACTTCTCTTTGTTGGCCAATTAAACTTACAGACTGATTAACAATCTAGACACCTTATGGATGCAACTTCTCAAAGGTATCCACTTTCCAAATGTATCCTTCTTGGATTATCTATTGAGGTATTGCCCTTCATGGGCATGGATAAGTCCTCTTGCATGGTGTGACTTCTTGGAATAGTTGTTTAAGATGGAAGATTGTCGATCATTGCTCCACCTTGATTTGGAGGATAGGTGGATCCCAGATGTTTATGGATTTATGATTCAGTTGCCCATGCTGGTCAACACCTCGGTTCATTTAGTCTTTGACCTTGGGGACCTCTCAACTCATGGATTGAAAGAGGACTCAATTCCTTCTTTGTTTAGTCAAGATGAGATAAATGCAATCCTTTCTATCCCTATTAGGGGTCCGGTTAACCCAAACCACCTCATGTTGCATTACTCTCGGGGCAAAATCTTCTTGGTCAAGAGGGAGTATTTTTGGTGGCTGGAAATAGGAAGCGATTAGTCTTCATCCTTCCCTATTATGCAATAATGATTTGGGTACAACCTTCTAGTCCACCTTGAGCCTTCAGGTGGCCCCATAAGTTAAATTCTTTATTTGGAGAGCAGTCTTCAATGCACTTCCTATGTGCAAGAACCCGAGGAGGAGAGGTCTTTTTGTGTCTCAAGTGTGCCTCAGGTGTAGTGCCAAAGTGGATTTAATTGAGCATATTCTCCTCAATTGCCTGTTGGATCAAGCTACATGTTTCTCTTCTCCGTTGCGCCGCAACCCATCCATGGTTTTGATCCCATCATATGGGAGTTGGCGAGGTGGGATGTCCTCTATTTCTGCTGAAGCAACTAAGTCTTTTAGTCTCATTGTTGGCATGCCTTGGGTACTTAAAAAGAGAAAAGCCTAGAATGTTTCCAAAAGGTTTAGACTTTATCTAAAACCATGGCATCCCTTATTGTTTATAACATTTCTAAGTTTCTTCCTTCTTTGGTGAACCTAAAGAGGTCTGCCAAGATTCATGTTTGATTAATATAAACAATCCATTGAAGTCCTCCCTCCCAGTGGCTTCCCCAGGCTTAACAGTAATGTCACCTAATCCTCCTCCCTTGTTTGGGTAGCAGTGCCGATGGTTGCTAGGTACTTTGGGGTACTCCTAGTGGAGAGTGGTGCAGTCAATTAGGGCAAAGCAATCATTTGAGGATGAAATTGTGACCATAGGGCGGTATGTGCCTGGGTGATGGAGGTTGGTAGAAGGTGAAAAGTTATTGAGTCACACTGTGTTGAAGTTATCGATGTTATTCAGAGGCTCAAGTGCCAGCTGCCATGCCCCTTCTATGCTTTATGCTGGATATTAGAAATCTTGGTTCTCATTTTAATGCTATTCCCTTTGCTTGGATTTCTAGAGGGTGTAATGTGGAGGCCCAAAATGTGGCCAAATGTCATTTTGATGGCCATTGTAATCATGCTCCTTCCAGCTCTTCCCATGTTAAAGGGATTAGCCCGGTTGGTGTTGTATAGTTACTTTTGGGTCAGCAACCCTTCGAGAAAAAAAGATCATTTCATATCTACTTAGTATTTTATTATTTTTTTATGTTTTCACACCTTTTGCCTTTGCATTATCTTTTCTTCTCATTCTTAATTTGGATTTAATTGCATTTCAATAGGTAATTGTTGAATGATCATAATTTATTGCAGTCATTTTTCTTTGTTTTATTTTTTACTTTTTTCGGTTTCATAACGTACTTGGAGAAAATTAATTTATGATTTTTCTTCTTTTCCTTTCCTTTTCCTTGGGAAAACTAAAGCTGACTCTTTCTAATCTGATTATAAGGATTGCCGAGCACTCCTTCAAGTGCAAATAGCGGAAAGCAGGTAGGGAGGTTATTAAGTTGTACATGGAAAAGGCCTATGATAGGATAGAATGGGATTTCCTGAAATCCGTTTGATTAAGATAGGGTTCTCTACCACAAGGGTAGGTTGAATGGTGTAACATGTCACTTCAGCCACTTTCTCAATTCTTGTCGAGGATGCCTAATATGGTTTCATCAGGTTGAGCAGGGGTCTTAGGCAAAGGGATCCGCTCTCCTCATACGAAACAATACTTCGTTGTCTAGATTCTTCCTAAAAGAGCTAAGGAGAGATACGAAGGACAATGGAGTCCGAATTGCTAGGAGTGCTCTTAACTGCCCATGCCTTCTTTTTATAGATGATAGTCTGCTTTTTTGGGAGGCAAAGGTGGAGACTTGTAGCAAGATCAAGGCAATCTTAGAGCCTTTTTGGGATTGCTTATTTTAGAAAATAAGTACTTTTTTCTATAAAAAAAAAAGCACTTTTTTGGAATCTAAAAGGTGTTTGACAAATATCAAAAAGTGCTTTTTTATTAAAAGGCAGAAGCAGAAATTTCGTACTTCTGATTTTAAGCAGAAAGCAGAATCAAAAACATAAAATTTTCAGGACAAAAATACCTCTACTCAAATATTAAAATTATATCATACACTTACACAAATATCATCTTTCAAACTATATTACTTATGCTATCTATATAGAAGTTTGAAATATATAAGTTCGTTATATTATATTGATGTATTTTCAAAATAAAGTACTTAATAACATGTTTTGGACTTGTTTATGATGTATTTGGTTTGAATATGATGTGTGTTGACACACGTGCTAAGTGTGTCGACACACAACTTTGTGGAAACATTCTCAGGAAGCTGAGTGTTGACACACAGCTCTGTGTATCAACACTTAGATTGACACACGATAACACATAGCTTCAATAGACAGGTAGAGGTGGCTAGCGGGCTAGGTTGGCCTGAAACTTGGCCCGGACCACCCCGTTTGGGCTGGGCCACGGTCCATTGGGGGCTTTTGCCCCAATGTTTAGTGCCCACTTGGACATTATATATTATTTTATGGTTGTATTTGTATTTGTATTACTATAATTGTATTTTTTTTAATAAATTATAACACATTTGATTTTATAAAATATATTCGTAATTTTGTAACGTACTATTATATTTTTATAGTTGTATTTTTTTAACAAGTTATAACATCGATAACTGCAACACAGTGTGACTCAATAACCTATGCTAGCTGTGGGGTTGAAAGGGAAACACTGACCACCTTTAAATCTCTAGAAAAATGTCCAGGGAAAATTAGGGTGGTTGTGAGATTTGGATGGCTAGGCAATCCGCTGGAACATAGTATGCTTCTTGATGAATTAGAAAGGCGAAGAGGTGGAAGAGGAAGGAGCGTTCATATCAAGCTTTTTAAGTTCATATGGTTTGGTAGATTTAGAAGGCCATGAATGTGAAAGTTTTTCGTAACTGAGCCTATACTCTAGCCAAAACTATTGTTGAAGATCGCTGCTGTTGCCGAGAATGGAGTTCTAGGAGTCATCTAGATCGATTGGAAGAGGTGCTTAGCTCAAAAAGAAGATTCAAAGGGGTATAAATCGGGCGAGAATTGGATAAAGGACTCCAAATAAGGAAAGGTTTATTTTAGTAACACATCATTTTGGACAAGTGACTGTGTTAACGCCAGAGACGGTGGCAAAGAAAAATGGTCTTCTCAGAGCAGTTAATTTGGGATTCCGAATATTGAAGTCCAAGGTGATAATGAGATAGCTATGAAGGGTCAGTCCCTCTTGGTAGATCTAGGACTAGGGATGACAATGGGGCGGGGCGGGTATGGGGGGTGTCTCCTCCATACCCGTACCCGCCACCCAAATCCTATACCCGTACCCGCCCTATTACCCGCCACGGGTATGAAGTGGATACCCGTACCCGTCCCGGCGGGTACAAACTCATACCCATACCTGCGGGTATCCAACAAGTATGCATTACCCGCCCCATACCCTCTCTAATATAAGTAGAAAATGATTATCTATACCGGGTCATATTAGTTATGTAATACTACTTTTAAAAATTAATTATATTTTTTTTATAACATTGATAAACAATTTGGGTTATTAAATTTAAACATGTATTTTTTTTAATTTAAAGGTTAATTATGTACAAAATAAAGCGGGTATGACGGATATGAGGTGGAGCGAGGCGGGTATGGAGCGGGGCGGGTGCAAAACTATACCCGTACCCGCCCCATACCCGTGACGGGTACGGGGCGGGTACACCGAACCCGAACCCACTATCCGCCCCACTTATACCCGACATTATTCAAGATGTGGGAATGACAACTCAAGAGGGAAATGTATTCGCTTTAAACTATTGCTATTATATTGTTTTTATGTCCCATTTGATTTCTTAACCTTGCCTAGATCTAGATCTTATTATTATGGCTGCGCGTTAGGGCATGCCTTTCCTATGAGGCAACTCCCAAGCTCATTTATTACTGGTGTTAAAAGAAAATTTTTTTGAACATCTTGGTTAAAGAAAATTTCATGGATTTTTTTTAACCGAATATTACAAGGATTGAGATTTAGATTATTTTAAAAGAAGTGAATACTTGACAATAATACAGTGTATATTCTAAGATTATTTACATTTTTGTAGCTTGACATTCGTGAAAATAATAAAGAGGTCCATCACCTTTTTTTTGACAAAAAAAAAGGATTACGATTGATGTGATGACATCATATGAGAAAAAATTGACATAACATGTTAATTTAAATGTCCCACTACAGTATGTTAATAAAAATACAACTCTTGACCCTTTTTCTTTTAGAAAAGAGAAAGACTCCATTTTGTATTGTTAATACCCTATTTAGTTTAGTATATCTAAATTTTTTTTTTTCAACCGGTTCAGTTTTTTAATTAAGTCTTTAAAATGACATTGTCATGGGACGAGTGATATTTTGATCAAGGCAGACCAAATGCATTGGGACCCTAATACATGGGTATGATCGAAAAAGAAACAGCCGAAATACTCCCAGGGAGACAACAAATAGCATAAGAATCTTACATGAACACCTTCATTGAACTCTTTCACAAAACTGAGTTGAATCCCTGTCAATTTCCCCCCATTTCACCGTCAACAATCCTCCATCTTCTCCATCCCACCCATACTCATCAGATCTGCACCCTCTTACAATCCTCAATTCAAACCCTAGAAACGCAAACCCCCAAATTTCTCGGTGTTAAAACCCTAGAACTTCGCATTGATGGAGGAGTACCCGGAAGAGCTAAGAACCCCACCAGTGCCATTGATATCGCTGGTGGGTTGCCCGGAGATGCACACAATTATATCGACCCAATTGCACTCGGAGCAGCCCCCAATTAACACATTGGCATTGCCGGATTTCTCCAAGATCTCGATAATGACGAAGAAGAAAGATTCAGATGGTGGGTCTCCAATGGGGATTCTAAAGAAAGATTGGCTGATGAAGCATAGGACGAGGGTGCCTGCTGTTGTTGCGGCGTTGTTTGCTTCTAATCATGTGTCCGGTGATCCTTCTCAGTGGGTTGAACTTTGCAACCAGCTTGATCAATTGAAGTAAAACCTTGTTCCTTTTCTCTGGATTTTGTGTAGATGCTTATTTTGTTTAGTAATGATTCGTATGCAGAATTGGTATATGGGTCAATAGTAATAGCGCAGCGGATAGGAAGTATACACGTTTGGCCTGGGAGAGGGAAACAAAAGAGAATAGATAGAAATTAACTAAAAGGGGAAGTAATGCCTTCATCCTTGTCTCTGGGGTTCTTTGCCCTACTTTCTAGTTCCTCTGGGGATGCTTATTTGTTTAGTAAGGTGGTATGGAAATGATGCATACGCAAAATAGGTCATATGGGTCGATAGTGATAAGGCAGGCTAATAGGAAGTAAACAGGTTTGGCCTAGGAGAGGGAAGCAAAAGGGAATAAACTGAAATTAAGAGGGGTAAAGGGGGGACGATAAGGTAATATTCTACCCCTTTTTGGATATGTTAAATTAAGAGGGGTAAGGGTAAAAAGGGGTAAATAAGTTACCCTTATTTGGTAATTGGGTAAAGGGGTAAGGGTAAAGAGAGTTATTAGTTAAAATAAAGGCAAAATTGTCCAAAATTTTTAAAACATTAACCTTACCCCTTTTTATCCCCCAATTTGGGGGTTAAAGAAAATGAGGGTAATGGGGGTAAGTTTGTATCTCCCATTACCCCCTTTACCCCTCAACAGCATTTGCCAAATAGGGGTAAAAATTATCCTCCTTTACCTTTACCCCTCTTTACCCCTCTTTACTCTGTTGCCAAACAGGGGATAACTAGAAACGAATCAAATCCCTACTCCTTTCCTCTGGTTTTCTGTCCTACTTTCTAGTTTTTCTAGGGATGCTTTTTGTTCTGAAATAGGTAAGAAGAACGCTAGACCTCCTACCCATAGTTAGTAAGGCTGAGCGAATCTTGGTACACGGCTCAATGAAATTATGTGCTAAAATTGTTCACTTGATTCTATGAAATTGGGCCCAGAGCTGCCATCCTATCTGCCACCATATTGTCCTCCCGAAACACACAAGCGACATGATATTCCACTGTTTGTGTTGACATAGCCCATATATACTTCATGATTGTTTTGATTTGCCAACGACAATGAAATTCCTGCCTAATGATGCGAACTATCATGGGAATGATTTTTTTGTGTGTGGTTGGTATGAAGAAGAATGATTTTCTGTCTGAGAGTATTGAGACTTGGAAGTGTGCAAATTTGAGGAGCTTTATTTATGTATTTTGTATAGAATGCTGGGGTTAAAATTATGGTCTAGACTAACGTAACAAATTTTGTGGAACGAAAAAGACTGAGAAATTGCATGGGTTTGTTGCAGTTTAAGAAATTGCCAATGAGGCATTAGTCTAGTGGTTAAAGAAAACAAGGTTGATGTCCTGCATCGAAAGGTCATAGGTTCAAATTTGATCCCCACTTACCTACTAGGAAAAGGATTTTTGATAAAAGCTTGTGGCCCATTTGTTTGGAAATGTTAAGACTTTGGAACTTGGTGTATGTTGGGTGATTGTTTATTTTTGACCAAAAATTGTAGAATTTAAGTGTTGGTCGTTGTATTGATTTTTCTGTATGGGCTTGCATGTGTATACTCAAACTAGCTACGTTGGGTTGGAGTTTGAAAACGATAAAATGAGTACAGTTGTTTGTTAGACTACTGAATTTGATGTCCCATCTTGGTGATATCCGTGATACTTCCCCTGGTATTTGCATATCATTTGTTCTTACTCCTTAGAGAGACAAAGAAATTCATCTGAGGGGGTAAAGTGAGGTTATGCCTTTAAACCAATGGGAAATTCAAGCCAAGAAGAGACAAAAACTTGAATGAGACTCTAGAGTGCCTGCGATTGTTTGGAGAATCAAGTCCTTGCTAACTTAATATATTCCCTCTGTGCCACTTTTTTCGCATATCTCAAACTGGCCTTTCTATATAGTTATTTAATACATGGTTGGCCAATAAATTGGGACTATCTCCAATACAGTCGATTCACAAGTGGCTAACTCCAGTTACTTCTCTTCAACACTTTGTTTTGTCGACTAGGATAACCGTTCTGTGTTGGAGGAAGTAAACCTTTAGATACTTTGGGCCCCATAACTATAGTAGTCTTGGTGATTGTAAAATACTATAGAAGTTATCAGACCCTTGACGACGCAAAATTCTCTTAAACTGCAATCATTACTCTGCTGGTGGCGGAATCATCATTGTGGAAGATACAATCTTTAGGTTTAAAAGTGATTTGTATTCCCTAGCATTTTGGATGACCAACAAATAACTCAATTCAATGGCGTAGTTTCATCTAAAGTGGCAAACCGAGAAATTCTGGTTTGAGCGTTTATTGGTTTTGCTAGACTATGGCTTTGTAAAACCCATACTGGATAAAACAAGCAAAGTATGTTAATGGAAAAAATGCTTGCCTCTAGCTGAAAAGAAGATAGAATACAACAACTACAACAAACCCAGTGCCTCAAAAGCTCCTGCATAAGCGGGGTCTGGGAGGGGTGGATGTACGCAGCCTACCCATTCAGAGTGTAACTCTGCCGAGAGGCTGCTTTCGAGGACCCCCAACCTTATAGGGTTGACAACACGAGGACTTCCTAAGAGGTCACCCATCCTGGTACTACTCTCGCCCAAGCACGCTTAACTTCGAAGTTCTAATGGGATGCTGTTGCATTAGTGCCTAGTAAATGAACCCTTGAAAATAAGATAGAATCATTTGATAAAAAAATGGTATTATCTCTAAATTCAAGGACAAGCATAATTGATGAGTATGCTTTGTAAAACTAGTGGATATGCCAGTTGATGCCTGCCAGCGCATTATTATCAGAGAGGAATCCTCCTCTGACAATGTGTTTGACAGTATCGATTTATTCCAATAGCATAACGCTACTACTTGAAAAGATGTTTTTTTCTATTGGATACTTTAGGATGTTGATAATAGATTTCTTCTCTTTTGTAGGATTCTGTTAGCTAATTGCTAGTTAGTAAGAACTTGTTTTGGGTCTTCAATCTTAGTAAGAGTAGGTGACTGGATGCTTTACTAGCAGTACATCCCTAGAACTGGCTTGCCAAATATCAATTTTCCACGGGAGTTTGATGAGAAGTTCCTGCCAATATTCTGTAGGTGAATTTCATGTGAGCCATTTGAAGCCTGAAATGCTGTTTGACCAAATCTCTTATCTTTTAAAATTATGATGAAGAATAGCAAGTGAACCACAAAAACCATGTGATTGAAGCAATGATATGCAGCCCTCAACTTTATTTGGAGGAAAAGAAGCTATGGCAGATGGATGGAGTTCTCTGCAATGAAACTCGATTTGCAAAACTAAACAATATGATCTTTTGAAGCATACCCCCCATGATGTAAAGTCATGGGTAAGGATATAGGCGAGCGTTCAAGTTGTGTATCTGGTGTTTGGTACCTTTTGTTACACAACTAGCCTAAATGAATTAAAGCACAAGTAGGATTTCTTCATTTAATATGGTTGTTCTTATTTGTTGATACATTGCACACATTTTACGATAGAGGAAGGGTGAAACCAATCCCCTGAGACTGATCTATCTCTTCCATGCACTTCTGCTATATTCTAGCTCATCAGTTTTAGGACATAAAGCAAGCAAGGGCCTATGAAATGGAGTACGAACCTCAGTAATGAGAACATTCATCCATTATAAATTATCAATGCAGATGTGCAAGGTATATTAATGAGCCTATATGCTGTATACAACTGACAGCTGTCAACTACATTTATGTAGCTATGTTGTCAATATGCAACTTGCTGTAACCAGTTATCTTGACCATGGTATCAATGTACTTTGATGTTGTCAAATATGCCTCTCCACATATCTGCCTTACTTAATGTGGACAAACTTTGTTTTATCTTGTGGGTTTTATCACTTGTCTTTATTTGTAAATGTGGGTTTGAAATCCTGCATTTATCACTCTGCAAATTTGGAGATACTTCTGTACAGAACATATGGAAAATTGTGCCCAGCAGGAACTATGCAAGAACTGGAGGTTGAAATTCATTTTAGCAAACAAAGCCTTCGTATTTAACAGTTATGCTGTCCGAGTTATATATTCTGCTTCTTTGCTCTGTATTGCAATAGTCCTTGTTACAATACTTGATTTTTTCCTGCTGTGTTCAATTATTTCTGATTTGCTCTTCTTGACATGGCAGAGGTGTAATTCGTGCAAGGAATATCAAGTTACTTCTGGTTATTGTGCAATCATATTCTGGCGGTAAGCAACAGGCACTCTTGTCATTGGCGCTTAATGTGAATAAATTTCTGATTGTTGCATGAGTTGTCATTGTATATGTGCTGCGATTTATCAATTTTCTTGTCTTTGGCATCTGATCTGAAGGAGATTCAGGCAGCTGCTTGGATGTCCCTGTTCTTTTGCTGTCTGAGTCGGCCTTTCTTCCATTTCCATTTTTTTCCTTTGATGTACTGGAAATCATCACATTCTTTGGAGAAAGAAGTTATTGAAATATTGTCAATGGTTGAAAACTTAACGTGCTATGTTTTTTTACAAAATACTAGGTCAATAACTTTTATGGTGACTCTTCTCATCTTGTATTAAACTGCAAATATTGAATAGTGCAGGGGTTGTAGTCCTACTCGATAAGACCAAAGTAAGAAAGGGTTTAGTAACGAGGAATCCTGTTTTTTAAAGGGGACTCCAGGGACTAAACTAGGGTTTTCAGACTGAGGACTAGGGGAACATAGAGAATAGAAGAAGAGGGAAAGAAATAGTGAGGGGCAATAGAGAGAGAGAGAGAGAGGATTCCATTTGAGTCAGTTAAATCTGAATACAAAACAAATAGCAATTTGTAGTCAAAACTACCAGGGAAAAACGGCAAACATCAAAGAAATTCGAAACAAAAATGTACTGCAGTTGCAGGAGGAGTCCATGGTGGATTAGTTGAGCCATTACTTTAGCGGCCCTTATCTCTGTGATCCACCAGCTTGTCAGTGACGAGGATGTGGAAACCCTTACTTGGAGTAGACGCTTGTGGAGATAAAACACACAGAGAAGCAGCGAATTAGGTGTAGAATATGGGTTAAGGAAGGCATCTGGACATCTAGTGTGATCTGATGATTTAGGAGGACAGCTGTTGCAATCTAGGAAAGGTGACGCTGGATCTGGGTGTCGCGTTGCAAGATTGGCAGAGGGCAAGAGTTTTGGCCTGCGAGACTTTGGATAGCTGATGCCTCACTGTCTTTGGCCTTGAGAGGATTATTGAGTGATCGCGCATCTTCACAGGTTCCAAACACGGGCAATACATGAGAACAGCTTGGAACTGGGCCTGACCACCTACTATTTGATTAGTATCACTACTTTGCAAAAAAGAAACGGATATAAGGAAACATTGTGGAAAAGCTATCTTGCAGTAAATTGTTAAAACATCTTTCCTCCTTTTCGTGTGAGTTGCAAGGGGTGGGCAGTTGAATAATATTCAGATCATAAAATACTGATCAATTGCTTCTTATTTTTAAAAGTTACTTTTAGGTTGAGTTGGGAAAATTATTTTTCCACTTGTACTCATGTTTACATTTTCTTTTGTTTCACTCACGATTTTGACTTTAAATTATCCTCTGGGATTTTGTCCAATGACATGAGAGGTTGCATTGTGTTCTGCAGATGATATTAATGAAGATCATATGCTTGCTTTGCGTAAGCGTGCTGAAGTTGACTCGAAATACATTATAATATTCCCTACTTACGACGCATATGAGTTAAAGCGGTCTCTGAACAGGCATGCTACTCTCCAATATCTTGAGCTTCATGACTGTATTTGTTGTTGTGCTATTTATCCTTGGTATAAATATGATGCAGATTAGGGAGCTCCTTTGCTGAGTTGGTAAACATATATTACCGAGATGAAGGAAGACGAGTAAAAACACGTGTTGAAAAGAGAAGTTTTAATTCAATTGAGCTGGGTATCCGTTATTGCTTTAAGGTGCGCTTACGAATCTAAACTTAAAAACTTGTAATCTTTGGTCCAGCCAATCCTCCCTTCTATTTCTGCTATAGCTGAATTTGCTGTGATTGTGGATGACCCTTCTTCCCTTCCTCTGTCTTTCTGTGTGACTGCATTCATAGGATTGAGCCAGCCTTCAAAGTCTACTAGTGTAATGTACAGAGTGGAAGCTACGATTAAAGCTGCTATTATCCTTTGGGTAGTGATTTATACGGGATGATACTTGTATATTGGAGATAGTTATTTATAATTTGGAAGCTTCTTTGCAAGTTGGGAAACATTTGATTCTCATATTTATTAATGGGGGTCAAACCTTGTATTATTATGGGAACCTGGTGACAGGAATTATTCCTTCACGCTTTCCTATTTCTATTTCTTCACAATTATACAATTATACTTTTTTATGTAAAGAAATCTACATTTGTGTCTGTTGATAAGTGCTGCGTTGAAGTTGTGAGATAAAATAAATCAATTTATGAGTATAATAGATTAAGCTTATATAAGTCTAGTAGATTACAAAATCCACTTTTGTATCCGCATGTCCTTGGTTGAAGCCTTGTAAGGACATCCTTGTCCAAAGTGTCTATTTTGGTGGCCTGCCTTGGATAGCAACCCCGAGGGTCATTTTATTGCTGCACATGCAGCAACGAGTTTACTCTTTAGAAATCTTTAAGTTCATTCCATAGTGTCTTTTATGTGACTAATCGAGTGTTTTTGTTTTATTTTTCCTTGTACACCACTAAAGTAACAAAAGAAATTAGAACTAGTAGAGAAGGACTTTCTTATGAACTATTTTTTATCAAACAAATCGATATTTAATGTAGGACGTTTGTCACTTGTTATATCCACTAATTTTGTCAAGAGGTAGAATTATTTGTTCTGGTTGACTATACAAAGTGCTATTTGCAGGTCGCTGTCTATGCAGAGTTCCGCAGAGACTGGGTTGAAGCATTAAAGTTTTATGAGGAAGCCTATCAAACACTGAGAGAGGTATTGATTGAATAGTTCTGTGTTTGTTTTTGTGTGTTTTTTTACTGCTGAGTGTGCTGCAGTGACACATGGTTCTGTCCTTCCTAACACTGGTGAAACCAGTGTTAACTAAGGCGCCCTAGTTTATAATCCCAATGGGGCCTCCTTGTCATCGATCAGTTTGCTGAAGCTAAAGAACAGTAGCCTTCGATAAATTTTTTTGAAACAACGACAATACGTAAGACTTCTGTCGATTCTACCTCATTCCCATCCTTAAAAGGGCAGTAGTCAATGGCTGAATTTGTCCATCTCATTCTTCCCCTTCAGAGTATTTGTTAAAATGGCATTTATTGTACTGAGTTCTAGAAAATATAGATATTTGTCTTGTAACTGTGTTCAAACTCTTTTCGGTTTTTTTTTACTCAGTTTGTGTGCCAAGTAACTTCTAAAGATTGAATTGTATGAATAGCTTGTTGTACCTGAATTTTGTGGTCAGTAGTGATGGCAGCAGCACCATGTGCTACATTGTAGAAGAGGAAAAATTAATGGGAATGTAATAATTTTTGACGTCCTGAATATTCATGCATAATATACTTAGTATTATGATTTCAAGTTGAAAGATAGCTATTCCATAATATACAAACAGAGAGATATGAATTGCACATATTGCTGTTCCGTTTTACTTTGTCAGTTGAAAGAGATCTTATCTTTTGTAGTGACCCATAGTTTAATATACAGATGGTTGGAACATCTACCAGGTTACCACCTATTCAACGTTTGGTAGAGATAAAAACTGTTGCCGAACAACTTCATTTCAAGATATCAACTTTGCTACTCCACGGTGGAAAAATTGCAGAATCAATTATGTGTTTCCGTCAGCACTGTGCTTCTTATAGGAGGCTTGTAGGAGCACCAGAGGTTACTTTTCTTCACTGGCAATGGATGAGCAGACAGTTTCTAGTGTTTGCAGAGCTCCTAGAAACCAGCTCAAAGTCTGTTCCAGGATTTTCATCGCTTGTTTCAGGTGTCGTGGATAAAGCATTGACTGACTTGGAGCTTCAGCCAGCTTACTACTACCAGGTAGGTTATTATTGACTTTTTGCCAGTCAGAAATGTTGCTTCGTGGCACTGGATGCACTTTCATTATGACTCGAAGCATTATACATATTTACAAATTTTCTAAGTGACTAGCTCCGTTAAGTTGAGCAAACCTGCTAGTTTTTGAAGTTCACACATATAGCTAATAGGAAAAGGCACTTTGCAGTGAAAATAATGCCGATAGCTAAGAAGAATATCATTTTGTATAATACTGTTGAGAGGGATCCCGGTGAAAATGTCAAGGACACCCT
This sequence comes from Simmondsia chinensis, assembly GCA_018398585.1. Lineage (NCBI taxonomy): Eukaryota > Viridiplantae > Streptophyta > Magnoliopsida > Caryophyllales > Simmondsiaceae > Simmondsia > Simmondsia chinensis. The sequence goes on along the minus strand of JAGTTD010000002.1, from coordinate 32,283,867 downwards.
AAGGTGAGACCAACTAGGCCTCATGCTTTGAGGTAAACTGAAAGGAAAAGCTTGTGCATGAAGGTTCTATCTGTTCTCCTCTGTAACTATCGTAAGTCTTACCCCTTTTAAGCTCGTAGATCACTTATGTAGTCAACCCAACACATAAGGTGGGCATCGGGAAACCCTCTATTTGGGATTCACTTAACTGCAGGTTCAAGATACACCAAGAAGAGATTGTTTAACGGTATCTCAAAACATATCTTGGGGGGAATCCTAAAGCTCTGGTATCATTATGAATAAAAAAAGGGGAACTGTGAAAGCCAATAAAAATACATTCCGTGGTGCCAGCCATCTGTGTCATTATTATTGTCGCACATCCATCTGCAGACACGGCCTTTTTCTGCACTTGCTGCATATGGTCTTTAGAATTTCTTAGGAACGGTAGACTGAATGGATGCCATATCTTAGGAAGGCACCGTGGCTTCCAAAGGAAATTACATCGTGGTTTGTAACAGTAATGCTTGGATGGAAGGATTTACTGATGAAAACCCTAGGACAACAGTTGTCTGATTGTGAGGATCATGAGTAACCTTCATACTTTCAGCCCGTTTTCTGAAGTCAGAGTTCTTCAAAATATTAACGCGATTGAAATGAAAAGCGAAAAACATAGAGTTTTTTGAACACTAGATATATTATGAAAATGGGCGAAAAACTTGTTGAGAAGGTACGTGCCCTTGCTGAATATATTCATCTCTAAATTTGTTGTGTTAACTATTTCCCTTCCCAGATTAAAAAGAATTCAGCTCCTGGTGTAGTATCCATCCAACTTTAGTATGAGGGCCTGTACCTAATCACCTTATGTGAAGGGAAGTTAGTTCTACAAAGAATGCCAGAATATCATTGCAGATCTAGAACTGGTTCTTTGTTATTTGTGAATATCCCATCGTCCTCTTACATGTCCAGTGGAAGTCCTTTCTTACCATCTTTATCTTGCCTTGCTGACCGTGATTCTCAACAAACTCACAATATGTATAAATGGTAGAATGAGATCTATAAATATGACCTTGCAAAGAGTGAATGCCTCATCCTACGATGCTTTTGAAATCTAAAATCTACTCCTGATTCCAAGTAAACCACTATTTATGCGTGGATATATCATCTTGTATCCGCTCTCTTCTTCACTACTGATCTGGATCCTTTTCCTTGCGGCTTGTTTTCTTGGTCCTCTTTCTCATTGTTTCCTTTCTATTTGGAATTTTTACTATGGATAGCTGTAATTTGTTACATTTTCTTGCTCATCAACGTTTATGGTGTCTAGTATAATTCTCAAATGAGAGTCTTCTATGGCTTGAAGTGTGGTACCTGGGACATCATGGGGAAATTTCTCTTGGATTTGCTTCCCTATATGATAATTATCTTGCTAATTCTTCTGGGTTTCATTGATTTTGAGTTGACAATTTGAGACATAAATTTACTTATTTCCTGTGGTTGCCTTGTAAATCCTCTATTCATTCAAGTTTCTTCCATTGAGCAGTTGGCATCTCATTACTTGAAAGAGAAGAGATCTAGTCTGGAGCTTGCTCTCTCTTTGTGGGATGGGTCAGACGAAGTTGATGACACTGCTGAATCAGTTGTACCTTCAATTTTTGTTGGTCAGTTTGCACGATTGTTTGAGAATGATGATGCAATTACAATGCAAGCGTAAGCTTTTGTGCCCACTGTGCAGAGTGCTGTCTGTCTAGCCATTATTTTTAACTGGTGCTGATTTCTTCCAACGCTTTCGTGAAATTTGCTTGCAGTCTAAAGGATGAGGAGTTCGTATGCTATGCTTTGGCAGAAGGGAAGAGATACCAGGATTCATTTGAAATAATTGCTTTGCTGAAAAAATCTTTTGAAATTTACACTGGCCTTAAAGCTTTGAGGATGGCTTCATATTCTGGATTCCAGATGGCAAAAGAATATTTTTCTCTTGGTGAACTGAAAAATACAAAACATTATTTTTATATTGCTCTAAGTTTGTACAGACATGAGGGATGGGCTACTTTGTTATGGGAAATCTTGGGTTATTTGCGTGAGTGCTCGAGGCAAGACGGTTCTTTAAAAGAGTTTGTTGAGTATTCCCTTGAGATGTCTGCATTGCCTGTATCAACTGATGATTCTTTTGCTTATAAAGAATGTGGTCCAGCTGGTCCACCTAGTCTCCAGCAAAGAGAGACCATTCTGAACGAAGTTCTGGCTCTTGTTAATCAAGGACCTGGTGTGACGTCGAATGGAGATGATAATAGTCTTAGGGTAACTGAAGGTTCTCCTCTTCATCTGGAAATTGATCTTGTCAGTCCCTTACGGGTCGCGCTACTTGCTTCAGTGGCATTTAATGAACAAGCAGTCAAGCTAGGCACATCAACCCCCATTACACTCTCTCTTCTCTCACGGTTGCCTCTTGCTGTTGAGGTCGATGCTCTAGAAATCCAGTTCAATCAATCTGAATGTAACTTTGTTGTCCTGAATGCTCGGAAGTCTGCAGCTGCTTCTCCCGTCAATCAACAGGGTCACAGAGCAGAAAGTGCTCCCGATTTGGAACTAACAACAAACAAGTGGCTACGGTTGACATATGATGTTAAATCTGGTAATGGAGTAGATGTTCAACATACTAGTAATTCTCTTCCATATCATATCTAATTTGCCTGGCTCTGTTGGATGAGCCACCTTTGGTACAAGTCTAATAGAATCAGTACATGAAATTTATAAAAAAAATATTTTGCTATAGAATTTGGCTGGTTTGAATTGCTTGCCATTTAACGGGTTGATTTGTAATGCCTAGCAGCTCGATTTACTTCTGACCTTTGGTGATCAATACTGCATGCATTTCCATTCTTAGGACAACATTTATGCTTCCTTTTTCTTGTGTAAGTAGTCTCTATTTGGCACATGAATTGGAATTGGACTGTGGAATTCCAATGAAATTGAAATTTTATTGTTTGGTTAATTAGAAGAATTATATACTGGAATTACAATTTCATAATAATTCGAGTCATCTCATGTTTTTAGTCAATTGAGTTGGAGCATTGCGAGTTTTGAATCAACTAGGTTGGATTTGGTTGGATCGAATCACTTTGGGTTCAAGTTATTTGAGTTTCAAGTCAAATTGGGTCGAGTTATAGTCGCATTGGATCATTTTGTTTCAAGTCATCTACGATTTTTGATTAATTAGGTCTCTTTTTTTTTGTCTTTTATTTATTTATTTAGAATTTAGGCTATAATGTATCAACTTTGAGTTGATTTACATCATTCGAGCTCAAGGCATTTTGGTTTTGAGTCAAAGAGGTTGCATCATTTCAATTTCAGGTTATCTTGAGTTAGAGTCATAGTTAGACTGAGAGTGAGATGGGTTGGATCATTTTGGGTTCAGGTCATATTAGGCTTAGGGTCATTTTGGTCGGGTTATGTTGACTTTGTGCTCAACTTGTTTAAGTCACATTCAGGTCAAGTAGTTTCCTTTTTTGGACTTGAGTAATGTAGGGTTTCAGGTCAATCGGGTTGAATCACTTCGAATTTTGAGTTAAGTTGATTTAGGTCATTTTAGGTTCAAGCCATTTGAGTTGGGTGATTTTGAGGTTCGGGTCAAATCTAGGTTGTGTCAATCTTCAGTTTTGAGTTTTTTTTGGGTTTGTGTTAATCAAGTGGAGTCATTTTAGGTTTCAGGTAAGTGGAGTTACTACAGAATTGCAATTCCTTACCCTTATTCTAAGGAATTGGAATATATAATTTTCAGTTAAAACTCAATTCCAAGAAACTGGATAGTGGAATCTGAATTCCAATTTCAACTGCTAAACAAACATAATTGAAAATTTGGGCTCTAATTCAATCTCAGCCCCAATTCCAAGCTTCAATTCCATGCTCCAAACAAGATCCTATAGATTTTTGATTGTTTTGGTTGTCGGGTCATTCATTGACAAATTTGCTTTATTTTATTTGATGCATACATTCAAGTTTCTTCAGGAGAATTATTTACATATTGTATCATTGTTTGACGTTCGATAATTTTGAGATGCTTTATTCCTTGATCAGATCGAAGTGGGAAGCTTGAATGTGTGTCCATAATTGTGAGGATTGGATCCCACGCCACAATTTGTTGCAGAGCTGAAAGTTCCGCGTCAATGGATGATCTACCTCTTTGGAAATTCGAAGAACGTGTAGAAAGTTCTCCAACCAAGGATCCTGCTCTGGCTTTCTACGGTCAAAAGGCTATCCAGGTTGAAGAACCTGATCCACAAATAGATCTCAGCGTCGATGCTTCGAGTCCTGCACTGGTCGGTGAGAGCTTTATTATTCCTGTCACCGTGACCTCCAAGGGTCATTCCGTGTACTCCGGTGAGTTGAAAGTTAATCTGGTGGACACCAGAGGAGGTGGCCTGGTTAGTCCTAGAGAAATGGAACCATATGCTAATGATAGTCATCATGTTGAGCTTCTTGGAGTTTCTGGGCCCGACGGTGAAGACCGCTCTCAAGTGGGCTCTGACAATATCAGAAAGATTCAACACTCATTTGGGTTGATATCCATTCCATTTTTGGATAATAGAGAATCATGGTCATGTCAACTGGAAATCAGATGGCATCGACCAAAACCGATAATGTTGTATGTGTCATTGAGCTATTCGCCTCAGAGCGATGACCTTAATGCACATAAGGTTCATGTTCACAAGAGCTTGCAGATCGAAGGGAAGACTCCTGTTGCCATCACCCATCGCCTGATGCATCCATTTCGACGTGACGCATTATTGCTTTCCCGTGTCAAGTCTCCTGCAGATTCTGACAAGCCGGGGTCTCTACCACAGGATGAAACGAGTGTACTCATTGTCAGTGCTAAAAATTGCACTGAGGTACCATTAAGGATTCTATCCATGGCCATTAATGAAGATGATGATGCCTTAGGACGTTCATGCACTGTGCATCCTGCAAACGATAAAGTTACAGACCCTTCTGGACCCGCTCTTCTTGTGCCAGGTGAAGAGTATAAGAAGGTTTTCTCCGTTATCCCCATCGAGAAGTCTTCGAAGGTCAGGTTAGGCACAGTGCATTTGATATGGGTCCGAGATGCAACACCTCTCGAGCAACAAAATGCCAGTGTTACTGGGGTTGTGATGAAGCACAGACTCCCTGACGCCGACGTAGAATTATCTCCATTGGTTGTGAGTTTGGAGTGTCCTCCTTATGCTGTTCTTGGAGATCCTTTCACATACTTTATCAAAGTTCAGAATCAGACAGAGTTACTTCAAGAGATAAAGTTTTTATTGGTCGATTCGCCTAGTTTCGTCTCTGCGGGTTCGCATAATGATACGATATTCATTCTTCCCAGGTCCGAGAAAGTCTTAAGTTACCAGGTCGTTCCGCTGGCGTCAGGGTCACAGCAGCTGCCCCGGGTTACATTGACTGCAGTGAGATACTCAGCTGGGTTTCAACCTTCAGCTGCCGCTGCTACCATTTTTGTCTTCCCAGCAAAGCCGCAGTTCGAGGCAGAAGTTGCGCAAAACAGACCTGAGCCTGTCATTCTTGCAGCTGAATAGATTTTGCGTAATTGATGCAGAAACTTCTCTACTTGCATTTGCTGCTTGTTAATCCAGGTACTTATGATCATAGCTAGTAAAATAAGGTACATGAATTAAACGAATATAATACGTTCATGTATTATTGGCTCTATGCATAAAAAATTTTGGTCAAAAGTTTTACTTTTATTTGATGGTTTTACCTATAATAGTGGTAGCGAGAAGCATAACATATTGTAAAAAATAAGATATAAGTCAATAGTTTGGGAATTGAAGTGAGAGATATAGTGAAATACAAAATATGGACACTTAATTTAGGTATAAGTATGATTAGTTTTAGCTGATCATTTGTTTTTTATTTAGAAAAATACAGATACGTGTTATAACTATGTATTATGAGGTTAACGTAACAAATGCGTATTTTATTGTATGATTGGCAATAATACGCAGAACACTCTTTGTAACAAAAGATACAAATGCATGCTTAATATATCAATTATACATGTATTTCACTAGTAATGCTTATGATTTACAAGATCCCATTAGAACTCCGAAGTTAAGCATGTTTGTGCGAGAGTAGTACCAAGATGGTTGACCTTCTGGGAAGTCCTCGTGTTGCCAACCCTGTAAGGTTAGAGGTTCTGGAAATAGCCTCTTGGTAGGGTTATACCCTGAAGGGGTAAGGCTGCGTACATCCATTCCTCCCAGACCCCACTTATGTGGGAACCTTTGAGGCATTGGGTCTGTTGTTATTGTTGCTGCTGCTTATGATTCACAGCTTTCATTCTTGGCATTATTTTCTTATTTTTTAAGTGGTTTATTTCGTGATCCTTTTAGGTGTTTTTACAGTGTGTGCCTCACCATCGTCCATGAGCCTTTCTTTGGCGGAAGAAAATGTGTCACCATAGCAGAAACTGATGTGATGGACTTATCATTGAGCCAGCAAAACGAGGTGTTTGAAATTGCGACCAGCTTGGGTGTTACTCCTTTAGAATACTTACACTTTAATTACATTTAACTTTCACTTTAAATTTTTTGTATGTATGTGAGTTTACGGACAATGTCTGCCATGTTGAACCCACCCATATTGATGTCAAGCATTAACTTTCAATTATGGAAAGGAGAAAGTGTGAGCTTGATGACATATTTTGAAAAATAGTTGATGAACATATAAAGATTGTTCTTTTCAGATGATATAAACGGAGTTAATTTAATCTATAGTTTATTATTTTTTGGATGACACTAGTACCTTTAGCTAGTGTTAAATTTAGTAAGCAACTCAAATAGAAAAATAGAGGTGAAGCCCAGTGTTTTGAATGTTGTATTAAATTTGCGCCAATTTGAGACTTCAAGAGTTGTTTAATCTTTTATCTTCCATGCATTAAACTATATACATTACTTACTAGTACAGCAATATGGACATTATTTCTCTTTTGAACTCTAAATTTCCATATTCTGATTCTTGGAATTTGTTTTGTGCCTGTTTTAGTGTGTTTGATTGCATGGCATGGCATAAGTGGGTGATATTGATGAGTTGAGTCTGGAAAACCAAAAAAACCCAGGTTGCCTAGTTCCGGAAAGCAAAGAAGAGAACGTTGAGAATATGAAGCTTAGAATTAGGGTTAGGGTCAGCAGAACCCTATGACTCGCGATTTTCATGCTCATTGCGAAATTTGTGGTTTCAGACTATGCATAGCCTAGATCATCATTTGGAATTGTTCTAGCTTATAGTGTTTCTTCCTGATTCAACTTTAGTTCTTTTCTGTTCAGCTATTTGAGCATATGGTTTTGACTGTGCACAAGTGCATCATTTTTATTTTGGGTAATCAGGGTGTCACATCCACTTACACGCACCTCTGCTAATCCGGTTTGACACTTAAGGTCTACCCTCTAGTATAGTTCACCTGTATATCCTAATTTACAAAACGAATATGAATCGATTGATTTCTTCTTACATCTAATTTCAAAAGAAAAAAAAGAAACAAAGAATAATTGGGGTTTCAATCAATTCAGCTACTCTCATCCAAAATTTCTCAAGTAGAGAGAGAAAGAAGACCCCGTTTGTAAATCTTGTGTCTAGTCTCTCTCTCTACAATAGATCCTAAAAAACACGAGATCCCTCAAGCAACAAGGCTATGTGAATAAAGTCATGATGTCTTTCTGGTAGCCTCTGACTATCAAAAGCCTAGGAATGTTCTCAGGTACTCCATGAAGTATGCTGGGTGGTGGTGTGGTGGTGGTGGGAGGCTGACGAGTACCACCACTGCCATACTTGAATGTCTTAGTATCGTTGAGTTCAACTTCAAGGTGGTGTAGAGAAACTTCTCCACCTGTTGCTCCTTAACTACCACTGCCTTCCCATCTGCCATCTATGGAGTTCCTTCTTAGCCTCTTCTTTAATACCTGTTAAGGAAATTTATGAGTATGCCCTTTTTATTTTTTACAACGTTAAGGAAGTCACGTAGGCCGCTAGGGGGCAGACCTCCCGAAATCCCCTTAAACCTCTCTCCCAAATGGTGAAGGTGAGATTCAATTCTAGATCTCAGTCGTCATCTCCTAGAGACTTTACTAGCTGAGTTACCTGACACCTTCTCATATGTGAGTATGTAGTATAACACTCTTTGATTTTTGAGTTATAAATGAGAGATCAACGTATAAGTTTATTAGGATGTATTCAACTGGATCATCGAATAACCAATTGGTGTGCAGAAGGCAAAGAGTTTGCTTAAAGAAGACTCAGATTTAAGGTGGATTATTAAGGATGCCACATCTAAGTCTACTATAATGGACTAGGGCTATTCTCTACCTTCCGATAAGGCGATGGTTTAAATCTCAGTAATAGTAAGTATATAACCATTGTTTTACCTTTTAAAAAAATAACTGCTTTCAAATACTCTCTAAATACAAATACTTAACCCTAGTTTCAGCATTTTTTAAAAATCTTTCTTTTGCTACTTTTTCTTATCGAGAATGACGTATTTGAAGGTGTGACTAATGATGCTATCATGCTATCATGCATCGCATATTAGGAGACTCGTTGGGGATATTTGGATGAGTTAAATGATTTTGTTTCTCTAATTGTATGAATATTCGTTTAATATTATTGTAATAAATACATACTATTCATATATTCAATTTTTAAATAATTAGTTGTATATTATATGTATGTATTTAATGATCATTTTTTATTATAAATATGGATACCGCATTGTTTAATCCTTGGATTTGCCTCTATTTCTGATGTATTTTCCTCATTCGAGTTTATACATGAACCTGACATGCCAACTGAACAAAACATAAGAATACCTGACAAATAGTCCGCAATGCCATGCTGTGCAGCGGTGAATGCCTGAAGAGATTCATCATGCTGGGACTCACTATCCACTTGAGAATCCCATCCTTCGATAGTCAGAGCAATCACTTCCGCCTGCATACGAAGATCATAAAGAGACTTCTTCGCATCAGCTTATAGACCCTCTGCATTATTTTCCTCTTCAGCAATACAATAAACTTGAATCTTGCAACTCTCAAAGCTTTCTTTTGTAAGCAGCAGCTGCGACAACAGCAACATTAAACCACCATCTCTGACAATCCAGTACAGATCGATCGTCCCATTCTGGCTTTGATACTCATTAGGTCATTCTTCAAGGCCCTTTAAAATCACAACTGCGTCTTTTGCAACTATACAATCATGGATTATCCCAACGAAAGAGGTCGGGAATTCGGTGAGGTTTTCATGGTGCCAAATTTCAGGGTACCGCATTACGATAATGTTAGGCTTGAGATTTCCGAGGCCCATTATTTGGACAATGCTGCGGAACCCAGATGAAATGTCTGAAGCCACCGCCACCTCCGCCACGCCTTCACAATTTTTATACTCTACGTAGGTGCTCAAGCGCTGGCGGGCTGCCTTGGCGTCTTCAGCGCATTCATGGTAATTTCGGTCAAGGATAGAGACGAAGATTGACATGCTATGGCCTTTTTTCTTCATGCAGTTTGCGAAATCTGCGAGTTTTGGATGGCATGGTACATGTAACGCCCCCAACTTTATTACCGAATAGGCTTAAGTTAAAAGGAACTACACGGCCGTACTACAATGATTCTCAACATCGTAGTACGAAGCCCAAATCTTCCGATCAAAATTTCCTCAAATTTCCATAAATTTTTCCCAACAAACATGACATCAAATCCAATACATCATCACCAACCACTTAAATCTAACAGTGCGGAAGCTCTAAATTACAATACCTCAAATAGTCCATCATATTCAACTACGAATTTATTTTAATATCTAAACCTTCGAAATTAACACAATGTTCGGAACAATACGTCGCCTTGCCTTCCTCGTTCCTCTATAATTGCCATAAGCAACTAATTTGAAAAGTAAATGAATTGGGTGAGCAAACAACAAGCTCAGTAAGTACTCCACATTCCCTACCCGGATCAGGTATATTATTTAAAACAGATAAAATTTCAATCAAAACCAGTAAAATCAATTCATCTTTAAAATCATGTTATAATATCACAAATCAATGTTACATAACTTAGTTCATTTCACAAGAAGTCTTTGGTAAAACAATTAAAATCTCTTTTATTTCCAACGTTCACTAAGAAACATAAATCACTTTATACTTTTAATTATGGCCATCGGACACGGTTCGTCCCATACCAGACCGAGCACGACTCTGGAGCAGGGTCTGTCCCATTCCAAACCGAGCTCCTTGAAATCTATCCGAGGATCGATGGCTCTGATTTTTCTTTATGCTTTAAATCCTTTTGCAAACGCACTTTGGTAAAACTTCATTCACAAAAGCTTTTTTGGTAAAACTTACAGACGCATCGAATACTACGGCCGGTATTATTCCCGCGATAGGGTCACAGATCGACGTTCACATTTCACATATTTGAACCGGTTCTAAGTCGACAGATCCAATAGGATAGAACATAAATCTATGTGCCGGTATTATTCCCGCGACAGGGTCACATATCGACTTTTCACATTTCGTATTTCACATTTCACATCATCGACAGACCCCGGAGGGTCAACGTAGTTATCTGTAAGCTCTTCCCATAAAACCTTTCAAATTCAAATCACAATTTCACAATAATATCCTTCTATGTAACGACAGGGATTCGGACGTCTCCCCCGCGTACGCTTACACAGCTGGATTCAAATCACAAGTTCACAATAATTTCCTTCGAAATTCACATATTCGTAAAAACTCCTTTGAAATTCACATATTTGTAAAAACTCTTTCAAATTCCCATATTCGTAAAAACTCCTTCGAAATTCACCTATTAAATCAATGTATAAACCAATATAATTCAACTCATAAGAGTATAAATCATATAAACACATATGCCCAATCCTATTTTATCAAACCAATAAATCATTCAAAATATAAGTCACACAAATCAAGTCATCTAAAGCAATTTTCATACTTTACAAACGAGTAGAGGAAGTGGTATACTTACATTCACTAGCTTAAATCCAACAAATTTAGCTTCTAAGAGGTGGTGACGCCGGTGGGGTGACCGGATCTGTACCGGCGAGGAGAGAGAGTCGTGAGTGGTAGAGAGAGAAAACCGAGAGGAGAGAGAGAGTCGAGAGATGAGGGGCGAGGAAATGAGGTCGGGGGCTCGGGTATTTATAGACCCTTCATTCTTGCTTGCCTTGCTCCCTACTCACTATATGCTTGGTCCCTACTTAATTAGCCTTGCTCCCCACTCATTATGTATATATATATATAAAATTATTCTTATATTAATTTATTAATTATTTACATCCCAATCGAAATAACAGTGACTTCTAATTGTATTATAATACCTAATTTAGTCCAATTACCATAGGTGTCACATATTATATTACCTAGTCTAATTTAATTAGACTGGGTATTACATCCTTTCCCCCTTAACTAAAAGTTTCGTCCTTGAAACTTATCTTCATTTCCAATAAAATCTGGGTGCCTACTTCACATTAAACCCAGTTCGCAATTTCTGAATTAACGACGACACGATATCCTATGGCAACCAATAATGTGTAATATGCACTATTATCCCTTTCTACTTACTGTCATCCAAATTATATCTTACCAATATCTTTGCAAAATCTCTTCAAGGTATGAGAACTTTTTGATCCATATTAAACTTAAGATCATCAACGCTAATTCTTACGCTCTTCCATTCACCACGCTTCCACTGCAAAATTCTAAAACCATCACAACTACTTAGGCTTGGGATTCTAATCACCAAGGAGTAAATATAACCTGCCCATTTAATGTTTTCCAATATAGGGCGTACAGTGATAGCTTGTAACAAAGTTTTAGCTCACTTCCATTCTATCTTAATTCTAGCATTTCCTTAAGTCACCAATAACATGGAACCGAGTAATGCTCATTCAAGCCAAATTTCTTACTCTTTCCCTACTTAAAACATCAATCACCATATTTGCTTTATCCAATTAATAAATTTATGTGCAATCCATAATCCAAAAACAACTCTAGCTACCCATATTGTCTCACATTTAACTCCTTTTGAGTACAAATATACCTCAAGTTCCTATGATCATTTCACATGCCCTCTCATATAAATAATGCATCCAAACTTTCAATGCAAATACCATCACAGGTAGCCCAAGGTCATGGATAGAAAAACTCTCCTCATATGGCTTCCATTGAGTTGCCTCATGGCATATGCAATTATTTACTCATGTTAAATTACAACTAAGCAATTACTAAGTCTCTGCATTCAAAATATTTCTCTTCTAGTCAATCCAGTAAGGGGCATAGTCAATTTGGCAAAATCTTACATGCATCTTTTATGATACCTCGCAAAACCAAGGAGACTCTCAGCTTTTGTTATGGTCACTGGTCTTAGCTAATTCATGATTCCTTCAACTTTTTGAAGATTTACTTGTATCCCCTTCTTAAATATCACATACCTTAGAAAGGAAACCTTAGATAACCAAAACTCACCCTTCTTTAACTTTCCATATAGTCGTATCTCACAAATGGTCTGCAAGACTATTGTCCAATGCCTTTCACACTCATCTTCACTATTTGGGTATACCAAATATTATCAATAAAGACCACAAAAACTTATCTCAACAAGGCTTAAATACCTTATTATCTAAGTCATGAACATAACAGATGTATTTGTCAACCCAAATAACTTACAAAAAACTCATGATGCACATAGGCTCCAATTCTTCCCGTATCTTTAGGCACCACTATGAACTAACAATGGCTTCGAATTAATTCCATTGAATACACATGCGCTAGTAACTAATTAGTTCAACGCAAGGGACAAAAATAGAAACTCATATTGTCATCCTTTGTTTCCATAATTTAACTGGTGTTTCCCAAATTAAGATACTAGGTATAATTTATTTTATCAAGCGATTTCCATACTCAAGGTTTCACTATCTTCAATTCAATTGGTGTTGTTCTAAAGAGTGTTTTTGAGTTTGATTTGGTACTGGTTACAAGTTCCACACTATATTCAACTTCTCTTTTACGAGGTAACTTAGGAATGTCATCAGGAAATACATTAGGGAACTCCCCTGAATCACGGAAATACTTTTTAATTCTCATTCTCTCCATACACTCCTTAACCTTAATAGGTTCAAAAGATCATACAACTCAAGTAAATCAAATAGAGAAATTAATTCTGTTATAGCAACACCTATCATTGAATATTAGCTTAGAGCAGCCATTCTATAAGGAGCTTAAATATAGGTCCATTATCAAGTACCAAATCAACTCCAAACTTAATCTCCCTATTATATTAAGGAATTCCCTGACAATGGGGATCTCATCTAACTTCATATCATCCCTCCTATTATCATATACATGACAAAAGTATCCTTGATATTCTTTTCTCAAGTATCTTCTAGCATTCAAGGCTTAAGTAATCCTAAGAGGAGTCTCAGAGTCTTGACTCTGCATAGAGAAATCTAAATCGTTTCAATGATAAACAAACTATGGGAGGTTAGGATCTGAAACACTACCATTTTCCCAAAACAATCCAAATATGCATGATAAGAAGACACCTAATTAATCCCTAAAATCACATCAAAATTCTTCATGCCTAGGAGCTCTAAGTCTGCTATTAACCACATGTCTCCTATTTTAATCACGGTCTTTATATAATAGATTGACGATCATATTATACCTTAAAAACGAAACTTAATCTTAACCCAATTAGGTAAAACTAAATCCTTCATTTTTACCAAATACCTAAAAATTCTATTTATATCATCCTAACAATTAACACAGTTTATACCCAATCTTGTATAACCAAACCCTTAGCATCAATTATTCACTTCACAAAACAAAAGCCCACAATAAATATTTTAATACAAACCCACAAAGAAAGGTAATCCAATCTTAATTACTTCAAATAATTGGACAATATTAGGGTGAGTAGTACTCATCAAAATAAAAATATCCTTCAACAAATTCCCATTCAAATTCGTCTTTTCAATCTCTTTGATTGCAAATTTCAATCCACTATACCCATGCCATGACCTCCACACTCTAACAAAGAAACCCGACCTGAGTTATAGTCGAATCATATAGTCACCCACTAACTACTGCATTTTATAGGCCCTAGATTCATCAAAAAAAAAAAAAAAAAAAAAAAAAAAAAGAGCACACTTGAAAACTCCAAAGTTGATGTTGTAGATACTAGATTACGTCACCCAAATTCCTTAATATCAAAATTCCTCAATAATTAATAACCAGGCTTTCATCTCGATATCCATATTTCTCAATAATTAATATCCAAGCTCTCATCTCAATATCTATATTTCTTAATAACCTAGACCCAATATGACACGCAAATCTTTCCATGATTAATAGCATGTCACTTATCTTAACACCCAATTTCTCAATAATCTATATCCTACACCCTCATCTTATCATCCATGTATCTCAATAATTAGGCTCTCATAATACTCAAGTCTCAAATGATAGTAGCCTGTCATTCATCTTCACCTTTACCCAAATCACATACGAAACCACGTTGTTAAACAACTTTTAAACTCCAATATAGTTGAAGTTGCCAATTCAAATAGTCGACAATATTTCTTCAGCACTGAAAACTTTGTTTCTTAATAAACTAAGGCTCTCATCTTAACACTAGAATTTCCCTAAAATTCATAACCTAGTATTTGGATCTTCGCACTTAAATTTTCTCCAAAATTCATAACTAGGGCTCAAATCTTCCCACTTGATTCCTCCAAAATTCATAACCCGGTGTTCAGCTTTTCATACCTAGATTTCTCCAAAATTCATAACCTAGGTTCTCATCTTAGCACTTAAATCTCTCCAAGGTTCATAACCTAAGGCTTTCGACTTAACACTTAAATTTTCTCCAAAATTCATAACTAGTGCTCAAATCTTCGCTCTTGAATTTCTCCAAAATTCATAACCTAGGGCTCTGTTACCACTTTTGTAACGCCCTCAACTTTATTACCGAATAGGCTTAAGTTAAAAAGCGCTACACGGCTGTACTACAATGAATCCCAACATCATAGTACGAAGCCCAAATCTTCCGATCAAAATTTCCTCAAATTTCCATAAATTTTTCCCAGCAAATATGACATCAAATCCAATACATCATCACCAACGACTTAAATCTAACAGTGCGGAAGCTCTAAATTACAATACCTAAAATAGTCCATCATATTCAACTACGAATTTATTTTAATATCTAAACCTTCGAAATTAACAAAATGTTCGAACAATACGTCGCCTTGCCTTCCTCGTTCCTCTATAATTGCCATAAGCAACTAATCTGAAAAGTAAATGAATTGGGTGAGCAAACAACAAGCTCAGTAAGTACACCACACTCCCTACCCGGATCAGGCATATTATTTAAAACAGATAAAATTCCAATCAAAACCAGTAAAATCAATTCATCTTTAAAATCATGTTATGATATCACAAATCAATGTTACATAACTTATTTCATTTCACAAGAAGTCTTTAGTAAAACGATTAAAATCTCTTTTATTTCCAACATTCACTAAGAAACATAAATCATCACTTTATGCTTTTAATTACGGCCATCAGACACGGTCCATCCCATACCGGACCGAGCACGACTCTGGAGCAGGGTCTGTCCCATTCCAAACCGAGCTCCTTGGAATCGATCCGAGGATCGACGGCTCTGATTTTTCTTTATGCTTTAAATCAATTTGCAAACGCACTTTGGTAAAACTTTATTCACAAAAGCTTTTTTGGTAAAACTTACAGACACATCGAATACTACGGCCGGTATTATTCCCGCGACAGGGTCACAGATCGACGTTCACATTTCACATATTTGAACTGGTTCTAAGTCGACAAGTCCAATAGGATCGAACATAGATCCATGTGCCGGTATTATTCCCGCGACAGGGTCACAGATCGACTTTTCACATTTCGTATTTCACAGTTCACTTCGTCGACAGACCCCAGAGGGTCAACTAGTTATCTGTAAGCTCTTCCCATAAAACCTTTCAAATTCAAATCACAATTTCACAATAATATCCTTCTATGTAACGACCAGGATTTGGACGTCTCCCCTGCGTCGTCATACGTACCGGGATTCGGACGTCTCCCCCGCGTACGCTTACACAGTTGGATTCAAATCACAAGTTCACAATAATTTCCTTCGAAATTCACATATTCGTAAAAACTCCTTTGAAATTCACATATTTGTAAAAACTCCTTCAAATTCCCATATTCATAAAAACTCCTTCGAAATTCACCTATTAAATCAATGTATAAACCAATATAATTCAACTCATAGAGTATAAATCACATAAACACATATGCCCAATCCTATTTTATCAAACCAATAAATCATTCAAAATATAAGTCACACAAATCAAGTCATCTAAAGCAATTTTCATACTTTACAAACGAGTAGGGGAAGTGGTATACTTACATTCACCAGCTTAAATCCAACAAATTTAGCTTCTAAGAGGTGGTGACGCCGGCGGGGGGATCTGTACCGGGGAGGAGAGAGAGTCATGAGTGGTAGAGAGAGAAAACCGAGAGGAGAGAGAGAGTCGAGGGATGAGGGGTGAGGAAATGAGGTTGGGGGCTTGGGTATTTATAGACCCTTCATTCTTGCTTGCCTTGCTCCCCACTCACTATATGCTTGGTCCCTACTTAATTAGCCTTGTTCCCCACTCATTATGTGTGTGTGTACATATATATATATATATATAATTATTGTTATATTAATTTATTAATTATTTACATCCCAATCGAAATAATAGTGACTTCTAATTGTATTATAATACCTAATTTAGTCCAATTATCATATGTGTCACATATTATATTACCTAGTCCAATTTAATTAAATTGGGTATTACAGTATATTCTCTGGTAGCTTCCCCCATGGGCAACAGAATGCGAGTGGGACAGGGTACCAGTTCTTTGCATGCACTTGGTTTGCTGCAAAGACGAAACATGATCATAAGTGGTAGATCTAGAAATTCAACTATTTAATGTCCATTATCTATAATGACATACAATTGTTTATTTTCTTAAAGTAACTATAATAATAGTATATATGTTATAATCTTTTATAATTACAACTTACCAAAAAAATTTTATTATTACACTATCCAAAGTAAAACATGCAAACAGGAGAATTATGGAAGCACACGACTTAGAAAACAATCAAATAAAAAAAATATCAGTCATATAATAGATTTACTAATTATACAAGGTCATTCAATATATTATGTAAGAATTTTCAAAATTATATACAATGGTATTAATACACAATGGCATATAAATACTCAAATGGTATTATGGTAAAGTTGCAGGATTCATGTACCACACTACTTACAATGTGCATTCACCAACTTCTGTACATTCAACAATTTTGCACTTGATGCTAAATGGGCATTATTACAACTATAAACACAGTGTATGGTGCACATATTAATTAAAAATGGAACACATTTCAGCCAAAAAAGTTGGAATATGTGGACCTAAAACAGCCAATTCAAGCAGTTGCTCAAACATTCATCTACCGAAGTACATGTACGTCTAGTATCGCCAGTCATACCCGCAAAGTTAAGCCATTATAAAGCAAGGGCTGCACATGTTTAGTGTCACGGTCCTAGAGTCCAGAACCATGCAACACTTGTTTCCCTCTGGGTAGAGCATTAGCCTACTGTCACCCGCCACCTATTTTAGTAGGATTTTACTTAAATAGGCTTTATTTTCGGTAATACTCTAGAAGGGTCTAGGACGTGTTAGAGCCCTTTGGAGCATGTATACGTGTAATCTTTTGTGTTTAGGTTCATGCATGTGCGAAGAGACATGTCCCTGGGGGAAGTGACGTGTCCATTGGGACGGTTGCAAGTAGTTACAAGCGGTTATGGGTGGTCAACATGAGCAGTTGTAATATTTGGGACGTGTCCCTTGATTTTAGGGGGCCAGTTGTGCACGGTTTCATGAGGGGTTGTATCCCCAACTGTGTCCCATGTAAATACATTGTATCTAGGAGTAGTTATGATGTACCGGTTTCTGAAGGGGTGTGTCCCTTCTTTGTAGGAATTTATTTATGTACTTAGATAAGATTCATTGTACATAGATACGGATGTGTAGGCACGGTTATTGTGTCCCAGCCGTGGGGGCATTTTTGTGAGGTTGTATTGTTTCATTCTTTATAAGTAGTGGAAGATGGCAATGGCCAAGAGGGATCAACCCTTTACATCCAAACTCTCTCTCTAATTGTTCAGGTGTTCTTAACGTGTTCAAAGATACTTGTGTGCATAATATTCCTTTCTTGTCCTTAAGCGCTTTCATATGTGTCTATTTCCGCATTAATATAATTTTCGCATCATTGTACGTACCAGTACCAGGGGAGCCTGACTTAACGAGGGACTTTCGGAGTGAAGTTGAGTGGCACACGGACTTTGACAAGGGTGTCTAAAGTCATCCCGTGACAAGTGGAATCAAAGCAGAGTTTGAATATGGCTGGAAGCGTTATTATGGAAGAAGGGAACGTTAGTACATCACAAGCCGTGGAGGAACAACCGAGGGGTAGGCCTGAGACTAGTGCGAAAAATTCAAGCCAGGGTAAGGATCCTTCAGTGCCGAGGGATGTGCTTATGAGTCTTGATGTGCGTGTGGCAAGGCTGGAGTTGGCTATGGGTGAGGTCCATGAGCAACTTGACACCGTTGATGCTTTGGGTGAAAGTGTCGTGAGGCTGGAGGGCAAGGTACTCAGTGCGGTAAACGTTGTCAAGGCATCCATGGAGAGCAACTTGACAAGTTGACATCTGCGGTGTTCAGGCTTAAGGAGGAGCTTGACATGGTGAAGGCAGATTGCATGCTTTGCAAGACTGTCGTCGTGGGTGGCGCTGGCATAAGTGGGGTGTCACGCGTCAAGGTCCCAGATCCGCCTATGTTTGGTGGAAAGCGCAATGCCAAGGAAGTTTATAATTTCCTATGGAGTTTGGAAAGGTACTTCAAGGCGCTGCATATTGGGGATGATGCTTCCAAAATCAACACGACAACCATGTACTTAGGGGATGATGCCGCGCTTTGGTGGAGGAGGCGGCATGGTGACATAGCAAGGGGGTTATGCACTATGGACTCGTGGGTGGACTTCGTTAAGGAGTTCAAGAGGCAATAAGTTCTTCTGAATATCTAATAGTATACAAGATCTTTTGTTTTCGATTATTTAATAGATCACTAAATGAAAGTAGATTATCTTTCCATTCATTTCCAAATTTTCATGATCGGAGAACGCGAGGCGATGGCCATGAAGAGGCTTTGTGGGTTGAAGCATTCAGGGTCAATTCGGGACCACATCATGGAGTATCAATCCCTTATGTTAGAGATCCCAAACATGACAGAGCCAAACCGACTCTTTTACTTCTTGGATGGCCTACAACCGTGGGCTGAATTGGAGTTGAGTAGGGGAGTGTTCAGGATCTTGCAAGTGCTATTTTTGAAGCAGAGAACTTGGTGGAACTCAAGGACTTTGCCAAGAGGAAGGAGAATAGGGATGACAAGGAGAAAGTTAAGGGAGACAAACCTCACAAACCTCCTACATTCAAGGACAAAGGAAAGCAATATGAGGGGAAGCAAGACTAAGGAAAGCGCCGGGAATGTTTCTTGTGTGGAGGACCACACTACGTCTGTGAGTGCCCTCAGAGGAAGGCACTGAAAGCATTGGTGGCTGCACAAGAATAGGAACTGGAACCGGAGGAGGCTTGCATGGGATCCATGTGCTTCCTGGGGGCTATGTCCCAGGGGGTGTGCGAGACTTCTGGAGGCAGTGTGCAGGTTGGGGGTAACTTGCGTAGTGCTGCGCAAGGCAGTGCGTAGATCTGTGCCCAGGCGCGACGGAGTGCGCAGGGTGTGCAGGTCCCAGGAGTCAAGAGAAGCAGTGTGCAGGTCAGGGGAGATGTGCAAGGTGCAGCGCAAGGCAATGTGTAGGCCAGGGAGGTTTAGAGGACCAAGGCGCAGGTACGCGTGGAGGTCCAAGGAAGTGCGCAGGTGTGCACAAGGGTCCAGACACATGCCAAGGAGAATGCGTATGGGTCTGTAGTGAGTGCCCAAGGGTTTGCCATGGGGGCGAGGGGTGCACAGACCTTGGGAATCTATGGGACTGAAGCACGGGGGTGCGCAAAGGTCCAGAGGGGTGCGCATGTCTGGACGACTGAGGCATAGGGGTGCACGAGGGTCCAAAAGGGTGCGCAGGTGACGAGGACCAAGGCGCAGGGGTGCGCACCGGTCCAAAATGGTGCAGAGGTAGATGTGCAAGGCTCAGCATTAGGGGTGCACTCAAGGCGAGGACTAATTTTTGTCAACGCAAGGGTGAATGGTGCAAAGACAAAGGCACTTCTTGACACGGGGGCCACGCATAACTTCATTTCGAAGATGGAAGCAGCATGGCTCGGGTTAAGCCTTGTCCAGGAGGTGGGGTGGATGAAGGTAGTAAACTCTTCATCCAAACCCATCCATGGTATTGCGTACGCGGTGCCAATTTAGTTGGGAGATTGTCGTGGCATAGTGGATCTGACAGTGATCACAATGGATGACTTCAAGATGGTATTGGGGATGGACTTCTTTGGTACTGTCAAGCCTCTATCATTTCTAAGGGACAATGTGATGGAAATTTCGTAGGGCCAATAGACTTATGCAGTGCCTCTACTTTGGGAGCAGGTATGGGTAAAGCTAATGTCAGCCATGCAACTTAGGAAGGGAGGACTTGAAGTTGACAGGGGTGTGATGCTGCCAAAACAACCGGAACCCAGGATCGAGGGCAAAGCTAAGGTTGCGCATGGGGTGTGCACGGCTGCCCTTGGGTTGCGGTGGGTTGCGCATCACTTGCGCTGGGCAAGCATGACCTAGGATTGGATGCGCATGGGTTGCACATGGATGCGCGTCACTTATGCTTTGATGCGCATGGACTGCGTAGGGGCGTGCATGACTTGCGCTTGGATGCGCATGACTCTCTAGAACAGAACTTGCTGAAGTTTGCACCAAAGGGGAAGATGCAGAGGCTTGGGACGGACAGTGGGCTGTCACATACTGTGGGCAATAGAGTTTCAGGATAGGAAAGCTGGAGACATGACCAGATGGGGGAGTGTCATGACTCAAGGGGGCTGGACATTCAAGAATTGAGAGGACAGGGGCATTGACGAAGGATGCATGTCATTGGTCACGGTTGCTGGAACTTCTGCAAAGCTGGGATGAACCATACTTGAGGCACTTTGTGTGTGCCAACACGCAGGAATGGGAAAAGTTGCAGGACAGCAGCTTCCCAGCACGTCAGGCAGGGAAGGACCTTGCGGAACAGGTGCTGGGATGCAAGGGAAGGACTAAGTGCATGAAGTACTTAGTTCGTTGGAAGGGCCTTCCAGACGTTGAAGCTACATGGGGGCAAGGAGGCAACTCATGGTAGCTTCGGGAGGCATTGGAGGCCCTCAAAGCCACTTAGCATTGACGAGGGCGTCAATGGTTTAGGTGGGGGAGAGTGTCACCCGCCGCCTATTTTAGTAGGATTTGACTTAAGTAGGCTTTATTTTCGGTAATACTCTAGAAGGGTCTAGGACCTATTAGAGCCCTTTGGAGGATGCATACGTGTAATCTTTTGTGTTTAGGTTCATATATGTGCAAAGAGACATGTCCATGGGGGAAGTGACGCGTCCATTGTGATGGTTGCAAGTGGGTACAAGCAATTATGGGCGGTTACCATGAGCGGTTGTAATATTTGGGGCGTGTCCCTTGATTTTAGGGAGGTGGTTATGCACGGTTTCATGAGGGGTTGAGTCCCCAACTGTGTCACATGTAAGTAAATTGTATCTAGGAGTAGTTATGATGTACAGGTTTATGAAGGGGTGTGTCCCTTCTTTGTAGGACTTTATCTATGTATTTAGATAAGATTCATTGTACATAGATAGGGATGTGTAGGGACGGTTATTGTGTCCCAACCGTGGGGGCATTTTTGTAAGGTTGTATTGTTTCATTCTTTATAAATAATGGAAGATGGCAATGGCCAAGGGGGATCAACCCTTGACATCCAAAATCTCTCTCTCTAATTGTGCAAGTGTTCTTAATGTGTTCAAAGATACTTGTGTGCATAATGTTCCTTACTTGTCCTTAAACACTTTCATATGTGTTTATTTCCGCATTAATATAATTTCCGCATCATTGTACTTATGAGTATCGGGGGAGCCTGACTTAACGAGGGACTTTCGGAGTGAAGTCGAGTGGCGCACAGGCTTTGACAAGGGTGTCTAAAATCATCCCGTGATACTATGCTATAGATTGCTTTGAGCGCACAATAGTCTAAAGGACTCTAATCCTCAGGGTCTCGGATGGCGGTGAGTGCGCATATGACGATGTGCTACTCTCACTCGAGGACACGGCAAAATATCATATGCTGAACATAAAACTTGAACGTAAACAATTTGCATTCAACATTAGAGCATACAACTGGTATGGAGGTTTACAAGTTCAGTAGACTATCCCCCATATATATACTAAATATAATGTCCATAGTCCTGGTAGGAGGAAACATGCCCCCTACTCTTGCGATCACAGACCCCTTTTTAGGGAAAGGAAAAAGCTAACTGAAATTTAAGAATTTCCTAAACTAACATATGCAATAAGCTAACAAAAAACTCCAGGGGACGACGTGTAAGAGACCCCATTGAGTAGAAATAAAATTACAAAAATTACCCAGGCCATAACCTAGTGACTGAGCCACACATGGGCGCAAGGATATGTGCAACGCATGAGCGCAGGCGGCACAAGTGTCCGGACACGAGAATGATGGGCGCACGACAGTGCGCTTGGTCACTAGGTCATGATGGTACCTTGTCAGACTGTGACACTTAGCACATGCACAAGAGCACACGAAAAGGGGAGATCCCGAGAGAAAGAAAGCAACAAGGAATGGACGAGAATGCTTATGGCTATGACATCATATCCAACTTAATGAAAAATTTCAATCTATAAGCCATCCACCAACATAAGCTATATGTTGATCAATTTCCTTAATCTTGTTCTATTATTATCAATACGTATAGACGCTCGTGCATTACTGCGATGTGCTGCCGCAACATCATGGCAACGGGGGGAGTGGTAGATCTAGAAAGACTTGGAAGGAGGTCGTTATAAAGGTGAAGTGACCTTCATACTTCCAAGGTGCCTGAGTTTTTGGCAAAAAATTTATATATTTGAACGCAGGTAAAGCAAGATCAGCTTGGAAGATGACATTGATATACAATGACAGCAACAAAGATGATAAAATATATGCCTTGTCTTATGGAAGTTGCAAGGCGAGGAAATTTGTCATAATAGAACCAATTGAAAACGGAAATCCTGTGAGACAAATAAAGTTTAAAATGACCCCAGTCCCCAAATCATCATTCCAGCAACAAATCATCATTGTCAAATACAGGATCTCATCAGATTGCTAAAACATTCTGTTTCTCAGAAACCCCAAATGCAATTCTACATGAGATGTGTTGTTACAAAGAATACCACTGACAAAACTAATAGTGAGGAAGATAAGCAAACATACCTCCCAGTGAGCGAAGGCTGCGAAGTGCAAGTTGAAAATAAGCACTCTTAAAACCATCACCCCAGTCGCCAGCCTTTCCTTTGATGCATACATATTTATAAATAAGGCTAGCAAGGGCTAGAGAAACTATTGTGAATGACAAAGAGATCAAAAACATAATCACTGCAACATAGAGCACCAGACGAACCAAATTAGTTAAGACTAATTTATCATGCAAAACTTAGAAAAGTGCATGCAATTCCATTCATAAGCATAATGTATCAATGCGATGTACAAGCTCAACATTTCATTAGCGCGAAATAAATGGTTATTAAGCTACTTGCACAAGTTACTCATGGTCTTGGCAATTTCCTTTTCCTTAGCATAAAGATAAAGGAAAAATAGTAAAATGTATTCCAATCTTTGCTTCCCTGAACTTTCTTTACAGCGAATCCCCAATTACTTCAGATGCGCTAATTAAACTGGGTGAATTTGGACCACTGGAAAAGGGTGTGTACAGGAAAGCAAAACAAAACACAGATTTGCAAGAACACATACAAACACACACCGAGATCTGATATGAGAGAGTCCACCAAGTATTTATTTGCCCAATTCAAATGGAGGGCAAGAACAAAAAGAGTTGGGGCGAATTCATAGGTGGATTTCTCTTAAATCTAAAGGGTATTCTTAATATTTCTTTTCCATTTCTTAGATTCAAATTAGTAGCCAAGAAGAGGTGAAAAATAATATGGTCAAGTTATGAGTTCAGGCTGCTGAAAAGCAAAAAAGTTCAAGCACTTCTGCTAGTTATAAGATATGGAAAAGAAGTTAGAATTGCCACATAAATTATCTATAATAGCAAAGGAAAAGATTAATAGGAGATAAAATTGTATCAAGAATAGGGTACTGCTTGAAAGCAAAAGTTCAAGCACTTTTAGCTAATTATGCCTAAAGGTATGGAAAGAGGTTAAGTTGCCTCATAAATTATCTGCCCAATTCTATTTGCATGCAAGAAAGTAACCTATAAGCCAGGGGCACTGAATGTCCAGCATCAACAGATGGCAAATTTCTACAGCCGTAGCATGAGTTATAGTGCCATGCAGGTCACATGCCTTTTGTGTTTAAAACTAAGAACACAGTTACCAGTTTCCCGCATCCCCGCTCCCAGTACCCTATTACATTTTGCATGTACAAGAATGAGATTCATCGGCATACCTACTACTGCGTACCAGTTCCCCATATTTGACAAGCTAAATTGCTAGCATACTACCTAACTCTTCCCCAGATCAAGATTTAGATCCTCCAGTCATTATCCAAATGCTGAGTCCATTTGTAATGTGGAGGTCATAGATATGATTACTAAGGTTGCTCCATTATCATTTGGCGTTTATAGCTTCAAATATTGAAAACAATCTCCTCACAAAAGTGGGAGTAAGGTTGTGTACATATGAAGAAAATAACCAGGGAGCTTAGAGTCATGACTTCAGATTCATCGGGGACAAAACTTGATAAAGTTGTCAAATGTCTAAAAGATTCTTCAAAACCTGGGCATTTTGACCCAGCATACCACGTGCAATGGTACGAAAAGTAGCACACACTGAAGAACCTAACTCCTGGTGTTATGCTAGCCAGAATGACATATGGCATACACCTGTACCACATATTGAAGCACACAATGATTCTAGTGACCACAGTAAAAGCCTTTGAATACACAAGAAAATAAAAGACATTTTTGAATGTATCCAAAGCCATGAAACCTTAGGGCACGTGAAGCGCCGAAAGAATAAGAAAGAAATGGAGATATTAAGTACACGGGCATGCAAGACCTCATTACCTGCTAATCATGCATGAACTAGCAGAAACTTAACGCCCCATGCTTGTTTTTTGTATGCTTATCTCAAACAAACAACAATTAGCAACAATATAAGAATGTGATGCAAGAAAACCAACCTACACATATCAATGCTCCGAGCAAGAAAAGGCTCCAGAGGTGAAATTTCCAACGAGAACGCCAGCTAGGGGCATCCAAAAGGTCCAAAAGGAAGCAAAATAAGTTCACAGCAGCATAACATAAAAGGCAAAACATTGTTATAGTTGGTGTGATAAGATCCAAATTCCCAATCAAGACACACCCGATACAAATGAAGGCAGTAAAGAAGGTAGCAACATGATGCTCACTCCCATCCACTCCCTTGAAGTAGTCAAGAACAGGTAAGATGTCATCATTCGCTATGGCAGCTAAGAGGCGTGGGGCACCAATCAGACTCTGAAGTGCAGCACCCAACGTTGAAAGAATAATACCCACATAAATTATAGCAGGGAAAGGCCAAGCAACTGTTGCTGGGAGTAACCTGTATGCAAAAGAGAGACACGTAGCAAACATATCGCTCATTAAAACAAAGTTGTTTGTGACCTAAAATTGAAAATAGGCAAGGAAATCAACACAGAAGAAAAAGCATTTGTCCACCCAAGTGACTTTGCTAATGAAGTTTTTGAGATCACAAAGAAACTCAAAAGATGCTGAGATGTGCATCAAAAAGTACAAAGGGATGCTTTCACATTCAGGAATAGCTAGCAAACAGAATTTTGGCTGACTGATGCAGGCTACCATATTGCATCAGAATATGTTCTCTTTTAGTTGCACTCTAAGAATAAATGTACTGTAATTTCTCTTCCATTATAGTGTTGAAGGAAAGGTATCCGAGGAATGTTAGAAAAATGATATAAGCTCAATCTAAATTTGTAGGAAGTTGTATCCCACATTGTGAACACAAAATAAAGGTTCTTAATCCCACATTGACAATTTAAAGGGGGGTAGTTGGGTTTATAAAGGTACTTTTACTCAACCTATTGGAATTAAGTCTTGGGTGAAAGAATGGTGGGAACCACACGGGCACCGCTCGCCGCGCAGTGCTCGGGCGAGGGTGTGGGTGTGGGTGATATTTTTCTCATTGGGTATATTTGTTTTGTGGAAATTTACAATAACTAGCTGTTGGGCTCGATTTTAATGCCCGGAAAATGTTAATAGCCATTGGGATCCATATCAATGCAATTGAACCGTTTCTAGTCGTTGGGAGCATCACATTAATCACCATTACTTCAATGTTTATACCCGTTGAGCTTTAGAATTAGGATAAATGGGTTGTTTAACTTAGGTTTATAATCATCTCTCAAAAAAACACAGCTCTTTCTTCCTCCTTCTCTTGGCTGCTGTTGTTTTCTTATCAAGCATTCCTGGCAAAGTTCTCGTTTTCTCCTCCCCGACGATTAACGAGTGCACGTTAAGAGTCGGACCGTGTTAATCCTGGAGGACGGCCGCCGACACCACTGTATGCACCGGAGCAGCGGCGAAATCGTCTTTTAGGATAGTGGTATTTCCTATGGCACGGTATCTTCGGTATTTTATAATCTATTCTCTCTCTTTCGGTATTACTTGATTGTCCTGTTCATTGTTTGGTTGCGTCTTTTTCGATATAAAATTGCTGCAATTTTATACTGCATTATACCGGATCTTTACACTGCGTTTTATTGGTTTTCGCTGTTAAAATTCACTGTAATTTTCGGTTGAAATTCGTTGTACTTTTCGGATAACATCAGCAGTATTTTTCGGTTTTTTTATGTAATTCTCGGTTAACTTTACTGTAATTTTCAGCAGTATTTATTACAGTATTTTACGCAGTATTCTACTTTTCGTTGTACACGGTATATTTTCAACAAGGAAAAGTTAAGAGTGCAATGCCATTATCCTTACCGACCACCTTTCAATGTACAGTTACAGGTTACTTGTAACGCCCCCAACTTTAATACCGAATAGGTTTAAGTAAAAAGGGCGCTACATGGCCGTACTATAATGAAATCCCTCATTATAGTACAAAGCCCAAAATCTTTCGATCAAAATTCCTCAAAATTCATATACCGTTCTTATAATATATATATATATATATATATATATATATAAAACACATAGTCCCCAAATACATCAAAACTAACAATTGAAAACTAGCAGTGCGGAAGCTTGAAATACAACATCTTAGACGGTCAGTGGTATGCTATAACAAAATTCAGATGTTATTCAATTATACGAAATAACTAATTATGGAGTAAGTTGTTCCATCTTTTCTTCCTTCAGGAACTTGCCATGCGTTACTAATCTGGGGAAAAGAGAAGTAAACGAATGGGGTGAGCAAACAACGCGCTCAATAAGTATAGCACACTCCCTACCCGGATCAGGCATATTATTAAAAACAGATAAACACCCAATCAAAACCAGTAAAATCAATTATCTTCAAAAAATCATGTTAAGATATCACAAAACATCGTTTTATAACTTAGTTCATTTCACAAAAGCTTTTTGGTAAACTTACAGACGCATCGAAAACTACGGCTGATATTATTCCCACGACAGGGTCGTAATCTACGTTCATATTTCGTATTCGAACCGGTTCTAAGTCGACAGATCCGCTAGGATCAAAACGTAGTATCTGTTAGTTCAGAAGAACTAACAGACAATCGGAGACTACGTGCCGGTATTATTCCCGCGACAGGGACGTAATCGACTTTCGTATTTCGTATTCCATAGTCGATAGACCCCGGAGGGTCAACGTATTTATTTGTAAGCTCTATAAAACCTTTTCAAATTCAAATCACAAGTTCACAATAATTTCTTTCGAAATTCACATATTCGTAAAAACTCCTTCGAAATTCACATATTCGTAAAAAACTCCTTCGAAATTCACATATTCGTACAAATTCCTTTGAAATTCACATATTCGTACAAATTCCTTTGAAATTCACATATTCGTACAAATTCCTTTAAAATTCACATATTCGTACAAATTCCTTCGAAATTCACATGTTAAATCAACGTATAAACCAATATAATTCAACTCATAAGAGTATAAATCACATAATCACATAAACACATATGCCCAATCCTATTTTATCAAACCAATAAATCATTCAATATATAAATCTCACAAATCAAGTCATCTAAAGCAATTTTCACACTTTACAAACAAGTAGGGGAAGTGATATACTTACTTTTACTAGCTTTTAATCTGAAAACCCAGTTCCTATAGTTGATTAGCTTTGAAATTGATGAGATGGTGTTACCGGCAAGGTGGCCGAAGCTGTTCCGGCGAGGTGGCGGCACCGGAAAGACGGCCAGAGTTGTACCCGCTAGGTGACGACGGTTGGAGGAGAGGAGAGAGTTGTGGGGGTGTTAGAGAGAGAGTTGGGCGATGGTGTGAGGTTGAGGGGTTGAGGATTAGGGGTATTTATAAGCCCTTGGGAGGTCAGGCAGTACCGTGGGGTGAGAGGCGGTATCGTGGTGGTGGGAGGCGGTACCGAGGTACCGTGGTGGTCGGAGTCATACCGCGTGGGTCAGGCGGTGCCGTGGTGGTTGGGGTCGTACCGCGTGGGTCAGGCGATACCGTGGTGGTCGGCCGATAGTGTGGTGGCCGGTGGCAGTACTGTAAGGTGGTTGCCGGTAGTGTGGTGGTGGAGGCGGTAAAGAAGAGAAAAGAGGACGAAGAGAACAACACGTACCGTGGTGGTGGTGCACGATACCGGCGTGGGTCGAGTCCAACGGTACCTGTGAGAGCTGGGCGGCACCGGCGCGGGTGAGGCGGGGAGGACGGTAGGGGAGAGAGAGAGCGACGGTGAGGAAGAGAGAGAAAAGAGACGCGGGGGGGGGGGGAGGGTGAGGTGGGGGTTGTACTTTTTTTTAATTTTTATTTTTCCTTTCTTTTTCTTTTCCTTTTCTTTTATATTTATATCTATCTATTTATTTTTATTTTGTAACCTAATCGAAATAATAACGAGTTTTACCCTAAATTTCACATATTATATTATCGAGTCTAATTTAATTTAAATATCCGTAGTTTCATATATTTTAATACCGAATCTAATTTAATTAGACTGGGTATTACATCCTTACCCCCTTAAATAAAGTTTCGTCCTCGAAACTTACCTTCGTTTTCGAATAACTCTGGGTATTTGCTGCTCATCTCTTCTTGAGAGGACAATTACGGGCTATGTATCCTTTCCCTTTACACTCGAAGCACAACCCTAACTTTCTGTAGCATTCACCATAATGTTCCCCACCACAGTGCTCGCATTTTCTGAACCCAATGTTAGAGCTCTCTGGATTCATCGTATGAAACTTTTTGCCATTGTCACTAGATTGGTTAGATTTTTCTTCCTGAAATTTGCCCCCTGATGACCTTTTCTTGGCAGCATATTCCTGCTCTTCCAACTTCAGATCCGCTTCGACCTTCAAGGCACGTTCAAGGACCTCCTTGTATTCCTTGAAAATGACACTTGACAGTCGCCTCCTAAGGAGAGGAAGCAATCCCCTTTCGAACCTGTTTGCTTTACTTGTCTCTGATGCCATGATACTTGGGCTAAAACGTCCCAATTCATGAAACTTGTTAGCATATTCCAATACAGTCGTCTGTTCTCCTTGTTTTAACTCGTAAAATTCATTTTCTCTCGTCATTCTGAGTGCTTCAGGGAACAACTGATTGTAGAAGTTCTCTTTAAACTTCTCCCAACTCAAAGGTTCAGTAGCGCTCTGATATGCCACCTTGACTATAGTCCACCAGAACTCCGCATTCCCCTTAAGAAAAGGGGTGGCTACTCGAACCTTATCATCATCGGCTATTGACATGGCCTTGAACTAGGTCACCATCTCCCGTATCCATTTTTCAGCTTCTAAAGGGTCATCAGCTCCTTCAAACTTTAGGTCCCTCAATTTTGACAACCTTTCAAAGGGAGTCTCTTCATTGCGTCGAGTGAGAGGAGGCACAGCTTGAACTTGTTATTGATGTTGCAAAAGATTAACCATGAGCTGGTGCATTGTTGCAACATCAAACTGATTAGAGGAGTCACCTGAGTTCTGGCCGTTTTGTCTAGTGGGTCTGTTCTACAGGGGGACACGTTCCTCATCAGGGTGTTCCTCTTTTGTATCCTCCTCTAATTCACTAAGGACTTCTTCAATTGGGGGTGGAACCCTGCTTTTTCCTGTCAGAGTTCTCCTTCTTTTCAGGGATGCCAATGTTTCGCTCATGTCACTCATCTTCACCTTCACTCAAATTACATAAGAAACCATGTTGTTAAACAACTTTTAAACTTCAATATAGTTGAAGTTACTAATTCAAATAGTCAACTATATTTCCTTGGCACTTAACACTTTGTTTCTTAATAACAAACTAAGTTCTCATCTCATCTGTAACGCCCCCAAACGTTAATACCGAATAAGCTTAAGTTGAAGGGCGTTACACGGCCATACCATAACGAATTATAGTACGAAGCCCGAATCTTTCCAAATGAAACTCCTCAAAATCATATAAACTGTCCTTATAAAAAACATAATTTCAAATACATCAAACTTAACATTTTAATACTAGTAGAGCGGAAGCTTAAAATTACAATATTCTAGATAGTTCTAATATGCTATAAAAAAATTGATGTATTATTCAACTACGCTAAATAAACTAATTCCCGAGTAAATTGCTCCATCTTTTCTTCCTTCAGGAACTTATCATGAGTTACTAATCTGGGAAAAAGAAATAAACTAATTGGATGAGCAAACAATACGCTCAGTAAGTACATTACACTCCCTACCCGGGTCAGGCATAATATTTAAAACAGATAAAATTCCAATCAAATCTAGTAAAATCAATTTATCAGAGAAATTCACATTATGGTAGCACATATCTTTTATTTACAAGAGCTCTTTTGGTAAAACTTCATTCACAAAAGCTTTTTCGGTAAAACTTAAAGACGCATCGAATACTACGGCACGTATTATTCCCGCGACAGGGTCACAGATCGACATTCACATTTCACATACTCGAACCGGTTCTAAGTCGACAGATCCAATAGGATCGAACATAGATCTATGTGCCGGTATTATTCCCATGACAAGGTCATAGATCGACTTTTCACATTTCGTATTTCACATTTCACATCGTCGACAGACCCCGAAAGGTCAACGTAGTTATCTGTAAGCTCTTCCCATAAAACCTTTCAAATTCAAATCACAATTTCACAATAATTTCCTACTATGTAACGACCGGGATTCGGATGTCTCCCCTGTGTATGGTTACACAGCCGGATTCAAATCACAAGTTCACCATAATTTCCTTCGACTTCAAATCACAAGTTCACAACAATTTCTTTCGTATAATTACAAATACAAATTCTTTCAAAATTCACATATTTAAACAGCAAACCAATGTATGAGTCAGTTTAATTCAAACCATAAGAGTAGAAATCACATTTAAACATCAATCCAACGTATAAATCAGTATAATTCAACTCATAAGAGTATAAATCACACATAAACACATATGCCCAATCCTATTTTATCAAACCAATAAATCATTCAAAATATAAGTCACACAAATCAAGTCATCTAAAGCAATTTTCATACTTTACAAACGAGTAGGGGAAGTGGTATACTTACTTTCATTAACTTAAATCCAACAAATTTAGCTTCTAAGAGGTGGTGACGCCGGCGGGGTGACCGAATCTGTACCGGCGAGGAGAGAGAGTCGTGAGTGGTAGAGAGAGAAAACCGAGAAGAAAGAGAGAGTCGAGAGGTGAGGGGTGAGGAAATGAGGTTGGGGGGTTATGGGTATTTAGAGTCGAGAGGTGAGTCTAATTTAATTAGACTAGGTATTACATCATCCGCGAAATTTTCCAAGGCTCTCAACCTAAGGCTCTCACTTTAAATCTTAAAATCCTTAATAACCTAGGACTTTTATTTGCTCTTATCTTAATACTAAAATCTCCCCTGAAATTCATAACCTAATGTTCAGCTTTCCGCACTTAAATTTCTCGAAAGTTCATAACCGGGTTCCCACTTTAACACTTAAATTTCCCCAAAATTCGTAATTCGTAACGGCGCTCTGATACCACTTCTGTAACGCCCCCAACTTTAATACT
This sequence comes from Simmondsia chinensis, assembly GCA_018398585.1. NCBI lineage: Eukaryota > Viridiplantae > Streptophyta > Magnoliopsida > Caryophyllales > Simmondsiaceae > Simmondsia > Simmondsia chinensis. The sequence continues at coordinate 32,251,354 of JAGTTD010000002.1, read as the reverse complement.
GAATAGGCTTAAGTAAAAATGGCGCTACATGGCCGTACTATAATGAAATCCCTATCATAGTATGGAGCCCAAAATCTTTCGATCAAAATTCCTCAAAATTCATACACCGTTCTTAATATATATATATATATATATATATATATATATATATATATATATATATATATATATATATATATATATATATATATATATATATATATATATTAAGACATAGTCCCCAGATACATCAAAACTAACAATTGAAAACTAGCAGTGCGGAAGCTTGAAATACAACATCCTAGACTGTCACTAGTATGCTAAAACAAAATTCAGATATTATTCAATTATACGAAATAACTAATTCTGGAGTAAGCTGCCCCATCTTTTCTTCCTTCAGGAACTTGCCATAGGTTACTAATCTAGGGAAAAGAGAAGTAAACGAATTGGGTGAGCAAACAACGCACTCAGTAAGTATAGCACACTCCCTACCCGAATTAGGCATATTATTAAAAATGGATAAACACCCATTCAAAACCAGTAAAATCAATTATCTTCGAAAAATCATGTTCAGATATCACAAAACTTTGTTTCATAACTTAGTTCATTTGACAAAAGCTTTTTGGTAAACTTACAGACGCATCGAAAACTACGGCGATATTATTCCCGCGACAGGGTGGTAATCGACGTTCGTATTTCGTATTCGAACCGGTTCCAAGTCGACAGATTCGCTTGGATCGAAATGTAGTATCTGTTAGTTCAGAAGAACTAACAGACAATCGGAGACTACGTGCTGGTATTATTCCCGCGGCAGGGTCGTAATCGACTTTCGTATTTTGTATTTCGTATTTCGTGTCCATAGTCGATAGACCCCAGAGGGTCAATGTAGTTATCTGTAAGCTCTATAAAACCTTTTCAAATTCAAATCACAAGTTCAGAATAATTTCCTTCGAAATTCACATATTCGTAAAAACTCCTTCAAAATTCACATATTCGTAAAAACTCCTTCAAAATTCACATATTCGTACAAATTCCTTCGAAATTCACGTATTCGTACAAATTCCTTTAAAATTCACCTGTTCGTACAAATTCCTTCGAAATTCGCATGTTAAATCACCGTATAAACCAATATAATTCAACTCATAAGAGTATAAATCACATAATCACATAAGCACATATGCCCAATCCTATTTTATCAAATAAATAATTCAACATATAAATCTCACAAATCAAGTCATCTAAAGCAATTTTCACACTTTACAAACAAGTAGGGGAAGTGGTATACTTACCTTTACTAGCTTTTAATCCAAAAACCTAGTTCCTATAATTGATTAGCTTTGAAATTGATGAGATGGCGTTACCGGCAAGGTGGCCGGAGCTGTTCCGGTGAGGTGGCGGCATCGGAGGGTCGGCCGGAGTTGTGCCGGCGAGGTGGCGACACCGAAAAGACGACCGAAGTTGTACCGGCGAGGTGACGACGGTGGGAGGAGAGGAGAGAGTTATGGGGGTGTTAGAGAGAGAGCTGGGTGGTGTTGTGAGGTTAAGGGGTTGAGGGTTAGGGGTATTTATAAGCCTTTGAGAGGTTAGGCAGTACCGTGGGGTGGGAGGCGGTATCGTGGTGGTGGGAGGCGGTACAGTGGTACCATGATGGTCGGAGTCATACCGCGTGGGTCAGGCGGTGCCGTGGTGGTCGGGGTCGTACCGCGTGGGTCAGGTAGTACCGTGGTGTTAGGCCGGTAGTGTGGTGGCCGGTGGCAGTATCGTGAGGTGGCTGCCGGTAGTGTGGTGGTGGAGGCAGTAAAGAAGAGAAAAGAGAACGAAGAGAAAGACACGTACCGTGGTAGTGGTGGTGCACGGTACCGGCGTGGGTCGAGTCCAACGGTACCTGCGAGAGCTGGGAGGCACCGGCACGGGTGAGGCAGGGAGGACGGTAGGGGAGAGAGAGAGAGAGGGTGAGGGAGAGAGAGAAAAGAGACCGGGGGCGGGGGGAGGAAGATGGTAAGGAGGAGGGGGTTGTACTTTTTTTTATTTTTCTTTTTCCTTTCTTTTTCTTTTTCTTTTCTTTTATATGTATATATATATATATGTTTATTTATTTTTATTTTGTAACCTAATAGAAATAATAGCGATTTTTACCCTAATTTAAATACCTTAAATTTCACATATTATACTATCGAGTCTAATTTAATTTAAATATCCTGAGTTACATATATTATAATACCGAATCTAATTTAATTAGGCTAGGTATTACATTATTAATCACCTACCACTCGTTCCTATGATGAATAGAAGTCCAACCTTCAATCTTACAGAATATATTCCACGCGTAATCTTGAAAATAACTCCTCAGAAGAGAACATATTAGAGTATAGCGATTCTTGTGGATCTTTTACCATAATTGAACCTATGGGTTTGAGCCCTTGCCCAAAGTAGCCTAACATAAAAAAATATTACTCAAAATGACATATTTTAAAAAATATTTTCTCAAATGGCCTCCATGTCATCAAATTTTAAAATTTTAATTTTTTTTGTTTTGTTTTGGGGTTTAGGGTTTAAAATTTTTAAACAAATTTTTTTTTTTTAAATTTGCTGATATGGAGGCTATTTGGGAAAATATTATTTGAAATCGGCCATTTTAAATAATATTTTTTTTATTTTGGACTATTTTGGGTAACGGCTCTAGGGGTTTTGGTTTCAAATGAAAAAAATTTAAAGAAACAAAAGAACACGGTCCAGAGCATGAAAAATTAGATCAAGGCCATATTGCAGTTCTAAATCTCTGGAACAGTAAATGTGCTTTTTAGTTAAGCCAGATAAGCATACTCCTGGGCCCTCATGCCATCCTTTCCGATATTATACATATAGTCCGATGGAAATTAAAGATTCAGCCTAGCGATGGCAACGAGCCGGGGTGGGGCAGGGCGAGTATGGGGGGCGCCTCTTCCATACCCGTACTCACTATCCAAATTCTATACTCGTACCCGCCCTACTACCCGCCACGGGTATGAAGTGGGTACCCGTACCCACCCCTGCGGGTACAAACCTATACTCATACCCGCCCCATTACCCATGGGTGCCCAACGGGTACCCATTACCCGCCCCTGCCCGCCTCGTTACCTATCTATGTCCAACTTATTACCCATAAAATTCCTTTCTTTTTCCCTTTAACAATCATAAATTCATACTTACAACATAAGAAATATATTTTATAAAAAATAGTACGACTTCAACCCGCATGTAGCATAAAGCAACACTATACAAAGGGCGTCAACACCAGGGATGGCAATGGGGCGGATAAAACCCATTATCCGTGGGTATCCGCTCCGTTTGGGGCTGGTACGGGAATAGGCGAGATGGGTAACGGGTACGGGTAGGATACACGTGTCAATACCCCGTCACGGGTATGGGGCGGGTACGGGTCTAGGCTTGGCCCAGCCCCGTACCCGCCCCACCCCGTACCCGCCCCATACCCGCATATGCCCGTCTCCTAGCCACATATTAAATCGGCCCGCAACATATACCCGCATGTATGTTTACCTTAAAATCAAACAAAAGCTTGGAAATTTCAAGAAATAATCAAACACACCTTTATTAAGAAATGCAACTTTAATTTTTAAAAGTAAAAGAAAACTAGAATGGTTTCCATAAGTAAGAAAAATAAGATAGAGAATTCAATGAAAAGAGTAACCCATAAAAAGAGGGGGAAAAGAAGAGAGAGAACTAGAGAGAAAAATTAAAAAAAAAACTTATCTACTATTTTTTAGCAAAAAGATGTATTATTTTTATTTCGTGTAAATGTTGATATACTATTTCGATATTACCGCAAGTCCGCAATTAAGGTTTAGAAAAAAAATTAAAATTTTTGAAAAATTTGCTACCTAAAATTGGAGTTTTTTTCTTATACATAAAAAATAAAAGTATAATGTTTACAGAAATTTGGTCAAAATAAAAGTAATCTCCGAATTTCAAATTTTATTGAAGACATCCATCAACTATTGATTAAATTACTATACTTCCAACTTCTAATTTAATAAAAAAATACTCCCGAACTACTGAAAAAATTAGTTCGATCTTGCCAAAAAAATTAGTTTGAAGATATTAAAAACAATTAAAAAATTAGAAAAATTAGAACAAAATTTGCTGAGGCCGTGTTAATATATTTTATAGGTGCCCTGTGGTTTTTAAATACTTTTAAGATGCCATCAATTTTTATAATTGTTTTTTCAAATACTATTTCCATAACTTTATTACTATTTCATAGAATTAAGTTGATAGACACATAAAATATAAGAAAGTACCTTAAATATAATTTAATTAATATTTATATTATTTTTTCAAACATTAACTGAGAATTTCATTCAACTATCAAATTATTTATTTTTAAATTTATTTTAAATATTTTTTTTGATATTTAAGATTGTATTAAGTATAGATGACATTTTTTCCTCTTAATTATGTCAAAGAGACCGATAAAAATTATTGTACTTGTAATTGTGTGTGATAAACTTACTAACTTCCTCCCTCATTTGTTAATTTCAAGTACATATCATGTTATCGGATAGAAAACAATTCTCGAGTTTGTTAATCATGAGTTTATAGTTATTTACTCAAAATATTAAGAGACTTCAATTATGTCACCATTTTTCACGCACAATTTCCATCCTATATATATTGACATCGATAATATATTACCATCATAAATTGTTTTTTGTAATTCGTATGACTATTTATTTACTATATCTTGTATGCTCTTGCATATTTGTAGATATTGGAGTAATATAGATATTTTAATATAATTGTCAATGAGGTTTTTATTTGAAAAATAGATAGATCACTATTGTACAATATATATATATATATATATATATATATATATATATATATATATATATATATATATATATATATTATGACTCATATTCTGCTTCTATACCTAGATTTATATTTGTATTATATAGTTACGGTTACTTTAGTGTTTTTCCCACTATTAAACTCTCTATATATAGTAATGTTGTAACCTTATGATATTATTATTCAATTAAATATAATTTTATTATGTCACACTCAACTCATATCGAATTTTGGATTAGTTAACTTTGTACATTATAGGATTAAAGTCGGGTCATGTTTGAGTCATGTATAAGTTTTTTGTGTCAATTAGGTTCCCTTATATCAAGATAAACTCGATTGAGTCCCATTCATTGGTCAATGCAGAATTGAGTTAGGCAAGGTCATTTTAGTTTGATTCATCTCAGATTTTGGGTCTATTGATTATTTGGTTTATGTCACATTGGATTATTGAGAAGGGTCGTTTCAGAGTTCAATTCATTCAAGTTGGGTCATTTTGAGTTTTGAGTCAAAGTAGTTAGGTTTGGGTGTTATTGCTTTCAAGTGATTGTGGGTCATTTTGGATTTAAAGCTAGTAGAGTTAGTTAGTATAGCATTATAATTCATTCCCATCCCTAAATAATTCGAATGCATAATTTTTAGTTAAAACTCAATTTCGTAGAATTTGACAGTCAAATTATAATCGCAATTTTAAAAGATAGACCAAATAAGAGAATTGAAATTTTGAACCTTAATACCAATTTCAATCCCAATTTCAGGCTCTAATTCCATGAGTCAAACTAAAACATAATCCTAAATGTTGTGAGGAGTATTTATCACCCACATACCTTAATATTTAAAGAATATATAATGAGGTATTCTATAGTTTAAAACTTTGATTGTTAGGTAACTTAAAATTCAAATCTTAACGAATTCTGATTAAAATGTATTTAAGTAATTCAAAGTATTTAAAATATAATTAAAAAATATAAATTAATAATAAATAATTATTTTAGTAATACTTAAATATATATTATATATAAGTAAACCTAATATTCATATTTTTAATAAAATAATAATTTGTTCAAATTTTTTTATGCTTCCAATAACCAAGCCATCACTTTTTTCTTCTTGTTGCTTTTCCAATGCCATTTTCATCGTCACTTTCTTTTCATATTTCTAATTTTCATTTTTAATTTTATCATTTTTACCTCAAAACTCAAATCCTAAAAATAAAAATCAGAACTTCCAATTTCAAGATCAAAACTTTCATAGATTAACTTAGAAGTTTTTATTTTCTTGCCTACTATCAATCAAAGTGTAGAAGTTGAAGATTAGAGTTTTTAAACTATCCAAGTAAGTGCAAGAATTTTGTTTTGTTACTTTGTGGGATGTTTTTGTTGGGTTTGAGCCTATAAGCGGGGTAGTAATTTTGTTGTTTGTTTTTGTTTCTTGTTGTCTTTTATTTTTTATCTTTGTGTTTGCTCTTTTTGATATATGTTGGCCCCACTTTTGTGATTCGAATTTCACTTTTGCATGATGCCGGATTTTTGTAATGCGATTTTTGCTATTTATCGAAAAAAAGTGCAAGAATTTTGTCCTTTGAAATATGATATATTATGTCTATTTTATTTTTGTTCTTCCTCAATCTTTAGTTTATTGGTATATCATATTTTTAAAATAATATTTTATTCAACTATACGTATTACTAATATACTACTATATTGTTCTTTATTCATATGATTTTTTTAGTTTTAACATAGTGAAAGAAAATCGTTATATGGAAATGGCAAGGTCACGGTATAAAGTTTGAACATATGATTTTATTACTTTCAACATAACATTTTGAATAAATAAAATATAATATATATTTTTGTACATCAAATATGATATAGTTGGTCCATTTATATTTTTATTTTATTGCGATTTTTTTTGATTTTCTATTCTATCATATGTCTATAATGGTGAATTGAAATAACTAATTTCAAGCTTGTAACTTTCGATAAAAAGTCCCATTTGGGAATGGTTGAAGACAATCTGTTGTCTTTTACATGGAGGCCAAATCCTAGTTAACAATAGCACTTTACTAGTAAAATGGCATTAACAATTGTGAATCCAGAAATAAAATGAAGTAGGGTCCATATTTATACCGAAAATGAAAAAAATAATAATAATTGTATGTATGTATACGATATATGAGTAATAAATTAAAAAACTTTGAAAAAATGTTAACGTTAAAGTAGTTCTACTATTGTCATAACATTCAAATTACTAAAAAAAAAAGATAAAACTTCATTTTTAGATAAGAAAATAATTTATATATATTTTATACATATTGTAATATTAGCAATATATTAGTATTAATGTATTGCATAGCATCCACTAAGATTTGTGTGTATATGTATATTTTTTAGGTAAAAAATGGCAAACAAAACTGAAGGAGTTACAGCTAGCTCCGGTGCTCCTCCGACAATGTCTGCTAGTTGCGCTAATATCTCATCATCCCCTATTGACAGTGCCCCAGTTGAGGCTGAATCGCAAGATCCCATGGATGTGCCTCTTATAGATAGGCATAGATCAGAAGTATGGAATCATTTTAAGAGGAAACGAGACGGTGATGCTTTTAAAGCCGAATGTCTCTATTGTAAGAAGATGCTCTCAGCTAACACTAAATCAGGCACATCCCATTTGAAAGAACATGTCCGATGTTGTGTAAAAAAGAAATGTCAAGATATTCGTCAATCAAGATTGTTTGGAAAACAAGTTAAGCCCGATGATGAAACACAAACAGTGACGTTAACACCATATGAGTTTCATCAAGAAGATGGGAGGAGAGATCTTGCAGAAATGATCATTTGCATGAATATCCATTTAATATGGTTGAACATTGGGGCTTTCGAAAATACTCTAAGACACTTCAACCTGGATTTAAAGTACCAAGTCGCAACACAGTCAAAAAGGATATATTTGCAAGGTATGAAATTGAGAAGGAGAAGATATTGAAGTTGCTGGAAAAAAGTAAAGGTAGAGTTGCCATAACTACTGATATGTGGTCAGCTAACAACCAAAGAAAAGGATACATGGCTATCACGGCACATTTCATTGATAATTCTTGGGAGTTACAAAGTCGAATAATTAGGTTTGTGATACAAGTCTTATTTAAACTTATAATTTGTTATATATTTACTTACATGGATAGAAGTGATGGCGTTCCTTTTACAAATCTCATGTTTTTTATGGAGGTTTGTATATGTTCCGGCTCCACATAACAAGGAAGTAATTTATGAATATCTTATGGAAGGTTTCTATTTTTGGAATGTCGATCGCCGATTATCGGCCATCACTGTGGATAATTGTACCACCAATAATGCGGTGGTGGATATATTGTTGGATAGATTGGACTTCCGATCACTCATATTAGGTGGACAATTCATTCATATGTGATGTTGTGCCCATATACTAAATTTGATTGTTCAAGATGGCTTGTCAGTAATTACGGAAGGCATAGAGAAGGTCCGAGACAGTATCTCATTCTGGACCGTGTTGGATAAAAGAGCTCAAAAATTTGAAGAATGTGCAAAGCAAATTGGCATTAAGGGTCCATTGAAAACGTTGATTTTTGACTGCAAGACGCGATGGAATTCGACATATGATATGTTGCGAATCGCCTTGAGTTACCGAGATGTTTTTTTTCAGGTTGAAAACTCGAGAGGCTTTGTTTAAGTGCGCTCCATCCGCGGATGGATGGGAATGGGTGGAAAAAATTATGTGAAAAACTACGATTGTTGAACGATGCTACTGATGAATTTTCTGCTTCTAGGTATGAATTTTGATATTGTTAATAACATTTTTTTAGTTCAAATGCATGCCTTTTATGTAATGCACTTTATTTATCTATTAATTACTATTTTTGTTCCTTTAGGTATCCCACATCAAACATTTATTTCCCAAAAATTTGTGAGATTTGTATCGAAGTATCAAATTAGTTATCTAGCTCAGATGAGATTATTAGGAGAATGGCTACAAATATGTTGGAGAAATACAACAAATATTGGTCACGTGTCAACAGGCTTCTGAGTGCGTTTACAATTCTTGACCCAAGGTATAAAATGGCACTTCTTCGATTCTTTTTCCGAAAGATTTATTCTAACAGTGAAGTCGAAAATTAAATGAATAGAATTAGAAGGCTTTTAGATGAGTTACTAAAAGAATACGAATTGAAGCATTCTAGTACACAAGCGTTCCATGTTGCATCCTCACATTCACATATACCTAGTGGTAGCCAACTTGACAGAGGACTGATGAGTGAATTCGCAAGAGAGATGGAGCAAAACTGTATAATGGCTAAATCGGAGTTGGATTGCTACTTAGAAGATGAAACTATGCCAATTGTTTAGGATTTTGACATTTTGAATTGTGGAAAGCAAACGGATCGAAATATCCTACATTTCAAATGATTGCTAGAGATATTTTGTGTATTCCAATATCAACAGTTCCTTCAGAGTTTTCTTTTAGTACAAGTGGGCGAGTCCTAAGTCCATATCATAGTAGACTTCATCCAGAGACTTTAGAAGCTCTTATGTACAGTCAGAGTTGGATATGGGCCGAAACTAAAGGTATGTAAATTTATTCCTCTTGAATTCAAGCATGTATTATTATTTTAATTTAGGTTTATTTATTAGTTTTATAACTATGCAGGTTCTATTACATCAAGATGAATGTTGTATGCAAACGATAATGAAATGAAATTAGATGATGAATCTGAAGATGGAACAGGAAATGATTGATTGGAGATTTATTTAGTGCATGTGTGGCTATAGGTGTAATTGGCAATATATATGTGGTATTCTATGAATTTTTATTGTGTGCTCAATTTTAATTTTTGTGATTTCTTCAAGAGAGATCATATGATCCAAAAGAACCAGAAAAGCATGAAGAAAAGTCCATATGATCTCTCTTGAAGAAATCACAAAAATTAAAATTGATTACACAATAAAAATTCATAGAATACATATATATGTTGCCAATTACACCTATAGCCACACATGCACTAAATAAATCTCTAATCAATCATTTCCTGTTCCATCTTCAGATTCATCATCTAATTTCATTTCATCATTGTTTGCATACAACATTCGTCTTGATGTAATAGAACCTGCATAGTTATAAAACTAATAAATAAACCTAAATTAAAATAATAATACCTGCTTGAATTCAAGAGGAATAAATTTACATACCTTTAGTTTCGGCCCATATCCAACTCTGACTGCACATAAGAGCTTCTAAAGTCTCTAGATGAAGTCTACTACGATATGGACTTAAGACTCGCCCACTTGTACTAAAAGCAAACTCCGAAGGAACTGTTGATATTGGAATACATAAAATATCTCTAGCAATCATTTGAAGTGTAGGATATTTCGATCCGTTTGCTTTCCACCAATTCAAAATGTCAAAATCCTCAACAATTGGCATAGTTTCATCTTCTAAGTAGCAATCCAACTTCGATTTAGCCATTATACAGTTTTGCTCCATCTCTCTTGCGAATTCACTCATCATTCCTCTGTTAAGTTGGCTACCACTAGGTATATGTGAATGTGAGGATGCAACATGGAACCCTTGTGCACTAGAATACTTCAATTCGTATTCTTTTAGTAACTCATCTAAAAGCATTCTAATTCTATTCATTTCATTTTCGGCTTCACTGTTAGAATAAATCTTTCGGAAAAAGAATCGAAGAAGTGCCATTTTATACCTTGGGTCAAGAATTGTAGCCACACTCAGAAGCCCGTTGACATGTGACCAATATTTGTTGTATTTCTCCAACATATTTGCAGCCATTCTCCTTATAATCTCATCTAAGCTGGATAACCAATTTAATACTTTGATACGAATCTCACAAATTTTTGGGAAATAAATGTTTGATGTGGGATACCTAAAGGAACAAAAATAGTTAATTAATAGATAAATAAAGTGCATTACATAAAAGGCATGCATTTGAACTAAAAATATGTTATTAACAATATCAAAATTCATACCTAGAAGAAGAAAATTCATCAGTAGCATCATTCAACAATCGTAGTTTTTCACATATTTTTTCCACTCATTCCCATTCATCATCTGATGGAGTGCACTTAAACAAAGCCTCTCAAGTTTTCAACCTGAAAAAAACATCTCGGTAACTCAAGGCAATTCGCAACATATCATATGTCGAATTCCATCGCGTCTTGCAGTCAAAAATCAACGTTTTCAATGGACCCTTAATGCCAATTTGCTTTGCACATTCTTCAAATTTTTGAGCTCTTTTATCCAACACGGTCCAGAATGAGATACTGTCTCGGACCTTCTCTATGCCTTCCGTAATTACTGACAAGCCATCTTGAACAATCAAATTTAGGATATGGGCACAACATCACATATGAATGAATTGTCCACCTAATATGAGTGATCGAAAGTCCAATCTATCCAACAATATATCCACCACCGCATTATTGGTGGTACAATTATCCACAGTGACGGCCGATAATCGGCGATCGACATTCCAAAAATAGAAACGTTCCATAAGATATTCATAAATTACTTCCTTGTTATGTGGAGCCGGAACATATACAAACCTCCATAAAAAACATGAGATTTGTAAAAGGAACCCCTTCACTTCTATCCATGTAAGTAAATATATAACAAATTATAAGTTTAAATAAGACTTGTATCACAAACCTAATTATTCGACTTAGTAACTCCCATGAATTATCAATGAAATGTGCCGTGATAGCCATGTATCCTTTTCTTTGGTTGTTAGCTGACCACATATCAGTAGTTATGGCAACTCTACCTTTACTTTTTCCAGCCACTTCAATATCTTCTCCTTCTCAATTTCATACCTTGCAAATGTATCCTTTTTGACTGTGTTGCGGCTTGGTGCTTTAAATCCAGGCTGAAGTGTCCTAGAGTATTTTCGAAAGCCCCAATGTTCAACCATATTAAATGGATATTCATGCAAATGATCATTTCAGCAAGATCTCTCCTCCCATCTTCTTGATGAAACTCATATGGTGTTAACGTCACTGTTTGTGTTTCATCATCGGGCTTAACTTGTTTTCCAAACAATCTTGATTGACGAATATCTTGACATTTCTTTTTTACACAACATCGGACATGTTCTTTCAAATGGGATGTGCCTGATTTAGCGTTAGCTGAGAGCATCTTCTTACAATAGAGACATTCGGCTTTAAAAGCATCACCGTCTCGTTTCCTCTTAAAATGATTCCATACTTCTGATCTATGCCTATCTATAAGTGGCACATCCATGGGATCTTGCGGTTCAGCCTCAACTGGGGCACTGTCAATAGGGGATGATGAGATATTAGCGCAACTAGCAGACATTGTCGGAGGAGCACCGGAGCTAGCTGTAACTCCTTCATTTTTGTTTGCCATTTTTTACCTAAAAAATATACATATACACACAAATCTTAGTGGATGCTATGCAATACATTAATACTAATATATTGCTAATATTACAATATGTATAAAATATATATAAATTATTTTCTTATCTTAAAATGAAGTTTTATCTTTTTTTTTTAATAATTTGAATGTTATGACAATAGTAGAACTACTTTAACGTTAACATTTTTTCAAAGTTTTTTAATTTATTACTCATATATCGTATACATACATACAATTATTATTATTTTTTTCATTTTCGGAATAAATATGGACCCTACTTCATTTTATTTCTGGATTCACCATTGTTAATGCCATTTTACTAGCAGAGTGCTATTGTTAACTAGGATTTGGCCCACATGTAAAAGACAACATATTGTCTTCAACCATTCCCAAATGGGATTTTTTATCGAAAGTTACAAGCTTGAAATTAGTTATTTCAATTCACCATTATAGACATATGATAGAATAGAAAATTAAAAAAAATCACAATAAAACAAAAATATAAATGGACCAACTATATCATATTTGATGTACAAAAATATATATTATATTTTATTTATTTCAAATGTTATGTTGAAAGTAATAAAATCATATGTTCAAACTTTATACCATGACCTTGCCATTGCCATATAACGATTTTCTTTCACTATGTTAAAACTAAAAAAATCATATGAATAAAGAACAATATAGTAGTATATTAGTAATACGTATAGTTGAATAAAATATTATTTTGGAAATATGATATACCAATAAACTAAAGATTGAGGAAGAACAAAAATAAAATAGACATAATATATCATATTTCAATGGACAAAATTCTTGCACTTTTTTTCGATAAATAGCAAAAATCGCATTACAAAAATCCGGCATCATGCAAAAGTGAAATTCGAATCACAAAAGTGGGGCCAACATATATCAAAAAGAGCAAACACAAAGATAAAAAATAAAAGACAAGAAGAAACAAAAACAAACAACAAAATTACTACCCCGCTCATAGGCTCAAACCCAACAAAAACATCCCACAAAGTAACAAAACAAAATTCTTGCACTTACTTGGATGGTTTAAAAACTCTAATCTTCAACTTCTACACTTTGATTGATAGTAGGTAAGAAAATAAAAACTTCTAAGTTAATCTATGAAAGTTTTGATCTTGAAATTGGAAGTTCTGATTTTTATTTTTAGGATTTGAGTTTTGAGGTAAAAATGATAAAATTAAAAATGAAAATTAGAAATATGAAAAGAAAGTGACGATGAAAATGGCATTGGAAAAGCAACAAGAAGAAAAAAGTGATGGCTTGGTTATTGGAAGCATAAAAAAATTTGAACAAATTATTATTTTATTAAAAACATGAATATTAGGTTTACTTATATACAATATATATATATATATATATATTTAAGTATTACTAAAATAATTATTTATTATTAATTTATATTGTTTAATTATATTTTAAATACTTTGAATTAACTAAATACATTTTAATCAGAATTCGTTAAGATTTGAATTTTAAGTTACCAAACAATCAAAGTTTTAAATTATAGAATACCTCGTTATATATTCTTTAAATATTAAGGTATGTGGGTGATGAATACTCCTCAAAATATTTAGGATTATGTTTTAGTTTGACGCATGGAATTAGAGTCTGAAATTGGGATTGAGATTAGTATTAAGGTTCAAAATTTTAATTCTCTTATTTGGTCTATCTTTTAAAATTGGAATTACAATTTGACTGTCAAATTCTACGAAATTGAGTTTTAACTAAAAATTATGCATTCGAATTATTGAGGGATGGGAATGAATTGTAATGCTATACTAACTAACTCTATTGGCTTTAAACCCAAAATGACCCACAATCACTTGAAAGCAATAACACCCAAACCTAACTAAATTTGACTCAAAACTCAAAATGACCCAACTTGAATGAATTGAACTCTGAAATGACCCTTCTGAATAATCCAATGTGACATAAACCAAATAATCAATAGACCCAAAATCCGGGATGAATCAAACTAAAATGACCTTGCCTAACTCAATTCTGACTTGACCAATGAATGGGACTCAGTCGAGTTTATCTTTGATAAGGGAACCTAATTGACACAAAAAACCTATACATGACTCAAACATGACCCAACTTTAATTCTATAATGTACAAAGTTGACTAATCCAAAATTCGATATGGGTTGAGTGTGACATAATAAAATCATATTTAATTGAATAATAATATCATAAGGTTACAGCATTACTATATATAGAGAGTTTAATAGTGGGAAAATAGACTAAAGTAACCATAACTACATAATACAAATATAAATCTAGGTATAGAAGCAGAATATGAGTCATAATCAATATTTATATATATATATATATAGTGTACAATAGTGATCTATCTATTTTTCAAATAAAAACCTCATTGGCAATTATATTAACATATCTATATTACTCCAATATCTATAAATATACAAGAGCATACAAGATATAGTAAATAAATAGTCATACAAATTACAAAAAATAATTTATGATGGTAATATATTATCGATGTCAATATATATAGGATAGAAATTGTGCATGTAAAATGGTGACATAATTGAAGCCTCTTAATATTTTGAGTAAATAACTATAAACTCATGATTAACAAACTCGAGAATTGTTTTCTATCCTATAACATGATATGTACTTGAAATTAACAAATGAGGGAGGAAATTAGTAAGTTTATCACACACAATTACAAGTACAATAATTTTCATCGGTTTCTTTGACATAATTAAGAGGAAAAAATGTCATCTATTCTTAATACAATCTTAAATATCAAAAAATATTTAAAATAAATTTAAAAATAAATAATTTGATAGTTGAATGAAATTCTCAGTTAATATTTGAAACAATAATATAAATATTAATTAAATTATATTTAAGGTACTTTCTTATAGTTTACGTGCCCATCAACGTAATTCTATGAAATAGTAATAAAGTTAAGGAAATAGTATTTGAAAAAACAAGTTATAAAAATTGATGGCATCTCAAAAGTATTTAAAAACCATAGGGCACCTATAAAATATATTAACATTGCCTCAGCAAATTTTGTTCTAATTTTTCTAATTTTTTAATAGTTTTGAATATCTTCAAACTAATTTTTTGGCAAGATCAAACTAATTTTTTCAATAGTTCGGGAGTATTTTTTTATTAAATTAGAAGTTGGAAGTATAGTAATTTAATCAATAGTTGATGGATGTCTTTAATAATATTTGAAATTCGGAGGTTACTTTTATTTTGACCAAATTTATGTAAATATTATACTTTTATTTTTTATGTATAAGAAAAAAAACTCCGATTTTAGGTAGAAAATTATTCAAAAATTTTATTTTTTTTCTAAACCTTAATTGCAGACTTGCAGTGCTATCGAAATACTATATCAACATTTACACGAAATAAAAATAATACATTTTTTGCTAAAAAATAGTAGATAAATTTTTTTATTTTTGTCTCTAGTTTTCTCTCCTCTTTTCCCCATCTTTTTATGGGTTACTCTTTTCATTGAATTCTCTATCTTATTTTTCTTACTTATGGAAACCATTCTAGTTTTCTTTTACTTTTAAAAATTAAAGTTGCATTTCTTTATAAAGGTGTGTTTGATTATTTCTTGAAATTTCCAAGCTTTTGTTTGATTTTAAGGTAAACATACATGTGGGTATATGTTGCGGGGTGATTTAATATGTGGTTAGGAGACGGGCATATGCGGGTATGGGGCGGAGCGGGGCGGGTATGGGGCTGGGCCAAGCCTATACCAGCACCCGCCCCATACCCGTGACGGGTATTGACACGTGTACCCTACCTGTACCCGTTACCCGTCTCGCCTATACCCGTACCCACCCCAAACGGGGCGGATACCTACGGATCACGGGTTTTATCCGCCCCATTGTTATCCCTAATTCAGCCAACAGATAGAGCTGGAATTAATGTACAGCAAGGTCGATCCAACCTTTTTCATTGGGCCGAGCACCCCCAATCAGTAATAATCTTATCAATTAGGGTTATTACATTTTAGTAACCCGAATTTTTTTGAAACAATAAAAAGGATCTTGACTTTTTTGAATTAATAAAAAGACTCATAAGTTTTTGTCGTAATAATAAGAAGGCCCCTCTTTAACGTGATGATATCATATTCCGTCAACAGAGCTAACATTGTAACTTCTTTTTTACTAATGCTACGGTAAAATGAGAAAAGTAACCTTTAGTACCCTTATTTTTATTATATAAGCACGAAATTCGAGATGTAGCATTTAGAAACTATATATTTTCGCATAATTTGCTTAAAAGTATGGTTATTGAATGTTATTTTTGTCATTTTATTTTAACATTAATAAAAATGGAGTTCCCACATTAGTCCTGTCAATGAAAAATGACATCACTTTGGATAGGGGCCATTTTATTGATATGACAAAAATATAGGGGATTTTTATTAATACAACAAAAACTTAGGGGTCTTTTTATTAATTGAAAAAAGTTAGGTTCCTTTTCATCTTTTTTAAAAATATTAGGATGCTAAAATATAAATAACCATGTCAATTATGTATAGATAAATTTAGCCCTATGATATTGGACCCGGGTGAATTTGTTAAAAACTATGCACCTTCTTTATACTATGACTATTCGGCCCCTATAACAATGTGAATAGAGCAATGTTATAGGCACACTCAAATTGTACCTAATTCAAGTACCCAATATACACTGTAAAAGCCTATTACAGGATTATGAAAAGACAATTATTTAGTATTATCTTTCTATGATCTTATGATTTTTTGTCACAATGTCAAATGTGTTAGGTGAATACTATGAATTGCTATCATTATATATTATGTTCTATTGAAAAAGTAAAAGTAATGCTTCTCATTTACTCAATGTCATGTAGTGGCTAGCTCGAAATTAATTATGTAATGATTGTTGGAGCATAATCTTATATTCAAGCCACTAAAGAGATGTACAAGGATGCATTAACCAATGTGGGCACAATGAAAGGGCAAATAGACGCTTTCCCAATTAAAGTTGTGTTACATCAAGGATCAGCCCTGAATCCCTTCCCATTTATTCTGGTTATGGACAAGCTCACTTAGCACATTTTAGGAGGTGTGCCATGGTGCATGCTCTCTGCGGATGATACAGTCCTGGTGGTGAGTCAAGGTAGAGGTAAAGAGAAGCTGGAGCTTTGGTGAAGGGCCTTGGAACCAAAAAGATTACGGCTAAGTAGATCCAAGACCGAGTATTTGTAGTTTAAGTTTGGTACCTCAACAAGACCAATCATAGAAGAAGTGACAATTGGGTCAAAAAGCATACCCGAAAAAGAATGTTTCAACTGTTTGGGGTCCATAGTGCAACAAGATGGAGATATTGACGACGATGTCAACAATCGGATTAAAGTAGGATGGCATAAGTGGAGGATGGTCTCTGAGGTACTTTGTGACACTAAGTTTCCGTTGAAGTTGAAGGGAAAATACTATAAGACAGTAGTGAGACCGGCTATGTCATACGGTGCAGAATATTAGCTAGTTAAATGGCAACATATGCAGAAGTTGAAGGTGGTGGAGATGAGGATGCTACGGTGGATGTGTGGATACACAAGGAAGGACAAGATCAACTGATGTTATAAGAAGCAAATTAGATGTGGCTCCAATTGAGGATAACTGAGAAAGCAACGTCTGCAATAGTTTGGATATGTTAGGAGGAGATTGAACACTGCCTTTGTTAGAAGATGTGAACAACTTTGCATTACACATAGAGGAGAGGTAAAAGCAAGCCAAAGAAAAGCTGGATGGAGACGATTAGACATGACCTCACCCAATTGAACTTAAATAAGGAGATGGCCTTAGATAGAGCTGAGTGGGGGGTTATAGGACAATGTATGTAGCAATATAATATATTTAAAATTATTTAGACTTTGTGTAGTTGTAAAATTATTATTAAGATATCCTGAGATTTGAGCATTTATTACATATCGTGACATTTGAATGTATATAGTGACGTACTTTGAAGTTGAATATTTTATTACTCGGGTACCATACATCAAAATTTGATGAATTTTTGTAAAAATCTGAACAAATATGAAAGTGCTAATATAATACATAATCTTACAAGTCATATCAATGTTTTTAGCAAATTACGATAAAAAGTTCATCGTATATTGATGTAAAAACTACCTAAATATGGCTGAAATCATATGCCGTGTTAGCATTTTTTAGAAAAAATCTAATGAGAATACTTATATATTATTGGAATTATATTTCTAGATTACTCAGAATGATGACTTCCCCTCTTTTAAAAGGGAAGTCATTTTCCCCCATTTGAAGGAAAAGTTTTTCCTTTGGGAAAACCTTTTCCGTCACCAACCTTGTGCCAAACAACGGAAAAGGGGAAAACCACTTCCCAGAATGTGGTTTTCCTCCTAAACAAACGGAGCCTTAAAGAGGCTCAATATAGTTATGCACTTGTAAAAATTTAAATTATCAAAAGCCAAATCTAGCGCTGGAACATGCAGCTTGAGCAAAATAATGCCATGGACATGTTTTGCTTGAATATGCAGCGTCAATGACATGTTCAGCATGCATTTCCTCAGCAGTAAAGTAACATGCCCAATCCAACTGAGGTAACGACCCTCAAAAGAGATTCCAAGATCATCTGATTAAGAATGCTCCATGGAGGATGCATCCAAAAATAACGAGAATGGAAGAATTGCGAATTACTAGAGCAAGCATTATGATGTCATTGCTTCTTAAATCATAGAGCCTCAACAAATTAATCAGTCATGTGCATCAGAGACAATTTATATTGCTAACAGTACAATATCTGTAACACCAGTAGACCAGATCCATCAGAGTTGGGACTAGAAATAGGATCTTGAACTATATATGCTTAGCTTCTGGTCAAAAAGAAAACTATGGTTGAACTTAAATCTGCCTACTTCGAAACAGCTGAACTCATAAGCAAAGATAATAATAATCGGTGAGGGAAAAGTAAAATGGAAAAGAATGATCAGCAAGCATAAAGCACATTCAAATTCTTGAGAATCATAGTTACACCAATATGCGTAATTTAGCATACCTCCTATAGATAAAAGCATGGTAAAACACATATATATACCTGTCTGTTATGTGTAATTATTCAAATCTTACACAAAATGACTCAGATAAACTTCTCAAACAAAACACACAAAGATAACACACAGCAATAACTTCAAGATCTCAGATCTTGCCCCACAAGAACCAACTTAAACTAGACCTAGACTAATTACAACACAAATCACTTCATAAACCTCAAATACAACACAAGACTCAAGAGAACAACCGAATCTAATAGGTTTAGAAGTATACCTCCCCTTGTGAACTAGATTTTACCGAAATTGCAAGCAAGTCGCTCACACCACGAGTAAGGCTCAAGAACACTCCAAGAACACCACGACCGGACCTCCACCGGAACACGAACAGAGCTTCTGGCCAGCAACGGAGCTCCAATAGCACGAACGGAGCTCAACGAACACGATTACACTTCGATCCGAGGCTCACGAGGTTGGAACCTAAGTGTATTATGGCTCAGAGATTCGTTTTTAGGGTTAGGGTTTCAAGGGAGCCTTCAAGGGTAAAAATCGCCAGAGAGAGAAGGGGAGAGGAGAAGAAAACTGATTTTCGTTACCTCTACGACTCAACCAACTCAGCATTAAATACCCCCAAGCTACGACCTAAGAAAAACCCTAAAGCTCATCACAGCCTTTAACTTACGCAACAATCGGACTGTCGAAACTTACACACGGTTCATATATCGAGGGCCCCGGATCTTGTGACGCGTGTCGAGGCTCGAACGGCCGAGAAGAAGCTACAGAACCTTCTGGAAGAGCCTCACAAGAAAAACCCTAACGGGTTTCTGGTTAAGGGAGAGAGAGATGAGGGTGAAAAAGAAAGCAAGCCAGCTGTACACTAAAAAAAAAGGATCCGGGCAGGAAGTACTATTCGGGCAGCATGGGCAGCCCAAACCGGGCAGCCAGTACAATTGGATCAGAGCGGGCAGCACTGTTCGGGCAGGAAATAGTACATCCGGGCAGCTGGGCATCTCATACAAACAAGTAATTAATTTCACAAGTGAGGGGCAATTCAGACATTGCCCCAAAAATAGAATTCAAAGAATTACTTCAACCTAAAATGCTACGTTTTTGTCCTCCCTTATTTTAATTATTTTCTTTTACTCGAACTACGTCATATATTTACCAACAATAACAAACTCCACCTTGGTAAGTATATGACTAACAATTTTACATCCAGTATCACCCTGGGTTCCATTCCATTTGAAGAAGTTCAACAAAACGTGTAAACTTCTCCAACGGAAGACCTTTAGTCCCCATGTCAGCGAGGTTATCCTCGGTACAAATTTTCAGCAGATCAATCTGATTTTCTTCTATGTTATCCATGATAAAATACCGCCTGACTGCTAAGTGTTTCGTTCTATCATGGAAAACTGGGTTCTTACAAAGGGCAATGGCAGATTGACTATCTGAGTAGATTTTGGGTGACCCTAGGTTTAGTTTTAACTCATTTAACAAGCCGTTCAGCCATATGGCTTCCTTAACGGCATCCGATATTGCTAGGAGCTCTGACTCGGTAGTAGATAAAGAGGTTAAAGTCTGTAACTTTGACCTCCAACTAATAGCTCCACCCGTTAAAGTGAAAACATAGGCTGACGTAGATCGTCTCCTATCTAGATCACCGGCAAAATCGGAATCTACGAAACCAGTCAATCTAAGTTCATTTTGGTCTCTACCAAATGTTAAGCCCAAATCAATTGACCCTTTTACATATCTTAGCAGCCATTTAACACCATCCCAATGTACCTTACCGGGATTTGACATATAGCGTGACAATATACTCATGGGGAACGCTAAGTCCGGTCTAGTACAGGTCATTGCGTACATTAATGATCCTATGGCGTTAGCATACGGTATTGTGCTCATTTTAAACTTTTCTTGCTCAGTATTAGGGCATTGACTTGCTGAGAATTGATACTGCGATGCTAAAGGTTGTTTCACTGGTTTTGACTCGAACATATTAAACCTTTTCAAAACCTTGTTAAGATAATGACTTTGACTTAAATGTACTGTTCCTTTAGACCTGTTCCTGATGATATCAATACCTAATATCCTTTTAGCTTCCCCTAAGTCTTTCATATCAAACGAGCCGTTTAACCGAGATTTCAAGTCAGAAATCTGCTTTAGGGACTTGCTAGCTAATAACATATCATCCACATATATTAGCAAAAAAATAGCATCAGAACAGTCAATGTCTTTATAGTACAAGCATGAGTCATGAACAGTCCTACTAAAACCATTATCTACCATGAATGCATGAAACCTCTTATACCACTGTCTGGGTGACTGTTTCAGCCCATACAGCGATTTTTTCAGCAAACAAACATGCTCAGACTGCTCGGGTTCAATAAACCCCTCGGGTTGGGAGATGAGGATCTCTTCCTCAAGCTCTCCATGCAAAAATGCAGTAGTAACATCCATCTGATGTAGAGACATGTCATAGAAGGCAATCAAGCACATAATAACACGAATAGTGGTATGTTTTACGACAGGACTAAAAATTTCATTATAGTCTACCCCCTCCTTTTGTGAAAAACCTTTGGCAACTAGTCTAGCCTTAAACCGGGGCAAACCTTCAGGAGTATCGGGTTCTTTAACTCTAAAGATCCATTTTGAACCTATGATTTTTCTACCCTTGGGCTTGGGAATCAAGACCCAAGTATTGTTCTTCCTCAAGCTCTCAATTTCAACTGTCATAGCATTCAGCCACTCGGCTGAATGCTTGCTGTTGATTGCTTGAGTGTAGGATAATGGCTCGGTTTCTACGTAATCTAAAGCTGTGTTTAATGCATAAGCTATACACTCAGCATATCCATATTTTTCAGGGGCTCTAGATTCTCTCCTAACTCTATCCCTAGCCAATTGATAGGTTTCCAGGTCCTGAACATCATTTTCAGGTACATTAGGTCCAATTTCAGCTCTATTAGGTACTGTTACAGCAGCATTTCTATCAATATTTTCGAAGTTATCTAGGTCATCTTCAGGTTCTTTTCTCAGGTTTAGAGGACTAGGTGGGTTAACTTCAAATTCGTAGTAGTCTGGGTCGAATTCCCTAACATTTGAACTATTGCTCGATTGTTGTTTAATGTAGGGCATCTCATCTTCGTTGAAGATGACATCCCTACTAATTATTGTTATAGTTCTGTTTCCCTCTTTCATGCCTAGTCTAAAACCCTTTATGCCTGAAGGATAGCCTAGAAATATGCCTTTTACAGCCCTAGGTTCCAATTTACCCTCTCGTTGGTGTGCAAAAGCTGAGCACCCAAATACTCTTAGGTTATCATAGTTAGCGTTCTTTCCGCTCCAAACATTCTCGGGTGTTTTCATTTTCAAAACAGAGTTGGGTGACCTATTAATTAGGTATGCGGCTGTGTTAACAGCCTCACCCCAAAACTGTTTTGATAACCCGGCTGAAAACAACATACACCTTACTCTATCTAGTAGGGTCCGGTTCATGCGTTCGGCTACACCATTTTGTTGAGGGGTTCCTCTTACAGTTTTATGTCGTTTTATACCATTATCATCACAAAGCTTGTCAAATTCAGAGTTCACAAATTCTAGACCGTTGTCAGTTCTTAATACTTTCAGTTTCTTTCCTGTTTGATTCTCAGTTAACGTTTTCCACTTAACAAAAGTATCATATGCATCGTTTTTATTTTTAAGTAGAAACACCCATACTTTTCTTGAGAAATCATCTACTATGGACAGGAAATAATGGGCTCCACCCATTGTGGGAACCCTTGAGGGTCCCCATAGATCAGTATGAACGTAATCAACAATGCCATGGGTAGTATGCGAGCCTACACTAAATGCAATCCTATGATGCTTACCATAGATGCAATGATCACAGAAATCAAGTTTTGTCACAGAATCAGCACCAAAACAACCCTGTTTTTGGAGCTCTATTAGTCCTCTCTCGGATCTGTGTCCTAACCTCCTATGCCATAGGTTGGTCGCGTCCTTAGGGTCGATCTTGGACATGTTTCCCTCCCCAGAAACTACCTCTCCCTTAAGGACATATAATCCATTCTTGATCTCTCCCTTGATTACAACAAGGACACCTCGCAGGACTTTCATCTCTCCCCTACAGGCCTTTAGGGTCAGTCCACTAAGATCAAGTTGTCCTAAGGATATCAGGTTTCTTTTGAGTTCTGGTACATGTCTAACTCCCTCTAGGGTAAAGATAGTGCCATCCGACATTCTAACCCTAACTGTTCCGACACCTACCACCTTGCATGCATGGTCATTTCCTAACATGACCTTTCCACTATTTACAGACACATAATCAGTAAAATAGGACTTATCAAACGTCATGTGAAAACTGCATCCAGAATCAAGTACCCACTCATGGTAAGTGAAATCAGTAGATGCAATCAATACTTCTCCACATTCATGATTTTCTACAGTGTAATCAGCCCTAGCTTGGTTCTTGTTTTCAGGACAAATGCTCCTATAGTGGCCGAATTTTCCACATTCATAGCATTTTACATGAGACAGATCTTTTCTACCCCTAGACCTGGATCTTGAGTGGTTCCTACCTCTTCTTTTATAGTTGTCTTTTGTTTTAGTTCTACCTCGTATGTTTAAGCTTTCACCGCGATTGCCACTATTACTAGGATAGTATTTTCCCTCTTTCTTTAGTTCTACTGCTTTAGATCTTAGGGCGTCCTCTACCTCTGTTAGTGATATGGTCTTTCTGCCGTATCTTAGAGTTTCTTTTAGAGAACTTAGGTATTTAGGGAATGATCCTAAAAGTATTATAGCCTGAGTCTCGTCAGTTATTTCTACTTTTAGAGTGTCCAAGTCTGATAATACTCTATAGAATTCATCTAAATTGTCCTCTATGTTTTTGTTCTCGTCCATTCTAAAGCAGTAAAATCTTTCCATATAATATACTCGATTAGAGAGGGATTTAGAGGCATATAGTTGTTCTAACTTTTTCCAGACATCTAAGGCACTTTTTTCAGATGACACTTTAGTTAGAACTGTGTTACTTAAACAAAGTAAGATATTACCGTGAGCTACTTTATCCATATTAGCCTTGTCTCACGGTTTGAGACCTTCTGGAAGATCGTTATCTTCCAGAAGTGCAGAACTAACGCCAAGGGCCATAAGCAGTGCTTGTACCTTGACTTTCCATAGCTCAAAATCGTTTCTACCCGTGAATTTCTCGATGTCATGTTTAGCTGAGGCCATTTTTTATTTTAGACCGTGTTCTAACCTGGGCTCTGATACCACTTGTTATGTGTAATTATTCAAATCTTACACAAAATGACTCAGATAAACTTCTCAAACAAGACACACAAAGATAACACACAGCAATAACTTCAAGATCTCAGATCTTGCCCCACAAGAACCAACTTAAACTAGACCTAGACTAATTACAACACAAATCACTTCATAAACCTCAAATACAACACAAGACTCAAGAGAACAACCGAATCTAGTAGGTTTAGAAGTATACCTCCCCTTGTGAACTAGATTTTACCGAAATTGCAAGCAAGTCGCTCACACCACGAGTAAGGCTCAAGAACACTCCAAGAACACCACGACCGGACCTCCACCGGAACATGAACAGAGCTTCTGGCCAGCAACGGAGCTCCAATAGCACGAACGGAGCTCAACGAACACGATTACACTTCGATCCGAGGCTCACGAGGTTGGAACCTAAGTGTATTATGGCTCAGAGATTCGTTTTTAGGGTTAGGGTTTCAAGGGAGCCTTCAAGGGTAAAAATCGCCAGAGAGAGAAGGGGAGAGGAGAAGAAAACTGATTTTCGTTACCTCTACGACTCAACCAACTCAGCATTAAATACCCCCAAGCTACGACCTAAGAAAAACCCTAAAGCTCATCACAGCCTTTAACTTACGCAACAATCGGACGGTCGAAACTTACACACGGTTCATATATCGAGGGCCCCGGATCTTGTGACGCGTGTCGAGGCTCGAACGGCCGAGAAGAAGCTACAGAACCTTCTGGAAGAGCCTCACAAGAAAAACCCTAACGGGTTTCTGGTTAAGGGAGAGAGAGATGAGGGTGAAAAAGAAAGCAAGCCAGCTGTACACTAAAAAAAAAGGATCCGGGCAGGAAGTACTATTCGGGCAGCATGGGCAGCCCAAACCGGGCAGCCAGTACAATTGGATCAGAGCGGGCAGCACTGTTCGGGCAGGAAATAGTACATCCGGGCAGCTGGGCATCTCATACAAACAAGTAATTAATTTCACAAGTGAGGGGCAATTCAGACATTGCCCCAAAAATAGAATTCAAAGAATTACTTCAACCTAAAATGCTACGTTTTTGTCCTCCCTTATTTTAATTATTTTCTTTTACTCGAACTACGTCATATATTTACCAACAATAACACTGTCCATTAGAAGCTTCTCTCTTGAAGCAAAAGAACCAAATATTAAAACTGAGAATAGATAAAGAACAGAAGTCACCAGTGTTGTAGCCAGAGTTCCAACCGGGATTGAGCGTTGGGTATCTTTCAGTGAGGCAGAACTATTTGAACCAGCCATGATTCCTGTTACAGCAGGGAAGAAAAGGCCAACCAATGCACTGCAAATGGCATTACAAAGTATTTAGAATAGCAAAAGAAATTAATAACATTTCTTAGTAACATGTGGGCTTGAAGAATGAATGACATAACTATTCTGAAAGAAATCACAAGACGTTTGAAGATAAGTCTTTAAAGTTGAAGTAAATCTGGGATGAAACTAAATGACCTACCAGAACCGCAGACCATGACAATACAAAATTTGCAATAAAAAGGTAAGAAAGGAACAAAAGCTCAACAGGACGATGAAGGAGAGGAGTTAAAAAGATTCTCTTGATGTAAGGATTATACAGGTGGACTACACCGGGTTTGCAATCGCCATGAGCAAATTGATGTCTGCCATTTGGAAAGAACTTTATGCAGGAATAAAGCATCCACCCCTGGCACCCACCCCATGCTCGAAGAAGGAAAAAGGAAAACATGAACTAGAGGATTGTCCGTACATACCACAAACATACGACCCTTATGCTCTTCCACTAACTAAGACACCGTGAAGGAACAGCTGCCAGCTCTTGACATCTTAAGTAGGGCACATATAAAAATGATTTTCAGGTCATTGACTTGATCCAATTCACATGTAATAGCTTCAAATGGTCGATTAACTGACAAAATCAATTAAGGAATACATGTGAGCAAAGAAACCTCAAATATGTACAAATAAACAGCAGGGCTCAATCCCATCGTCAATTGAAAAGAGTAAAAGAATCAACAGATCATAACATTTTAAAGATCAAAATCTTCAGTTACTGTTGGCATAGGCTGCAGAACAGGGAGCTCAGACAAAAACTTCCACGTGTCTGAAAAGTATACCTCACTTCAGAACATAGTATCACTTCATCACAACAAATGAATCCAAAAAAACATCTTCATCCCCCTTCAAAGAGTAGGAATGTAAGTCATGGGTTTACTGTATTAGGATTATAAACAAGCTAATTAACTTTTGGCAAGTACACTTCCCCGCCATTGATTATAAACAAGCTAATTCACTTTTGGCAAATACACTTCCCAGCCATTGCACTCGAGATTCCAGAACCACTCGAGGCAAAATCAGTGAAGAATCAGTCCAGGAGTCAAAGCTTCTTTTGCACAATCGTTATTATTGATAATTTACACTTTCTAATTCCATTATTTTTACTAATATTACGTAATCCCCCTTGATACTCTTGTATAGTATTTATTTAGTCGTGTTGTAATGTAAGAACTTAAGAGGATGAAATATGATGTTTTTTCTTCTCATGGTATCCAAGCCAAATGAGTAGTACCGGATGGGTAACCTTCGAAGTTAAGCGTGCTTGGGCAAGAGTAGTACCAGGATGAAAAGTGATAAATCAAGCGCAATCGTGGTGTATTTGAAGACTATTCTGAAAAACCCGGCCAATGTGGAAAAGAAGGACCAATTGGATCATATTCCGGTAACCCAAATAGGACTCGTAGAGTTTCGGATACTAAACGATCAATCCACACGAAGTACTGACCGGTCAGCAGTCCGCAATAGGCGAGATTTAGAGTAGAGCTACCGATCAATCGGGAAAACGGGCCGATTGATCCCGTCGGAATAGTAACCCAGCCGATTGATCGGGGACTCGATCGATCGCTCCAACGCCCATCGATCAACCCCAATTTAAACCCGCGGCCTATCACGCTGCAGGTATAAATAGAGAGGGGGAGACCTAATTTACGGTACCTTTTGCTCGTCTCCTCTCCTCCTGTCCTCCTAAAGCTGCTACGAGATTCAAGGGATTCTCAAACGCCGAAGTGCAAGTGGTCGAAGTGTTGGGAGGATCAAAGCTCGGATCAACGACAACAAAAATTGGGGAAGTCTACTTTTTCCTAGTTTTATTTCATTATTTCTGTCTTTAGAATTTAGTAATGTGTAAAAATCCTATAGAGGAGTACACATTGTCAGTTTAGGGGCGAAGGACGGGTAGCCGTCCGTATCTCAGATTTGTATTTTACTTTGATAATGATTTATGCTATGTTATTATTGTACCCCTGTAAAGAATTTATTATTATTATTGGTTTTCTATAGACGAGCTTGTAGCTATGTTTAGATTCCCAATTTATTTGCGTCCTGTCTACGTGCTTTTAACATAGATCATAACATAACTAGTTTTTCACACATGATCAAGGTTGAGGTCATATCCAACCACTAACACAATCTTTTATATAAATTAATAATGATTTAGGAATGACAAAAGAATTTATTAGTGCTATTGAGATAATTCATGCTACACCTAGAGTGATAAGATGGGTTATGCTCTTAGACTAGTTCATTATCTTAAACCCTAACTTAAGTGTTAATTCTGGTTTAATATTAAATTAGGAGTAAGAAAGGGATTAAGTAGTGCTAATGAGATAATCTATGCAGCATGCAGGGTGATATGATAGGTTATGCCTTTAGACTAGTTCATTTAATCTAAGTCGTAATTTAAATATTAATCGAGGCTTAGAGCTTGTAGCCTAAGCACCCTTTAAATCATTGTCTTAAGTAAAATATAATAAAAGGATACGAGTTAAGCAATCCTGAATTCATGTCCTAAACTAACCTCGATTGAATTGACACCCTTTTCATTGTTTTAATTGTTCTACTTTAGTTAATTACTCAAATCAACCAACAAAAACCGAATTCCAACCGCTCGTTCATCACTAAGTCCGACTTAACACCGATTCACCGTGGATATGACCCGTATACCCGATTTAGCTACAAGGATTTTATACGCTTGCGAGTACATTGTTTTTAAAGACCTTTTAAAATCACATCAAAAATTCGACTTTAACATTGGAAAATGTGCTATTAAAAGTAGTTGAAGACTAATGGGTACCACTTTGGCGTTAAAATATATGGAGAGAATACAGGGGCAGGGCGCCAAATTTATACAGTGTTGTTTTTATGATTTTCAATATTTAGATGAGGAATGAGAAAAAAAATTTTCTTTTTGTAGCGGATACTTTTATAAAATTAAATATTTAATGAGTTATTAGAATAATTTTTCTCTAGAATTCAAAATCGAGCCAAATGGGTGTTATACTTGAGTTACCTAAAATATATAGTTGGAATGCTAAATGTTTAGAATTATTCGATTTGAATAATAGATTAAAAAATATTAAATTATAAAAATAATATAAAACTTAATAAGTTTTAATAAATCAATAAAACTTTTAAAGCATACATTAAATATAAAACTAGTTATATGTTTTAGCAAATTAATTACTTGCTAATGATTCAATACAATGTAATATGAAATACAATAAGGTTCAAAACTTTTATCACCCAAATATCATACTTTATAATTCACCAGAAAAATTAATATATGATGTGATATATGATCAATATAATATATATGAGCTACATCAGTGTTTTCAGTGAAAATCTGGTAAAGATCCACCCATTTTTAACAAAAGATACTTATACATTGCTGAAATTATATGTCATCCAAGTATTTTTAACAAAATGGTGTTCAAATTTTTATAGAAGATACGAGAAGAGAGGGCTCTCCGAGAGAAACGACGAAAGCATATAAGTGACCCGCTTTCTTGCGTGACGAGAGGGGAAGAGGTAAGAGGCTTCTACCTGGAAGAGACAATTCAATTGTTGAACCCAGAAGATGAATCCCTGAGTGTGTGCATCAAAAAGTTAAAAAAAAAAAAAAAAAAAAAAAAGAGTTCCCATTGGGCGCAAAGAAATCAAGTTGAAATGGTAGCGGTGAGACATTAGCTCTAAAAGAGTTGATGTTGGAAGGTTATGCCTATTCTACTTATGACGAATGCTTTTTTAAGTATAGGTCTTTCCTTCATAGTAGAAGTTCCAAAACTATAATGACAAATTTCCTTTGGAAGCTGTTGATATATTTTTAAATTATGTAATGAAATTTATAAATGAAGTGTTTTGAAGTTGGTCCTAAATGTGTGTTCTAAGTGTTTTGATATGTTTTGATGTGTGTTGGGATGTGTGTCGATACACAGGATTGGTGCGTCGACACACATTCTTACAGGACAGGGATGCAGAGGTGTGTGTCGACACACAGGGCCCGTGTGTCGACACACAGATCAACAGAACCGAGCCTGCAGAACTGTGTGTCGACACACAGAGCTATATGTTGACACACGGTGTCATTTTTTCCCAGTTTTCGCGCGATAACTTCCGGGGTTTTTGCACTCCTTTTTTGGGGTATGTTTTGGGACGTGTTCTTTCACTTGATTTATTATAAATACCCCACCAATTTGATTGATGAATAATGATGAAGAAGTGTTTTTGCATTTGAAAAACGATCATTCTCTTACATCTCCATATATCTTCCTTTACATACTTTCACTCCACTTTACTTGGTTATCGTTGTATCCTCGAGACTATTTCACACGCTGAAATAAGTCTTAAGGAAAGTGACTTCACGCCTCGAAACCTGAAGATTGAATAGTTACCCGTTTTTCTTGATTTTACAAGTGTTTACACCAATAATCTTAAGACTTAATTTTCACATTTGGGATTTTGGGTTTGACATGGCTTCGTCACTAAGAGAGATGACCGCGAATTTCGTCAAATTGGACCGTTTTGATGGCGGGAATTTTCGCCATTGGCAGAGGAAGATTTACTTCCTGATCACGACGCTGAACGTGGTGTATGTTCTGAATACACCATACCCTGCACCCCCCGCTGCTGAGGAGGAGGAGACATTGGCCGAGCAACGAGCCCAGTTGAAGTGAGAGAATGATGACTACATATGTCGAGGGCACATACTCAATGGGATGACTGACGCCCTCTTCGACATCTACTCCAATGTCTCGACCGCTAAGGAACTGTGGGACGCGCTCAAGGCTCGGTACCTGGCAGAAGACGCCACAAGTAAGAAATTTTTAGTTAGTAAATTTAATAACTATAAAATGGTGGATGGTCGTCCTGTCATAGGGCAATTCCCTGAAATTGAACAAACTTTGAATAATTTTAAACAACATAATATGAACATGGACGACACCATTGTTGTTTTGTCTTTGATTGACAAACTTCCCCCTTCTTGGAGAGACATTAAGAAGTCTCTCAAGCACAAAAAGGAAGATATGTCAATCGAAGAATTGACTAACCATTTGAGAATTGAGGAAGGATACAGGTTAGAGGATGACAACAAGGACCGCCCCAGCGACATTGGAAAGATCAATGTCATAGAAGAAGGCCAGACGAGTAAGAGGACCAAACGAACCGGACACTTTCACAAGAAACGCAATGAAAAGAAAACAAAGTTGGTTTGTTGGGAGTGTCATATGCCCGGTCACCTGAGGAGGGACTGCATCCGCCTTAAAAACAATAAAGGGGAAGGGGCAAGATCATCACAACAAAAATTCGAATGATAAGTTCGTGGCGATGATCTCAGAGATCAACCTAGTTGAGAGTGATGAATCTTGATGGGTTGACTTGGGGGCCACAAAGCACGTATGTAAAGACAAAGATTTCTTTATAAAATTGGAACCCGTGAACAATGGTGCTGTGTTGTTCATGGGCAATGGAGCGAGTATACCGGTAAAGGGGAAGGGAAAAGTTGATTTACTTTTCACTTTTGGAAAAACCCTTATACTATGCCCCAGATGTAAAGAAGAAGCTTGTGTCTGGTGGCCTACAGAATAGGTTCGGGTTTAAACTGGTCTTCAAGTCCGACAAGGTTGTACTGTCCAAGGGAGGGGGGGTGTTTGTTGGAAAGGGGTATCTTTGTAACTGTATGTTTAAATTGAATATCGATAATAAAAGTGCTAGTTCTGTTTATTTGCTTGACTCTACTTATTTATGGCATCATAGATTAGGACATGTGAATTATCATAAAATGCGTGAAATGGCTACTTCGATGTTGATTCCACATGTTGAAAAAGTAGATGATAAATGCAAAACTTGTATGCTAACGAAAATAACTAATTTACCGTTTGCATCGGTACAAAGAGAAACAAATTTACTTGATTTGATACATAG
This sequence comes from Simmondsia chinensis, assembly GCA_018398585.1. NCBI lineage: Eukaryota > Viridiplantae > Streptophyta > Magnoliopsida > Caryophyllales > Simmondsiaceae > Simmondsia > Simmondsia chinensis. The sequence continues at coordinate 32,219,477 of JAGTTD010000002.1, read as the reverse complement.
CGACTTGTGTGACTTCAAAAGTACTCCTACCATAGGGGAAAACAATATTTTATCACTTTCATTGATGACTGTTCGAGATATTGCTATGTATATCTGATTCATTATAAAGATGAGTCGTTAGAAAGATTTAAAGCATATAAAGCCGAAACAGAACTATATTGTGAAACCTTCCTGAAACGACTTAGGTCGGACCGTGGTGGAGAGTGCTATGACCCCAAGTATTTTGAATCCATCGGTATAGTGCATGAAATTACCGCACCGTATACGCCACAATAGAATGGTGTGGCTAAGAGGAAAAACCGGACTCTTACCGAAATGGTTAATTCCATGTTATCATATTCCGGTCTCAGCGATGGGTTTTTGGGTGAGGCTATGTTAACAGCCTGTCACATTTTGAACCGTGTTCCAAATAAGAAAAGTAAAATGAACCCATATGAACACTGGAACGGTAGACCCCCTAGGTTGAGTTATCTTAAAGTGTGGGGGTGTAGGGCTGTAGTTAGAGTCCCTGAACCTAAACGTAAAAAGTTAGGCGAAAGAGGCATCGATAGCATATTTGTTGGATATGCACAGCACAGTAAAGCTTATCGGTTCTATATAATTGAGCCAAATGATTATGTTGGTATTAATACAATAATAGAGTCGAGAGATGCCATCTTTGATGAGAATCGGTTCACTTCTATCCCCAGACCAAGGGATTATGTACCGGTTGATAACGACACACCAGTGTCGTATGGTGATGATGATGTTCACCATGATAGGGAACAAACCTCTGATTCTACTCCAGAACTCTGAAAGAGTAAGAGAGTAAGGAAAGAGAAATCTTTCGGATCGGACTTCTATACGTTTTTAGTAGAAGGTTCGAGAAATGATGTGGTCTTTGTTGTACCACGTTGTCATGTCATGGAGGCCGACCCTGTGACGTTTGATGAGGCAATGAGGTCTCATGATGCCGCCTTTTGGAAAGAGGCAATTAATGATGAGATGGATTCCATCATGGGCAATAATACTTGGATATTGGTGGATCTTCCCCAAGGTAGTAAGCCGACAGGGTGTAAATGGATCTTCAAGAAGAAGATGAAGGTCGATGGGACTTTTGATAAGTTCAAGGCCCGATTGGTGGCTAAAGGGTTTACCCAGAAACATGGGTTAGACTACTTTGACACTTATGCCCCCGTGGCAAGAATATCGACTATAAGAGTGTTGATTGCTCTTGCTTCTATTTATAAAATCGTAATTCACCAAATGGATGTGAAAACGGCATTTATGAATGGTGAATTGGAAGAGGAAGTGTACATGAAACAACCTGAAGGGTTTGTTGTACCGGGCCAAGAGAGGAAGGTATGTAAACTTATACGCTCTCTGTATGGGCTGAAGCAAGCCCTGAAAGAAATGCATCAAAAGTTTGATGAGGTTGTTTTGAACAACGGGTTCATGATAAATGAATCAGATAAGTGTGTTTATAGAAAATTTGAGAATGGCAAAGGTGTCGTAATTTGCTTGTATGTGGATGACATGCTGATATTCGATACAGATCTAGAGCAAGTAGAGAGGACTAAATGGTTTCTCTCTGAAAACTTTTCTATGAAAGACATGGGTGATGCTGAGGTAATCCTTGGTATAAGGATTGTAAGGAATGGGGACTCCATATCCTTGACTCAATCCCACTACGTGGAGAGTGTGTTGAAGAGATTCAACTGTGGTGCATGTGCACCGATGCTCACACCCATGGACCCAAGCATGAAATTGGTACCGAATAGGGGCCCACCTGTTCATCAGTTGGATTATGCCCGAGTCATTGGGTGTCCGATGTACGCCATGACGAGCACTGGGCCTGACATAGCCTATGCTGTTGGAAAGCTTAGTAGATATACTAGCAATCCGAGTAAGCCACATTAGCAAGCGATCTATAGAGTACTGAAGTACCTGAAGAGTACCATAGATTATGGTATTTCGTATGTGGGGTATCCCCCCAATTTTGGAGGGATACTTGGATGTCAGTTGAATCTCCCATGGGGAGGATCATGCATTCATGAATGGATGGGTTTTCTTACTCAGTGGAGGTGCAGTTTCTTGGGGTTCCAAGAAACATACCTGTATAGCTAATTCTACGATGGCAGTAGAATTTATACCTCTTGCTTCCATGGCTAAAGAAGCCAAATGGTTAAAAGATCTCTTGTACGAGATACCTTTGTGGCCTAAGCCGATCTCACCGATCTCTATCCATTGTGATAGTCAAGCTACGCTTTCTAAAGCGTACAGTGAGGTGTACAATGGGAAGTCTCGACACATTGGTATGAGACACAGTATAGCGAGACATCTGATTCGAGAAGGTGTCATCACTGTGTATAGCAGATTCGTTCACAAAAGGCCTTGCTAGAGACTTAGTCCTGAAAATGTGCACAGGGATGGGGTTGAAACCTGTCGTTTTTGGTCACCCATGATTGGCCCTCAACTCGATGCCTAGTCAGACACTAGGTTTCGGGCTCAATGAGTGAGTTTTATCATCCGTATGGCTGCAAGTACAAAAGAATTTTGCCATCCCATGTGTGAAGTGCTTGGTACTGCGTCAGAGATTTAAAGGATGAGCGTATGCTCTTAATGGACCCGGCCTTGATAATCTTGTAACAGAATGTCCGTAGCAGGACATGATCTGTTGGGGTCCACCTTAGTGAGTGTGAACTTTGGCCGCTTCAAGGGGTGATTTTTGACAAAGGGTTTGGCCCTGATACACTAGCGAAGGGTACAGGACACACGGCGTCATATGTGTCGATCTGGGAGGTGTAAGGTATGTACGGGGAGTAGAATGCCTAGTGCGTGTTGGTGTGTTCAGTTAGTCAAAAGGGTTGAGTGGTTCAAAACTTAGTCTACCATCTTCGATCCGATTAATTGCAAACATGTCATCACTAGCTATGGGTTCAATCGATAGACACCCTCATTGATGCACGACATGGCCTCCTTTAATTTAGAGATGTTTTTTGTGAGAATGACTGTACTTTGAAAATAGTGGGGGAATGTTAATGTACTTTCAAATTTTGTAATGAAATTTGTGAATGAAGTATTTTGAAATTGGTTCCAAATGTATGTTCTAACTGTTTTGATATGTTTTGATGTGTGTCGGGATGTGTTTCGACACACAGGGTTGGTGTGTCGACACACATTCTTACAGAACAGGGATGCAGAGGTGTGTGTCAACACACGGACCGAGCCTGCAGAACTGTGTGTCGACACACAGTGCCATTTTTTCCCAGTTTTAGCGCGATAACTTCCGGGGTTTTTGCACCCCTTTTTTGGGGTATGTTTTGGGACGTCTTCTTTCACTTGATTTATTGTAAATACCCCACTAATTTGATTGATGAATAATGATGAAAAAGTGTCTTTGCATTTGAAAAACCGTCATTCTCTTACATCTCCATATATCTCCCTTTACATACTTTCACTCCACTTTACTTGGTTATCGTTGTATTCCCGAGCCTATTTCACACGCTAAAATAAGTCTTAAGGAAAGTGACTTCACTCCTCGGAACCTGAAGATCGAATAGTTACTCGTTTTTCTTGATTTTACAAGTGTTTACACCAACAGAAGCTTGGATGGCTCATAAAAAATAAAATAAAAAATAGGACTTTACTTGGAGGAACTCTGCCACTTTTACCATTAGTGAGAGGCCAGACTATATTGATATTTACATTAAAGTCAATCAACCCCAGCCCTTTTGTTGGAATTAAACGCATAAAAATGTTATATAAAGGTACGAAGTAGAAAGCTATTACCAGTCGCTCGTGGAAATGATGAAATACCAATAATGTAACAGTTAAGCAAGGCGCAGATTACGCTCTCTCTAAAACAATTTCGCTCCCCTGTTTGATCAGAATCGGTGCAATAGGTAATGGTGTACCGTCTCTAAGATACAACCCGCAACTTCAAAGTTGACATATTCTTAGTCTGCAAAACCTAAAAATCAAAGCCTTCACTGCACCTTATTTAACCAAAATTAACAAGAAGCAAACCCCTTTTTTATTATAAAATTAACAATTACTTTATGTTAAAGTTGCATGCTAAATGGTCAAGAGCGTTAAATCTCCAACATTGCCTAGCTAGTATAAATGCAATCTTGAAAGTCAATTCTTAGTTTTTAGCATAGATTAAAGAGGTTTGCTACGGGCACTTGCTTAGCCAACGCTCGCCCAATACTCTCCACGTGAATTATGAAGGCTTCCCTATATTTTCTTAAGAATTTTTTTGGTAAGTCAGTGTGAAATATATGTACAAGCCTACGAGGAACATACCCCAAGCCATGGCCAGAGAGACCTACGTCATTGGATAATTAAATGAATCAAAGAAGCAAAAAAGAATCAAAGGTCAACATAACCAACAAAAGAAAAAGTTGAACAAAGCTAAAAGCCAAAACAAAAACTAATGCTCAATACCCCACCCTTGCAAAAGTTGAGAGTGACGTTGAGCACCACGAAGCGTAGGAGCAGCAATGAGGCGGCAATGAACCAATCTTGTGATCTCGTCAATAACAGCTGAAGAAGACCTGGACTGAGAGCGTTGGATCCTCATGTTATGCTCATACTAGAGGATATAAACCGTCGCAAAGAGACAAAGGCGGGCTAGAACATGATCTACCCCACAACTACGGAGCCAAGAGGCAGCCCAGGAGAGAAGCTCATGCCAAGGTAGCACAGGCAGAGCAAATATTTGCACGAAGATACTCTAGCCCAAACAGTAGCTGAGAAATTGCAGGTAAAGAAAAGTTGGCTACATGACTTGTCATCTAAACCACACAGCACACATAAAGCCCGAGTACCTTGAACCTGATGCCTCAGCAGTTTGTCATGAGTCCAAAGTCGCTTACAAGAGGCAAGTCATGTAATGGATGAGTGCCTCGGGCTGTGCATTGGAAACCAAAGGAAATGGTGGGTGGAGTCCTCCTCCCTCCTACTGCGAATCATCTCCCAAGCCGACCTGGTAGTGAATGTCCTCAAAGGGCCAGCCATCCACCTAACATGATCAGCTACACCCGGTCAGCATACATCGAGCCTTCTCTAGTAACGTCCTGTTCAGTCTTTCTGCCACTCTATTCGGTTGAGGTTGATCTGTATATGTCCTGTATCTGACAATGCCTTGATTCTCACAAAACTTCGTGAAATCTCCTTCAAAAAATTCAAGTCCATTGTCTGTCCTCAACCTCTTGATCGGCTTCCCTATTTGTTTTTCAAGCAGCACCTTCCACTTCTTGAAGGCTTCATAAACTTTGTTTTCCTGCTTAAGAAAATAAACCAAAACTTTATGTGAATAATCATCAGTGAACATTAGCAAATACCCGGAACCTCCTTTTGAAGCAACTCTGGATGGTCCCCGCAAATCAGAATGAATATAGTCCAACGTTCCTAAAGTCTGATGCACTGCCTGCTTGAAGCTGACTCTCTTCTGCTTCCCATTTACACAATGCTCACAGAAATCCATTAGTCTAATTAACTGACCACATAACAAACCCCTCTTACTCAACTCTGACAGCCCTTTATCACTCATAAGGCCTAATCTCATATGCCACATCTTAGTGATCTCTGCATCTTTCAAGGACAATGTAGAAACTGCCACTGAACCTGTCACGGTAGAACCTACAAGCTCGTATTAGGCTCCTACGCTTCTACCCTTCATCACGACCAGTGCACCTTTACTAAACCTATAGCTCTACCTTTAGCTGTGTACTTGTACCCATTAGATTCAATGGTACCTAAAGAGGTAAGGTTCTTTTTCAAATCTGGGACGTGTCGCACATTGCTAAATGTCCTAACCGTACCATCAAACATCTTCACACGAACTGTTCCAATACCCATCACCTTACACGTGTCATCATTGCCCATCAAGACTACTCCACCCTGAATTGACTTATAAGTGGCAAACCAGTCTCTATTAGGACAAACGTGGTAAGAACAACCTGAATCCATGATTCACTTATCCCTGGACCTGGCCTGTGACTCGGTTACTAATAGGACATCAATATCTCCATTATCTTCAACTACACTAGCCTAAGCGGACTTATGGTCATTCCTGTTATCATCGCTCTACTTGTGATAGAAGTTACACGGCATGTTCTTATGTCTAGATTAGACCTAGACTTCTTTCCACCTTTTGACCCTCAAGTCTTAGTCCTACCTCTCACAAATAACCCATTACCAGAGTTGTTCACAGAGTCAGACAATTCTTTATCAACTCTCTCTTGACTTACTAGGTTTCTTTTAACCTCATCGGTAGTGATAGTAGGCCTAGCACCATATATCATGCTTTCTATAAAACCTTTATAAGTATTAGAAAGCAAACACAACAATATCGTGGCCAGATTTTCGTCCTTAGGGGTGTCATCCAATTCTTTTAATTCTTGAATTATAGAATTAAATTCACTAAGATGGTTTTCAAATGATATACCTTCTGTCATACAAAATGTGAACAACTGGCACTTTACTGCGAGTTTATTAGAGACCGATTTGTGACAAAACATCTCTTACAACTTCTCCCACAACTCCTTAGCGGTTTTCATCTTCAAGACTTCTGTCAGTACATCATCTGCTAAACACATCTGTATCGCCCTGAGAGCCTTATCATCCAATTCTTCCCATTGTGCCTCTGTCATGTTTTCTGATTTCTTCTCTTTTCGATCCAGTTCTTTCTTCAAGCCATTCTGGGTCATGAGTCCTTTAAAACGGACTTGCTACAAACTGAAGCTTCCTTGACCTCCGAACTTCTCTACCTCAGATTTGATTGCTGTCGCCATTGTACCAACTAGAACAACAAGGGCTCTGATACCAATTTGTGCGGAAAAGCGGAAATTCCAAATACTGAATTCGAATCAAATACCATGACAATCAAGAAGTAAAATAGACTAAAGATAATCAAACACAAGAACACAACAATTTACGTGGAAACCCCTCTATAATCGAGAGTGGAGAAAACCACGGGTGAAAATTAGAGCTTTTAATATTGAATCGAAAAGAAGAATTGCAATCACTCATTCTCTCTCTCTCTCTCTCTCTCTCTCTCTTTAACTGGTGCGGCGCCGCAAGGGGAAAAATAATTGTAATGAATCGGACGTAACCCTATGTCATTATTTATACCCGTGTGGAAACGTGGCTCCCGATCGATCGTGGGGTCCCGATCTATTGGCTCTGATACGGCATCAGATCCAATATTCTGCTTTTTTGTCCAATCGATCGGTGCTTCACCCAATCGATCGGCCTCCTCACGGCTTTCCTACTTAATTTCCAAGGAATTTTGAGACATATTCCTAACATGGCAAGGTACTCTACTTATCAAGACAAGAGACGAGTTTGAGGGAAAAGAGAATATCCATCTCGTGAGCTCACCCTCCTTTACTTCTAAATATTCTCATAAGGCATTCAAAATAAAGTTGTTTGATTTGCGCATTACCACAATAGGAAAGGAAGGAAACTTGCACTAGTATATTGTCAAAATTATTTTTCGGATTAGCATTTTTTAACAAAGATTCAAAACTTTGAAGAAGTTCTTGATTGGTATACCTTTTTAAATGTTTAAACTTCTTGAGTGCTAAAAGTTTTAACATTAATCTGTTACAATTCATAATCAAATCGGACCAATTTGATATCGATTTAATTCGTATGAGATTTACAAATATAAAACTATATTAGGATAGTAGGAGAAAGGCGAGAAAAATATAGAAAGGAGAGAAGACATAGAGAAGATTTAGAGAAAGAGAGAGAATACATCAACACACTAATCTCAACATAATCCAAATGACTCCCTAAATCACTTATTTATACTAGATAACTAGGTAATGATTTAGCTGATGACATGGTGCTCGGTTGACAATGTGGCATTCGGTGATGATGTGGCTCGAGACTAATTCAGACGTGATCATCGGTAATTTTCGTATCAATACCCCCGCCATGAAATGACCCTCAAGGATTAAGCTATTGATATATAAATTAGTAAATCCTCGAGGATCAAACACTATAATTATAAATTTTAACCCCTTAGATTTATGAAATTAAAAAAAAAAAATTTCTCTAAAATATTTGAATAAATGGTGATTAAGTACTTCAAAAACATTCAGGGGGAAAATCGTAATTATATTCAAATTTTAACATCAAACTCAATGCCGTCTTCCCTTACATTGTAGCCCAACCACTCAAAACCCTTACTATACAAGGCAGTGGCAGTGGTGCTCGAAGTGATTGCCGATTGCAAGTAGTGGACAGGAGGTGGCCTCATTCTCTCCACTAACTTCTTCGAATATGTTCCCCACAAATTTGGCCATCGTTTGAACTCTGACAACGTCGATAATGGTGCCTCCTTGCTCCCCTGTGAAGCGCAGTGCCAGTGCAGGAGGTTACACTCAGTCACGATCTTCTCTTCATTCTCCACCTCTGGTGTCACCGGCGGCGAAGTTACTGGTGACGACCAGCTCTATCTCCACGTCTTCCTTCACCGGACCTCCGATCTCTTCCTTGTTCTGGTGGTTCTCTTCACTGCTGGAGCTTTCAATCGGTGTTTGAGGTCCCGACACCTCGGCTGTATCATTTATAGTCAGATCTGGCTCCGATGCCTCCTCAACTAAATCTATTGCAGTTGTTAAGGTAATTAATCCTAATCTAATACTTTTTAGCGATCCTTTGCATCTGGTTAAGTTTTGCTATTATCTTTGCAATCATCTTTTGTATTCCGGTAGCTGCCACATCGAACTCCCTTGTTACTCTTATACTAAATGCTACACCTCAAACTCTAAATCCAATCTCAATCAAAGAACACTTGCCAAAAAAGAATCAATCAACTTAATTACATATCAACCAATGAAGATTTGTACTATATAGCACTAGTATAGGCTCTATAATTGAGCTCAAAGGCAATTATAAGTATAATTCGCTTAGTATAGTAGTAAGGAAACGGAGAAAGACATAGAGAAAGTAGGGAGAAACATAAAGTAGAATTTAGGAGGGAGAGAAGGAGAGATCACATCAACATCATCATAAATCTTAAAGATCTAATGAAGCTAACCTTAAGCTTATATAATAGCAAAAATATCTAAGTGGTGATGGGCAAATATGACTAGGCAAGTGGATGACTTGGCGAGCTGATAAGCTGGCAGCCTTCTAGTTTGGTGAGCCGGGGACTAGGCGGATAGCAAGTCGCCAAGAGGTACTGGCAAGATATAAGAAAGCAGCACGGCTAAGTCGTAATGTGAGGCTTACAAATATCTGTATCAATACTCCTAATCCTATTTTGGCTGGTATAAATACTTTTCCCTCCAAAGACCCTTGACCTCAAAGGTTATAGATACCGAGCCAAATCCTAGCTGTAGTTAATCCTCCTGGATCAAATACTAAAATTATAATTTTACCCGATTAATTTTGCTAAAGCTTAAAAAGGTTATCAAAATTTTTGCTCTTAACGATTTCATGTAGAAAGTAATTTGGAAATTATAAGTAACAAAAAGGGTAAATTTGTAATTTGACCAAAAGTTAAACCCTAACCCTAATTTCAGCTTTAACCTACGAAATCCCCTCCTCCTCTGTGACTGGCGGCCCAACTGTGGCCGGTGGTGTTGAACGACAGCAAGCTGCGAGACGCCACAGCGACAATTTCGAAGGCGCTTTTTTGGCCTCCATTCGCGTGCTAACCACCTCGACTTGTCTACTATAGTCGTTCTCTGTCTCCACATGTAACAAATCGACCATGGTGTTGCCTAGTTCTCCGGTGAAGCGCTGCTCCTTTGACGATGGCTGTGAAATTTGACCTCGGCACTAGTGGTTAGTTTCAATGCTGTCAGAGTCGCCACCCTCTTGTCATTCGCAAGAGCCATCGGCTTCCTCACCTTGATCAAAGTTGGCTTCAAGTGCAATGGTGTTTCATTGCTGATATCCACTTTGTAACAGGATCTCTCACCCATTCTAGTACGATTTTGATCCTTGAATTTTGATCTTCATTCTTCGTTCCATGTTTCGTCGGAGTCAGAGGTGCCGACACCTTGACGGTGGCCGGATCATCATGTTTGTCCTCCAAAAGCACCAGATCTCCCACAATAGCTTGATCATCTTCCAAATCAGTACTTTGGTAATTCTCAAACTCTTTATTGGTGGTGTCGGTGGAGGCAGAGGCTGTGTTAAAGGAAACAGAGGTAGATTGGATTTTTTACACATAGATCTACACTCTTCTAGCTCCTCTTTCTAGTGAATACGAATTTTATCTAGCATTTTTGACATTTTTTAAATTTATTTTGCATATTTGCTAATTTAGCCCCATCAATTGATCGAGTGTGACCCCCATTATTGAAGTCGAGAAACGGGAGCTCTGACACCAATTGTTACAATTCATAATTGAATCAGACCAAATTGATATCAGTTGAATTCGTATGAGATGTACAAGTATAAAACTATATTAGGATAGTAGAAGAAAGGGGAGAAAATATAGACAAGGGAGGAGATATAGAAAAGATTTAGAGGGGCAAAGGGAATACATCAACACACTGATCTCAACATCTCCAAATGACTCTCAAAAGCCTTCTCGCCTCAATCCCTAGCTTTTAAACCACTAAAGAGAGCACTTTACAAAAGTAGAAATGAACAATCATAAAAAATGGTAGGAATCGAGGGGAAAAAAATGAATCTAGAAGATCAAACATCTTAAAATATGAGTCAACTAAAAGAAATTAAGTATCTTTAATAACCACTAATTACTAGAGTAATACATCCGAAAAGATAAGCTCGGTTTTATTCAACACAACAATAACAACAACAAACCCAGTGCCTCGAAGGGCTCCCGCATAAGTAGGGTCTTGGGGGGGGGGGGGGGTGAATGTAAGCGGCCTTCCCCCTTCAGGGGGCTACCCTGAAGAGAGGCTGTTTCTGAGGACCCGTTACTTGAGAAGTTGGTCCGTAGCCTAGGATATGAGACCTGTCAGCAGGAGAGCAGCAAAGCATAAGTAGGGCAAAACACACGATGAGCAAAACAGCAAACTCAAACCAAGTCACATCAGTTAGAAATCAAAAGATAAGATAAGATAAGATAAGATAAGGTAAAGATAAAGATAGAGATAATGATAAGTAGGCCAGTAGGCAAGTAGCAAGTAGCAAGTAGCAAGTAACATCTCATGAGAGCGAGTACACAACCTACGAGCGCCAAGAGGATGTCAAGGCTTAGCACTAGTATTACTAAGCTAGACTAACCTACTCCTACTGGAGCATCTTTTACCCCTATGCTAGCCCTATATTGGGCCCTCTCTAAGGCCATCTCCTCCCGAAGGTTTAGGTGGGTGAGGTTTTGTCGGATGGTCTCCAGCCATCTCTTCTTTGGCCTGCTTCTTTCTCTTCTGCTTAGTGTAGTAAGGGGCTGTTTGCATCTCGTTACTGGAGCATTATCCGGTCTCCTTCTAACATGTCCGAACCACCTCAAACTTGCTCCCTCAATTTATCTTCAATGGAGGCTACGCCCAGTTTGCCTCTTATGACGTCGTTTCTTATCCTATCCTTCCTTGTGTGTCCGCACATCCACCTCAGCATTTGCATCTCCGCCACCTTCATCTTCTGTGTGTGTGCTGTTGTTTCATCGCCCTGGACTCCTCCCCATACATTATGGCTGGCCTCACAACCGTCTTATAGTATCTTCCCTTTAGCTTCAAGGGGAACTTTCTATTACAAAGTACCATGGAGGCCATCCTCCACTTATGCCATCCCGCTTTAATCCAGTTGTTGACATCCTCGTCCACTTCGTCGTTTTGTTGTATCATGGACCCCAAGTACCTGGAGCTCTCCTTCTTTGATATGGCCTCAAAACCAATCTTGACATCTTCCTGACTAGGCCCGGTAGAGGAATCGAACTTGAGTTCCATGTGCTCGGTCTTAGCTCTTCTTAGTCATAAACCCTTCAACTCTAGTACCCCTCTCTATAGTTCTAGCTTCTCATTTACCTCTTCCTGCGACTCCCCCACCAGTACTACATCATCTGCAAAAAGCATGCACCAAGGTACACATCCTTCGATGTGCCTAGTGAGCTCATCCATAACCAGAATGAACAGATAGGGGCTCAAAGCAGAACTTGGTGTACCGCTACTGTTATCGGGAAAGCCTTTGTCTCCCCATCCATTGTAAACACCATAGTCTGTGTCTCCTCATACATATCTCTAATGGCTCGGATGTATGGCACGGGGATGTGTTTCCTGTCCAAAATTCTCCAAAGGACCTCCCTTGGCACTCTATCATGTGCCTTCTCTAAATCAATGAAAACCAAATGAAGGTCCTTTTATCTCTCCCTGTATTGCTCTATCGTCTGCCTCAGGATGTGGATGGCTTCTATTGTTGATCTTCTGGGTATAAATCCGAATTGGTTCTCGGACACCTCTGTGTGTTGCCTTAACTTCCTCTCTATGACCCGTTCCCACAACTTTAGAGTGTGGCACATTAGTTTGATACCCCCAATAGTTGGCGCAACTCTGAATATCGCCTTTGTTCTTATATATCGGAATCAGTGTGCTCTTCCTCTATTCTTCAGGCATCTTCTCCTCCAAAAGGATTTGGTTAAATAGTTTAGTCAGCCAACTGACGCCCTTCTGTCCAAGGCATTTCCATACTTCTATGGGTATGCCATCTGGGCCAACTACTTTACCCCTTTCCATGAATTTCAGGGCTTCCTTGACTTCCTCGGGGGTAATTTGCCTACATACACAGTGGTTTTGATGTTTCTCAGATGTTTGAAGATTGCCTAAGGATATCTTTGTCCCTCCTTGTTGGTTGAATAGCTCGTGGAAGTACGTTTTTCACCCAGCCTTAATTAGATGCCTGTCCACGAGTACCTGTCCATCTTCCCCTCTTATGCATTGTACTCTATCGAATTCCCTAGTCTTCCTTTCTCTAGTTTTGGCGATTCTATATAAAGTCCCTCGCACCCTCCTTAGTCTCCATCCTTTTGTAGAAATCCTCATAAGCTCTTGATTGTGCTACTCTGATTACTCGCTTTGCTTCTATCCTGGCTTGAAGATACCGATGTCACTTATCCTCATATGATCCCACTCTTTGAAACAAACTCGTTTCGCCTTAATCTTCTCTTGGTCATCCTCGCACCACCACAAGGACTCTCTGTTGCTTGACACCCTTCCCTTTGACGTGTTGAGAACTTCTCGCGCTAGTCCTCTAATCTTTTGGGCCAGTTGGTTCTACATCTGGTTTGTATCTCCCTCGAAGTCCTCCCTGAGCTCGGCCTCCACTCTTTCCTTGTATACCTTATACTTCTTCCCCTTCAAATCCCTCCAATAGGTATGCGTCTGCGTGGGTTTGTAGATTCTTTTGGCCCTCTTCTTGGCCTTTATATCCGCCCAGAACCCCCTATATTGTGTAGACATGTCTTCTCTTGGGGTAGCCTTGCATTTATTCAGCACAAGTTACATAAAATTATCATTTTCTAAAATAAACAATTAATTTAATGCTATTTTTCTGTAATTTAATGAATAGCATGTGTACTAAGCATACGATTTGATACCATTCCTCAATACATTTAACATTTATTGACTATAACTAACAAATCTAATCATGGATGGAATCATACTCAACTTTTACTCTTAAAATAAGTCAAATCAATTCACAGATGGAACCCCTATTCAGCATTTGGTCTTAAAATCAAAAGTGGAGAAAAACAACTTATGCATGACTTATTACACAATATAACTCACAATAAATTAACATTTACATATTCCTAGAACAGTACTATACAATTTAATGTATGGTAAGATTATGAACATCTAATAAAAGAATAGTTCTCAAGCCAACATTGTAAAGCCAAAGACCAAAGTTTGAATGAATAAAAAAAATGTAATTCGGTCAAATGACATTCACCTGGGTCAAATATACATGAATATAATTCATGTACAACAAATAAAATAATTACTTACAATAGAGTAAATCAAATTTATTGTTGAATACTCAAACAACCATACGTAAAATAATTACAAAGAATAAGGTCTTAAACAAACGATGCATGAAAAAACCTTGTGTATGTTAATATAAGGCTTGACTTAGGTGAGAGGGGTAAGGAAATAATAGTGATCATTAGATCTAGATCAAAGAAATCTAGATCATTAAATTTGATAAGAGATGTAAAAGTAATTTTGCAATATGGACTTTAACTTAGATCTACTGGTTACTATTATCTCTTCTCACCTCTTATTCTCTCGTGAGAGTTATGCCTGATTATTTTATATATAAAAATTTATATTGCATACTAACTAGAAGTTTTCTCTCTCAAAAGCTTCTACTCCACCATCTTTGAATTTCGAGGCTATCACTTCACCTCTCTTTCCTTTCACCTTCCTTTCCATAAATCTCTACTCTTCCATCTATATCTACTAGAGTTTTCTCGTTCGATGCACAATGTATTATTGAATCTAAAATAATTATATTTGTATGTTATAATTGATAAATTATATTATTAACATAAAAAAAAAAAAATAGAATTTGTCTATTTAATGACTTATGTACACTTATATTAAGAGAACGAAATTGATCTTACTGAAAATTAAACATTTTATATCGATATAAATATAAACATAGATGAAAGAGTGGAGGTTCAATGGAAATGGATGTGAAGTGATAGATATAAATATAAATATTGATCTTACTCGTGTTCAAAATTAGTTATGGCTCGTTCGTGTTCATTATTGGGGCTTGATAATTTATCGAGCTGAGTTCGAGCAGACTTGATAAGCTTAACGAGCTAAGTTCGAACAAGAGGGTGCTCAACTCATTAATATTCATGAATTGTTTGATAAGGGCTCGTTAAGGGCTTGATAAGCGTTCGTTAATGGCTCATTTGCAATTAATATTAACTTCAAAATAGTTCGATAATAGCTCGGTAGTAACTCGAATAAATCGACTCGATAGGGAGCTGGACTTGATAATAAGCTCGGGTTGGTTATCAGCTTGATTTCACTTGATAACGAGCTCGGCTTGGCTCAATAAGGAGCTTAAATCGGCTCCGTTAGCTTAACTAGGGAAGTTTCGAACACAACAAAATGTTAACGAACTGAGCTCAAACAACGGGTTCAAAGGCTCGATAAAAGCTCGACTCGACCTCGAACTTGATAAGATTTATTGAGCTTGAGTTCAAGTAAGGGGGTGCTCGGCTCAGCTCGAATCGTTTATACCCCTCGTGATAGCCTATAAATTACCATTCTCTCGGGCTAGGGGTCCTCGAAACAGCCTCTCTTTAGGGTAGCCCCCTGAAGGGGGAAGGCTGCGTACATCTACTCCTCTCAGACTCTGCTTTTGCGGGAGCCCTTGCAGGCACTGGGTTTGTTGTTATTGTTGTTGTGATAGCCTATAAATTCAAGAATCGGGGACTAGAGACTTGTAGAGGTGAGCTTTTCATTAATTTATAGATTTATTTTTGATTTATTTTTAGTTATTATTTTCTTTTAATTAACTTTTTTGTTTTTTATATTTTTCAGCATTCTAAGTAATTAAGTTTTTTTTTTTTTTTTTTGGTCTATTTTTGATTTTTATTAATTATTTTCTTATGATTCTTTAGGTAAAGTTATTTGGGATACGAAAGAAACCAATTAGAGGAGAAATAAAGGAACATACCCAATGCCTCAAGGGTTCTCGCCTATGTAGGGTCGGGGGGGGGGGGGGGGGGGGGGGGGCGGGGGGGGGGCGGATGTACACAGCCTTCCTCCTTCAGGGTGTTAACCTGAAGAGAGACTGTTTCTGAGTGCCCCTAACCTAAGGGTGAGGACTTCCCAGGAGGTCATCCATCCTGATATTACTCTCGCCCAAGCATGCTTAACTTCGGAGTTTTAATGGAATCAGGGGAGAAAATTATAAAATTATATAATAGTTAGATACTTTTATCTATATTTATAGGTTTAATTTATGATAAGTCAATTATCTTCTCTTAGCTTAAATGTGCAGAAGTTATTGACAAATTCTATTTATATTTATATTTATAATATAATTTATATATTATGTATAAATATAATTATTTAAATTTTAATTACAAACTATATATCGCACAAAAAACTCTAATGTACATATATTAAAATTTTTTAACATGTATCCTTAAGGCACATGTTAAGATAAATTAATTGTACTTGTGTTCATTCATCTTTATTTTATTAAATTATCTAATTATTAAAAAGTTAATTGCTAAATATAGTTGACTAACAAAATATTAAATATATTGCAAAATATTAAAATGTACGAGAAGAAGGGGGAAAAGATCATCCACTAAAAGTTTCTGTATAGCAATCAATTAGCTAGTGCATCCACCCACTGGTTCTTCGTCTTCCACATTTCCCTCTCTCACCTCCTCTCTCTCTCTCTCTCTCTCTCTCTCTTATCCGTGAAAGCTTGGGGCAAAACTCCCTTCATCTTTGAGAATATCTTTTTCCCTTTCGAAGAAAAATAAAATTAAATTAAAAAAAGGGAAAGAAATAGAGTTGAGATGAGGATAGTAGACCTGTTCATGGTGGCAACAATGCCAGTATTGAAGGTGCTTCTGATTACTGCTCTCGGCTCCTTTCTCGCCATAGACCGCTTTGATATTTTGGGTGAAGTCGCCAGGGAACGCATTAACAAAGTCCGTTACCCCCTTCCTCTTTTCCCCTTTTCTTCTCTCTCTTTTTAGTTTTGTTTGCTATAGGAATTGAATTTCTACTTAAAGTTATATTTCTCGTCAATTTAATCCCTGTGTCAAATTTTCAAGAAGTGAGTAAAAAAAATATGTTTGGTTACCAGGACGGGAAATAGAATCTCCATGGAGAAGTTAGTTAACAATGAAGAAATTGGAACTTAAGAGATCCAAGCTTGATGAGAATCTAGGGGGGTGCGGTTGCTGCTGGTACTAATTGAAGTGTTAATTAGTTAGCTTTAAGGTTGATGAGTATGCTGCGGGTAGTTGCTGCATTTCAGTGCTTAGTTCTCAATTGTAATAAGCTGCGGTTAACTTGCAGCATGGCTTTCTGTTGGCGCCAAAATGGTTAATAGTTAGTTAGAAAATATTTTAGTTATGTTAGATATTTTTGTATTAGTCGGTTAGAAGTAGTAAGTCTTGATTCAATGTCTTAGATTTCCTATAAGTAGTTGATTTGTGTAATAATTCAGATTATTCAATAAAAATATCAAGGACAATCTCAATTTGAGATCAAACCTTCGCTTTCTCATCTAACTCTCTCTATTTCTCATCTCAATTTCTCTAATTTCTCATCTTAATTCACTTCTTTCTCATCTCATACTCTCATCTATCTCAATTTTACTTAGCTTATGCTTTGTGATTCAATCACGAGCATAACAATTGGTATCAGAGCCTCGTTTGGCTTCCAATCGAGTGCGTAATCCACTAAAAAAAAAAAAAATTTCAAATTCAGTGCTGAATTTAGTTCAATTTTAAACCGATTAAATTGCAATTGTGGCTAGCGGATCATCTTGATCAAGTTCAGTTCAGCATTGTTAAGATCAGATTGAAAAGATTCAAAACGTGACAACACTGACAAGTGGAGTTACAACAAGATCAGGTGCTGCAAAAACTGTTGTGCAACCAACTTATGCTGAGGTTGCTGGTGGAAGTGTTGCAATTGATCAAAACCTTGTGACTCAAGATCAGCTGAACACACACATGGAGGCAATGCTCACTCGGCTAGAGCAATCTCAATTAGCTAAAGAGGAACGATTGCATATAATGTTGCAAGAATAGGATCAGAAGTTTATTGAGCGTTTTGGCTTGCAAACTCAAAGTTTTGATGAGAAAATAGCTGATCGATTAAATCAGCAAAAGCAACAATTTGAGGAGACATTGGCTGAGCGAATTAATCAACAAACGCAGCTGTTCGAAGAAAGGTTTGCTGAAATTCAAAGCCAATTCAGGAGGCAAAATGTATCCTCAGCTCCCGAGCCTTTGATCCCTGTCAGTTCATTGCTTAGGAACCATCAGGTACAGTCACTTGCAGAGTTGCAATCTAGTGATCCTAATGAGGCTGTTAGACCTGCAGTAGCTGATAAGAGATCTCATGATGGACCTCAAGTTGTTAATGTGTCGGCTAGTCCTCAAGTTCAACTTCAAACAGCTGGTGTTAATCCTCAAGATCCAATTTTAGCAGCTGAAATAACTACCAGATCTTATGTGCATCCATTTGATCAAGTGCAAATTCAGTCTTCCAGCTTGAATCTTGGACAGAATGTGCATCCTCAGGATCATTCAGCACACCTGAGGCCGAACACTTTGAATGCAGGGCATCTTAATCAGCCTTCTGATCTAGCACACACGCGACCCGCTCGCTTGATCAGAGAACATTTTTTCGACCTCCAGATTAGGACCAGCTGCATTTTCAAGGACAAACTTCATCTGAAAATGGTCCCTTACAAAGTAATGAAGTTAATTCTGGAAGTAGAGGCAATGGCTTTAGACAACCAAGAGTTCAAATTGAAAATTTTGATGGGAAGTAGCCACAATCTTGGTTAAGGAGATGTGAGCGTTACTTCCACTTCTATTCCATTCCCGAGGAGCAAAAGGTGGAATTGGCTGCAGTTTATCTTCAAGGAGATCATGAAGTTTGGCTCTATAGCCTATTGAAGAGTAATTCAACACTTACTTGGGCTGAATTTATGGTTGAGCTTTGTGAACAATATGGTGATGAAGACTCTAGTGACATTGGTGATAACTTCAACAAGGTGACTCAAGTCTCGACCGTGAAGGAGCATATGACAAGGTTTGAAAACCTTAGAGCAAGCATGATAACTGTCTATCCTCCAGCCACTGAGTCATTTTACGTCTCAAGTTTCATCAGTGGATTAAAGCCTAAAATCAAGAACTTGGTGAAGGCAATTGGTCCTACTTCTTTATCCAAAGCTTATGCAAAGGCCAAGTTGTTTGAGGCCACAGTTCTAACATCCAATGATGGGCCGAAGCATAGAGGAGAAAGTTTCCAACAACATCAAAAGGGGGTAGATGAACCCAAAGTGAACCGCAACCTTGAGAAGAATACTTTTTCGAAGAGGCCTCAAAGACTTTGTTTTAAGTGCCGTCAGCCTTATGAATTTGGACATAAATGTAAGCCTAAATTCCTCATGACAGTTAGGGGAGTTAACATTGATGGGCCATCTGATAGTGATGAGGCCGAGGTTGAAGATGAGGATTCTGATCCAGATCTTTTTATTGAGGATAAAGTGGAGATTTCCTTGAAGACTTTGATTGGGCAAGGAGTTCATAACACAATCCGGATCAAAGGAAAAGTAGGCATGAGATATATTGTCATCTTGTTAGACAGTGGAAGCACTCAAAGTTTTATTGATCCTAAAATAGCGAAGAAAGGGGGACATGAGGTGATCAAGACTCATCCCTTAGCAGCGACCATGGCTGATGGAAACTCTATCCTTACTCAGGACAAATGTCGAGCTTTTCAGTGGTCTATGTAGGAGCATAAGTTCACATATGACTTCAGAGTCCTTCCCTTGGGTGGATGTGATATGGTGCTTGGAGTTGATTGGATGCGTTCTTTCAACCCTGTGTCCTTTGATTATGTTAAGCAAGCTGTGGCCTTTGAATGTCAAGGATCTAGAGTTACATTGTGGGGCATGGACGATCGCTAATTTGAATTCTTGAGGACAAGAATGTTCTCAAGGGAAAGGGATTGTTATGATCCAAGCTTGATGAGAATCTAGGGGGGTTCGGTTGCTGCTGAAGTGGTTGCTGCTGGTACTGATTGAAGTGTTAATTAGTTAGCTTTAAGATTGATGAGTATGCTGCGGGTAGTTGCTGCATTTCAGTGCTTAGTTCTCAATTTTAATAAGCTGCGGTTAACTTACAGCATGGCTTTCCTTTGGCGCCAAAATGGTTAATAGTTAGTTAGAAGATATTTTGGTTATGTTAGATATTTTTGTATTAGTTGGTTAGAAGTAGTAAGTTTTGATTCAACGTCTTGGATTTGCTATAAGTAGTTGATTTGTGTAATAATTCAGATTATTCAATAAAAATATCAAGAACAATCTCAATTTGAGATCAAACCTTCTCTCTCTCATCTAACTCTCTCTATTTCTTATCCCAATTTCTCTAATTTCTCATCTTAATTCACTTCTTTCTCATCTCATACTCTCATCTATTTCAATTTTACTTAGCTTATGCTTTGTGATTCAATCACGAGCATAACAGTTACCTTTTGCGTTTTTAAGGAATTGGAGATTGTCAACTTCGTGCCAACTAGATAAGAGCCCAAATCTATACTTCCCATACCGTCATTTTGATTGTGCGGAACTTAACTTTTTTATATGTTTAAGTTATTAGGTAAAATTTTGAAAATGATTTTATATTTTAATATGCTTTGTAGATGTGGTTATTGCTTATTAAGGTTGAAGTGTTGATTTTACCCATTCAGCTCAATTCTTTTGTTGGTTATTCACATTTTAATATCTACTAAACTGAAAAGGTAATACTAGTAGGGGAATAAAGGGTCAAGAGGACATTTTCCGCAATATAATACAGCGGTATTTAAAGTGACCTGCTACATTAACTTTCCCCGCATAATATGACATTATCTCGTATAAGAGGGTCCGATTTATTAATATGAACAAAATTTGGCATAGTAAAAAAATAAATCAAAAAGATAAAAGTTATTTTTAAATATCGAATATTAAAATATAAATAACGTTCTCCTATTGATGTTAAATATTATATTGATATTAAAAGCAGGGGTTGATGGGAAATAACTTAGAACCCCCAAGCCAAGAGCTATATAAGGAAAGAACTATTTCAAAAGTTTAAAGTGCTAGGTCAAAAACTTCAAGATATATGTAACTATATGAAGAGTTAAACTTGAGATATCTCGATTAAAAGAAACTCGATCTAACATCATGTTGAGAATCAATAACTCCGAAAGTTTATGTTGTTAGGTAATGACCCAATAATAATATTTGAATAAATTGTAGAAAACTCGTTTTGTTGCCTTAAAAATAGAAAGCTTTCTTCTTAAAAAGAAACCAAACACTCTACCTTCGAATTTTAAAAAATCCATTAGGCTCTCCGCAGTGGTGCCCTATTTTTGAAGCCCCATTTTTTAAAAAATGAGGCTTTATAAAAAAAGGGGCTTCTCCTCTCTAATCGTGCCCTATTTTTAAAACCTCTTTTTTAGATATTTTAATAGTTAATGTCATTTATACTATTTTAATTAATTCAAGAAAAAAAATAAAAATATATTAAAAATAAATATAATTAAAAAAATAATTAATTATATTAAGAGAACGAATTAAGATTATAAAAAGTAAGATTTATATTGATAAAATATAACATAATATTAATAATTAAATAAAAAAATTACCAAAATTTAATATATAAAAATTTGTTAATATTTAAAATCTATTTTTAAATAAAATTTAATATATTTTATTAATTAAAAATAATTAAAAAATACAAAAAAAAAAAAAGTAAATTGAAATGGGGCTCCAACATTTTGAGATTCTTTTTGGGTGCCCCAAAAAAAGGGGCACCATTGCAAACACCCTTACTACGTTAAATTTGTTAAGTTGACCTGAATTCAAATTTTTATTACCATTTGGTCCTTTAGAAGTGAGGAGTAAATTATTTGAGTTTATTTAGGCTATGTTTGGCACCATTGGCTGGTAGATGTTGACTGTTGGCTGTTAACTGATAGTTAGTGTTGGTTATTGACTGTTAGTTTTTAACTGATAGCTATTGACTATTTGAGGATAGTAATTGGAATTTCTTTTAAATTGATTTGAAAATTAGCATTTTTTACCTTTGCTTCAAAAATATTTAGCTTCTAAATTTTTTCTCATCTAAAAATGTTTAAATTCCAGTGAACATAATTTTTTTTAAAAATAATAATCATTTTATTTTTTTTCATTTATGTTTATTAGGAAGAATTACAAACAAGTACAAGCAAAAACTAAAAAGAAAAGAAAACAGTATACTAGATTTACGTAAAAACACTCTCTTGAGTGGATGAAAATATCACCTGTTAGAGCATTGCCTTAATGGTAGGAGGCAAATGTGGGGATAGAGTGATATTTTAGGCCAAAAGATCTGGAGTTCGATTCCCCCCTTGAACCTCTTCCTTGGGAATCCTTGACTTAACTGACTCCTGTGGTGCATGGGTTGGGATTTATCAGGTGATTGGGTTCCTCATTAGCGGGGAAAAAAAAGAATAGATGGAAAAACCACGAGCTCAATAAGAAATCAAACTCTCACTATAAATATTTAAAATTGCAAATTCTAATTATGACCAAAACTCAAAATTCCCGAATTTTCGCTCACAATCTTCTATATATTATAGCCAACTAGCCCCACCCCAAAAGTCCTTAAACCTCAATTCAAGCAATTGCAAAGTGGGTGTCACTAAAAGCCTCTAAACTCCAATAAAAACAATAAGAAAAAAAAAAAAAAAAAGAAATCCAATTTCTTTATTATATTATTTTACAAATTATATAGTTTGGTATTTGCTTTTTATTTATATTTATACATTATTGCTAAGTCTTTCCCTCCTTCAAAATCTTCAAACCTAAAATCTTGCAATTATAAAATCTCACATCTATCTATACAATATATTATTGTGGAGTCTCATATCTTCTAGAAACTACTCAAGCCCTCATCTCTTAATTTCTAGAGGGGTGACCTTTCATTTCCCAAAATATAGACAAAAAAGATAAATTTACAAATTTATTAGCATTAAAATATGAGATAATTGTCATTTACTGAATCAATTCATTACTTTCAAATTTATGGGCATAGATGACCAAAGTTTGTTGGGAAGATCTTTGATTGATCCTCCAAAAAGAGTGAGACAGGGGACAGACTGGAGCAAGAACCTGAACTCCTTCCCATCTTCTAGAACACATAATATTAATAAATTGACTTTTACGACTACATATAAATAAAGAAAAATGATAATGAAACAAATAATTTAATTTTAAAAATATTACACAAACAATAATTCTAACTACAGCAAACTAAACTGAATCAACTATACATAAGCATGAAAGAGATCGTCAAAGCATTTTGGAGGAACTTATACTTTTAAAATTTAATCAAATAATATTATGTACATCAAATATTACTTATAATAAAATAAAACCAATATGGTTACAAAAATTTACAAAGCGACTACAAAATAATGTAAAAAACAAATATCATCTATGTATTGCACGGGAAAGACCTAGTAAAAGTTAAATAATAATAATAACAATAAAAAGTATTTATATATTAAGTTCCGTACAACACTAATACATAAAAATAGAAAAGCAAATAAAGTTTCAATACAAGTTAATAAATTTTAGGGTAAGTTACAGAAAACTCCCCTATCTTTTGCTTCAAAAACAGAAAACCCCCCTCACAAATAAAAACACTCACAAAACCCCTCACTTTTAAAAATTTATCACTTAACTCCCATGTAACTTATTTTTGACTATTTTTCCCCTAATGTTTAATTTTATTTTTAGAAAAAGGTTTTATATTATTAGACAAAAATTAAATATTTTATGTTTTTAGCAAAAAAAAATTAAGAAAATTTTCTATATTTACAAAAATATAATTATTCTAAAATTTTCAGAAAAAAATATTATGAGATAAAATATAACTTTTTTTTGGTTGAGGGGCAAAATGGTCAAAAAATTTATTTGGGGGCAAAATGAAAAATTTTCAAACGTAAGGGGATTTAGTGAGTGGTTTTATTTGTAAGGGGGATTTTTTGTTATTGAAGCAAAAATCAGAGGAGTTTTCTGTAATTTACCCTAAATTTTAATATAATGATATATAAAGTTAAATTTTAACAATATAAACATCAACCGTGCATCGTACGAAATAGTACCGGGTGTATATGATCACACAACCTTACAAGACATACAGGATACTCCCACCTATCTCTGTTTTATACTCCACACAAGCAAAATAAAAGAGGCCCTACCAATTTTTAACCCCATCTAGAACGTGAGGGCCAAGGAAAAACAATTTTCTTTTTCCCCTTTTTTTTGTTTTGGAGTTATTGAAACATTAAGGCTCCGTTTGTTTCGGGGAAGTGGTTTTCCCCTTTTCCTTTGTTTGGCACATCATTAGCTCAAGGAAAAGGTTTTCCGACGGAAAACCTTTTCCCTCAAATGAGGGAAATTGACTTCCCTTTCAAAATGGGGGAAGTCGTGATTCTAAGTGGCTCAGAAACCTTGACGGTTATCATCACGCAAATCGAGATCGAATCAAAATAAACCAGACTGTACTGTAAACATTTAACGTCAACAACGGACAAGAATTAGACTAAATAATTAAAAGCAGCTTGGATACTACTTCATTATTGTTGCAAAGAACAACTCTAATCAAGTTGAATTGTTATATAATATTATAGAAGAAAATTATCTTGGTAATATTTTATTTTGTTACTTCATATATGTTGTATTATTACTTATGTTGTCCTATAAAAAGATATAAAATGATTGGTGAAAAATATTTTTGTACAACATACACGAATACATCACAATGGGGAATTAATTTTTCCTTTGAAACAAACAACAGAAAACCCCACTCGGAATTTATATTTCCTTGGAAAACTTTTTCCGAAGAAAAATCAATTCCTAGATTCTACTTTTCCTTCAAAACAAACGAAGCCTAAAGGTGATATCGGATAATTTTAAAATTAGGAGCAGTTGTGAATTGTATTGTTTTTGCAAGTGAGTTAGGTAGTTCAGATTGAGCTTTGGGTTGTTATCATTGATATAAAATGATCTTGTAACTAATAAAGACATTCAACAAGTAATAATAAATACATTTTTTCTCTCCCTTATTCTCTTCAAGTGTTAATTCAATTCCATATCAATTACTCAATTCTTGCTGGTTCTTGATCAATTTTGGTATCATTGGTATCAGAACTCAGTTGCATCCTCCTGCTCGTGCTCAGTGGCGAATCTAGAAATTTCGTTCACTAGGGGCATTGTACCACTAGTCGATTAAAAAATTTAACAAAGCACTGTCTATGTTTAAAATTAAAAAAGAATAGTAACTAAATATATAAATATATATGTAAGTATGTCACATAAAAAGGAGAAAAATATGAGAGAATTGACAAATAAAATTTGGGTTAAGATTTACATAGTTGGAAAGCATTTGAAAGCAAAAATTGTAGACAAAATTAAAAATGAGACTATTGGTAGTAGAAATTAAATTGGGTCTAGGATTTCAACATTATAAGGTCCATATTTAAAATAAAATTAAAAATAAAAATATATAAGTAAATAGAATATAAAAATAATTGATTAAAAATTGAATATATATAACTTTTATGAAACAATTATATTAACACAACCGAAAAAAGTTTCATGTGAGTGAAATAGAATCATAACTTAGTATTTTTCAAAAAAAGAATAATAACTTAGTAAAAGATTATGAGTCTATTAGTATTAGTTTAGTATATAGGGTTTTATAGTGTTTGAAAATGAAGAGCCACAATTTTAAAAGAATTATAATTAAAAATGTTTTAAAAAGTTGATGCTCGGTGGCCTTGAATCCTTGACCTAGGAAATAGTGAACATGACATCAACCCTCAAGCTAGAGTGTACAATATGATAGGAGGCACTATTCTTTTTGTTAGATACCCATATTTAAAAATTATAATAAAACACCACTAATATTTAAAATTCAGCACATATGGTCACTAGGGCCCATGGTGGATCTGCTTCTGTGGCGGATCTAGGATTTTTGTTGAGGGTGGGCTAAGTTATAAGATAAATTCACTGTAATATAAATAAGCAAGATATACAAATTAAATGTGTTTTATTTCTATGCAAGTTCATTGAAATTTTATTGAAAGAAATTGTTGAACATGCTAATATGGCACATGATTGTGGAAATATATAGGTACTTTCTTCAAAAATGTTGTGAATTTTTGCTTAAAATTGTTGGCATGACATATGACTTTTGATAATATGTCAACATTTTTTAATGAAAATTCATAGGAATTCAACAAAAAAATTACCAGATTCTAATAGAGGATGCCTAGATGATACAAGTTAAACCTTAGGCTCTCTTTGACATCTGAATTTAAAATTATATTGTGGAGCAATTTTAGAACGGAATTAAAATTCAATTATTTGGATAATTAAAACAATTAGAGATCTTGGTTCCAAGTTAATGATATTTGTATTATCACAATTTCTGGTTATCTCGAATTGGATCAAATTTTGGTCGAGACTGAGTTGACTCGAGTGATTTTGGGTTTGAGTCATCTTATATGGTCAATAAGTTGGGTCATTGCCGGATTAAAGTCAACTTGGTTGGGTGAGATTCAAGTCCATTTCGAGTCGAGGTCATTTTTGGTCTGTGTCATCTTAAGCTTTGATTCAATCGGGTTGGTTAGGTTTAATTTTGGTCTAGTCAGCCAATTTAGGGTTGAGTTCTTTTCGAGTTTCTAGGCATTTTTAGGTCGAGTTGTGTATAGGTTTTGAGTCATCTTGGGTTCAATCAAGTTGATTAATTTTGGGTTTATTGTTAGTGGAATTAATATAAGGTTGCAATTCCTTCTATCAGTGCAAAGAGTTGGAATATATAATATTTAATTAAACCTCAATGGCATTGGTTAGTGAAAGTATAATTCTAATTTCTAATAGATGAACCAAACAAGAAAATTGGAATTGCGGACCTTAATTTCAGTTTTAGCATCAATTTTAGGTTCTAATTCCATGCGCCAAAGAAAACCTGAGGGTACATATTACATATGTATTAAAATATTATGGTATTTAAATAAAAATTAAGATACATAAATAATATAAATTTTTAAATCCAAATAATACCACAAACATGTAATAAAGCTTTAGAATACTAGGGTGGGCTTAAATCCATTCCAGACATAGAATAACCACCTTAGTGCATGCAAATATTAAAAATTTGAAATTCCAGGGTGGGCTTAACTTGATCCGCCCCTGGCTGTGCTCGGAATTTTGATGAAAATAGCAGAAAACACGTCTTAATTGTCTGAAATAAAAAGCGTCGAAGAAGTGTTAACATCCCAAATCAAAGCTACAAATGAGACTATGGAGCAGTCAGTGAGTGAACTTGAAAGCTTTGCTTCATGAATTGAGAGATATGATCATGGAAGGAATAGCAACGTAGGTAGCTGCAGAATCCACTCTCCCAATCCAGAATTCGCAAGCGTCAGCAGGTACTCACTCATATTCAACGAGGCTACGCAAGATTGAATTTCCTTTGTTTCATGGGGACAACTTGAATAGTTGGCTCTATATTTGTGATCAATTTTTCTCCACTGATAATACCCCTAATCACAACGAAGTAAGACTAGCTTCTATACATTTGAGAGGCATTGCATCCCAATGGCATCAACGATTAATGAAAAGTAGGGGACTCAAAAATGTCATTTGTCTGGGCAGCAAGCTTTTCCAAGAGAACATGGAGCATCTAGAAGAGACTCAAGTTGAAAAAGCGGACATGGGCTTCAAGAAATATGCTCGAGCACACCAAATCAGGGGCACGTTCACTGATCATTTATGCGCTAAAGGAGCTTGATGATCTGCGTGGGAAGAAAATGCCAGGGAAATAGGGGTAGCCGTTATTATTTTTTCTATAAATAAGAGACACTATTATAGTTGTAAAGTGTCCAGCACCACTCATACAAAACTTCTTCGAGCTTTCTTTACAACACACTTATGCTTTTTACTTAGGAGTAGCTTAACTTAGCTTATTTGTACTTGCTTCTTTAGTAATATAGTGCTTCGAGTTTTAGGTATGAACTCTTCATTTTAATTGTTCCCAAAATTGACAAGTTAAGAATTGAGGCTCTAGTTTAAGACTTTGATGGCTAAGGCTTGACATCGATTGCATTGGTCTTAATACTATTGTCACTGCTTAATAAATCAGATGAACTTAGGTTTACGCCATTGTTTAAGGGCTTTGACGGCCAGGGCTTGACTTTGATTGTATTGTTCCTCATCCAGTGACCTAAATATGGTTTGCTCCATCTAATCTTGTCAAACTCTAACTGATTCGAGTTATTAAAAGTCAAGGGTGTCAGGCTTAAAAATCTGAATGACTTGGGCTTATAAGTGGAGTGCTCAGCTCTTGAGTTTGTCTCTACCCCAATTCCTAACTTTTAAGTGTACAAAAAAAAGGTGTTAGTGGGCCTTACTCCATCATTGTAATTGCCACTTTGGTCCATATCCCTTTAATTTTCTATCATATTATATATCAAAAAATATAAAAGTTTTTGTAATTGGAGTATAAGCAGAACTCACGTATTAACCGATGTTAGATACACCCAAACATCACTTCCTTTTCCTCCAAAATGGTGAATGGTTAAGGTCAAAGGTGTGCGATCTGAATTTAGGCTCACTCCCCAGCTGCAGTGAGTCCCTTTTGCACGTTTGTTTATGTTTGTATTTATGGCTACCACATCATATCAATTAACAAACAAATATCGCAAACAATAGCCGTAAGAACATACCTCAAAAATCTCAGTCAGTCAGCTGCCTATTGACTAGTTTAAGGGAAGATTTAGCCCTGGATGTGAGAACTTGCGATCCAATTAACTTGCAACAAGCTATATGTTTGGCTAAGCTAGTTGAAGCTAAATTTTGAAGCACATCTAGGTAGTTGAAGTACTCAAAGGTACTTTTACGCCCTACTACTCCAGCCTCTAAAATGGTCGCATAACAATTTCCCGACACTGTTAGAGCCAATACTGTAAGTAACAGGACAACTATGTCTACTGTCAGTACCAACAGACCACAACGAACATTGAGAAGGGCTAAGTTACATGATAAAAGAGCTAAGGGCTTATGCTACTTTTTTGCGATGATAAATTCAAACCTGGGCATAGATGTAAGTCCAAAGGGCCTCACCTTTTCATTATTCAACCTGATGAAGAAGGAACGGAGGAGCAGTATGCAAACACAGAAATGGGTAGTGATGAGATGGTGGAAGTGGAAACTACAGCTCAGATTTCACTTCATGCTTTAGTAGGGACTCACAATTTTCAGACACTGAGGATCATTGGGTATGTGGGCATCAGACCCTTACATATATTAATTGACTCAGGGTCTAGACATAACTTCATAGATGCAACATTAGCTTCAAGACTTAACTACAATCTCAAGAAAATGGATTCTATGGTGATAGTAGGGGCTAATGGAAGTAGTTTGAAGTGTGACACTCAGTGCTTTGAGCTCACCTGGAAGATGCAGGGATTCGTATATTCTGCTGACTTTATACTAATTCCCTAGGGAGGGTGAGATATGGTATTGGGAGTGGAGTGGTTGTCCACTCTTGGAGATATTAAGTGCAATTACCACTCTTGGAGATATTAAGTGCAATTTCAAGACCCTCACTATGACCTTCACTATTGATGGAGAGCAACATGTATTGCAAGGAAACTCTACAAGCTGTAACATGGTTGGGGTTAATGTGATAACCAAAACCTTGCCCAATTCTCTTTGCATTGCAGTACTAAAAGTAATGCCACAAGCTAAGCCACCAGTGACTACTGCTGAATTGATATTGATGGGAAAAGGGTTAAATGAAAAATATGAGGCATATCTACCCTATGAAATATAAGAAGTGTTATTGTAGTTCTCATATGTCTTTGAGGAACCTCAGCAACATCCTTCATCCGGCCCTCATTTGATCACAGGATCCATCTCTAGGATGGAACTCAACCTATCAACAAGTGTCCTTATAGATACTTGCCTGCAAAACGATACATACAACACAGCTCCAGCCCTTATGCATTAGCAGTGGTATTGGTAATGAAGAAAGATGGTATTTGGAGAATGTGTGGGGACTATAGAGACTTTAACCAAGCTAATATTAAAGATAAGTTTCCAATTTCTCTTGTAAATGACTTATTGGATGAATTGGAAGGTGCCAAACTCTTTTCCAAGATAGATTTGAGATCCCGGTACCATCAAACAAGGATGCATTCAAAGGATATCCAAAAGACTGCCTTTAAAACACATTTTTGGCATTATGAGTTTCGAGTAATGCCATTTGGCTTGACAAATGCCCCCCTCAACTTTTCAATTCCTTAGGAACACTATCTTGCTTCATATTTGAGAAAGTTTGTTCTAGTATTCTTTGATGGTATATTAATATGTAGTATTGAACTTTCTGCTCATGTTAAGCATCTAAGGCTCGCGTTTGATCTATTGAGAAGCCCCTAGCTCTATGCCAAGAGAAGTGAATGTTGCTTTGCTTCTCCATCCATGGAGTGTTTGAGCCATATTATAACAGCACAAAGTGTGTCCCATATCCAAAAGAAAGTGGAAGCAGTTCTAAGTTGGCCTATTACCTAGTAGCGTCAAACAATTGAGGGGCTTCTTAGGGTTAACTAGCTATTATGGAAGGTTTATCAGAGGTTATGGGAGCATAGCAAGACCTGTCGCTGAGCTATTGAAGAAAGATAGTTGGCATTGGAATAAGGAAGCACTTACATCATTTGAAGCTCTGAAGCAAGCTTTAAGTACAGCCCCAGTACTAGCTATACCAGATTTCACTCAACAATTCATAAAGACAGATGCTTGCAATGTGGGTATAGGCCCTATACTGATTCAGAATAATCACCCTTTAGCCTTCATCAGTAAGCTGCTCAGTTCCAAGCATCAACTCCTATCTGTGTATGAGAAGGAGTTAGTTTCAGTGGTCTACGTTGTACAACAGTGGAGAGCAATATCTCATCAATGATACTTCCATTATCAGAACTGATTAATGCAGCTTGAAGTACTTATTGGAGCAGAGAATCAGTACACATTTCCAATAGTTATGGTTATCAAATCTAATGGGGTTTAGCTATGTCATTCAATACAAGAAGGGGACGGAAATGTAGTAGGTGATGCTCTATCAAGAATACCTAACCATGAAGTTACATATATGTTATTATGTGTTGTAGAGAGCAACTTGTACCTTATGCTGCAGCTTGCTTGGCAAACAAATCCTCAGTTGCAGCAGTTAATTACTCAATTACAAGAAGGGAAAATTGCAGCCTACTCATTATACTTGGCAGCCGAACCAGTTAAAGAGGAAAGGCAGGCTAGTGGTAGGGTAGTCATCTGAATTGAGGCATAAGATATTTCGGTGGCTACATGCCCCCCTCCCTTCCTTATGGAGGTCATTCAGGGCAAGATGCAACTTCGCAGAGGGTCAAGTCCTTGTTTTTTTGGAAGGGAATGACTAAATCTGTCCATGAAGGGAATGACTAAATCTGTCCATGACTTTGTTAAAGAATGTGTTATTTGCCAAGCTTGTAACTATGAAAATATGGCTTGTCCTGGACTCATCCAACCATTGCCTATTCCTTCAACAATTTGGACTGAATTTTCTATGGATTTCATTGAGGGGTTAGTTAGATCTTTTGGGAAGGAAGTTATCTTTGTGGTGGTGTATAGACTTAGCAAGGCTGCTCATTTATACCCACATGCACCCTTATATTGCTTTGACAGTGGCACAAGCATTCATGAACAATGTTTACAAGTACAATTGTCAGCAATCTTGATGCAAATTTTCAAAGTGAATTTTGGCAATCCTTGTTCTCTATACAAGGTGTGGTCCTGCATTTATCTTCTTCTTATCATCCCCAAAATGATGGTCAAACAGTGGTAGTCAATAGAGTATTGGAGACCTACTTGAGGTGTATGTGAAGCACCAAGCCATCTCATTGGGCTAAATGGCTTCTTGTAGTTGAGTGGTGGTATAACACCACATGGCATTCTTCTCAAAAGACACCCTATGAGATTATGTATGCGCAAGCATAACCTATCCACATCCCCTACCTGCTAGTTGAGAGTAATGTTGCTATTGTCGATCAAAGCTTGAGTCACAAGGAAGATATGATAAAGATACTCCACAAAGAGCCCAAAATCAAATGCAACAAAATGCCAACAAAAGGAGGATTCATAGAAGTTTTCAAGTGGGGGATTGGGCGTACTTAAAACTTCATCCATATTGCAAAGTGACAATAGCTTTTAGAAGGAATTTAAAGTTGTCTCCTAAGTACGTTGGCCCCTTCAGATTGTGGCAGCAGTGGCAAGGTGGCATACAAGTTGGCTATACTTTCTTTAGCTCAAACTCATGATCTCTTCCATGTTTCTTAGCTCAAGCATCATCATGGGCCTTTATCAACTACTACTATACCTCTCCCATAGGTGTTTGATGTTCTGCAATGTAAGGAGCCTAACTGTATCTTTGATAGGAAGATGGCTCAAGAGGCAATAGAGCGGCTACCAAGGTACTAGTTCAATGGAAACGTGCATCAAGAGAAGAAGCTACTTGGGATTTCTCTTTGATCTTTCACGTTAGTTTCCTCATTTTCACCCTTAAGGACAAGGGTGTTACTTAAGGGGCGGCTATTAATATCGGATAATTGTGAAATTAGGTGTAGTTGTGAATTGTATTGTTTTTGCAAGTTAGGTAGTTAAGATTGAACTTTGGGTTGTTATGGTTGATATAAAAAGAAGATCTTGTAACTAGGAAAGGCATTCAACAAGTAATAACAAACATATTCTTTCTCTCCCCTTAAACGCTATCTTCTTTCTCTCCCTTATTCTCTTCAAGTGTTAATTCAATTCCATATTAATTATTCAATTCTTGCTAGTTCTTGATCAATTTTGGTATCATAAGGCTGAAGAAATATTGGGTGGACCTAACAATTCTTCCCTTCCACCTACACTAACACTAAATTAAGGGTTTTACCCCATTAGCAAATCAAACCTTTTTGAAAATTGAGTTTTTACCCTTGTCACTAATCAAATCACTTTCATCAAGCACATAAATTCTTTGAATTTTTGCTCGCCTTCAACGCTACCAATTGTTATTTCGCGAGCTATCATTCTCCCACCTCGAGCCAAGTCGCCATAACCCCAAAAATTTGCTAGAATCTTGGAACTTATCTTACTTCGAATAATGTCCTCCCCTTGCCATCATGCATCTTAATTTGGACATTACTGACACCTTCAATCTTGTCCTCTTCATCATTTAAGATAATTGTGCCATCACATTATTCATGAGAGACTAACATATCCCTCTCTGTAAATCATGATGGAAGCACCTAGGATCTATTATCCAGGGATTGTCGCTCGTCTTTCTATCTTGAATCAAGAGAAGGTCATCGCCACTATTGAGAGCTACATTGGTCAATGTCTCAGCTTTATTTACCGTGCTCTCCTTCTCACGAGTCTTCTTGAACTCTTTTAGGTCCGCTTTCATTTTTTTGTAGAACACTTAATATGATTCATCTCATAACAATAATAGCATGCATTGTCACTACAATCTCCCTTAGGTTTAGGAAATTGCCTAATATTATCTGTACTATCGTATCCATGGGTGTTACTTCCTCCCCTACTGGACGCGCTGTTAAAGTGGCTCTGCCATCATGGTCAAGCCAAGTATCTTCCGTTGACTTTTCATTTTCTAACAAAACCACAGTGGTCTTATCCAATTTCAAAACTATTTTCCCAACTAGCAATATCGTGATGGATTGTTTCATAGGATTCAGGAGAGAAACCAACAAAATCAATATCTTTTTTTCTTCCTTTGACTTTTCATCTAGATTAGCCAATTGAAAGATCCATCTATTAAACTAAATGTTTAGAAGTTTCTCACATCACTACCCTCTTCCATCCTTAATAGATAAAATTGCTCTTCAAATACAACTTATATGCGAAGGACTTTGATGTATAAATGATCTCTAATTTTTCCCATAAATAATTTGACGGTGTTTAATCCAACATGGCATATTTAATATCTCAGGCAAGAGCAACGGGAATAGTGCTTACTATGTTCATTTCTAGCTCCGCCAATCATCATTGGTTATTCTCTTAGGCCTCTTATGAAGTAGTACCTTGTGTAATCCATGTTGAAAAACAAGTTGTTGCATCATACTTTGCCACAACGTGAAATTGTTCTTTTCATTAAACAATTTGATCTTGTACTTTGTAGCTTCGAACAAATTACTGGGCTTCAACATCTCTAGAAGTTTAGGCATCAGAATTGAACTTTGTAGCTCAGATACCATGTGTTAGGAAAAATCACCAACAAGCACAAGTTAAAGCTGAAAACAAAAGAAAGCAACACATTGAAATATATGTGAAAACTCTCTCAACTAGAGTTAAAAACTACGAATTTAATCAAATATCAACTCTCAACATGAATTTTAAAATTGCAATATCTAATTGTGCTTAAAGCCCTATATACCCAATTTCTACTCTCATCAAACACTCTTACAAATACATAAACGAGACCCATGCGTCTCTCACTCGCCACTTTTAACCCCACCCAGAACAAGGGACCAAGGAAAAAACAATTTTTTCCATTTTTCTTTTTCTTCTCATTTTTGTTTTCATTCCTCCTTTTCTTTTTTAAGTTGTTGATAAATGCCCAATATCATGGTTGGATATCAAAATGAAATATGAGAAAACAAATAACAAGATAAGGAAGAATAAAAAACAAAGACACTTGTATTTACATGAAAAATCCTCAAAAGAGAGAAAAGTTATGGGCAGAGCTAGAGAACTTCACTAGATTAAAAAAAAAAAAAAAGGAACATACCCAGTGCCTCAAGGGCTCCCGCCTACGCAGGGTCTGGGGGGCGCTGATGTAAGCAGCCTTCTCCCTTTAGGGTGTTAACCTGAAGAGAGGCTGTTTCCATACGCACCCAACCTGAGGGTGAGGACTTCCCAGGAGGTCACCCATCCTGGTACTACTCTCGCCCAAGCACGCTTAACTTCGGAGTTCCAATGGGATCCGGTGACGGAGTGTTGGTGCCCTCTTTGGTGTAAAGTGTGAAGTTCACTAGATTGAATATGGAATATTAAAATGATTATTTTTTGAAAGTGATGGGGTAAAGTGTGAAGTTCATTAAGTGGTGAGGGTTTTCTGTTTTGAAGATGAAACATAGGGAGATCTTCTGCAATTTACCTTGATAGTTTAATGCTTTGGGAAAACAGAATCTAATGCCTGTTGTTTGTGAATTATTTTCAGGTTGTGTTTTATGTATTCAATCCAGCCCTTGTAGTTAGCAACTTGGCCAAAACTGTTACATTTGACAGCTTTGTGTCACTGTAAGCTTTTCTTTTCTTTTTATTTATGCATAAATTATGTTAAAACTATAGCTTGAAAAACCTCTCTATAGGGTAGCATATAAGGGTAAGGTTGCGTACATCTGACCCTCCACTGACCCAGCCTTGGCGGGAGCCTCTTTGAGGCACTGGGTTTTTGTTGTTATATGTTTAAATTATAACATGCTTTTGCAGTTTAATTTGGGTGGGCAAATGTGGCTGATTATGTATTACATGATTTAGGTGGTTCATGCCAGTGAATATCCTGATTACATTTCTTATAGGCTCAGCACTTGGATGGATACTTACTAAAGTTACCAGAGCTCCTCTGCATCTCAAGGGCCTCATAGTGGGTTCATGTGCTGCTGGTAAAATGTCCATTCTACCCTTGTTTGAATTATTGTCTCAATGGCAGAGTTGCCAAAATGGGTGTTGGAGTTTGATGAACTACTCATGTTCAAACTTGATTAAGTTTATGTTTGTTTGGCGGTTGGATAAGCGAACAAGCATGCTTGGTCAAGATAATGACTAGAGCTTGAACAAGAGGGGGGGTTTGGGGTTCGCTTGTTAAAGTTGCATTGATGGCTTGTCTAGGACTTATTTATTGCTCAGTATTAGTTGGATAATGAATTAATGGTGGTTTGTCAATGCCTTAAATAGTTTGTTAAATAACAACATTTGATACATGACAACAGTCCATTAGTAACTCAAATAAATGAACTTGATAATGAGCTTGAATCGCTTATACACAATATCTCATCGAACTAAGTTGATGTAGCAGACGAGAAATGCTCAAACTTTTTAAGCCTTATCGATTACATTAAGGCTTATTCTCCAGCCTCACTTTTTGTCTGAAGTCCAAGAGGAAGCCAGTTATCACTGAAGGATTTTGGGTGTGAGGATAATGTTTAGAATGGCAAGAAGCATAAAGATGGTTTATTTTTTCATAGTTGGCGTCAATTTGGGATGCATTGAACAGTGTCAAGTATGAGCTCATGAAGCTCAAGGTTCGGCTTACAAACTTTTTGCTTGGCTTGAGGCTAGCCTCATTCGTAGACATTAAGCTTGAGCTCGAATCCATCTAGTTCAAATATTCTCCAAACCAAGCACTCATTTAGGCTTAAGTTTTGGCTCACTAGGGTTCAAATTAACTCATTTATGCATGTTTAGATTCATAATCAAATTCGAAATTGTCTTATATAGGTGTGTTTTACCAAGCTCAGACTCGACTCTCTTAGCTAAATGAGCCAACCTAACTGGGTTCAATCTCAAAACAAGTCGTGTCTTTTAATCTCGTGATCAATTATTTATGATGATGCACTCAATTCATTGAGCAGGGAACTTAGGGAACCTACCCTTAATCATCCTACCTGCAGTATGTAAAGAGAAAGGGAGTCCCTTTGGAGCATCTGATACTTGCCAATCATATGGACTTGCTTATGCTTCCCTTTCCATGGCGGTATATGATTTTTATATTATTTTGCTTCTTTGGAACATAAGCTTCTTTTAGCCTCGTGTTTGCAATCATTTGAAGAAATAGCAATAAAATATTCTTTAATTAATTGGATTAATAAAAAAAAAAAAAAAACCCCCCTTATTTTTTGTCTAAAAAACAGAAAATCCCATCACTTTAAAATCAATCAATTTACCTCTTCAGTTTTTATAAATCCAGCACTCCACTCAAAGCTCTTAAATTGATCAATAAGACAACTTTTTATAATCATTTAATCCCCTAAAAACTGAAGGGTAAAGTGTTTGATTTTATTTTTATAAGCAGTCTCTTGATTTTATACAAAAGATCAGAGGTATATATCTCCCGACTGCAAGCTTTGTTGGGAGCTCATTCTCT
Organism: Simmondsia chinensis; assembly: GCA_018398585.1. NCBI lineage: Eukaryota > Viridiplantae > Streptophyta > Magnoliopsida > Caryophyllales > Simmondsiaceae > Simmondsia > Simmondsia chinensis. The sequence goes on along the minus strand of JAGTTD010000002.1, from coordinate 32,182,564 downwards.
CACTTTGCTCTCACCCCCAAGCCCCATAACTCTACTTGAACGCATCTTCAAGTTTTTGTATTTATATTGTTATCGATTTTCAATTCTTAAACATGTTCATATGGAAAATGAAAAAGAAAAACTGGAAATGAAAATAAAAAATGTTTTCTATTTTTAAGCCTTTACATTTACAGTATATATATGCGTGGAAGTTGCTGCTGTAGTGCTCTTATGTAATAGTTGGTCGCGGACTAACTAGCTCAAAATCGTTGAGTAATTGAAATTTCATTATTTAGATAGGAGCTATATATATATGGACCTATGTGTACAACATCGTGAGAATCTCCTCAAGTCAGATCATAGAAAGAGCAGAAACAAATGGAACTGCCATTAATGGGCAGCACAATGAGGCAACTTCATCAAGTACAGGACCACATCTGTCTAAGGACTCTCTTTCCATTGCCTATGCTTATATTTCTTCAGAACCATCTTCTGCAGCTAAGGTAAAAAAAAAAAAAAAAAGAAAAAAGAAAAGGGAGAACTGATGTTTTATGCATGATTTTAAATCATGGGTAACGGTTGTAATGGGGTTAAATTGTGGGCAACAAGGCAAGTCGAGTCGTGCAGATCACCCCCTTGTTCGAACTTGAGCTCACTAAGGCTTAAGGAGCTTAAGTTTGAGCTGAAATCTCATTGAGCTTTCAAACCTTTGTTCGAATTGAGTTCCATAAGATACTATTGGGCTCAACTCGAGTAGTTATATAATTGAGTCTATTCCAACAAGTTACCTAGTCATGTTGAGCTTGTTAGTGAACCAAACTAGGGTCATAATCGAGCCGTGCTAGTAAAGAATTCGAGCTATTAAATTTAATATTGAGCCATTATTGAACCAATTTTGAGTTAATACCTACTGTTAATAAGCCCTTATTGAACTCTTGATGAACTCCAAATGAGCTCTTATTGAGTATTTATTGAGCTCTTAATGAACTCTTATCAAGTTGTTCTCAAACATTAATGACTTGAGCACCCCTTGCTAAAACTCGGTTCTTTAAACTTATCAAGCTTGCTCGAAACTTGACTGGATAAGCTAACAAGCTCCAAAACGAACATGAACAAGCTGTAATCAATTTGGAACACGCATAGTTTATCAAAAGTTCGGTTCATTTACACCCCCATTTGATTTCAAGGTTTGAATGTTCTCTTTTTCTGAAATTGAGGATTTGCAAAACCGGGTATCGTAGGCTCAATGTACTGAATCATGATAATCACACGATTTCGTAAAAAAATAGCTATGCTGATTTTTTTTTTCTGAACTCTATGAGTTTGATTGATGGCAGAATCCATTATCATACAGGATAATGCATCGTTTGAGGAACTTTGCAGTGAAGATGAACATCAAATCAGTGTTCACCCCTTCAACTTGTGGAGCGGTATCCTCTCAATACTCTTTTTCTGTTGTCTATATCACCTTTGTTAAGAAACTATCCCAAAAGCTTAAATTATTCAATGAAGGTCTATGAATAGGTTTTTACTCAAACAGCTAATAATGCTTGTGTTATTCCATGCGTAGATTGCTGGGTTTGTCATTGGAATGATTCCTCCAATTCGGAGATTGCTGATTGGTAGTGATGCTCCTCTACGTGTGGTTGAAGATTCTGCATCTCTCATCGGGTACTTTGGATTATGCATGTGCAATTTGCTATTACGTGATCGTTACTTTTGTAATAGCCTTTGTAATATATTCGTATTGCTTTCATTTACTAAAGCATTTATAAACATGCCAAAAACTATAAAGCATATATAAACATGCCAAAAACTAACAAATGTATATAAAAGAACAATAATGATTGCAAAATAGTCACGTATATATTGTAATAGCCATTATGCCATGGATTTTGCACTAGTTTTGCAACGTTCAAGAACACTACCAAATTTGATGCCTAGGATCAGAGGTCATGGATTCAAATTCTCATCCGTACCATCCTACTGAAAAAATGTTTTGCAATGGCCTCCAAAATGAGCATTCCTTCTTAATTATTATAACATTTTTAATATATGTGATTTAAATGTTTAAAATGTATCAAAGACATCTCAAAATTAACATTTTATAGATGTTAGTCTAAATTTTTTTTGCAAATATAAGGTATACTTGTAACCTGTGTTTTTAAAAGTGTTCTATACAGTTATTCCCAGTTTATGAAGTAAATATGACCTATGATTTGATTCTATATACCATACTTTTGTGGAAGTTTTGCTATAACAAATTTCACTATTTACAGGGATGCGGCGATTCCAACAGTCACCCTAATTGTTGGAGGAAACCTTTTGAGAGGTAGCCTAGATTTTATTTCACCATGACTTGTTACGTGGGCAAATGAGCCCAGCTGAAGCTCAGTTTGTTAGGGTTGAGGCTTTGGCTTTAGCAATAGTTTGCTTTCCATATTCTAAGGATTTTGGGCTTGAGCACGAGTTTGCTTTGCTTGGCTTGGTTCAGTTCTTCTCAAAATCTGACTCAACAAGGTTCACACGGACCTCCACTTGTTTAGACTTAACTCAGAGTGTTTAGGCACATTAAGCTTATTATACAAGTCGATCCATTGAGCACGAGACCAAGCTCGAGCTAGGTTGACTTGTTTAAAGAAGCTGGCTGAACTTGGCTCGAGCTTGATGTGGATGTAGCTTTTTTCTAGCTTAGGGTGCCATTGATTCACATAGTTTCAATTTATCAGTTTACAATTTATCTCTCTCAATAAGATTCTTTTTAACAAATTCAATAAGATTTACACACTTTAAAATGTATTGCTTTACAGTACGTTGTTTGGTTGTTGGATACAGAGAGACATTTTTCTTTACATATATATTATTTGATACATAATTCAAAAAGAAATAATTTGCACAAAACAACAAAAAAGCCTACATCTTTTCCATCATTTTATTTAAGCTGTAAAAGAGAAACATGCGCTATTTTTGTTACTCAAATACATGCCGTTGTAACCAACTTGAGTTTCTTCACAACTCTAAACTGTCAAAAAGCTAAAATCAAACACACCGTAATTATATAATGAGCACTCACAAGCATCTTGACTCATTTATGCCCAAGTATCATGTCGCGTCATGTGTACAACGATACATACAGAGTCTAAAATCTAGTGTTGAATTATGTAGGCTTAAAGGGATCAGGAATTCAACCTGCAATAGTTGCTGGAATAGTAGCAGTTCGGTATGTATTTCTTCCACTGCTAGGCACCGCCATCGTCAAAGGTGCAATTCGGTTCGGTTTCGTCCAAGATGATCCCCTCTATCAGTTTGTTCTTCTTCTTCAATACGCGGTCCCACCCGCCATTAACATAGGTAATTTAACCGCTACGGCCATTGTTACAATATTAAAATCTTCTTTATATTTTCACCTACCAGTTTAAGCTTTTAAGATATTCTATAACATTGTTTTAGTCCACTATTCATATGTTAAAATTATAGTTTCAACTTAACATATGAGTGAATCAGTGCGACTATTGATGCTCTAAATCCCATAAGCATTTGCATGACGTTAAGGTAGAAAATCATTTACGAGTCTTTGCTTTAAATTGGTATTGCTCTTGAAAGCAGCATGATTTTTTTTTTTTTTTTTTAAATCTGATTTCTTATGCTCTTGATGCTATCGCTTGTTCCGCGATTGCTTTGATCTGCCATTTGAATTATCAAATTCATATTAATTTTCCTGCATTGAAGCCTGTGAACTTGAAAGAGGTTGAACTTTCATGTTATTAAAAAGGAACAAGAAAAATATTGATGTAATAATTGGTCGTTCATGCTAAAGACACATGAACTAGAGGTTGGGAGTCCCAGCAGCCACAATAGCAATCCGGGTTCAAATCCCCCCTATGGTATTCCCCCTCCCCTATCATTATCATGTATAAAATAATAACAATAATAATAATAATAATAATAATAATAATAATAATAATAATAAAAATAATAATAATAATAATAATAATAATAATTGGTCGTTACAACAGTGACTTGAGAGTAGAAAAGTTGTCATTTTTGGTAATGAGAAAGCTTTCATCGTGTACTTTTTAATGAAACATTTATGGCTATTCTTTCATGATCGAGTGTAACTAACGATGAAAAGAACAAAGTTAGTTCAAATTAGACCACTTCTTTTTTTATGGTAACTGCGGTCTTGAGCCCAATTTACATGCATCTCAACTAGTTTTCAGGTCAACACACTAGCTTTCAACTGTCCAACTTAGCTTCGCTCTGATCAGTACCGTGTTAATGTCTTTCTTGTTCTCTCTCTCCCCCCCCCCCCCCCCCCCCCCCCCAAAAAAAGATATTGTTCCTTTGATGCACTTATGCTTCTTGTTTGTTCTTGTAACATAGTACTCTTCTAAAAAGATTTTTCTGCACCTGGAGTGTATCTAATGAGGAAGGATCATTTTTTAGGAATTGTGTTATTGGCAGGGCAAATATAGTTTTTGCAAAAGCAATGGCGTGACTTACAAACGATAAAAGTCAGAAAATTGCCTTGAATAATACAGTCTTGCTCTGACAATAATAATTTTGCCCTGACAATAACTTTAACCTTTTTTTATTGGAGTTTAGAGAAGATACAATTCATAATAGTACATAGTGGTTTACTTTGATTCATAAATTCCAACCCACCTAAAGATGCCTGCTACGCTCAGCTGATAAGGTCTCCGAGGGGTGGTACCCGAGATTCAAGATTTTTTTTTTTTTTTTTTTTTGTTGATAGACCTGGGATTGACTCCTACTTTCATCAAATTGTTGCGTTTTGGATATGCAGGTACAATAACGCAGTTGTTTGGAACGGGTCAGAATGAATGTTCAGTAATATTGCTGTGGGCTTATGCCTTGGCATCAGTTTCACTCACTCTTTGGTCTACCCTTTTCCTTTGGTTGGTCTCTTAACATTCCTTTTCTCATTGTCCCCCGCATAATCTCTTTTGAAGAAAGGGAGTTGTTATTATCATAACAAAATTTATTATTGTCGGAGTAATAATGTGACTTAATAAAAAATGAGAGTTACAAAATTATCTTGAGAATAACGATATTACTCTGACAATAACAAATTTGCCTGGGTAATAAAAAGAGAAGGCTTACATTACTGTTGTTATACTCAGGTAGCATAAAGCTCGTCGCCATCATTGCCCCCAGACAGTAAATTTGTAGAGAAAATTGTAATGTGAATAGTTGGCTTCAAGACATGATAATAGAGTCTTGTTGGTAGGGAGGTGATGAGTTCAAATCTTGTGAGACCCTACTTTAAATATCAATATGATTAAAGCATAAAGTATGAGATAATTCTTAAAACTCTTTTACGAGCTTTCTTCCCTTGCAAACTTTTTACTATCCACATAAAAAAATTAATGACGGTTTTTTCAAAGTTTCTTTTTATTAAGTAATATTCTATAATTTAAAATTTTTTTAATAATCAGCAACAAAAGTTGTGATACAAGTAGGCGCATTCGCAAAAGCAGGGCCTAAGCGTATAAGAATAGCGTGCAGTAAAAAGGACCAATACAAAAACATCACAAAAGATATCGAAAGCAAAAGTGAAAATCAAAAAACATTAGAAGACATTACTTATACTGAATCAGACGCTAAACATTAGAGGAAAAAAAACTCGAGATAGATATACTAGAGTAAAATGAAGCAAGGGAAGCAAATCGAAGCTTTAAAATCCGGACCCCCACCACAGTGCAGGGAATGTAAAAAGAAACTCGCCAGCAAGATTTCTTGTCGTTCGTTTCTGCTGGCCTGTACAAATAACCTAGTGTTGGGCTTACAGCTTACTCTAACTATGTCAACAACTTCACTATGATCGAGTCATCTCCTTCAAAATGAAGCCTAATCATCTTACTAGACCCCATGATCACTCTGCATATTGGATTTTCTCAATGTCTTCTACCCCAATACAGTTTGACCTTACCACATCAAGGACCGTGACATTATCTCTCTCCACCAATTTCCTATTTTTGCGCTTATATTTAGACTAGACATCCCTCTCCATCAAAGGCTCCCGCATAAGCGGGGTCTGGGAGGGGTCGATGTACGCAGCCTTACCCCTTCAGGGTATAACCCTATCAAGAGGCTGTTTCCAAGGACTCCCAACCTTATAGGATTGGTAACATGAGGACCTCTCAGGAGATAACACATCTTGGTACTACGCTCGTCCAAACATGCTTAACTTCAGAGCTCTAATGGGATCCGGTGTATTAGTACCTGGTAAATGAAACCCCCTCTCCATGCTTTTCCCATTTGACAAATCCTTCAAAATTTTATAAAAGTCTCTTTTGGACTACTTTTTCTTTTTATAGTTCACTACTCCTTCTTTCTATGCTTCATCGCTGTCTAGCCCCTTTTAGTAGAGACTGGTATCTGTGCTATCATTCCACCCCTTCTTTCCCTCGCTTTGCTTGTTTCCGCTCTAAGTGATAGTGGTAAACTTCTTTTAGAGAGGAGGGTTGGGGGGAGGAAGAAAACCTCTTCATCAAAGCTTAACTCATCACTTACTTTTCCCTTATGACTGGACTCCACCCCTGCAATACTAAGGCTCTAAGATTCAGAACCTAGTGAGAATTCGGGCCTAAGGACACTGATTCATTATCACTAAACACCCCAAGGTTGATTATGAGGGGAAAGATTTGGTTCTTGGGAACTGGTTGTATCAACAACTTAATGCCAAGGCAAGGAGAGAGGATGGCGTTGTGGAAGTTGGAATTGTGGAAGCATCCTACAAAGTGGGCTTGGTAAGGGCCCCCACATCCGCCTATCAATAAGATGGCCACCAACATCAAGAGTTAGCTAACCCACACCATTTGAGCATCAAAAGCAGAGAGCTCCTTAACTTCGTTCATCATTCTTGAAGGTGGCACAATAGATCTTCCAAAAACCCCAAATGTACACACCCCTTGAGTTTGCTCGGACACATTTTGTTATATAATGAACCTAGGGAATTGTTCATCAACTATTGGCCATCCGATGTGGGACAAAGCTAGAGCAACTACACCCCTTGAAGTCATCACGTGCTTGTTGAATCGGTTTTATATGTTCTCGGTTTATTCTAGAAGCAGCGGGGTTGGCAATTATGTTTGGAGAGTAATCTAGAATCAGTTCTAAATTTCGTCTTTCCACAAAGACCATTCAATATTCTCCATCAAATTGCACTTGGATCACTTGTTGAATGTTTGTTGGAGACCTTGTTTCCATAAGTAGTCGAGCCATGTCTAAGCATCTCATCGCAGAGATTTTAGTATCAATTCAAACGAATTTGCCCTAGATTTTAGTTATCGCAAAAAAGCTTTCCTTGCTGGCAACGGACTATCATACCATGTATCTCAATTTGTAATTTACATGATGTTAGGATTTGGACCATTTGAAATTGAAGTAGGATAAATGAATGTGAATTTTTTCTTTTTAGAACCATACAATGCCTGAAGGCGAGACTATATTGATACTAAATAATGACTTGTGGCTTGGATTAGGTTGGCGGGCCAGGCCCACTAATCATGGTTACAACACTTCGAATTATGAAGCACCGCTACATAGATCACCCCATTATAACATCTTGGCACACTGACAAAAGAAATAAAAGCAAAATACTGTGAGATCTTCCTTAATATCTTGAATTACAACATCAACCTCAAAAGAAACAAGTTTAGAATTATAGATACGTCTAATCAATCATGACAATCATACTCAAAGATGAACAAGGTCCAACCGAAACATCGAGGAACAGAAATTGCAACTCATATAGTGAATGCTTTAGCCATCAAGGGGGAGTTGGCCAGGCAATTGCTGCACCATCTTCCAGTAATGTAACCCATACGATCACGTTGGATGGATATGAAGAAGGTACAACTATAATTATTGACTAAAGAAAGTTAAATATATTATAATGGTCAAAGTAAAGTAATTTGAAGAATAACAAGAGAATATGCAGAGTACTATCTACTTAAGAGATGTTTTCTATCTTCATTCTTTGTGTATAAACACAAGGAGGGTAAAGACTATTCATAGAGCAAAGCATCAGGCTTAATCATAAAATATTATAATATTTGTAAGACTTCCATTTCATTGATCTTACACAATGAATATATCTTGTTAAAAACCTTGCTAAGAAAACTTTATTGAGATAAAAACATAGTTAGGAAAAAAAAAAATACAATATTCAAAATATAGAAACTTCCCTCCATAAGTATAAATTATTATAATCAAATCAAATCCTCAATCTAATACAACCTGATATTGTGGACATGCTACTTAAAGTTGTAGTCTGCAATGCCATGGTAAACAATTCTTCCGTGCTAACAAAAATCTCGCTAAGCCTAAACCCATTTGAATAAAAACTTAATTAGGAAAAAAGAATACAATATTCATAATATAGAAACTTCCCTCCTTAAGTATAAAATCAAATCAAATCCTCAATCTGACTCATCTTGATATTGTGGACATGCTTTTAAAAGTTGTAGTTTGCAAAGCTATGGTAAACAAATCTTCTATGCTATCACTCGAACAAATCCTGCACTCATCAGTGTAGCAATTTGTTTGAAGCTCGTGAGAGTAAAAGAACTTCGGTGAGATATGCTTGGTTCTATCACCTTTAATAAATCCTCCTCTTATCTTGGTAATGCACGATGCATTGTCTTCATATAATATTGTTAGTTCAAATGACTCTATTTTTTTGATAAATTACGACAAAATCGCGATAGAAGTAAACCACTCATTAGGCGAGGCCTGAATCCAACCATAACAAGACGGGGACCAAAAGCAATCAACACAAAAAAAGGACAATAGGAACACAATGCTTGCCTCAAAACACGACACAGCAGACACCGAATACAAGCCTAGACAAGACCCGGGGAACAGGACAAACCAGCGCGCTTAGAACAAAACTCAAACAGGGATCCCAGATGAATGAACCAGAAGACCAACATATGGAACGAGAGCAAGACTAAAGCCTCCACAATAAAACCCAACCACATCACTTAGCAAGAATGTCTGCCACCATAGGCAGGTCAAAACCATCAAAGTTAAAACTCACCCTTTTTCCTATCTCAATTACCCGCTCCGCTTCCATGATCATCTCATCATACTCCGCTTCTGTGATCTTCTCATTCCGATTTCTCCTTTTCCGTTTTTTCTTCTTCCCAACTGTCTTAGACGATTTCCTGCATTATTTCTGGGAGACATGTCCTTCAGGAACTCCCGGAGGTTCCTCTTCTCTTTCTCCTTCATCTTTCGCTTCAGTCCTCTCCCTCCCTTCTTTGATATCATTTGTTTTTCCTTCCTCACCTGAGCTGTGCTAGGTCTTTCCATAGCCGGTATCGTCACATTATGAATCTCAGGCATACTATCCTTTGTATGCAAATGACTAATCAGTATAGGGGGTTCAAAGCCCAGGGGGAATTCCGAACCAGACGCGGTAGAGTCATTCTCATTATTATTTCCCAAATCTTCATTTTCTTGATATGAAATCTGAGTATGAGACTGTGCTGATACATCTTCATCACTCTCAACCCACGGTAGCAAAAGAAGCTGATGCCGATTTTCTCGTACGTCTTGAAATGAAAGATAGGTCATAGGCTATGGACTGTAAGGGATCAATGTGGCGTGAGGGTAGAGGCATCCCAAATGCCGCCTATCAAGTATCCGGCCACTGAATTGGAAGGATACCCATCCTAACGTTTGCTGTTCGGCATCCAGCCCTTCATTCGTTGCACTTGCATCCGAAATTCCCTGTTCCTCACCAATAGTTACAGCATTCGATATCCGCTCCGAAAAAGGTTGAACCCATGCCATTTCCAACACTGTTGTGGTGCGCATCATTGGGACCATCACTTGAAGTGATTCCATATTAGAGTCAGTAAGTGTCATGGTAATATTACCACTAGGGACTTGACGAGGATTTAGGGCTTGTTCCCTGGTTAGTCTAGCAGCTGCGGTGAAGGCGATAACTTCCATGGTATAGTTCGGGATTAGCTCAGAGTTCCCTTCTTTCACAAACACCATTTTGCTTCCCCCACTAAAGTTAACTTGCACCATCTGCTGAATAATAAAGAGGGAGCATGTCTCAATGAAAACCTTTGCCGCATCCAAACATTGCATTGCCATTGTTCTAGAATTAACTCAAATGAATCTACGCCAGACTCCAGCAAAGCTAGTGAAACACTCCATTGACCAACATTATAATGGTAAACCATGTATTTCAATCCAAACACTTCTTCTCATAGTACTAAGAGTTTGTCCTGTACAGCGATTCACCTGTCTGAATTTGCAAAGAAGCACATGCATTCGGGGTCCGAGATAATCGTCCATAGCCTCGGTTGAGTCACAGGTAAGGATGAAGGTGTCTGAGTTCAGTCCTCTATGTGCCAAGTAAAATAGCTTATTCTTCGTAAGGAACCTAAGGACATTGTCAAGCATATCATCTCCATATGAATAGGCCACGATCGACCGTCCAAGCTAAGCTTCCACTTGTTTATTCGTGATGGCTGTTTACGCTTGGGGCCATTTTGTTCCATTGCATCTCTCCCCGGGGCTGTTGGGCCCAAACCCTCTGGAGTATGATTGGTGGTTGTATCCTCAAATGTTTGACCACTAATTACATCAGGACCTCGTTGGCAGTTCTGGCTAGGACGATATATGTTACTCGTCCCTATACGTTGTTTAGCCCAATCAACTTTGATCTTGTACCCTGCAATCCAGCAGCCATTCATGGACTTAATGGCTCTGAGAACCTCACTCCTCTGCCGGAATCTAACAAAACCATAAGAGAATATTGTTTTGGCCCTTCTACTCTATGGAACAAAAGAGTCGTAGACTGATCCAAAATCTCTGAAAACAGCCTTAAGCCAAGCGTTTGAAGTATGTTCTGGAAGACCATCAATAAAAATGAACACTGTATTGTTTGAGGATGACATAACAGCAAGTGGTTAGCGGAAAATGGAGAAGAGTGAGGTGGAGATGGATTTTGAGGTGGGAAGTTAGGGGATTTGGCGTCGGTTGGTAGCCAAGAAAAGAAGAGGTGGAGAAGAAGGAGAGAAGGGTTGGCGATGTAGACGGAGATGCCAGGGGTGGAGATCTAGGGCTGTTGTTGGCAGTCTTAATTTCTTTGTATGGAGATGGGGGTTGGGGGATGGTGGTAAGATAGAGAAGACGGGTGGAGGAAGCCACCGGCACCGGACTCCTGAAAATGGCCACCAAAATCTCACGGATGGCGATGGGAGTTGTCTGACACGAGCCAAGCCAGCGAAGCGACTCCGCCACTGCAAACGACGTCGCCGGAAGAGGTGTCACGTACCGCCACGCACAGGAGAAGGAGGCGCGTGGGTATTGGGTATTTGGACCATTGGAGAGACTTTTCTTGGAATTTATTCAGTTTTTCCACTTTACTCCATGATCCGCCGAATCATAGATCTTAACCAAAAGCACTCTAAACTTGCTTCATGAATTACTACAATTTCAGAGCGATTTAATACGTAGTTGTTGCTACTTGCTTCATCGAAAGCTAAGAAATAGTAGTGTTGCCATAAGTAAAGACATAGTTGGTCTATCATTGGGCTTTTTGTGGATTATAAAGATATCCAACATTTGCATATGTAACCAACTCTGAATTAGACACCTTTGGATAAATCCATCTTATGTAGAAGACAACGTAGAATATATTTTTACCCATTTCCAACATCTTCGAGTAAGTGCAACACTATAACTGACAAGCAAGTTAATATAAAATGCAATATTGGGTCTAAACAGTTAGCAATGTATATAAGTGCTCCAATCACACTATGATATGGTACTTCGGTGCTAAGGAGTTTTTCATCATTATCTTGTGGTTGAAAAGGAACTTTATTCACATCAAGTGGATGAAGAACAACAATAGAATTTAAAGGATAAGCTTTATCGATAAAGCTATGACAATACATTATCTATATATGATAATGTTGTGGTTTAACTTCAACACACAATCAATAAAGCAAATCCAATCTAACACACTAAAAACAATAAGAGAATGACGAAATCGTATCGTATATTTCACTATATGTAAAGTAATTACAAGTAAGTATAGGGTTTGTATGTAATTTTAAGAATAATAGAAGAAGAAGATAGGGGAAAATTAGAGAAAGGAGAGCAGAGAGAGAGAGAGAGAGAGAGGGAGGGAGAAAAGAGGGAGAAAAATACACAAAATACCTAATCCACACACTCTCTCCTAAACAAAATAATATATATATATATATACTAGATTAACTTAACCTAAGCATACTTAATTAAGATAATAAAAGCCTACGAAATGTCTTCAAGTACTTGCTGATGTGTTAAGTGGGTGGGTCCAGATTTGCTGACGTTTCCCCCTGTGACATGGCTCTAGCTGTAGCATTAGGGTCCACGATTGTATCAATGCCACCATCTCGAATTGACCCTTAACCCTAAGGTTCAAAATCTAGAAGTCTGAGGTGGAAGTCATAAAGAAACTCCATGTAGCCTCCTCTCCTGGACGATCAACCCACTGAACAAGGATATGAGTAGCTGCAATGCAGTGCCTTTTCACAAGGTGACGATCGAGAACATGCAGTGGCCGTGGTGAAGGAGCAATGGGTAGCCAAACATTCGGAATCCAAATACTACGGGCGGGAGTAGAAAAACACCGTTTGAGCAAGGACACGTGAATGGTGTGATGTATGTGAGCATGAGGAGGCAGGTCAAGCTTGTAGACCATTGTACCAACTCAATCAAGGACCTTGAATGGCCTGTATTAGCACAGAGAGAGCTTGTGGAAAGCCCGATGCTCCACACTATGCTGAGGAAAGGTTGAAGCTTCGACCACACGTAGTCTCCTATAGCAAACTCAAGCTCAGTGAAAGCTCGGTGTGATGGGAATTGGCATACTGTTTAATACGGTTTTGGACTCGATGCAAGTGGAAGCACAATAAGGTAATCGTGTCCTCTCGGGCTCTGAGGCTATGATCAACAGCTTCGACTCTAGACTCGCCCGGCAAGTAAGGTAAGTGAATGGGTCGTTGTTGTACGTACAACACCTCATAAGGCATAGCTTGGGCTGTGTTGTGGAACGTGGTGTTGTACCACCACTCCACAAGGGGTAGTCACCGACTCCACTCTCAAGGACGCTCGCTAGCCATGCAACATAAATATGTCTCTAGACAACGGTTGAGCACTTTCTTCTATCCATCTGACTTTGGATGATACGAAGATGTGAGGTTCAGTGGAGTGCCCATATGTGAAAATAACTCTTGCCAAAATGTGCTGACAAAAATCGAATCACAATCAATAATCAATGTATCTAGTATGCCATGTAGACGATAAATCTAACCAAGGTGGAGCTGAGCTACAGAAGCAGCTAATTATGGGTCGGCAAGAGCTAAGAAATGTGCGTACTTGCTTAATCAATTGACTACTACCAAGATCACTGAATGTCCGGCCGACAAAGAAAAACCCTCTATAAGATCAAGAGAAACACTACTTCATACCGTGTCAGGTATGGGAAGTGGCTGGAGTAAACCTAGAGATGCCATGGTCTCTTACTTGTGTTGCTGGCAAACTGTGCACTGCCATATATAGTCACAAATATCATTCTTCAGTCCCTTCCAAAAGAAGAGGGTATGAACAAGGTCGTATGTAGCCTCTATACCCGAGTGCCCTCCCACTATGAGGTCATGAAGCCACACCGGTATCATATGATGCAAATCCGGATCACGGCCCACCACTAACTGGCTGAGTTGATGTAGAAGCCCCCTTGCCATGAGAACAAGGGTGTGAAATTGGGTCCTCCTCCTTATCATGAATAATCTAAGCTAAGAGGGAGTTGGTCTGCCGTGAGCGATGGAATTGGTCCATGAAATCCGATGAGATCACCGACACTACCGTACAGAGTACCTCGGCACCACTAAATGGGGATAAAGCATCCTCGGCTCGATGTTCCTTTCCATGTTTGTAGATGATGTCGTAGTCGAATCTGATCAGCTTCGAAAGCCGAAAATGTTGGAACATAGAGGACAACTTTTGCTGCAACAAGTGCTTCAAACTTTGTTGATCTGTGCGTATGATGAAGTGTCTATCCATCAAGTACTGTTGCCACTTTTCTTCGTGAAGACAACGGCCAATAGCTCTCGCTCATAAACTGAACAAGCTTTGTGCCTCAGGCCTGAGATGAGGCTAATAAATGCTACAGGGTGGCCTTCTTGCATCAAAACAACACCAATACCAACCCCTGTCCCGGGTGATGCCTCTCGCAAGTCCAAAAGTGCTCCTTCCTCCGATGCCTCCGCTCGGTCAACCGTCTCTGGAATTGCTGCCTTTTCCGGTAACAAAAACTAACGTACAGCCAAGTGGCTTGGAAAGGAACCATCGAAAAAAGATATTTTTATTGGTTTCCACCAAGAAAATCTTGGAAAAATCTGGTAATGCAAGACAGGAGTTGATGTCAAAGCCCTCTTCAACAACTCAAATGCACGTTCGACCTCATCGGACCAACCGAAGCTCCCTTTCTTCAATAGATCAATTAGAGGACGAGCTAGAGTACCATAGAGCTCAATGAAGCGTCAATAATACCTGATAAGCCCAAAAAATCATCTAAGTTGCTTGATGTTCGTGGGCTGAGGCCACTCGTAAATAGGCCATAGCTTGGCCGGGTGGGTCGCCACCCTGTAGCCTGACACAATGTGACCCAAGTATTTAATCTTCAAGTAAAAATTGGTTGATGCATAACACGTTGAAAACAACCCGAAGGTGATGCATGTGCTTGGCCCATGATGCACTATAAACCAGACTGTCATCAAAGAAAACCAACACGAACTTATGTAAGTAAGGGTCCAAGATGTCATTCATGATGCCCTAAAATGTAGATGGGGCATTCGTCAACTCGAATGGCATAGTGGTGAACTCGAAGTGACCGGAGTGAGCATGGAAGGTGGTTTTGTACATCTTGATGACATCAGAATCTGCCAATACCCGTATCAAAGGTCCAATTTGGTGAAAAAACCAAACCACCAAGCTCATCCAACAACTCCTCTATGATCTGTATGAGAAACTTGTCCTTAACTGTCTTTTGATTGAGGACTCTGTAATCTATGCATAACCTCCAAGTTCCATCCTTTTTTTTCACCAAAACAATAGGTAAAGCAAAAGAAGATGAACTATTTTGAATCACGCCCAAGTTAAGCATCTCTTAAATTAGCTTCTCAATCACATCCTTTTAAAAGATGGGGTAACAAAAAGGTCGGAGATTCACGGGATTGCGTCCCTCTTTGAGAGGGATAAGGTGATCAAAACTTGGTCTATAAGGGGGGAGACCTCTCAGTTCAATAAATAAAGCCTCAAATTCACTCAATAAACCAGCGAGCTCAACCTCGGAGGTGTCCTGCTCGATACCCGACAACAACAAGGCATTGCAGCAGCAGCAACAAGCTCTATCGGAAAAAATTAGCTCTTGGAGCTTGTACATTGTGTATGGAAGTCCTAGACACTAATTTGAGTTGGTCTCTCGGTGCCCCATGTAAATTTACACCCTGTCCTTGCCATACAAACTCCATGACAAGCTCCTTAAAGTCACGGTGCATTCTTCGTAATGTTTGTAACCATTGTATCCTAAGGACCTTATGACATCTCGAGAGTGGGATGACTAGGAAACAAGATACAAAAAGTATGTCCCTCATCTTCAATGAAAAATCACGACATAACCCAGCACACAACAATTATTTGCCATTGGCTACCGTGATGGCGGGTGTATGAGTTGCATCTATAAAACCCTTCAATTGTTCAACTAAAGCAATGTCAATGAAATTGTAGGTGCTTCCCGTATCAATAAGGATATAATCATCCTCTTTTCATAAGATCGAGGGACTCTTATTGTTTGACATTGGGCAATACCCTAAAGAGCATGAATCAAAATATGGGATCAAGATCTGGGGCTGGTTCGAACTCCCCTGCGGCTTCAGCCGTAGCAGCACAGGGGGTCATTTCCGACCCCTCATCATCATGGTCCACCTCTATTAGGAACATTTGACACCTCTTCTTCATAGGGAAATTGTGACCCGGGCTAAAGCGCTCATGACAATGGAAACATAGGTTTTTAGCTTGATGTTCCTCTACTTCCGCGAAGCCAAAGGAATTTGACTCCGGTTTTGGGTTCCTTGTGTAGGGTGGGAATGTGTTTCGGTGGGGCGGTCTATGGGTTGTAATGGGGTTCGATATGGGTGGGGATGATTTATTGGGATAATTCGAGCTATTTCTAAGTGGCATAGCAGGTGTAGGGAAGAGGGAGGCCATTTAATTGGAGCTTTCACCCATGATAGGGGTTAAATGAGCACAATTTTGCTCTTGCAAGGGAGCTAATTCAATTGTGTCTGGTAACGTTATGGGCTTAATCAATCTAACCCACCCGGCCAACTCAACCTTTAAACCACCTAAGAAATCACTGATACGTTGTGCCTCGAACAACTCACAATGACTCACAAGCAACTCAAATCCACTCAAATATTCACTTACATTGCCGATGTGCCTCAATTGGGTCAACTCCAATAATAAGTCATCAATAGAACTCGCAAAACAACCACAAATGCTCATAGAATATGACTCCTAAGGTATAACACTACCAATGGGCCACGCGCCTACATAGGAAAGGTGCCACCAAAGTGCATTCCCTTTGAGGGTTGCACTAGTAAGCCTGACTTTAACCATCTCGGGGGTTCTATCCTTAGCAAAATAATTCTCACATTTAAAGAGTCAAACCCTAATGTCACTACCATTAAAACATGGAAAATCAATCTTAGTGGCACGAAGTAGGGAAGTGATAGCTACCATCTCCAATCCCGGGTAAATCGGGCACCACAGTCCTACTTGAGGTTGAGAAGTTTGAGCTAGTGGGACTGGTTGGATCCGAATGCCCTCCGAGCTAATTGACGCTGGTGTTGGTACCCAATCCGATGTCAAGTCCCTCTCATACCTACAAAACCTTGTAAATCAATAAGTGTATTTGCGATTGACCACATTTAAATCAAAAAATCCTAAACCGAGCGTTGAATGCCATCCATCGACTTACTGTTTTGAGAAATTCGGGCACCGAGCTCATCTTGGAGACTGGAAGAAACTAAGGTCAGTTTGGTGCTGAGAGCTTCCTGCTGTGCGGTAAATGCCGATCGAAGATTCTTGTCTAGTTCACAAAACGGAGCTTGGGAATGGGTATTGTTAGCCATCAATCCAAATCCGAGGGAGGATAGGCTCTGATACCAATTGTTGTGGTTTAATTTTAACCCACAACTAATCAATAGAGCAAATCCAATCAAACACGCCAAAACAATGAAATAATAGTGAAATTGTATCATATTTTTCACTATATGTAAAGTAATTACAAATAAGTATAATATTTGTATGTAATTTTAGGGATAATAGAAGAAGAAGATAGGGGAGAAATTGAAAGCTTGGAATTGGACACACCAAATAAAGTGGCTCCCTCTCATTTTTATAATTGATGCATATGGTTACAATATATGGAAACATATACATATTGATCCTATACAATATATTCTATTTATAATATAATATATTCATTCTAACATCCCCCCTCAATCGTAGCAGGAGATAATCGAATGTAAAGATTGTGTCTGAAAAATAAAAATACCTGTCGAGGAAGGCTCTTAGTAAAAATATCAACAAGCTCTTGTAAAGAGGGCACATGAAGAGCACGGACAAGACCCATGTGAACTCTTTCATGCACAAAATGAATGTCAATCTCAATGTGTTGAGGGTGAACATGCTGAATGTGATTGGTGGAGAGATAGGTTGCAGAAACATTGTCACAGTAGATCAAGGTATCTTTGGGAATGGTGATGCCTAGCTCACTAAGGAAAGAGTGCAACACTCCGAAATGGCATTGGCAGTGGCATGATATTCTGCTCCAATACTGGAGCAAGAGACGGTGAACTAGCGTTTGGCGGAGCAGGAAACAATGTTACCACCAAAAAACACACAGTATCCAAAGGTGGAACAAAAGGTGTCAAGACAACCAGCCCAATCAGCATCAAAGTAAGCCACAAGCTGATCAAGAGATAATAAGGCCATAATCCATAGTGCCGCGAATATAACAAAGAATACATTTACAGTAATCCAGTGAGGAAGACGAGGAGCATGCGTAAACAGGCACACCTATTGCACTGTATAAGAAATATCAGGGCGAGTAAAGGTTAGATATTGTAATGCACCGGCAATTGACCAATACAATGTGACATCGGTCATAGGCTCGCCATCAAAAGCAAAGAGCTCATACTTGGAATTTGTGGGAGGAGCTACTGGTTTGCAGGCTAACATGTCAGTCTTTTCAAGCAAATCATGAGCATACTTGGACTGAGATAATAATAAACTTCCAGGAAGGTGAGAAGCAAAGATTCCAAGAAAGTAGTTAAAGCGTCCTAAATCTGTCATATCAAATTCACACTGAAGAAAGTGTAATAAAGTCTGAAGAAAGGTAGTAGATGAAACAGTAAGAACAATATCATCCACATAAAGTAACAAAATAGCCATATCAGTCCCATAGCATAGAGTAAACATAGAAGAATCATATTTGCAACTGTGAAAACTGAGGCAATGAAAGCAAAACAATTGTGCCATGCACGAGGTGCTTGCTTCAGTCCATACAACAATTTGTTAAACTTAAAAAACATAATCTGGAAAATCATAATCCACAAAACCCAGTGGTTGCTACTTCTTCACGCAGTGTGCCATTTAACAAGGCATTTTTGACATCAAGCTGATGAATGGGCCATTTTCGTGACGTGGTGACAGTGGCAGGTTTGACAACAGGACTAAAGGTTTTATGATAATCAATACTGCACCGTTGTGTATAACCCTGAGCGACTAAACGTGCCTTAGGCACTCAATTTGACCTGTGGAAATTTGTTTGACTCGAAAAACCCATTTGGAGCCGAATACATTAGCACTACTGGGTTTTGGAACAAGCGTCCAAGTGTGATTACGTTGAAGTTCGTTATATTCATCAAGCATGGCGTTTTTTCAATTATCATCATTAAGTGCTTGCTTGTAGGGATAAGGAATGTCAAGTACAGTAGAAAGAGCAAGTTTGAAAAGAGGTTTAACAATACCAGCCTTAGATCGAGTAACCATTACATGAACTGACCGAGAAGAGGCGGGCGGCAAGGGTGGTGATGATGAAGGCAACGACAGCGGTGGCTGCTGTGTTGGTGGCGTCGGGCTTGAAGAGCTAGTGTTGGAGGAATGCAACAGAGGAGAAGAGGGAGCCTCGGGGATGAAGGATGCGGGAGGTGGAATTGGGAGGGGCAAGATGCCAAAGAATGGTGACACATCAAGAGGTGCTTAAAACACTTGTTGAAGACAATGCATATTGTGCTGCGAAGCGGCCCCCAATCAGGCTAGAGGGAAATCTGTTTCATCAAAAACATGTCTCGAGATAACAATTTTGTTAATCATGAGATTCAAACATGTGTAGCCCTTATGGTTCGGCAGGTACCCCCAGAAAGACACATAATGAGGAACATGGTGCTAGTTCATGCGGCACAGTAGCACTTAAGTTGGGGTAACAAGCACAACCAAAAACCATGAGATGATCTTATGAAGCATTTTTCTTGTAAATACGTTGAAAGGGTATTATCTTCCTGACAGAGGTAGGTGACAAGAGATTTATTATATGTGTAGCTGCAAGAATAACCTCCACCCAATATTCTAAAGGTATACAAGCTTGAAACAGTAAAGCACGCATCATATTTTCAACAGTTATATGCATTCGTTTAGCTTTCCCATTTTGTTGGGATGTATGCGGACATGAAATTCGACTAAGAATGCCCCACTCAGCAAACAACTTGTTAAAATCCCGGTTAATGTAATCGGTGCCACTATCACATTGAAATTGGTTTACTTCCACCCCAAATTGGTTAAGCATGAGATTGCAAAATTGAACAAATAAATCACACACCTCATATTTAACACGCATAGGGTAAATTCGAGAATAATATCCAAAAATAGAAAATAATACTTAAAACTACTAAAGCTAATAACAGGTGATGTCCATATATCAGAATGAATAATATCGAAAGGATGAGATGGAAGGGAAACAGACTTTTGAAAAGGTAAACGATTGTGCTTTCCAATTGGCAAGCATGACACATAACAGACTCTGAAGAAATACGAGAAATAAACTTTTGTTTGGCTAAGGATGACAAAAATGGTGCTCCGGGATAGCCTAAGCGCCGATGCTATAGCAGAGAAGACATATGCGACACGACAAGCGGATAGGGATGAATGGCACTGTGAAGAGTGGACCTGGGCTAACACATCTGATGATAGTGGATTTCGATTTAGGTTCCTTGACCAAAAACAAAAAAAACAAAAACAAAACACCAAAGGAATGAAATTCTAGATGACAATTATTATCAAGGCAAAATTAACGAATATAAGTAAATTTTTAGCAAGACCAGGAACAAGTAAGATATTATGTAATGAAAAATGACCCACAAGAGTTGAGAGATGACAAGACCCAACCCCAGCAATTGAGAGTGACGCACCATTACTAACTAGAATTTTATCGACACCATGATAAGGGAATATAGAGGTGAGAATACCGAGATTATTAGTCAGGTGAGAGGACGCACTGCTATGCATGATCCAGTAGGAGTCAAGAACAGGAGTAGAGTGTCTTTGTGGATGTAGTATGATTCATCAAAACCTGAATAATAGCCATAACTAGTGAAAAAAGCATTATTAGCAGGATGAAATTGTGGAGATGAGGGAACATTACCACCATAAGGCATACTAAACTGAGGTGCACGGTATGGCTGCTGAAAAGGAGGCATGAACCAAGGCCCCCCTCAAAAGTGCGGACCCCACATGTTTGGGTTCCACCAGTTACCATCGTCGCAATTATTTTAACCTCGTCCTTGACCATTACCGCGGCCACCACGACCACGTCCGTTACCCGACTATGAGAATTACCGTGACCTAACTGCGTATAGCCCTAAGCTGCCAAGGCAGCTGGCGGTTTGGTAGAGACCAGTGGATGCTGCGGTTGTTGGTTGTTGGCGGTAGGTGCATTTGGGTTTTGAGCAATAGTACTACTGTCAGGAGGAGTACTTGGAGCAACCAAGACAACGGAAGTATGGGAATTATCATTGGCAAGATGGGATTCCTCCCCCATGAGAAGAGATCATGCCTCAAAAAAAGATGGGAATGGGACACGGGTAGTAATGGAAGTGCAGAAGGCATTGTAGTCTTTATTATTAGAGAAACCGTCAATAACAGCCAAGATCATATCAACATCAGAGATTGTACCATTAACATACCGAAGAGTACCAGCCAATGACTTAATCTTAGTGAGATAAGCAAGCATAGTAAGATTCCCTTTCTTAATATTAGTTAATTCACGTTAAAATTGTAGTTGTCGGGATTGAGCAAAATCTAATATAACATTTGTAATATAGGGATTATCCTTAATAGTAATGATGTATGTACTCTAAGTACGATGAGAATGGGTATATGGTCTTTTGTAACCTAAATTAGTGGTGATCCAATTGATTTGAAATGATAATCTTTCACAATTGATGACATGTGAAATTGACAAATTTGTGGTATACTTTTTTCATGCCAACTATATGTACGATATATGTAAGATGTGTATTATTTGAGTACTTAGGGGTGGAGATAGATTTTATTGATATGATATTTGCTCCACTATTGTGTTATACTGACTTTTGTTGAAGTTGGCAGGTGATGGAGCTAGTTGCTCAACATCTCGTTGCAGATACCTCAATGTGGAGGTAAGAGCAACTCGTGATTGATATTGGCAGTAGTCAACTCTTAAGTACCGCTTTACTCCAATACAGTGTTGAAATGACATTTATAATGGTTGAGCTTGATGCCTTAACCTAACCCATAATCCGTAACGGATGGTATGAACACTGCACACTTGATGGGTTTGGTAAGAGAAGACTTATTCATCCCCGGCATGAGATCATAAATGATCTACTCGAAAAGTGATATCACTAAATTGTGTAAGGTCTGAAAAGAACCTTGTGGATCCATTGGTAGAGACGCTATGTCGTAAATCATCGAGGGGGATGGGACTAAAGTCTATACACGAATAAACTGTTATGTATCCAACCTAGTCTTAACAGGTTCAATGTGAAAAGTCATAGTTTCATTCAAGGAATGCACTGTATTTTATGTCATCCCTCCTTATGGTGTGGCAGTGCAGACACGGGTCCATAGTCATATGTTTGGTGGTGGAAGAAAGGCTTGCACTTGATGGACACTGTCTGTATGTTACCAAGAGGTAAGGTTGAGCTTTAGCTCTTAGTCCATATCCTTATCTTTGGTGGTGTGCAGTAGCACACATTTGATGGGATCCACTTATGTAGATGTGGGAGTGTGGCTGCTCCCTATAGAAGTCTAAGACTTGCTTTCTAGAACGCTTATGAATGTCTAGGGCGAGCACATGGCTGATAAAAAGAGCCAAACCGCAGGAGTTGCCGAGATCTGGAATTTGGTATGTGTCCAAGTGGAAGACTATACAATCCCTTGTAAGGTTCAAGACGAAAGTCACCTTGCAAGATGTTGGTCCTAAACTTGGGTTACACTAGGTGACGATTTAAGTCGCGAGACATCAGCACTAAAAAACTGAACTCTCTCTGCCTAATCTATTCTTATTTATTTTATTCTGCTTGTATCATTTGTGGGGGATTGTTGGAAAAAATAATGCAAGATAATCTTTAGTTTTATGGGGGAGTTGTATCTCACATAAGAAAAATTGTGTGGGTAATCTTTTTCTTAATGGGTATATTTATTTTTCGGAAAATAATTTACCGAGCCTATTGAGAAACCATTTGCCGTTACTAGCAATTTTGCGTCATTAAAATTGTGACCGTTAGGAATTTATTAACAATATAACCATTGTAATTTATTGCATCCGTTATTTTACCGTTGCAATTTATTATGTCCGGTGTTAATACCTCAAACCGTCCTCTACATTATTAATCAATAAATACCTCCATATCTCTCTCTTTCTAGATATACCCGTCTCCCTCTGCCATTAAAATAAGATCATCTTTTTCCTTCTCTCGGCCTGCTATCGACTCCTCGAGATTGAGAAAAGGGATATTGGGAATATCTTATCAGTGCTGTGAGTTTTCTTCTAAAGATTTTGAGAAAAGTTCAAGGTACTTCTACCCGACAATTAACGAGTACATGTTAAGAGTCGGATCGCGTTAATCCTGAAGGACGACCACCGGTTACACTTTGTGCACCGGAGCAGCGGCGAAATCGTCTTTTAAGACGGTGGTATTTACCACAACACGATATCATCGTTTTGTAACATCTTTTTAATTACCCTCTCCTTTTGTGGTTACGCTTGAATATTAGTCAATTTTTAACATCTTGAACTTTCATTTGAAATCGCTTAATTGAATTTTACTCCAAATGCAATGACCCCAAATAGGCTCGTCCCCGTCACATGTTCGATCAAATGTCGATGAGAGATGTCTATTCTTAGAATTTAATTTAAGGTATTGTTGTAATTTGAGTAGTTTAGAGTTTTCATACAAGGTGTTCGATAAAATCCCTGAGAGAAATGCCGTGTTTTAAAATAATATTATTAGTATATTTCTTTAGGAATTTGGTGTATTATGAAGCTTTGGGGTTTTATTATCAATTTTTCTAACAAAATGCATTAGATTATTTTCAGGGCTAGTGCTATTACTAGGATAATCATTGTTAATGCTAGAGCAATTATAAAGACTTTTAAATTCATCATAGGTATAAATTATCCTATTATTAATAAAATTGTTCGACTAATAACATTACCCATTTTAGTTAGTAACAGTTTTTTTTTTTTTTTGGTTTTCATAGAATATAGAAATAAAATGTCACAAAGTGAGAAACGCACATGGCAGTCCAGCGAAAAGTTCGGTAGAGATGAAAGGCAACTATGTCATGCAGTATTTATCATTCCCATATAAATAAAATCTAATCGTATGGGTAATTAATTAGTTTGAAAAATATTACAAATATTGAAATATTATTTATGGTTTATTAGTTATGCATTGTCAAATTTTATTATTTATCTAACATATTTATTATGAACTAATACAATTTACAACTAAAGTTTTTTTTACAAAACTTTGAATTCACTACTAGAAAATGTGCAATTAGCAACGAATATTTGCTGCGGTCAAAATCCGTAGCAACTTTGAAACGAGTCTCATACAGATTTGCAACGGATTTGAAACACGCGTATTTTACATTTTTAACAAAGGTTAGTGTAGAAATGAGTGAAGAGTTTTAGCATTTTTAACAAATATATGTTGTGAAATATAGGTGTGAAAGAGTATGTTGAAAGTGAAAATAGAGTAAGAGGTCTCCAAGGTTCTTGTATTTTTACTTGATCTATTTGACATTTTCATAGTTTGAGCATGAAATTTAAGGGTAAAGTCATGGGCATGTGAATAAGTTTGATGAAATCTACAATTTGATTAAGAAGTCTTCAAGGGCCTTGCATCTTTGTTTACTCCATTTGACATTTTTATGGCTTGAGCATGAATGGAAAGAATAGAGTCATGAGTGTGTGAATGAGTATGTTGATAGGTTCTATTTCAATGTCAATGCGAGTAGTGATTGAAATCAAAACTTTATCATGTATCCTTACTATGTAAGCTTTCAATAGATTTAGTATTGGGATTCTTACCTTCATTCTCTGTATTCGTATATTATTCAAAATTTTAAAGGATATAATAAAGTTTTCTTGTGTAGTTAATGCTGCTTACTAATACTTTCTTTGAAAAGAAAATGTATTGAATGCAAAAGTGTATGGATGGTTGTGACATGTCTAAGGAAATGAGACATTTGACCCTTTTTGTCATGGTGTAAATCACAGAACATGTGTTTGGTTAGATGTTAATTTGTTTTGGTTTTATTGTTATGCTTGATGACAATAAATATTTGTAAATTAATATCTATATATTTAGTTTAATACTTCATGCATGAAATTATTTATAAATTTTATGTCGTGTTTATATTTGTTAAAGAAATAAATTATTTTATAGGAAAGGTATGAAGATGAGTACCATGTTGTACATAGAGATGACTCATGTGCAAATGAATTTGATCCTAACATATGGAAAGTTGCTGCGGGTCCTTCCTCGAGAGACCCTATATATGGACTTTCTCAAAGGATGAGAAACTCACAATGGGATCAACGCTCTCGTTTTTATGAGAAGTCTACCCTTGTATGTCAGTATGAAGAGCAAATTCAACAATTGAAATCAGAAATTTCTGAAGTACGATAGACGAATATGAAGATTGTGAGTATCCTACAATGTATTGACGAGCGAATTGGTTATCCTCCTCCTATAAAGCCCTCGAATGATCCTCCCTCCGATCCATCTGACAAAGACGATGAAGATGAAAGTGATGAATAGCTCATGAACTTTTTTACAACTTGTTGTTAGCAATTTAGAATTAGCTGTGATTTCAAATTCGATCTTCCTATCGTACCTATGAACAAGTTACTTGGTCTTTTGTATTTTTATATTGACTGATACATAACTCTTCAATTATGTTCTCTTGTTGTATATGTGATCTAACTTTATATAATGTTTACTTTTTTGTGCTTCAAATTGTGGAATATGTAAATTGTGAAATATGTTACATAACCATTGCTAATAGTTTTTTATTTTTAAAATTGTATCAATTTCACTATTTTATAACGAGCAAAGTTTTGGCAAAGTCGGTGTAAAGCTATTATAAATTTGCAACGGATTTGAAACAACAATACGGTTCCAAAACGCAGTACTCGCAAAACTATTGCAAATTTGCAATGCGAATGATCATTGCAAAGATGTTGTACATTTGCAACGGACTTGAAACACTGATACCATGGTAAATTTTCAACGCAAACAGTCTTTGCAAAACTGTTGTAAATTTGCAACTCGAATGATCGTTGCAAAAATGTTGTATATTTGCAACGGATTTGAAACGCTGATACCATTGTAAATTTCCAACGCAAATAGTCATTGCAAAACTGTTGTAAATTTGCAACGGATTTGTAATAAAATGAGCGTTGCAAAAATGCAACGACATCATTGTAGCAAATGCCGTTTTAAATTTGCTACGGTTTTATGATGAATGTATCCATTGCAACTTTGCTGCGGTCATTTCTCTTGTAAATACGTTGCAAATTTGGAACGAATTTTCAACAACCTTATTTGTTGCAAAGTGCAACGGATAGTAATGTTTCTAATCCGTGGCAAATTTCCAACGGATTTGCAACGAATTTAGGCCATTGCAAATTTCCGTTTGCAAATCTGTTGCAAATAATTTGCTGCGGGTATTTTGCAACGAATGTTTGTTTGAAGCTTTTTCGTTGCAAAATTGTTACTTTTGATAGTTTGCTACAGAATTGCAACGGATTTTGTCCGTAGCAATTTCACAATTTTCTTGTAGTGATTATGGTACAATACATTAATTACAACCCTAATGCACTATAATTTCCTTCTGCAATATAACTTTAAATAAATGAATGAACAAAAATGTATATTCAGGAAGAAGTCAATTGAATATTAGTTTTGGAAGATTATTCATCCTAGCAAAATTATAATAAAATAAATAGGGTTATGTTATTATTAGAGTAAAATTATTATTATCATAATAATTTATGGTTATGATTTTCTATAATTCACGTCATTGCACTAATAATAAAAACTTTCAATAAATAAACCATAAGGTTAAAATCAAATATAACTATGGTTAATTAACCTTCATTTCTTCTCTTTTTAGTTTTCGATTATTTGAATTAGGAAAATTTCAATATGTATCAAACTTGTATACCTTATTTGTGTATAAAATGATGTGAAAAGCATATATAATTGACTTATTTAATTATTAAGTTTTATATTTTAATAATTTTATTAAATTTTTGGTCAGAAACATTTAATTTTTTTATTAATATATCTTTACTTTATTCTCACTTTTTCTAAGTAAAAATTACAATTTATTGCTTTTTTTATACGAAACAATTTTAATCATAAATTTTGTGTTATCTATTTTTAATTTTATTCTTCTGGATATTATGCTAATATCGCTTTCTTTCATGCCTATATTTTGTTCCTTAGTGTATTGAACTAATGTTTTGCCTATATAATATAAAAATACAGTTATTGTTATTTATAGAATGTAAGCATATATTCAATAAAAATTATATCATAATATTTTTGTCATTGATTTCATGTTTTATATCAAGAAAATGAGATAAGATTCTTGCTTTTACAAATTAAATTGAACGTGTGGATGTTTGCTTAGATTTTCCATACTTGCATCATTCCGACATCTTTTGAGTTTCTTCTCCCGGGGTTCCAGGGTTTTGAAAAGGATCTGTAGATTTTTGAAGGTAACTTGTGGTATTGAATAAGCATTTAATATTTACTTAATTTTTTTACGTTTTTAAAGTATGGGAGAAATGAAAGGGATGAGGAAACTATTAAGTTATACAGTAACTAGATCAGATATAGAGTTTCAAGGAAAATATGAGAAGATAGTGCTAGGGATTATTAGCAATATCTAAAATTAGAGAAATTTTCCATGTATAAAATATATAAGTTGGGTGTATCTTATACATGTGATAAAATTTTTAATTAAAAAAATTGATTATTTAATATTAATTTTTATAGTTAATGATTTTATATTATATAATTATTATACGAATTAAATATACATAACTTTTTTCTTTAAGTAATTTCCAACTAATAAATACATAATACATTATATAAAATAATTTAACTACTTGATTATAAATCTACTTGCAATATATTATTACTTGATATTATACACATATCATTCATTCCTTTCACGTGAATGGAAAAGAAAAGTGGAAGATCCCCATAAATATTCTTCCTTTCAAAGAAGTAAATTTTTTCAACAATTTCAGTTAATGAGGAATGGTTTAAAATTGATTCAATATTCTAATATGTCGCTTTACGCAAATGTCCACTAAAGTTGGAAGTCTTTAATATTTGAACTCTTGACCTCTTAGTTTAAAAAAGCTCTGATACCATATCAAGGACTCAAATTTTCAAAACGCTTATGATGATGCAGGATTAGATTGCATGAAAGATATGTCACTAAGGAATAGCATGTGTGAAGCAATGCAATTGATGATAGCATAAAATGAAGAGTACATGCTCTATATATAGAGCTACAAGACATGACAAAGTACTAGAGTACCCTTACCTCCTTACATATGGGGGGAGGGTAAGGGAGTCAATGTACTAAACCCTAGAAGTACTATACTCTAATAGGCCCCCTCAATCTGAAGGGGGAGCAGCCATGTGAAGATTGGATTTGTGGTAGTGGAACAGAGTTGGACCGAGACCTTTGGTG
Organism: Simmondsia chinensis; assembly: GCA_018398585.1. NCBI lineage: Eukaryota > Viridiplantae > Streptophyta > Magnoliopsida > Caryophyllales > Simmondsiaceae > Simmondsia > Simmondsia chinensis. Next base: position 32,154,157 of record JAGTTD010000002.1, on the reverse strand, counting down.
AAGATGTCTGCAACTTGACAAGAGGTGGGGGTGTAACGAACTTGGAGATCACCCTTGAGGACCTTTTCCCGGATATAGTGAAAATCAATATCAACATGTTTGGATCAATCATTTGAGATAGGATTGGCAGCCAGGTATAATGCAGAGACATTATCACAGTAGATGATAACGGGGCCGGTGTGCCGGAGGCCTAAGTCACGCATGAGGTAGCGAACCCAGTCTGCTTCAGCAGCTGCCTGTGAGACGGCCCGATATTCGGATTCAGTGGAAGATTTGGAGACCGTGGCTTGTTTCTTAGCACGCCAGGAGATCAGGTTGGGGCCAAGGAACAAGGCGTAACCAGTGGTGGAACAACACGTGTCAGGATAGCCACCCCAATCAGCATCAGCATAGACAGCAACAGAGGTGCAAGTACCCGGAAGGATGGTGAGCCCATGATCATGGGTGCTTTTGAGGTACCGAAGGATCCGCTTAACAACCTGCCAGTGACTAGTTCTGGGAGCATGCATAAACTGAGAAACAAGATTAACAGTATAACAAATATCAGGACGTGTCATGGTGAGATATTGGAGAGCGCCGACGGCACTTCTGTATTCTGTGGGGTCAGAGAGGAGGTCACCATCGGTTAGGGAAAGATGGGTGAGGGGGTAAGGGGGTTTTGATGGGTTTTGCATCTTGCATATTGAGTTTGGTGAGAAGATCAATGGTGTAACGATGTTGAGATAGAAAGAGGGAAGACGGAGTTCGGCGCGCCTCAATACTGAGGAAGTAGTGTAGGGGACCAAGGTCTTTCATAGCAAATTGAGAGGAGAGGGTGTCGACAAGAGTGTCGAGGGACTGCGTGTTAGAGCCGGTTAAGATGATGTCATCAACATATAGTAGTAAGCAAGTGATGCTGTTGGGGGTGCGAAGTAAAAAAAGAGAGGGATCAACACGACAGCAAGTGAATCCTAAGGTGTAGAGAAAGGTACTGAAGTGTTGGAACCAAGCTCGGGGAGCTTGTTTGAGGCCATAGAGGGCTTTGCGTAGGCGACATACATAGTTGGAAAATTTGGGGTGAATAAAGCCTTATGGTTGCTTCATGTATACTTCTTCCTTTAGGTGGCCATGTAAAAAGGCATTTTTAACATCAAGTTGCTTGATGGACCACTTGTGAGTGATAGCAAGTGTAAGGATGAAGCGGATGGTAGGAGGTTTGACAACCGGACTAAAGGTTTCCTTGAAGTCAATGCCTTCACGTTGGTGAAAACCTTGAGCCACAAGGCGAGCCTTGAATCGATCAACGGAGCCATCCGCTTTATACTTAACTCGATATTTTCAAGTGCTACCGACAATGTTGTTAGTTGGGTGCAGGGGGACGAGGTCCCATGTGTGATTATGAAGTAAGGAGTTAAATTCATCAGCCATGGCTGCTTGCCATTGTGGATTTTTGACTGCCTGAGAGTAACAAGTGGGTTCCTGTATGACTGTTATGGAAGAGAGAGACAAGGGATATTTTGTCTTTCGAATACCATCCTTGAGACGAGTTCGCATGGGGTGCACGTTGGCTGGCAGATTCATGGGGCCAGGGTCAGTGGGAGACTCAACCCGGTCGTGAGGGGAGGGAGGTGCAGCAGCCGAAGCTGCCGGCGGTGGGGGAGAGGTGGGCTGGTCAGTGGGGGGTCGGGCAAGGTCTTCATGGGAGACCGTGGGTGTGATGGTGGGGCTGGGTAGACTCCAAGGGGAGGGGATAGGGATGGAGCCCACCGCAAGTGGGGCAGGGGCAGAGGAGGGCTCGAGGGGGGCAGGGGCCGGTAGTGGCGGAGCTCCGGGAGTGATAGCGATTATGAGAGGAAGGTCGACTTACTCGCGGTTGAGCCCGGTGGAGTGATATGCGTAGGGTTGACTAGTTATGGATAGGGGAAGCCAGTTTCATTGAAAGTGACGTGCTTGTTTATATAGATTTTACTCGTTTGAGGATCTACGCACCTATAGCCTTTATGGCGGGCAGCATAGCCTATAAAAATGCATGGTATAGAGCGAGGTGCAGATTTGTGTGGTGCACGAGGTGTGAGATTTGGAAAGCATGCACAACCAAATATGCGAAAACCGGAGTAGTTTGGTTGTTGTTTAAACAGTTTTTCAAACGGGGATAAGTTATTAAGCACAGGGGTAGGAAGGCGGTTAATAATAAAGCATGCGGTACCGGCAGCGTCATCCCAATGTGAGTAAGGTAACCGGGCTTGAATAAGTAAAGTCCGAGCCATGCCTATTACATGTTGGTCCTTTCGTTCCGCCACCCCATTTTGTTGTTGGGTATCAGGACAAGAAAGGCGAAAGTGTATGCCATGTTGTCGGCATAGGTTGTTCATACGACGGTGATCAAATTCATGGCCACCATCACTTTGAAAAATTTTGATTTTCGTGGAAAATTGGTTTTCAACTAGTGCTTTAAATGTGACAAAGATATCAAATACTTCGGATTTATGTTGCATAGGGTATAACCATGTAAAGCGAGTAAAATCATCAATAAAGTTAACATAGTATTTGTAACAAGAGTTTGACGCTACAGGAGATTGTCATACATCCGAATGAATTAAATGCAAAGGCGAAGAAGCTAAATGTAAAGCACATTGAAAGGGAAGTCGGTGAGACTTTCCTAAGTTACAATGTTGACAAACATCAGTAAAACGAGAACGAGGAATCAGTTTTCGAGAACAAAGAACATTTAACATAGGTTGCCCGAGATGCCCTAACCGTTGATGCCATAGGTTTCCAGAAAGAGTTTGTGCCATGAGGCCGGTGTAGCGGGGTGAAAGATTGTAAAGTGGCCCATTACTGCGAACTCGAAGCAGAGGGATCCCCGTAGCCTTGTCCTTGACACAGAAAAATTCAAAGTCAAATTCAACAGTGTATGAGTTATCTTGACATAGTTGTTTTATGGATAATAAATTATGGGTGAGTTTGGGAACCAACATAACATTGTTAAGTTGAAGAGGACGCATTTTAGTTTGTAAGGTAGTGGAACCAATATGACTGACAGGTAGTAAAGCACCGTTCCCAACTAAAACTCGTTTTTGACCACTGTAAGGAAGAGTAGTATGAAGCATACCAGAGTTGGGTGTCATGTGATTGGTTGCGCCGGAGTCAGGATACCAATTGTAGTCTTGAGATTCGGTGATGGACATAGCAGCTAGGGAATGCGAAGGATCTGGAAAGGATGCATGATCAAAGCGGTGGTAACATGATGCAGCACTGTGACCAGGTTTATGACAGATTTGGCAGGATACCGGTGCAGGGCCGAGAATTCCTGGTGTGGGCGGGCGTGCCTGTGGTGGGTTGGGGTTGTGGGGTCCTGTGTTATGCTGTTGATTCTGGCCCCCAGAGCTGCCCCCTCGATTGCCACGGCGATCGTTGTTACGGCCCTTACCTCGACCACGACCCCCACGACCATAGTTTGACCCTTGGGTACCTGTATTTGAAGCAACTAAAGCATGCTGTGGGTTAGTGGTGGTGCGGCCCTGGTATCGGCTTTGGGCACTTTCTTCATTAAGCAAGTCAGTTTTTAATTTTTCAAAAGCAGGGGTTGGAGTGGTTTGGCGAGTTAAAGTAGCAAAAGCGGCATATTCAATAGGAAGCCCATAAAGAGCGTAATGTACCAGTTTTCGATTGGAAATTGGGGAGTCTATAGCAGCTAGATCATCAACGGCGGATTTTAGTTCCGAAAGGTATTGTTGCATTGTTTTGCCATCTTTCTATAAATTGATTAGTTGGGACCTCAAATCATATTCCTTGGCCAGCAAGTGGTCTCGAAATCGTTTGACAAGGGCATCCCACATGGCTTTTGATATGGGTTGTCGAACAGTATTGTTTAAGAGAGGGTGAGAGAGAGTTACAGAAATACAGGATCTGAGACTTTGGTCAGTACGGACCCAATTTAAATAGTCCGGGTTGGGGATGGAGGAGCTAGCACTGTTTAATATATGAGTTGGGGGACAGGGGAAAGAACCATCAATGTAACCCATGAGTTGATGGGATACTAAAAGCATGTAAAATTGTTCTCTCCAGGCGGTATAATCAGTAGCATTTTCAAATTTTATCGTTATTATACTGGAGATATTAGAAAGGGGAAGTAATAAAGGTTGATTTGTAGTATGAGTTAGGTTAGGGTTTAAAAGAGGGGTTGTGGGGATGTGAACACCAAGGGGTGCTGGCTGGTCAAACGCAGCGGCAGCGGTTCCCCACCCATGGTGACTGTACGGTACAGCCGGGTGGGTCCCACCGGCGATCGGGTGGCCGGGGTTTGCAGCGGGGAAGGGTGGGATTTGGGAGAGACCCGACCAGCGGTGGTCACCATTTCGAAGGGCGGCATCGGAGGTCGGTTGTAGGGGGAAGAGGGGGAGGGATGTTGGGATGCCCGAGCCAAAAAATAGAGAAACTTGCGGCCTCGTGGTAACTAACGAAGTACCGGAGATGGCAACACCGGCATTAGTTAGACCATTGAGGGGTAGATCCGAGGTCATAGATCCGATATGGGGAAGATCGGGCATGACCATGGAGGAACCGGACACCCGACGTTCGACCGAAGCACCGGCATAGGGAGAGCTGGGTTCAGTCGGAGCAGGGGCTGCCGGCGTTGGGTGGGGAACCGTGTGGGGGGGGGGGGGGGGGGGGGGGGGGGCTAGCTGCCATAGATATGGGGTAAAGAAAGAGAGAAGAAAATTAAACAAAAATTGAAGAGAGAGAAATTAATTCGAAAAAAATAAATAAAAAATAATAACCAATTGAGAACTAGTACTTTAGACCGGAAAAGAAAATTAAAGAGAAGAGAGAAGAGGAGAGTCTCTTTGAGAGGCTCTTGATACCATGTAAAGCAATGCAATTGATGATAGTATAAAATAAAGAGTACATGCTCTATATATAGAGCTACAAGACATGACAAAGTAGTAGAGTGCCCTTACCTCCTTACATATGGGGGGAGGGTAAGGGAGTTAATGTACTAAACCCTAGAAGTACTAAACTCTAGAAGTACTATACTCTAATAGCATGAATAGATTGTTGATAAACTTCTTGCTGCATAGTGTGAGTGGGAACTTGGGAAAAAGTTGGGGTTAAAATTTGATGGTGATGAATCAGTTATGATTGAGCAGATTGCATTGATAGATTAGGGGCTTGACTGATTTGCTTTCCTGTCTTTTGGTTCGTTCCTCCCTATACTTGGCTCACTCCGAGTTCTCTGTAGAGGTGGTTGAAATTGTATATTGGTTTTCATCTTATTTTCTTGTAATCGTGTTTTCTCGGGATGAGATATTGTTTTAATTTTTGACCTTTTGTTCTCCATTTCTATACGGGTTGACTTAAGGCTCATCCATACAAGTTGCCTATTTTGTATTATGACTTTGTCAATAATTATCGAAAAACAATGAATGAAGGATGATGAATAGTTTTATACTTTAACACTTTCGAATATTGAAGGAGTTATTAGAGATGATGATGGTCCAGTGGCGGATGCAAAAAATTTCTTCACTAGGGCACATATTAATAGTCAGTGGAGGATAAAAAATTTAACAAATTAGGCTCTATATATATGCATGTATGCAAATATGTCACACAAAAAAGAGAGCAGTATTGGAGAATTGGGGAATAAAATTTGAGTTAAGTTCTAAGTAGTCGGGAAGCATTTGAAAGCGAAAATGATGGACAAAATAAAAAAAATAAAATAATTTATCTATTTAAATTGAATTGAGTCTAGGATTTCAACAGTATGGGATTTATATTCAAAACAAAATTAAAATAAAAAAGTAAGTAAATAGAATATACAAATATTTCATTAAAAATGCCAATGCCCGTGGCGACAATACGATGGATCCGCCCCTGTGATGGTCCTTTCTTGACTAATTTTAACCGTAATGGGCATTTATTATTCCAATTATACAGAGCTATTTGAAAATTGGCTTGCTCTTGATTTCCCAATGGATGCTTCACCATAGCTTAATCCTTGATCTGATTCTACAGTATCATCTTGTGGTTGAGCACTCCAAGTTCATTCCCATGGGAATGAAATCTTGACAAAATCCAAACATTAATGTTGACTTTTAGTTCAGTTAGTTTTAGTTATATCTACAGATATACGGTTTATTGTAACCAAAGAGGGCACCAACACGCCGTCACCGAATCCCATTCAAACTCCGAAGTTAAGTGTGCTTGGGTAAGAGTAATACCAGGATGGGTGATCTTCTGGGAAGTCCTCATCCTCAGGTTTGGGGTACTGGAAAACAGCCTCTTTTAAGGTTAACACCCTAAAGGGGGAAGGCTGCGTACATCCACCCCCCTAGATCCTACGTAGGCGGGAACTCTTGAGACACTGGGTATGTTTTTTTTTTTTTTTTTTTCAGATATGATTTATTGCACTCCATTTTACAAAGTTACGAGTCTTGAGACCAATTCCTCTCATGGCCTGACTTTAACCATGGTTTGCGACTACACCTCATCTTCTTCTTCAAGTATTGTTATTGTATCATGTGTCGTGCAGGAGATAACACTAACTTTGTATTATTCTTTGTTGTAATGCTTCGTATTCTTTAAACGTTGTGGCATCTACTCCTTACAAGAGGCCCAGAAAAAGCAGAGGTTATGCATTTTTAATTGTTGGTACCTAAGAGGGTACTAACACGCAAGTATCGGATTCTATTAGAACTCTGAAGTTAAGCGTGCTTGGATAAGAGTAATACCAAGATGGGTGACCTCCAGGGAAGTCCTCGTATTGCACCCCTTAGGTTAGGAGTTCTCAAAAATAGCCACTTTTTAGGGTAGCACCCTGAAGAGGGAAGACTGCGTATATCCACCTGCCCTCCCCCGACCTTGCTTAGGCGGAAACCTTGAGGAATATTGCTTTTTGCTTTTACTCAATAAAATTTATTTAGCTATATCTGTATATATATAATAAAATTATTTAACTATCAAATTCAATTAATTTAATAATGTTTTTAATAATTTAATTATTACTCTCAATGATATATAGTACTTCTAGATAGGAGTGTAAAAGGGCCAAGTTAAGTTGCAAACCCGTTGTTCGAACTCAAGCTCAATAAGTCTTATTGAATTGAAGTTTGAGCTGAGCTCTTAGTTTTGGACCATTGTTCGAGCACAATTCAATAAGATTTTAGTTTGATCGAGGTTCGGTTCTGCTCGGCTCGGCATCTTAGGCTAATTAAGGTAATTCAAATCGAATTGAGCCAAGCTTATTATTGAGCTGCATTGAGCCGAATCAAGCTCATAATCGAGCTGAACTTTTTTTTTGAGTCGAGCTCACAACCAAGCCGAGTTATTCGAGTTACTATCAAGCCAGTATTGAATCATTTTTGAGCTAGTATTAACTGTTAATGAGCCCCTAACGAGTATTTATCGAGCGTTTAACAAGCTTTTGACTAGTCCTTATCAAATTGTTCGCAAATGTTAACGAGCCGAGCACAATCTTGTTCAAACTCCGCCCTATAGTATATTAAGTCCCCATACTGAACTCAAATAAACTGTAATCAATTTCGAGCACAAGCAGTTTATCGAAAGTTTGGTTCGTTTACTAAGGACAAAGCTTCATTTTCTTTTTTCTTGGGTGACATAGGCTGCAAATGGAGAGCACGTTGCTTTAAATTTAAAGGGTTTGTCTATTTTTATGGCTGTTTTTTCATTTTTTTTTTTTTTTTTTTTTTTTGAGCTTGAAAGGGTTTGTCTATTATATGGTACATGGTAAGATTAATTAATTGTACCATATTTATTATTTTTTATTTATTTTATTTTATTTTATTGGTCAATGTAAAAATAGTGAGAAACTTTTTTATTAGTTAATATTTTTCCAACATCTGCCCATTGAGCACATGTTAGAAAAATTTATAATTTATTTTGATATAACATAATTATTAGTTATTAAAATATTGATTAATTTTATTTTTAAAATTTAATTATATTTTAAAAATTTTAACTAAAAGACAAAAATTAAATAGATAGAAAATATTTTCCGGAAATTAAAACAGCATTTATTTATGGCCGTATACAGCAATTTGAGTCTTACACTATGGTCCCCCTCCCCCCGGCGGGCATTAAAGATGATAGGGCAGATCTCACATGCTAATATTTAATATAAGTTAACCAAAAAAACAAAAACAATTGTATTCTAAACCAATAATTAATCTAAAAGTAACCTAATTATATATCAATATATTAAAAAATAATTCAACTTTATTTTCTAACAAAAAAATAACTTAACTCTAACTTTTCTACTAAAAAATAACCCAACTTTAACTTTTCTACTAAAAAATAACTTAACTCTAACTTTTTTACCAAAAAGTAACCAAACTCTAAAATTAATCTAAAAATAACCCAACTCCGAATATTTGAATTAAAAGGTACTGAACTATAATGTTCCGAAATTATATTTTTTATTTACGTATTTTTGGTTTGGCTTGTTCTCTGTAGACAGTCTCATTTAGTAAATGAGTTGAGTGAGCATAGATATGCGACTCGATTAGATAAATAATACCAATATCAAGCTGAACTCATTTAGTTAACGAGGCGAGCCGAGCTGATCAAGCTGTGGTTCAGCTCGCCTCATTTGTAGCCCTAGTTTTCTGCATGTATTCCTCGATTATTTTGCTTGTTCTTGCCTCAGGATATTACTTTTTGGTGGGGTTATACTCAATTAACGGAAAAACGTATGCTCTTGGCAACATTTGGGAACATTCATGTATGCTCTTGTATGTTCTAGAGTATTCTTATACATTCTAGCCTAGAAGCCTTTAGAAGCCTCTTTACAACTTGGCTAAGGCAGGAGCCTTAAGAGTGTGGGAAGCTTCTAGTGGAAGCTAGGGTGCCTAAAAGGACCTAGAGACTTCTAACCAACCTACTAAGTTGATGGGAAGGAGAGGGGGGGCCTCAAGTACAAATAGGGGAGGTGAGGGTGTCATTTGGCATCCAGCCACCAAACTTTCGATTGCCTTGTACTCTTGTAAGCTTTTTTCTTGTAATATAAGCATTCTTTATCCATTATTCCCTCTTTTCATTCCCCAACACTATTTAAACACCACTAAGTCCCTTGTCCTTAAAGTAGGTACAAGGTATCGAAAGGCTGACTTAGCGCTCGATTTGATGCTGCGAGTAGCTAAGGCCACACAAGTTGGTGTCCCAAGGGCCAGCTTGTGACAATTCGTGTCAATGGCACGTTCCCGTATAGGCGCGCTAGGCTACGCACTCTTTGTCCCTTCGGTTGCGCGGTTTCCTGTTTTTGGAGGCGCTAGCCTGCTCCAAGTGTGCACTGGTGTGTGGGTTGCTTGCGTTGGTTGTGCAAGAGTCCTCCTTGATAGCGCAAAGTTTGCGCATTGCAACGAACGTGGTTTGCATTGTGAAGCTTGCTATGGCATCGATGCTGTCGCAGCGTCACCGGGTGCTATGCGTGGGAGCTTGGGTGTGCGCTAGTGGTGCGCTGTGGTGTGCTTAAGGTGCGCAAGGTTGCCTGTGGGTCATGCATTGGGTCTGTAGTGATGTAGTTGTGTTTGGATTGTGTTGAGTTCTGTGATTATGGCGGAGTCCACATTGACAGATGTGGAAGCCCATGTTGTGGGAAAGGGAAAAAGGTCCAACAGGGACCTTGCTGAGCGTATAGATAGGGTGGAAGTGGTTGTGGCAGAGTTGTCTAGGAAAATGGACATTCGTGTTGCCAGGGTCTAACGCCAGCCTTCAGAAGAAGGGCAAGATGACATTCAGGGAGATATGCTAGAGACGCTAAACTCCACCACTCACTTGCTAAGGCAGGAGGTGGATGCGCATCTCGACGCATTGGATAGGGTGGAAGTGGTTGTGGCAGAGTTGTCCAGGAAAATGGACATACTTGTTGCCAGGGTTTAACACCCGCCTTCAGAAGAAGGATAGGATGACATTCGGGGAGATATGCTAGAGGTGCTAAACTCCACCACTCACTTGTTAAGGCAGGAGGTGGATGGCATCTCGATGCATTGGTGGCTCGCATAGAAGCACTTAAGGTTATTGACTCCAAAGTTGCTTCGCTTGAGGTAGAAATGAGGGCGCAAAAGGAGGACTTGTCCCTATGTAAGGCTACTATTGCCAATCGTCCTAGTGCAGCACTTGAGCTTGTCAAGGTGGATGTCCCTTATCCCAAATCATATGATGGACGTCGTGATGCCAAAACGCTCAACGGGTTCTTAAGCGGCTTGTAGTTGTACTTTAATCATCTTGGCTTGCACAGTGATGCGCAGCGCATCAGGTCCACGACACTCTTCTTGACCGATTCTACTAGCATATGGTAGAAGCGGAAGAGCGAAGACATAGCTTGGGGGACCATTGTTATGGATACCTAGGATGCTTTTGAACAAGAGCTATGCTGCCAATTATATCCAAAAGTTGCAAAAGACGAAGCCCATGCCCACTTAAGACCCTTGAAGCATAAAGGCTCTATTCCAGAGTACGTTGATGAGTTTACGAAGCTTGTCTTGGAGATCCTAGACCTCCCTGGGCGAGACAAGAAGTTCTTCTTCCTTAATATGCTCCAATCGTGGCCAAGCAAGAGTTGCAACCGCGTGATGTTCCTGACTTGTCTACCGCAATCACTGCAGCTAAGTTGCTAGTGGAATACTGGAGGGAGACTCCTAAAAAAAATAAAAGAAGAGTGATAAAGGAAAAGTCAGGGGAGAGAAGCAGAAGGATAAGTCAGTCCTGTCCAAAAGAGTGATGATCGTCAATATAAGGGGAAGTCCAAGGGATCTTGGACCCCTAAATGTTTCTTTTATGAGGGACCGCATATGGCCCATGAGTGCCCCAAAAGAAAGGCATTCAATGCCCTCATTTCGAAAATGGATGAAGACAGGGCCAATGCATCAGTGGAAACCTGGGTTCGTTCCCTTCAACTATTGAATGCCGCCTTAAGAGTTCAGCCAGTCAAGACCCTGTTTAAAGGTTGATATATATGGCCGTATGAGTGAATGGCTGAGATGCACGTACACTCGTGGACACGGATGCCGCCCATAATTTTGTCCCCGAAGATGAGGTGCGGAGACTAGCCCTTAATGTCGTCAAAGATGGAGGATGGTTGAAGACTATCAACCCTAGTGCTAAGCCCACGCTTGGCATGGCTTGGGATGTTGATGTTCAAGTTGGAGATTGGAGAGGAGAGATGAACATCTCCATGGTGCCTATGGATGACTTCAAACTTGTCTTAGGCGTGGAGTTCCTAGACAAGGTATGCGCAATGCATCTACCTTGCATCGATACTGTACGCATCATGACAAGGGAGAAGGCTTGCATGGTGCCCTTGAGATGGGAACCTTAGACTGTGAGTAAGGCACTTTCAGCGATGCAGTTTGCAAACGGGTTACGGAAGAAGCAGCCTACCGATCTTCTGACTCTCAAGGTGGAAGAGAGTCCTATAGCCACGACACCTATACTGGAGGAGATTCATGATGTCCTACAACAATTTGAGGACATGATGCCGCCTAAACATCCATAGAAGCTCCCACCTCGACTCGAGATGGACCAACAGAATGAACTAGAGCCGGGGACTAGGCCGCCGGCCATGGGACCATACCGTATGTCTCCTAAAGAGCTGGAGGAACTAAGGAGATAATTGAAAGATTTGCTTGATTCTGGATTCATTCGTCCTTCCAAGGCCCCATTTGGTGCTCTAGTGTTGTTCCAAAAGAAGCATGAAGGATCCCTACGGCTATGCATCAACTACAAGGCACTTAACAAGATAATAGTGAAGAACAAATATCCCATTCCGTTGATTGCCGATCTATTTGATCACCTTGGTGAGGTGAAATACTTCACTAAGCTTGACCTACGATCAGGTTACTATCAGGTCTAAATCGCTGAAGAAGGTGAACCAAATACGACCTATGTGACCCGCTATGGCTCATTCGAGTTTCTGGTGATGCCTTTTGGCCTCACAAAAGCTCCAACAAGCTTCTGTATGCTCATGAACAACATCTTCCATCCGTTCCTAAATAAGTTCGTGGTGGTCTTCCTTGACGACATTGTGGTATAGAGTGCCACTTTGGAGGACTATGTCCAACATTTGAAGATGGTTTTCCAAGTCCTCTGAGTTAATGAGTTGTATGTGAAGAAGGAAAAGTGTTCGTTTTCCTAGCAGGAGGTGACATTCCAGGGTCATAAGATCTGGGATGGTAAACTGAACATGGGGCCGGATAAAGTGAAGGCCATTCAAGAATGGGAGCCTTCCACAATTGTGGCTCAGCTAAGGTTATTCTTGGGGTTGGCAACCTACTACAAGCGCTTCATCAAGGGCTATTCAAGCATAGCCACACCCTTAACAAACATGTTGAAGAAAGGATGGCCTTGGCATTGGGATGAGTCCTGCCATGAGGCGTTTGATAGGCTGAAACAAGCCATGACACGGTGGCCTATCTTCAAGCTGCCGGACTATGGCAGGTCCTTTGAAGTACATACAGACGCCTCCTATTTCACCATTGGTGGGGTACTAGTGCAAGACGAACACCCCATTGCATATGAAAGTCAATAATTGAACAATAAGGACAGAAGATATACTACGCAAGAGAAGGAGATGACCGCCGTAGTACATTATATGCACACTTGGAGGCATTACCTCCTCAGGTCTAAGATTGTGACCAAAACCGATAATGTCTCCACGAGCTACTTCCAGATGCAGAAGAAGTTGAGTCCAAAGTAGGCTTGGTGGAAGGGCTTCCTTGCAGAGTTTGACTTTGAGATAGAGTGCAAATTCGGAAGGGTAAATCAGGTCGCCAATGCCCTTAGTCGAAAGGCGGAGTTTGCTACCATGAGCAAGGCACACAGCACCTTGCTCGATCGTGTGAAGGAAGGATTGTCACACGATGCCCTCGCCCAGTTGATGATGAGGATGGCTAGGGAAGGCAAGAGACGGCGTTTCTGGCTAAAGGGGGATCTGCTCTTTACACCTTGAGGAGAGAGATCTTAAGGGAGTGCCATGACTCCAAGTGGGCAGGTCATCCGGGTAAACCCTTACGTTGGTCAGTCAAGCATACTACTGGCCTCATATGCGTGATGATGTTGAGTCCTATGTGCACACACGCCGAGTGTGCCAATAGGACATGATTGAGCAGTAATGCTTCAATGGATTGTTAGAGTCGTTTCCCATTCTAGAATGTCCATGGGAGAGTATTTCGATGGACTTCATAGTAGCTCTTCCAAAGTCTGAAGGGCTAGGTTCAATAATGGTGGTGGTTGACAGGTTCACTAAGTATGGGGTTTTCATTCCTGCATCTCTAGATTGCACTACTGAAGAAGCTGCATGACTATTCCTAAAGAATGTGATGAAATACAAGGAATGCCAAAAACCATCAGAGACCCACCCTTCACAAGAAAATTTTGGGCCGAGTTATTTAAGTTGCCATGGTTTGAACTGAACGTTTCTACTAGTTTCCATGCGTAGATAGACAAATAGATGGAATGGGTAAACGCTTTGATAGAGTTGTACTTACAGCACTATGTGAGTGCCAATCAAAAAGACTGGGCCAAGTTGCTTGATATTGCTCAATTCTCTCATAATCTCCAGCAAAAGAAGGCAACGAGAAAAAGCCGATTCAAGCTTGCCACAGCGTAACAACTGTTGACTCCTGCAACCGTGGCTGCTAACTATACTGGGTGTAGTTCTAGTGCGTTCAAAATGGAAAAGAATTGGCACAAACAAGATGATATTGCCCATGCCCATCTTGAGAGAGAAGCTAAGAAGATGAAGAAGTGGGCTGATCGGAAGAGGTGACATAGGGAGTTCATGGATGGTGACCAAGTCAGGGTAAAGCTCCAGCCCCAACAGTTCATGACGCTACACAAGGTATATAAGGGGTTGGTGCGGAGATAAGAAGGACCCTTTCCAGTTCTGGAGAAGGTTGGGAAGGCCTCCTACCGACTACAGTTGCCTCCAAAAATTGAATATCCATCCAGTCTTTCATGTCAGCATGCTCAAACATTATTAAGAAGATAGGGAGGATCCATCAAGAGGAGAGTCAAAGAGAGCTCCCACAGTTGTGGTCTCTTCGTTCGACAAGCAAGCAGAAGAGATCATGGCAGATTGAATAATTCGAAGATGCGGGGTACCTCCTTGCCGGGAGTACTACATCAAGTGGAAAGGATTGCTCATGACCGAGGCTACATGGGAAAAGGAGTCCCTTTGGCAGTTCGAAGACCTAATTCGACAGCATCACATGAGCGCTCTGGGGGCATCGTGGAATTCGGCGGGGGAGGATGTCACGCATTGACACTTCGGATAGGGGATAGACGTATTTGAGGTCCCTATGATGTAAATGTGTGTTGTACATTCTTTTTCCATGTATTTTCCCTAGGAAATGCTAGTCATATGGGTTCTAGATCATTCCAGAACATTCGGGAACACTGATGTATGCTCTTGTATGTTCTAGAGTATTCTTGACAACTTTGCTAAGGAAGGGGCCTTAAGAATGTGGGAAGCTTCTAGAGGAAGCTAGGGTTCCTAGGAGGACCTAGAAACTCTAACCAACCTACCAGGTCGATGGGAAGGAGAGGGGGTGCCTCAAGTATAAATAGGAGAGGTGGGGGTGTCATTTGGCATCCAATCACCAAACCTCCAATTGCCTTATACAATTGTAAGCTTTCTTTTTAAAATATAAGCATTCTTTCCCCATTATTCCCTCTTGTTCTTCATTCCGAAACACTCCTTAAACACCACTAAGTCCCTTGTCCTTAAAGTAGGTACAAGGTATCAAAAGGCTGACTTAGCGCTCCATTCAGTGTCGTGAGTAGTTAAGGCCGCGCAAGTTGGTGTCCCATGGACCAGTTTGTGACACTTGGCTCCAAACCCCAATTTCATATGTTAAATGGTACCTTAGATTATTTTATTACATATTAAAAGATTAACATTGCCTAAATAATAAATAATTTAAACGTAGATTACCTCTGTAATTCTCAAAATTTATTAAGTACTCATATATGCATAAAATAAACTATGCTGAGAAGTTCAGGGTGGGCATAGTCTTCCTCTTGGTATGATGTAATATCAAAATCACCCTAACATACATGTAAATCCGCCACTGCTCACAGGTGATATCACTACAACAAAAAACGGTAATTCTCGGCGCATAATTATCGGTGTTTATACAAACGTCATGAAATCTCGGCGTTTAAATGAGTCGAGACAAAGCGTCGAAAATTCTCGGCGATTTTAAACGACGCAAAAAATATGGGCGTTTATAAGCGCTGAGAATCTCGTCGGGTATATATACCCCCAACAAACCCTAACCCTCATTTTTTCGCGCTCGTCACCGTCGTCTCTCACCCTCACCTCCCGGAAACCCTAACCCTCGTCTCTCACCCTCGTCTCTCACCCTCACCCTCGCCGCCACGTTCGTCTCTCACCCTCACCACCCGATTTCCAACCGCGCCGCCTCTCACCGTCACCGCCGGCGTTCGCCTCTCACCGTCGCCGCCAGCGTTCGTCTCTCACCCTCACCTTCCGATTTCACAGTTGCTCTTGCTTTGCTGTTAGTATGTGATGTCCTCGCCCTAGTTTCGGTTTTTATTTTTATTGGACTGCTTATTCTTCTACAAGTGTTATATTATTTGAGTTGGTTGAAGTAGTTGTATTATAGTTTTGTATTATCGCCGTTTCACACTTTTCCCTGCTTCATGCGCATCCTTAATGCTATGGTTCGAATGATTCTATCGTTGCATCTCATCATTTGAATTGATTAATACAAAAGATTATTATTTTGACGAAATTCTTGTGTTACTGTGTTTGATTGATGTTTAAAATTATGTGTTGGTGGCGCTTGTGAGTTCAATTTGTTAATGTCAGGGAAATTAGATATCGATTTCATAATTTTTAAATTTGGAAAAATAAAACTTTGTTGCTATATCCCTTGTTTAGATGGATCCTTCACATTAGAGGATTAAAATTGATTATAAGGAACTCATGTATCTTACTTTAATTTCTAACTTCTCCTAAGTCCCATTAATTATTTGTTTTTGTATTTGTATATATTTTGATTGGTTGATTACATAATTGTCTTATGAACTCTATCTTTTTTTAATTTTTAGGTAATTTGATTGCACTACTTAATATTTAGAGATATGGATACGAGTTGGATCACGCAACCAAGGATTAGTCAAGCTTATATTGATGGTGTCATTGAATTCATAAAGTTGGCAAAAGAAAACCTTATAGAAGGAAAAACTCGATGTCCATGTAATAAATGCAAAGTAGCCAAATGGTTCTCATTAGAAGATGTGGAATATCATATCCTTTTTAAGGGTTTTTGGCCAAAGTATAAGAAATGGATTTTTCATGGAAAAGAAGATATTGTTCAACAATTGAGATGCAATAGTCAAACATCTACCAATAATAATAAGGGAAGGGCCATAGGTCGAGATGATATTGGTGGATTACTACGAGAAAGTATCGGAGTTGATATTCCTCCCTCCACAAGTCAACCCCATTTGTCTGATGAACATGATTGGTCGGACCAAGTTCCTCTTGAACAACCCAACCAACCTCCTGAGGAGAAAGCCAAGTATAAGAAGATATTAGAAGCTTCTAATGAAGAACTATATCCAGGCTGTAGCGCATTCTCCAAATTGTCATTTCTTTTGCACTTGTTTCACTTGAAATGTATGCACAGTTGGTCAGCTGAGTCCTTCACGATGTTGCTAAGACTTCTTGTTGATGCATTTCCCCAAATTATGGTATTTCCATCATCTTATTATGAAGCTCAGAAAATGATCAATGAGTTGGGTCTTGGATATGAAAAGATTCATGCTTGTCCAAATAATTGTATGTTGTATTGGGGTGAAATGTCTGAAAAAGAGAGTTGTCATACATGCGGTACCTCAAGATAGAAGACAGTTAAGGGTAAGGAAGAGGACAGTTGTAGTGATGAAACTATGTCAACCAAGAAAGGAGAGCCCGCTAAGGTTATGCCGTATTTTTCTTTGATTTCAAGGCTCAACAGATTATACATGTCATCTAAAATAGCCGAAGATATGAGATGGCATGAGATAGACCGTTTGAAGGATGGGAAATTAAGGCATCCTGCAGATGGCTTAGCTTGGAGGGCATTTGATGCTCGGTATCCGGAGTTTTCTTCATATCCTCGTAGTGTTAGGCTTGGTCTTGTTAGTGACGGCTTCAATCCGTACCGTCTTATGAATACTACTTATAGTACATGGCTAGTGGTGTTGATCGCGTACAACTTGCCCCCATGGCTATGTATGATGCAATCGTCATTCATTCCTTCTTCGATTATTCCTGGGAAATTGGGCCCTGGACTTGACATTGATGTGTACCTACAACCATTGCTGCGTGAGTTGAAATTGTTATGGGAAGGTATTGATGCATATGATGCCTACAGTGGACAAAACTTTAGGATGCAAGGGGCTATAATGTGGACTATCAATAACTTTCCTACATATGCTATGTTGTCTGGTTGGAGTACAAAGGGCTACATAGCTTGTCCTTATTGCACTGAACATACACATTCTTATAAGTTTGGGGGCAAGATTTGCTATAATGGACACCGTAAATGTTTACCTAATAATCACCCCTTTTGATCTCAGAGTCAATTGTTTGATGGGACAATGGAGTATGCTTGTGCTCCTACTCCGGCATCAGGGACTGATATCTTGAAAGCACAAGAACAAGTTCGTTACAAGTACGGAAAAACCCAAAAGACTAGTAAGAAGAAAAGAGAAAGGCACCACATAGACAGTTCAATAGAAAGAGTGGACAATGAGGAATTGCTTTGGAAGAAAAAAAGCATATTTTTTGACTTGCCATATTGGGAGTACAATCTCCTTCGACATAATCTAGATGTCATGCACATAGAGAAAAATGTGTGTGATAATGTTCTAGGGACGCTATTACATATGGAGAGAAAGACTAGAGATGATGAAAAGGCAAGAAGGGCCCTTGAAGAAAGGAACATAAAGCCACATCTTTGGCTACAACCTCGTCCTAATAGAGATCCGTACATGCCTCCAGCTTCTTACTATATGTCTTCAAATGATAAAGAACGGTTTCTAAGAGTTCTATAGAAACTTAGGGTCCCAGATGGATATGGGTCGAACATCTCTAGATGTGTGAAGTTGAAACAAAGAAAACTCTTAAACCTTAAGAGTCATGACAACCATGTTCTTATGCAAGATATTCTTCCTGTAGCTTTACGAGCATCCAATGCCACACAAGTCATTGAGTTGCTTTCAGACTTGTCTTCCTTTTTCAAATACTTGTGTTCTACGACCCTCGACCCAAATATGCTCGATCTTCAACAATCGAACATTATTCTTACACTTTGTGAGATGGAGATGGAATTTCTACCTACATTTTTCACAGTCATGGTTCATCTACTAATTCATTTAGTAGAGGAGGCTAAGCTTGGTGGGCCTGTTCACTATAGATGGATGTATCCGATTGAAAGGTTAGCCGATAATGCTTCATTTATTTTATCTCTCATATTTGGCATCCAGTAATTGATCTCACGTGTTATTTATATTTATTTAATAAAGGTATTTGTCCCATTTGAAAGCATACGTAAGTAACCAGGCGCGGCCAGAAGGGTCCATTGCTGAAGGCTACATCATGGAGGAGACTATTACATTTTGTTCTAGATACTTAGAAGGTGCTACGACTATTTTTAATAGACCTAAAAGAAATGATGATAATGGTTTAAGTATGGGTAAATACTTATTAAAGTCTGGGGGTCGTGCAATTGGAAAAGAGAAAATTGTTCGCCTTGATATGAGAAGTAAGGAACAAGCCCATCGTTATGTGCTACTTCAGCTAGATGAAATCATGGAACTTCGTGAGTAAGTGTTAATAGAAGCAACTTTGTCAATATTAACTATTTTTGTTCAACCTACTAATAATTTTCTTATTATAGTGAATTTTTAAGTGAAAAACGACGAGCATATTTTCATAAAGGTTGATCTAATGCAACATTAGAAAATCAGTGGATTGTTGAAGAGTTTTCTGAGTAGCTTCAAAACCAGGTTCGTATATTTTATTCGATGTTAAAGTTGATATTATATAGTCACCATTAATTTTGATACTACCCTTTATTCTATTAAGGTGCACAAAATTGATGCAACTACCGAAGAAGGCCGATTGAGAAGGGCTTTAGCTGGTGGGCTAAATCAATATGCTAAAAGAATGAAGGGCTTTGTCCTTAATGGATACAAGTTTTATACAGAAGATCGTGAACGCTATATGAGGACACAAAATTCTGGGGTCATGGTCGTAGCTGATGGACAAGTTTACTATGGCAAATTGATAGACATATATGAACTAGACTATTATGGGAGTTATAAAGTTGTCATTTTTCGTTGTGATTGGGTAGATATAAATAGGGGCTTAAGAACATTTAGAAATGATGGTGCTTGTGTGAACTTCTCTAAATTGATGCATACGGGTCGATTGTTGAAAGATGATCCATTTGTCATCTCATCTCAAGCAAAGCAAGTTTTCTATATTCAAGATGAGATGCAAAAGGGATGGTATCATGTCATTAAGACTAAACCTAGGGACTTGTATGATCTAGGCGAGATTTGATCTTTGTTTTTTTAGAGTTGTGAAATAATGTTACGTGTTGTTTCATTTTGTCCATGTATGTTAGTTTTCTTTTGTACGTGTTGTTTCATTTTGTCCATGTATGTTAGTTTTCTTTTGTACGTGTTGTTTCATTTTGTCCATGATCTTTGTTTCATTATTGATTATTTGTTTTACGGAATATATTTGCTTCTCATTTTATTTTTGTAAGTTCTATTATACATCTACTAATTCTTTTATTTTTGGAAAAGCATGGATTCACAATGAGGAGGTTTTTTCGAAGTGGCAAATCAGTGCAGTCCTCAACAGCAACACCGGAACATGAAGGAGGTGATGACAGTCAGCCAAGACTGTCAACATCTCAAGCAGGGGGACCAGTGAGGGAAGCTGGTGTTTGGTCCACTGACGTGCCATTTGATGAGAGGGAGCTACTTCAATTTATCGGTAAATGTTTTCAATTTTATAGCATTAATTATGGTAATAATTTTTCAATCAATTAGAAAAGTAATGGTATATCTTAATCGTTAATAGATGGCTAAGGTAACTTGAGTACTTTAAGGACGATACCAGTTAAGGAAGTATGGCATCTTCCTGAAGGTGTAAGAATTATTGTGCGGTTCAATGACCTACGCCAACCAATTAGAAAGGGTGGCGATTTGTTGATCCGGTTTATTGGAGAGGTTGCAAAAACGGGACGGTTTTGTCCGCTCGGAGTAAGAGATTGGCGTACGATGAATGACCAATACAAAGCAGAAGCTATTGAGGTTATTCGAGTAAGTATTATTTATGTCTGAAGTTTACTTTATATATATGATATAATATGTATGTCTGAAGTTTTTGAACTTTATCATTGTATTAATTAATGTTTTATACTCTTAATTGTGTTAATTTAATTCAATAGTATAATTGGCAATAGGTTCTTCTATCAAATTTTATTGTTCGAGTAAAATTTGGATATAGCACTGAAATGTGGTTGCTCTCTTACTAGTACAACTACTGCTTTATGCCTTCTTACTATTCTCTTGCCTTTTTGTGACATTATTGTTGAATTTTATGTTTTAGGGGAAATTTTCAATGCCCAGTGATGTATTGATTGATAAATCAATACTACCGCATCTTGGCAAAATGTGGAGGGGTTATAAGACGAGTTTGAAAGCGCAATATTGCCAAGGGAACAAAACTGAGGCTGAAGTTATTGCAACAATGCCACGAGGAGTTAATCGTGACCAATGGATAACTTTGGTACATTTTTGGTTTTCTCCACAAGGCAAGGTAAAATAATTTCTTTTTAAGTAATTTTTGATTGATCAAAAAGGGGGAAGCAGATTGATATTGATTATGAATGTAAAGTTTTTCTTGGATTGATGTTGATTTCCAATGTCAGGAGAAGAGTAAATGCGGCAAAGAAGCATGTGCCAAGCAGAATCAGTTTCACACGACTGGTTCAACAAGTTATGCGAATAAAAGAGATAGTTTTGTAAGGACTTCAGTATATGTTTAGTGTATTATTACTATCTACCTGTTAAATTAGTTAAGACTTATGTTGATGTGTTGATTGTAGGAAATTAACAAAGGGAGGAAGCCCACCAGTCTAGAGTTTTACCAGGAAACTCATACCAGGAAAAGTGGTGGCTTTTTTGAGAACACGGTTTCACAAGAATTTATGGTGGGTTTTATTATTATCTCACATTTCTTTTAATTTAAATGTATTTAATGTCTTTTTCTCTTCTTTGTTGGATACAGCTAGAGAAATAGTTGAGGCTCGACTTGGATCTTCTTCCAGACCTCGATTAGAAATCGAGGAGGAAGTATTTATAGAGCTAATATATGAACAGGAAAATCAGGGCTATCGAGCGGTAGGCCATGGATTTGGCGTGAAGAGGAGTGATATATACGGAGTCAGGGGTGAACTAAAGAAAAAGGGACTCGACCGTACCGGTGATCATGTCGAATTACAAAATATGAAAATAGAATTGGCCAATGTAAAGTAGCAAATGAGAAGGCTCCTACCCATCTATGATGCTGTTTCTTCTGGCCAAGCATCATATGAAATGATAGCAGAAGGTCGAGCAATTATTACTGCGGTTGCTGATTCGGTAAGATAATCTATTTAATTTATATTTATTTGTACTATAATGCAAATAATTGCCTTTCTAATCCTTTGTAAATAATGAAATTGATGATGTGAATGATTGAGACAAAAGGCGGCATTGGGATTGGTACTTTTGGGAAACTATATGAATTTACCATGTGAAGCAAAATTTTGGATCAGATATGCTTGTCTTACTGCTTGATAAGATGGTTTGGTTTTTGGATGTTTTGACACTTCTTCTACTAAATCTTTTCTCTAATATCTTCATTGATAATCCTCTTTCAATTTTCCCCATATGAGGAATAGCCTAACTTTAGACAACAAGATATAATTTGAATCATGTCTGTTGTGCTTTGCAAGATGTGGCAAAGAGTGGAATCTCATGTGCTATATTGTCGCCTTAAGATGTTGCAGACTCTTCACTTGCTTCAAGCACATACTAGATAGAAATGAGAATGGAGGGCAAGCTAAATAGGTGGCAATCACATGATATGAAAGTCATGAGATGCAGCACAACATAGGCCTCCCTCTATCTACTCCTACTTCCCTTCCAAAAGGGATTGTGGACACTTGAGGGTTGACGGGTTCCGATAAATGATTTCATATGCTCATTGTTATTGATTTATGTGATAGTAAACTGGTAGATTGATATTTTGTACATAAGTAATATTATTATTATGTTGTCTATACAGGGTAGAGATGAATCGGAATCAGGTGACGGTGAACCCTCAAATTTTTTTGCATCTCCAAGCATGCCAAGCTCATTCGGTTGATTGATATATTTGTGAAGAATGTATTTGACTAAGTTAGCATTGTATTTTTTTTTTTTTTTTTTTGGTTATTAGATTAATTATGTTGATATTTGGAGTGGAAAAAATCTCAAATTTTGTATTGAACTATCAAAGTACATTGACAATGTTGTAATATTTTGATTGTCGAATTCGGAGTCTTATGAAAAATTTATCAGTTTAGTTGATATTTTTTTATTAAGTAATTTTGTATATATATATATATATATATATGTGTGTGTGTGTGTGTGTGTAGAAAATATGCACAAATAAATAGGCAATACAGGCTGTTTGTAAAATGTTCATGCTAAGAAGTAAAAATAGGGTATTTAAAAAACTCGAAAAATCTCGACATTAAAAAACACCAAAAAATATCGGCGCTTATAAGCGCCGAGACATTCTCGGCACTTTTATTTCTCAGCGTTTTCTTTCTCGGCGCTTTTTTGCGCCGAGAATTCTAAAAAAAAGCACCGAGAATTACCCTTTTTTGTTGTAGTGTATCCTTAACAAAAGTAAATTTTTAATTTCATTGTCGGTCTCCTTTCATTGTTGTTGTACCCTATTCTCTCTAACACTAGCAATCAAACTAATAGTTAAGGACTTTACAATAATAACATTGTAATTCAAAATGATATTCAATAGGTGTGAATTTATCTTTTTGGTCAGAGGTAGGGGTGTTCAAAAAAACTAATAATTGAAATACCGAACTGAAATACTGACCTAAAAATGCGGTTAACCGATTCGAATTTTTGGTACAATTAACTAAACTGCTAAAATTTGGGTATTTCGGAATGGTAACGGTTAATAATTTTGATCATTCCGACTAACCGAATTACATAAATACAACAAATATATAATTTTTAAAAGTATAATACATCAATATAAGTTTTTCTAATAAATTAAAAATTTTTTAAAGTCAAATAATAAATTAAACTCTATCAAAACCTAGCTAGCCAAATGACAATTGAAATTTTGCGTCCTCCTTGTTCATTCTTCAATCCCATTGATGGAAAATTGTTACTCGAGTTGTATGTATAAAATTATCTTATATACTTGATGTCTATCATTCTTTATTCACTCGTGTTATTATTTCAAGAAAAAAGTTATTTGTTTGTTGAAAATTATAATAAGTAATTAGTTCTTGTTAAGAGGTTTTTTTTTTTTTTTTTATTGTTTTGAAAATTCATCAATAATTTTTTCACATATTGATTGGAGTTTTTATAGTTTATATGTGCTTTCATTCGGTTATTAGTTAACCGGCTTTACTGAATTGAATTGCCTAAAAGCGGTTAACTGGTCATTTCAATAAATATTTTGGTTATGACCAAACCGAAATACTTTCAAGTACAGTTAACCGAACCATGAGCATTCCTAATCAGAGATGTTGCCCGAAATAATATAAAATAAAAAAAAAATTTTTAAAAAAATATATTTTTTTAAATAATATTTCTCGAATCAGCAGCCGCGGAACCTTAATGCTCAACTCAGGAAAGACACCAATTTAAATTTTGTAACTATTACTTCCTTCTAAAATAAAGGAATGGAAATATTAAAATCATATCATATTCTTAAAGATAATTATCAAATTATGCTTACTTTAACATGAAAAATCAAATACAAAACTTATGAACATAAATAGTAATATAAAAGGTGATAAGATAAGCAGTTGTTATCAAATATAATAACAATGAAGAAAAGGAGTATTATTAATGGAGAAAAATTATTCTTGCTACAATAGTTATGTGACTTATAAATAATAAGAGTCATAAAATTCTCTTTAAAGCTACAATCTTGCTCTGGCAATAATAATTCTACCTTGATAATAACATTACTTTGACCAAACACTAGAGTTTTCCTATGCATGGTGTGTAATTAAATTATAAATAATTATGTTTATGTATTATAATTGATAAGTTCTATTAAATTTTTATCAGATAAATTATATTATTAATATGAATAAAAAATAAAGTTTGCCTACATGTATAATTACTTATGTACATTTAGATTAAGAGAAAAGTGTTGATCTTATCACAAATTAAACCTCATATAGATATAGATATAAATATAGATGGGTAAGTGGAGGTTCAAGACAAAGAATGTGAAAGAATAGCCTAAAAATTCAAGGATAGGCAATGGAGACTTTTAATTAATATATATAGTAAAGATGTATATAAAGTTTAAATTAAGTTTAAAAAAATTTAGGCATTTAGATGAATATTAGAAGAATTCATTTATAAAATAAATAATTATTTTAGATGGTTAAACTAATAAAAAAAAAAAAAAAAGACCATTCCTAGTGAAAATAAAGGATTATGTTGAATTGCAGTAGTTTTGAAAAATAACGAGTTAATTGTTTAATTTCACTTGCAAAAGAGTGTTTTATTTTGGTTTCAATCACATTACAGCTATTAATTCTCTTTATCCCCTGCCGCTTGAACAAATATAAAAGTTACAGCTTGTTGTAAAACTATAGATATATTGTACTATACAAAAAGATAATAAAAAGAAAACAAACCCAAATATAATTAAAAAAAATGAAAAATATTTTATATCAGAACGAGATAATTTTATTTAATTTTTTTTTTTTCTCCCGTTCTTTTCTTTCTCTTTTCTTTCTTTTTCCTTCTTTTCTTTCTTGTTGTTGATTGTTGTGTGCTGTGTATGTTTATTTATACAAAGGAGGGGAGGGGGATGAGTCACAACAGTTGAATCGTAATTGTGACAAGTGTCACATTTTATTCCAATACTCATTTATATATATGTATATATATATATACGTAAATGGATATTTTACATAATTTTTAATTTTCTATGATATTTGATAATATCCAAACTTGACTTCAAAATTTGTACCCGAAAAATATCCAATATTTACAACACTCCCCATTTGGATGTTTTCCATTATAACGAGACATAGTGTCCAAGCTCAATACGCCTGCCTCGTTAAAAATCTTACCAAGAAAATCCAGTGGGAAAAACCATAGCGAAGGAAAAAAGAGTACAGCTCATATTTAGCTCCCCCTTATGAGAACATATTAGTGAGAGGCATTTCTGAGTCGACACATACCAAACTTATGAGCTAACTTCTCAAAAGTTGATGTTGGCAAAGCTTTTGTGAACAGATCTGCCAGGTTCTCACTTGAGCGAACTTGTTGAATATCTATTTCATCCATCTTCTGAAGCTCGTGTGCAAAGAAGAACTTTGGTGAGATATGCTTAGTTCTGTCGCTTTAATATATCCACCTTTGATCTGAGCAATACATGCAGTATTATCTTCACATAGTATTGTTGGACTCCCCTGGATCGTTGGAAGATTGCATTCTTGTTGAACGTGTTGAATAAGGGACCCCAGCCATAAGCATTCTCTACTTGCATCATGAAGGGCAAGTATTTTGGTATAATTTGAAGAAGTTGTTGCTGTTGTCTGCTTGGTAGATCAGCAAGATATAGCAGTGTCACCATAGGTGAATAAATATCCTGTCTGTGAATGGCCTCTATATGGATCAGACAAATATCCTACATTTATATATCCAACCAATCTCGGGCTTGATTGTCTCTGATAGTATAATCCCTCATTAGATGTTCCACAGAGATATCAAAAGATATGTTTAATTCCATTCCAATATCTTCGGGTAGGCGTTGAGCTATATCTTGCCAATAAATTAACTGAAAAGGCTATATCTGACCTTGTATAGTTAGCAAGATACATCAGTGCACCTACGGCACTCAAATATGGCACTTCATAGCCAAGAATTTCTTCATCATTCCCTCGAGGTCGAAAAGGGTCCTTATTCACATCAAGTGATCGGACGACCATTGGGGTGCTCAACGGATGTGCCTTGTCCATATAAAAACGTTTAAGCACTTTTTCGGTACAAGTAGAGTGATGGATCAAAGTTCCACCAGATAAGTGCTCTATCTGTAGGCCAAGACAATATTTCGTCTTTCCAAGATCTTTCCGTTCAAACTCTTTAATTAGATATGCAACAGCTTATTTAATCGCTTTAGGCGTTCCTATGATGTTCAAATCATCAACATAGACTGCTATTATAGCAAATTCATAATTCGATTTCTTAACAAAAACACATGGGCTAACTGGATTGTTCACATATCCTTCTTCCAGAAGGTATGTACTAAGACGATTGTACCACATTCATCCTGATTGTTTCAATCCATACAATGATCTTTGTAATTTAATTGAACACAGCTCTTGAGATTTTGAGCTATATGCTTCTAGCATCTGTAGCCCTTCAAGGACTTTCATATAGATATCATTATCAAGTGATCCATATAGGTAAGCCGTTACTACGTCCATAAGACACATGTGGAGTCTTTCAGAGATTGCCAGGCTTATTAGAAATCTGAATGTAATTGCATCTGTTACAGGTGAATATGTCTCTTTATAGTCAATTCTTGGCCTTTGTGAGAAGCCTTGAGCTACAAGTCGTGCTTTATATCTCACGACTTCATTCTTTTCATTTCTTTTTGGCACAAAAACTAATTTGTGGCCTACGAGTTTCATGTTTTCAGGCGTTTGGACTACAGGTCCAAAAAATGCACGTTTCGTAAGTGAGTTTAACTCCGCTTCTTTCTATTTTGTCCAGTCATCTCTTCTTTGACATTCTTGAAGAGATTTAGGTTCAAAATCTTCACCTTTTGTGGTCAAGTTAGCGGCCACATTGTATGCGAACACTTGATCGAGAATCGTTTCATTTTGGTTCCATCGTATGCCAGTAATGGCATAGTTTATTGAAATTTCTTCATTCTCGAAATTTTCATCACTTTTACAATTCTCAGGTATTTGATACCCTCCAGGAGCCATTTCGCGCTCTATTTCTTTTCCTTGGATTTGCATTTTTACCACTTCAGGGATTTTCTCTTCAGGAGTTTTAATAAAGAAGCCAACTTGTTTATATTGCTCTCTTTTCTTTCTTAGACTCTTATCTTTAGAACCAACAAGTCTACCACACTTCTAGCGTGCAGTAGATGTATTTTCCAATGTCTTAGAAGACTATTCGTTCGAAATATCAATTCAAACGAGGGCATTCATAGCCGGGACATGTGACTTGGTCACTCTTTTTGTGGTAACGAATGCATCTGGTAATTGATTCGCAATATTTTGTAAATGGATAATCTTCTAGACTTCCATTTCACATTGATTCGTACGTGGATTAAAATGTGATATAGATGATGCATTTCACATTATTTCACGCTTTTCCAACTTTAGCTTTTCTGCCCCTAATTGTGGGAACATTGTTTCATCAAATTTACAATCTGCAAACCGTGCAGTAAAAATATTTTCAGTCAATGGTTCGAGATATTTTATGATTGACAGAGACTCAAACCCAAAATAAATTTCCAGTCTCCTTTGTGGATCCATCTTTGTGAGCTGGGGTGGAGCAATTGGAATATATACCACTTTGTTTTCTGGTTCTTGACCAGGCACAAGTTGAAATGGGGAATATTTATAATAAGCAACTGGCTAACACGAATAAGTGTTGCAACATGCAATATAGTGTGTCCCCATGCAGAACTAGGCAGCTTTGTTTTATTGAGAAATGGTCAAGCAATTAATTACGGACGTTTAATCTGAGATTATGCAAGGCCATTTTGTGTATGCTGGTGAGCCATAGGGTGCTCAACTATAATCCCAATTGGCATACAATAGTCATTAAAAGCTTGGGAAATAAATTCTCCTGCATTATCAAAATGGATCTTCTGGATTGCGTAATCCGAAAATTGATCCCGTAATCGAATTATTTGTGCAAGGAGTTTCACAAATGCCACGTTGCGAGTAGATAATAGGCAAACATGTGACCAAAATGTTGAGGCGTCTATGAACACCATAAAATATCGAAATGGTCCACACGATAGAATAATAGGTCCACATATAGTGTTCTTTCCAGAAAGTTAGGAGATTCAATCCCAATTTTGGTTGGAGATGGCCTAGTGATCATTTTGCCTTGAGCATAGGAAGCACATGAAATCTCATCAAGAGAAAGAATCTTCGGGTTCTTTAATGAGTGCCCATGAGAACTTTCAATAATTTTTCTCATCATTATTATACCTCGATGGTCCAAACGGTTATGCCACAGGGTGAACATTTTGCAATCAGTTAACTTCTGGTTAACTAGTGTATTTAATTTAATTGGATTTATGTAAGTATAATATAACCCGAAAAAAAGTGTTGACAATTTTTCCACTATTTTCTTTCTTCCTGAAGTAAGTGACGTAATATAAAGATATTCTTTATCACCCTCATTTATTGTCTCAATATGATAACCATTGCGAGAATTTCTCGAAAACTGATCAGGTTTCTCTGTGATCTACTAGAAAATAGAGCATCGCTTATGTTTAGTTTTGTCCCTTCAGGGAATATAAAATGTGCTCTTCTGAAGCCTTCAACCAAATTTGAAACACCCGATATTGTTTTGACATTCGCTTCAACTAATCATAGTTGAGATAAATATATTTTGCTTTTGATGGTAGTATGTGTCGTTGCACTATCTGCTAGATATAAATCTCTATCTTTGATCAAATTAATGTTTCTATAAAATACATATATATTAGTGGGATTCTATTTAAAATCTTAATAGAAATAACTCATTAAAATAAAATACCAAAACATATTATTTTATTATACACACCCCAAATTATATTATTACATCAAAAGTAGGACAAACTTAGTACAAAAGATATAACAAAAAACATAAAACCTTATTCTACTTTAACACTTCCATCGCCTATCAGGTGATCAATTCTCCCACTAGGATCCTCAAAGAAATCAGAAACATCAAGATGTGTCACATCAAGTGGAGAATGATCTTCAGCGAAATTTGTTTCTGGGAGCTTTTCTTTTCCTTTCAATGATGCTTGATATAGCTTCACTGGATGGTCAGGCATACGACAGGTACGCGACTAGTGGCCTTTTGTGCCACAGCGGTAACAACTTGTTTTAGCGTCTTTCAACGAATTTGGCTGATTGGTTTTCTCCCTTTTATTATTCTCTTCATTGTTGCTAGACCCCTTAAATTTTGGTCCATTTTGATTACCTCATCCACGACCACGACCGCTTCCACGACTACGGCCACGTCTGCAACCCCGACCCCGACCCCAACCACGACCACGACTACAGTTATATGTATTATTTTCATCAGAAGGAACATTCACTTCAGGGAATGACTCTGACCCAGTTGGTCGTGACTAATGATTTTTCATTAACAATTCATTATTTTGTTCAGTAACAAGAAGACATTGAATTAACTCTAAGTATTTTTTGAAATTTCTTTCTCAATATTGCTGCTGCATGAGCATGTTCGAGACATGGAAAGTCGAAAATATTTTTTCTAACATATTCTCCTTAGTAATATTTTCACCGCATAATTGCAGTCGGGAGGTAATACTAAATACCGCAAAGTTATACTCGCTTACAGTTTTAAAATTCTGCAGCCGCAGGTGAATCCATTCATAGCGAGCTTTAGGGAGGATCACATATTTCTGGTGATCAAACCTCTCATTTAAATTAAACAAAAGGACAAGCGGGTCCTTTACAGTAAGATATTCGGCTTTCAATCCGTCGTGGATATGATGCCTGAGAAATATCATTACTTTTGCACGATCCTGCAGGGATGCACTATTACCCTTTTTAATCGTATCTCTAAGTTCATAGCATCAAGGTGAATCTCCGCATCAAGGGTCCAGGGCAAATAATTCTTGCCACTTATATTAAGAGCAGTAAAGTCAAGTTTTGTTAGATCAGCCATTGGAAATAACTAAGGTTATGATGAAAAAAAAAAAAAACTTTACCTCAAGTTTATGATAATACTTGTTTGGCTTGAGATTCGTGTTGATAACGTGTCGTAAAACTATAGATATATTATACTCTATAAGAAGGTAATAAAAAAAATAAATCCAAATATAATTGAAAAAAATGACAAACATTTTATATTAGAACGAGTTAATTTTATTCAATTTCTTTTCTTTTTCTCCATTTCTTTCGTTCTTTTTTCCTTCCTCTTTTCTTTTCTTTTTCCTTATCTTTTTCCTTCTTTTTCTTTCTTGTTGTTGATTGTTGTGTGTTGTGTATGTTTGTTTATACAAAGGAGGAGAGGGGAATGAGTCGCAACATTTGAATCATAATTGTGATAAGTGTTATATTTTATTCCAATATATATATATATATATACACGTAAATAAGAATTTTATATAATTTTTAATTTTTTATAATATTTGATAATATCTAAACTCAACTCTAAAATTTATATCCCAAAAATACCAATATTTACAACACAGCTATACTATATATCAGTGGGCAAATTCTATTTATCAAACTCTTGCAGCCAAAAAGTTCACGTACATAATTAAACGCTCCATTTACCCTTGACTTTATTCTCTTAATAAAGTCAACTATAAAAAAAGGACAAACTATAATTATACCTTCTGAACTTTGCAATTAATCACAATGCATCTCTTATACTTTTAATTTTATAAAATAACTCCTTGAATTTTATAATTAAATATAATACACTCCCTATACATTTAATTTTATAAAATAGCCCCCTGAATTTTATAATTAAACACAACACACCTTCCGTATTTTTAATTTTATAAAATAGGCCCCTAAATTTTGTTATTATACATAACTCACCCTCCGAACTTTGTTAATAAACATAGCTTACCTATTTGAATTTAATATATTTAAAATTAAAAAAATAAAAAAATTTTAAATTTGAAAACAAATTATGAAAAAAATTTTGGAAAAATCTTTAAAAGTATAATAATATTTTTTAACTTTAATAAAAACTAGAACAATAAATTTAAAATTAAAAAATAATCAGATTAAAAATAATAAATATTATAGTTTTATGCACATTATAGGAATTTATATTTTTAGATGAAAGGTAGGAGCTTTATATTTTTAGTTAAAAGATAAGAAGATTTTCTTGTATTTACATAAAATATTTGTTTTAACTAATTATAGTAAGAACAATACAATAATAAAATATTTTTTAAATTTCCATAAAAATACTATAAATAAAATATAATAATTTTTTAAAAATAATTATAAAATCAGATTAAAAATTTTAAACTAAAAAACATATAAAATAAAAAATTTAAAAATGAATACTAAAAAAATAACTTTTAAAAACTATTGAAAAATAAAATTTAAAAATATTGTTGTATTTTTTCGAGTTTTTTTCCAAGAAAATATCTTTCCATGATTTGTTCCAAATTTTTTAATTTCACACTTTTTTTAATTAGTATTTTATTAATATCTAAAGGATGTGTTATGTTTAGTCTGAAAGTGGGGTGAGTTTTGTGTAATAATAAAGTTCAGGAGGATATTTTATAAAATTGAAAGTGGAAGGGGTGTATTGTGATAAATTATAAAGTTTAGGAGGCTAATTTTTGAATTTGAAAGTGAAGGGTGTATGTTATGTTTAATTGCAAAGTTTAGAAGATTATTTTGTGAAATTAAAAGTGCAGGAGGTATATTGTGGTTATTTGTAAAGTTTAAGGGATCTAACTACATTTTGCCAAAAAAAAAAAGGTACTATTAGTGCTGAAGAATAACCAAATATTAAATATAAAAGTTAGTTTAGATCATACGCAAGAGCCAACATGTAGAGAGTTTTTACAATAATATCTTTCACGAACATTGGTAGTAATACTTCTTCAACAAATTAGTACAAGATCAGCAGATTGACTAGATCAGCGCATACACAAGTTGCAACACTGGACATCAAATGATGTATATTTTTAAAGATTTTAATATTTTTATAAACAATTTGAATAAACATATCAATTTCTATTTCTAATACTAATAATACATGGATTAAAACTACTCAAAATATAAATATGAACCGTAATTGATGTGGTTTTAAAAGTGTTTTAAAACCGTCTACTTGCAAGCGTACGATTTCATTGTAGCCTAGTCAGGTATATGGGTGTCGTATCGATAGGGAATTGGAGTGAAGTCGGATTTAGTTGTTAATGAGGGATTGGAATTCGGTTTTTCAATTTGGTTTGAATGATTTTTTACCTAAATTAATAAAACTAACTATAAACTTAAATTGTCAAGTCAATTGAGGGGCAGCTTAGGGAATGAATTCAGAATGACTTAACTTGAATCCTATCTTTATACTTTATTATAAAAAGGATTTAGGAGGCTTAGTGTCACCCACCGCCTTAGTTTGTAGGATTTTTAGTACTTTTTATACCATGTATTTTGTGTATGTAATACTTGTATTTAATTTACTTGTAGTTAGCAATTTCCTACGTGTAATTAAGCAAAATCCACGTGTGTAATTACTTGGATGTGTGACGTGGTGCTTAGGGAGGTTAAGATAGTTTTAGGCAGTTGGATAAGGTAGTTATTTTTCTGATTTTTAGGCGTGTAATTAGGCTAGATTTTAGGGGAAGATGTATTTGGTTGTTTATGCCTATCATGTACATTGTACCGGTTTCATTCTTAGTGCAATATAAATAGGTGCCAAGCACCCATGAAAAGGGTAATTTTCCCTTTACCCACAAACATTGTGTACGTGTGTTTATGTGTCCTTCATGTTGTTTATACTTTGATCTTCCATAAAAATACCGTGTGAGAGTGTGAGTGTAAATCAATCATCTTTTATTTCATTATTCACTTTCCAATCAAAATACTAAACAAACGAGACTTGGGGACTTTGGGTAGATTCCTTACCGTTGCAAGGAGATTTGGACGCTTGACTCAATTAGGGACTTCTTTAGAGTGACATTGAGTGGCATCACCGGACTTGGACTTAGGAATTTAGTCATCCCGTGACAAACGTGGTATCAGAGCAAAGTTTAGTACTATGGCCGGAAGTGTAGTGAATGAAGAGGTTAATGCAAGCACTTTGCTCATTGGAGAAGAACCACCAAGGGGTAGACCCGAGACTCGCACCAAGAAATCTAAGACCAAGGATCCCTCCGTTAATAGGGAGCCCGTGGCCTTGGACACAAGGGTGTCTCGGTTAGAGGTTGTTGTTGGGGAAATTCATGAACACCTTGATAGCGTTGAAGAAGTGAGGGAGGTCGTGGTCACGCTTGAAAGCCAAACCCTCACGGCTTTGAACGAGGTTAAGGCTACAATCGATGGGGAATTACAAAAATTGTCTTCTGTCGTGTTAGGGTTGAGACAAGATTTGGAATTAGTGAAGACCGAGCGTGCTCTCCTCAAAGGGGCATACGTGGGTGGACTGGGCACGGGGTCTGCATCCCGTGTCAGGGTCCCGAAACCACCAAGGTTTGGGGGCAGGCGCAATGCGAAAAAGGTTGACGGCTTTCTTTGGAGATTAGAAAGGTACTTCGAAGCATTACGTTTAGGGGATGATGCTTCCAAAATCAACACGGCTACTCTTTATTTTGAGGGGGACGCCACGTTGTGGTGGAGGGTTCGCCATGGGGACATTGCTAGGGGGCAATGTACTATGGATACTTGGGATGAGTTTGTCAGAGAATTCAAAAGACAATTCTTCCTAGAGAACGCAGGTGAGTTGGCCATGAAAAGGCTTCGTAACTTGAAGCATTCAAGGTCAGTGAGGGACTATATTGCTGAGTATCAGTCTCTCATGTTGGAGATTGCGGAGATGACAGAGGCTAACCACCTCTTCTATTTCATGGATGGCCTTCAAACTTGGGCCGAAGTGGAATTGAAGAGACGGGGAGTTCAGGACTTGACGAGTGCCATTGCTGAGGCCGAGGGTTTGGTAGAGTACAAGAGGGACTCTACCAAGAAGAAAGAAGTCAAGGGTGGGAAGGGGAAAGGTGGGGGAGACCGCCCTCACAAACCTCCGACTCACAAAGACAAGGGCAAGGAACACGAGGGGAAACATGACCAAGGAAAACGCAGGGACTGCTTCTTCTGTGGTCCCACAACGCAAGGCTCTCAACGCACTTGTGACAACGCCTGAACCAGAACCGGAGGACACCAACATTGGCGCTATGCGCACCCTGGGAGCCATGTCCCAAGGGACGCGCACTGGGTCGGGCCGAGGCGCGCACGCTGGGCATAGTGGGCGCGGAGTAGGGCATGTCAGGACCGAGACTGGGCATGCCAGGACCGAGACAGGGGTGTCATTGACACAGATGCTGGAGCAAGGTCGTGGACAGAAGCGCCCGGCTGGGCATCCTCTGAGGACCGAGGCGCAGACACGCGCGGAGGCCCCAGGGGTTTTCAGGGCCGTGGGAACTGAGGCACGCGACAGTGGAGATCCGCATAGGGGACTGATGTTCGTTAGTGCCCATGTCAATGGCGTGGAAACGAAGGCCTTGGTTGATATAGGGGCTTCTCATAACTTTGTCTCCATGGAGGAGGCAGCACGGCTCAAGTTGAGCCTTGATAAGGGGGTGGGTTGGTTGAAGACCGTGAATGCTTCAACCCAACCTATACATGGGGTAGCTAGGAATGTGCGCATCCAGTTGGGGAATTGGTGCGGCACGGTGGATTTGACGGTGGTGCCCTTAGATGATTTTAGATTCGTCTTGGGGATGGATTTCCTTGATGGGGTCAAAACCTTTTCCTTTACAAAAGATAGCCAAATGGTCATAACACATGGGGGGAGAGTCTTTGGGGTGCCTTTACTACGGGGTAGGGTGGGGGCTAGACTCCTTTCCGCCATGCAAGTTAGGAGGGGGATAAGGAAAAAGAGGGAGACCTTCATTGCCACACTAGTTGGGGGTGAGGGAGAGGCTTCTTCGAACATACCCGGGGAAATACAAGGGGTCCTAGAAACCTTCAAAGATGTCATGCCACCCGAGTTACCCAAACATCTACCACCTAGGAGGGGAGTAGATCATAAGATTGAGTTGAAGCATTGGGCAAGGCCTCTCACCATGGGTCCTTACCGCATGGCTCCTCCCGAATTGGAAGAGTTGAAGAGGCAGTTGGGGGATCTTCTTGACTCGGGGTTCGTTAGGCCTTCCAAGGCTCCTTATGGTGCGCCCGTTTTGTTCCAAAAGAAACAAGACGGTTTTCTTCGAATGTGCATTGACTATAGGGCCTTGAACAAGGTCACTGTGAAGAATAAGTATCCTATCCCGCTTGTGGCCGATTTGTTTGATCCACAGGTCAGGATAGCGCAGGGGGACGAGCCCAAGACAACTTGTGTGACACGATATGGGTCATATGAGTTTCTTGTCATGCCTTTTGGTTTGACAAATGCACCCGCAACATTTTGTACTTTGATGAATGAGATTTTCAAGCCGTTTTTGGACAAATTTGTTGTGGTTTACCTTGATGACATAGTTGTGTATAGCGAGTCATTGGGGGAGCATGTGGCGCACTTGGCCCAGGTTTTTCAGGTTTTGAGGGAAAACCAGTTGTACGTGAAACAGGAGAAGTGCTCCTTTGCTCAGGAGGAAGTTCAGTTCCTTGGCCACCGTATAGGCCATGGAAAGATCAGCATGGACAACGCTAAGGTTCGTGCTATTGAAGAATGGAGTGCGCCCACGGATGTTAGTGCACTAAGGTCGTTCATAGGCCTAGTGAACTACTATCGTAGGTTCATTCAAGGATATTCAGCTAGGGCTACGCCCCTAACCAATTTGCTTAGGAAGAAGGTGCCGTGGCATTGGGATGATGCTTGTCACAATGCCTTCATGGATCTCAAGAGGGCCGTCATGGAAAAGCCGGTCCTTTGTCTACCTGATTTTGCTTTGCCGTTTGAAGTTCATACCGATGCTTCGGATTATGCAATAGGAGGGGTTTTGATGCAACAAGGACACCCCGTGGCATTCGAGTCCAGAAAACTCAATAACATGGAACGCCGTTATGCCGTTCATGACAAGGAAATGACCGCCATAATTCATTGTCTAAGAATTTGGCGTCACTACTTGTTGGGGAGTAAGTTTGTGATTAAGACCGACAATGTGGCTACGAGTTACTTCCAAAATCATAAGAAACTCAGTCCAAAACAGGCCCGGTGGTAGGACTTTCTAGCGGAGTTCGATTATGTCATGGAGTACAAACCGGGTAAGGTGAACGTAGTGGCAGACGCGTTGAGTCGCAGGCACGGGTTGGCTGCTTTCAGTGCTGTCCAGGGCACGGTCCTGGACAAGATCAAGGAGGGTATGACACAGGACCCTTGGGGTCAGACAATGTCAGGACTTGCGGCACAAGGTCAGACACGCAGGTTTTGGCTTGACAATGGGTTGTTGTTCACAGTGGGCCGTCGGGTGTATGTGCCTAGGTGGGCCAACTTGAGGCGTGACATACTCAAGGAATGTCATGACACGCTTTGGGCTGGGCACCCGGGGATCGAGAGGACAACGGCGCTTTTGGAGGAAAACTTTTACTGGCCTAGGATGAGGGACGACGTAGAAGTGTTTGTCAAGACATGTCTTGTTTGTCAACAGGACAAGGCTGAGTTGAAGACACCGGCTGGGTTGCTTGAGCCTCTGCCTGTACCTACCTGTCCGTGGGAGAGCATATCCATGGACTTCATCTCTGCTTTGCCAAACTCCGAGGGTATGGGTTCTATTATGGTTGTAGTAGATCGTTTGACAAAGTATGGGACGTTCATTGCAGCCACCAAGGATTGCAATGCCGTTGAGGCCTCCCGCTTGTTCTTCAAGTATGTGGTCAAATATTGGGGTTTTCCTAGGATTATCATTAGTGATAGGGACCCTAGGTTTATGGGTAAATTTTGGAGTGAGCTTTTCAAATTAATGGGCTCAAACCTCCATTATTCCACGAGCTTTCATCCTCAAACGGATGGGCAAACCAAGAGAGTGAATGCCTTAGTGGAGTTGTACTTGAGGCACTATGTGAGTGCCAACCAAAGGGACTGGGCACGGTTGCTTGACATTGCCCAGTTTTCCTTCAACCTGCAGCGCAGCGAGAGCACGGGGCACAGCCCGTTTGAACTAGCCACGGGTCAGCAGCCTTTGACACCACAGGCGGTGACATCCGGGTATACGGGGGCCAGCCCTGTTGCATTTTAGACAGTGAGGGACTGGCAGGAGAAGCTTGAGATGGCCAAGGCATACCTAAACCGGGCCCAGCGCAAGATGAAGAAATGGGCCGACACTAAGCGGAGACACTTAGAGTTTAGGATTGGGGACATGGTCATGGTGAAGTTGCTGCCTCAACAATTTAAAGTGTTTCGTAAGGTGCACAAGGGGCTTGTGCGCAGGTATGAAGGCCCTTTTCCTATCATAGCTAAGGTAGGGAAAGTGTCTTATAGGGTGGAGCTGCCACCCAAGTTGAAGATTCATCCGGTTTTTCATGTAAGCTACTTGAGGCCATAC
The DNA here is from genome assembly GCA_018398585.1 of Simmondsia chinensis. Lineage (NCBI taxonomy): Eukaryota > Viridiplantae > Streptophyta > Magnoliopsida > Caryophyllales > Simmondsiaceae > Simmondsia > Simmondsia chinensis. The sequence continues at coordinate 32,116,434 of JAGTTD010000002.1, read as the reverse complement.
AATCAAGACTCGGAAGAACCGGACAGGGGCGTGACACAGCGCGCCCCTACGGCTGTGACAGTGTCCTATGCTAGGGGCCTAGAACAGATTCTGGCCGACCGGACCGTGAGGCGCAGAGGTGTGCCTCGGTACACGGAATACCTCATCCATTGGAAGGGACAACCAGTAGCGGAAGCGAGCTGGGAGAAAGATGATGATTTCTGGCAGTATCAGAAGGAGATTGAAGCCTTCAAATCTGCATCACATTGACGAGGGCGTCAATGGCTTTGGTGGGGGAGAGTGTCACCCACCGCCTTAGTTTGTAGGATTTTTAGTACTTTTTATACCATGTATTTTGTGTATGTAATACTTGTATTTAATTTACTTGTAGTTAGCAATTTCCTACGTGTAATTAAGCAAAATCCACGTGTGTAATTACTTGGATGTGTGACATGGTGCTTAGGGAGGTTAAGATAGTTTTAGGTGGTTGGATAAGGTAGTTATTTTCCTGATTTTTAGGCATGTAATTAGGCTAGATTTTAGGGGAAGATGTATTTGGTTGTTTATGCCTATCATGTACATTATACCGGTTTCATTCTTAGTGCAATATAAATAGGTGCCAAGAACCCATGAAAAGGGTAATTTTCCCTTTACCCACAAACATTGTGTACGTGTGTTTATGTGTTCTTCATGTTGTTTATACTTTGATCTTCCATAAAAAATACCGTGTGAGAGTGTGAGTGTAAATCAATTATCTTTTATTTCATTATTCACTCTCCAATCAAAATACTAAACAAACGAGACTTGGGGACTTTGGGTAGATTCCTTACCGTTGCAAGGAGATTTGGACGCTTGACTCAATTAGGGACTTCTTTAGAGTGACATTGAGTGGCATCACCGAACTTGGACTTAGGAATTTAGTCATCCCGTGACATTAGGCTACAAGTATTAAGCTTGGGGTTAATACTTACATTAAGGCTTAAGGTAATAAACTAGTCTAAAGGTATAATCTATCTTATCACTCTAGGTGTAGCATAAGTTATCTCAATAGCACTACTTAATTCTTTTCTCGCTCCTAATTCAAAGTTAACTTATATAAAAAGATTGTGTTCAAGATTGGATACAACCTCAACCCTGACCACACGTGAAGACTTGTTATTAAAAAGTCTAGGCTATAAGCACATGGATCAGAGGCAAATAAATCAGGAATCTAAATATGGCTACAAGCTCATATAAAGAAAATCAATCGCAATAATAAATTCCCCACATGGGTGCGATAATAACATACAATAAATCTTTGTCAATAATAAAATATAAATCCAGGATGCGAAAGGCTATCCATTCTTTACCCCTAAACCACAAGTCTATTCCTCCATGGGAGTTTTACACATGACAAAATCTAAAAGAAAAAGTGAAGAAAGACTCATGAAAAATGACTTCCTTTATTGACGTTGTTGTCGATCCTTGCTGTGATTCCCCTGGCACTCTGACCACCTGTGCTTTGGCTTCGAGAACCCTTTGGATCTCGTAGCGGTTTCGGAAATGAGAGAAGGAAAGGAGATGTAGCGAAAGGATGCGAAAATATATGTCTACCCCTCTTTATTTAAATGCCGTAGGTATTGTGCCGATCAATCGAGTGAAACACCCGATCAATAATTTGATCCACAGCCCTATTGTAAGCCCCGTACTGCTATGAGCCACTAACCCATCGATACTTCGTGTCGACTAATCATTTTGTACCCGAAACTTTTTGAGACCTATTTGAGTTACCGAATTGCAACTTGATTGGTCCTTCTTTTGCACACATGGTAAGGTTTCTCATAATAGTTTTCAAATACGTCTCGCTTACGCTTAATTTTGTCACTTTTAACCTTTGTTTGCTCCGCTGTACTCCAAGCCTAAATGTACCTAGATCACAACAAAATACACATATAAAAGCCGAATATGTAGCTGGAATGAAGTATTAAATATGTAAATATAAGACACATCAACATCCCCAGACTCACTTCTTGCTTGTCCTCAAACAAGATTCATCTCAAATTAGCTAAAGATGGAAAATTTTAATCAGGCATGTAATGGCCATAATAACTTGTGAAAAATATTTCCAAGCATATTTAAAGGCGTACTTGAAAGTGAAGAATCTTTATATATTGTTATTACTAGAATAGTTCTGACTTGAGTTCTCGAGGTTCAAGTCTATTTACTGGTGGTTGAGCTTAGAACTTCTCTCCCCTTCTTCTTATTCTCTTTTCTCTTGAGTTTTCTTCTTCTTCCTTTTTTTAAAGATAACGCATGGTCAAACATGCCTTCCTAGGATCCATGTAGCGAGTTTTTAGCCGGTGACTACTAATCCAGTTGGCTCAAGGAACCAAGTGAAGAGCATTTCTTGGACCTAATAACTCGAGTCCAAGGAATTCACAACCTAAGCTGTTACTAGTACATACCTTAAAAATATTTCATTCACATTAGGCATTGGCGCTTATTAAAGTGACTTAGTGAAGTTAATTCTTCTTAAGCTTTCCCTATGGCTCGTGAAGTGAGCTTTAGACCAGCGGCTTCTAATCTAGTTGACTCAAGGGACCAGGTGTTAAGAGACCCCAACGAGGTTATTTGCTCGAGACACAAGGACTACAAGAACTAAAAAGTCATGGATACTTATCTAATTGAACAGGCATTGGTACCTTTTTTTGAATAGAAACACTCAAGATTAAGAGATGAACTATTGATTTCAATATTGTTAGGAGTAAAGAGCTACATTCAAATTTCTAAAATTATTTCCGCTGTTACAACTTAAAACGTAGAATTTGTCATAATATTAAGGATGAATGGTAATAATTTCTCCAACTCGCTAAAAGAAAAAAAATATAAATTCAAAGTCAGATCTAAGAATAATCTCATTGCATAAATACTCTAACCATCATAGCATATCGTGAATTTGAACTTCAATATAAGTCACACAAAATTCTATGCTAATCCATCAAAAACTTAGCTAATTCAAATCAACAAAAGGACAATCAAAAGTTTACACCATACATGCCATCCCTAAACCCAAAACTTGCATTGTCCTAAATGCAAATCAACAAAAATAAATACAAGCAAGGAAAGGAAAAAAAGACCTGAGGTACCGCAAATTTAGCTATGCGTGGTGAGCAAATCTACAAACGGAAGGCACAAAAATCATGTTGAGCTTGTAGGGACAATCCCCAAATTTAACAGCATTTCTAGACCTGTGATTATCAAGGAGATAAAGATGGTCAACATCGGGGTCTTGAATCTCTATGCTACCAAGTTTAGACGATGATGCACAATTGTCGACACAAACAGGGACATTACTTTAATTAGCATTTTTAATAGAATCGGGTACACCTAATTCTAGCAAAGGGTCAATACCATCAACCTTGTAGCACTCTAACTCGTCCTCTATTTTAGGGTGTCAAAAAATGTTTGAGACCTTCAATTTTTCCTTGAGGTTTTCAAAAGAAACCTCCAACATTCTCATCCCATAGTGAATCATAGCATCAGCCATTGTTCGGAACAGTCGACCCAGAATAATAGGTGTATTGTTCTTCTCTCTAGGATTAGGGTCCATGTCGGGGATATAATAAAATTAAAGAGAAGACAAACTTATCAACTTTGAATAGTACACCCTTCACTATCTCATGAGAGACCCCAATGGCACGCATGATTGTAACATGGAAAGATTAGAGCAATTTTAGAGGTATTTTATAGGGTTATTAACATTTTAGTATTGATGTTTTAGAAAATAATAAAAAGAACCCTGACTTTTTAGAATTAATAAAAAAGCCCATAAGTTTTTGTAAAGGTGCCCACGGGTCAAGCTGGGCTCGGTTCGGGCCGGGCCTGGATTTGGCCCAGGCCCGGATGGCCCCCCTCCTTTTTTCAAAGATATATATAATTAAATATTTTTTTTTACCTTATTATATTACAAAAAAAGTTGTAGCTTATATGGGAAGGGCTTAGTCTAACACGCGAGAGGTATGAGGTTCGAACCCTCCCTCGTTTGTTTTTTGCATTAATTTTTTTCGTGGCATAGAGCATTTTTCGTATTATAATTTATTAAAAATACAATTATAACAATATAAATACAAAATAAACCATAAAACAACAACAACAACAATTACAACAGTCACAGTGCCATGAAGGCTCCCGCAAAAGTAGGGTCTAGAGAAAGTGGACATACACAGCCTTCCCCTTTAGGGTGCTACCCCCGAAGAAAGGCTGTTTTCAAAGACCCCCAACTTGAAAAGCGTGTCGTCCTGGAAGCATATAGACAAAATAAACCATAAAATAAGTTAAAACGTCCAAATAATGCCTCAAATTGCCATAAAATGAGCTGGGAGGCCCCAGGCCTCAGGAGGCCTGGTCTAGGCTAGGCCCGGCTCACTATTGTAGCTGACCGAATGAGCTAGCCCGATCCGACCCATTGGCCACCTCTAAGTTTTTATTATATTAATAAAAATGCCTTTTTCTAGCATGATGACATCATTTTCCATCAATCAAGCATAAGTGGCAACTATTTTTTTAGTACTATTATAGTAGAATGATAATAGTACCTTTCAATATCGTTATTATTACATTAAAGCAAGAAATTAGAGATGTTATATTATGTAGAGGCTATTTGCTTTCAAGTAATTTGTTTATAAATATGAATATTGAAGATTATTTTTGTCATTTTATTGTAATATTAATAAAAAAAAGAAATTACAACGTCAACTCTGTCAACAAAAAATGACATCATCACACTGGAGAGAAATCTTTTTATTAATATAATGAAAACTTAGGGGGACTTTCTATTAATATGATAAAAATTTATGAAATACTTTAATAATTCAAAAAGGTTATAGCGTTTTTCGTTATTCCAGAAAAGTCAGGGTAATGCCATTTTCTACTCAATTAATACAACTTGTTAATTTCTCAGAAAATCACCTTCCAAAGTATAAATTTTTCAATCAACTTCTTTAAATCATATTGTTAACTATCCGTTATAAATTATGTGACTTCAGTATAGATTTTGAGCATTTGGCGGGCACTGGCCCCAGTCAATGGTGAATTTATATTAGATCCAGCAGGTTTTATAAATATATATAATAATCCATGCCTAAGTATCATAGTGTGGCCGGTGGTCTAGTAGTGCTCCGTATAAATCTTGTACACTAGGTCAAGGGTTTGATTCATCATACCTCTTTTCTCATTGATGTTTTTCTTGAGTTTTTTCTTTTGTTCTCTATTATCCTTCATAAAACAGTTCTATTTTACATTAAGTGAATTTATTAACTTATAAAATAACGATTATTTAATATTTTTTCATGTGCTAGTATTTCTACTTTTTAATTAGTAATGCATTATAAGTTAATTTCAATAATTATATATTTAGTTTTGTTTAACTAATTATGTTATAAATTTTAATATTTACTTTTATAATAATTATGAAACCCACATTATTAAAAATCACCCACTATCATGGCCTCTAATTGGCAAATTAATTAATTTTCTATAATCACTTATAAAATTTCCAGCGAAGTCTTAAATATTTTACTATATGAATTTTCAAGTCGCACTTGCTTTATTTTATGTAATAAATAATTTTAAGTTTTTATATTCTTTGATTCTAAGTAATTTTGTCAATATGTGCAATGTAGTAGTTATTATAATTTATTTACTATGTTTAGAATATAATTTGAAAATTATTAGTTGCTGCCATCAATTGAATTTTCTGGATCCGTCGTTGCCCGTTATTATACTAGATTTTTGAAACACACACACACATATATCTTCATTTGTATTATGCCCCCCCCCCCCCCCCCCCCCCCCCCCCCCCCCCCCCCCCCCCCCCCCCGTGGTCAAAAATCTTGGATCTGTCACTGTTGGTACTAGATGTGCTTTATACTTTATTTCTCATTTATGCAACATATTCAGCTTTGACATGTGTGTTTTATTGTAATTTAGATACATTTAAGCTTAGAGAGCAATGTGACAAACAAAGGTTGAAAAGTGCAGAATCAAGCGTAATCAAGACATTATTGAAGACTGCTCTAAGAAACCCGACCACATGTAGAGAAGAAAGATTAATCGCGTTGTAATTCGGTGACTCCAATGGGTCATTTATTAGTACTAGATTTATAATCAGAATGTTATGAATATTATTTCTACATTTTTTTTCCTATTTCCCAATGTTTTTAATTTTCTTATAAATAACTTTCTAACCGATTTCATGTTATTTCATAGTATTTTTTTTTTTTTGTGTACTACAACAAAAATACCATATGTTGACACTTTTTAGGTAACATGTTAATGCTTTTAAGTGCAGAGAAAAATATTCTTGATGCTTGGTTCAAGTGTCTTTAATTTTGGCGTCAGGAAATATTTATTGAGAATCGTTGCAACTGAACCCTTGGCATAGCCTAGTAGTGAAGCTTCAGGAACAAGCTTAGTACTATCCAGGGTATGAATGAAGTGCTTAACTTTATCGCTCGACTAATCTTCCTTGTTTAATTAAAATTACAAGTTAGTTTACAATTAATTTAAAATTTTTAGTTATTTTAGTCAAATAGTTCATACCATGGTTTTTAACCATATAGGCTTGAAGAAAGAGTGCAGGGCAATGAAACAACATCACACACAGAAGATGAAGATGCGAATGATGAGGTGGATGTGCGGACACACAAGGAAGGATAGGATCAGAAACGACATCGTAAGAGGCAAATTGGGCGTATCCTCCATTGAAGATAAATTGAGGGAGCAACAGCTGAGGTGGTTCGGTCATGTCAGAAGGAGATCGGACAAAGCCCCGGTCAGGAGATGTAAACAGCTACTTATTACACAAGGTAAAAGAGGCAGAGGCGGGCCAAAGAAGAGATGGCTTGAGACGATCTAACAAGACCTCACTCACCTAAACCTTCGGGAGGAGATGGCCTTAGATATTGCCCAATGGAGGGCCAGCATAGGGGTATTAGATGTTCTGGTTGGAGTAGGGTACTCCAGCTTACTAGTGCTAGGTCCTCTTGCCGCACGTAGACTATTTCTGGATCTCACGAGGTTGTATGCTGCTACTTGCCTACTTATCTTTCTTCCTCTCTACCCATCCCTACCCCTATCCCTATCTCCTTCCTTTTCTCTTCCTTTCTATCTCTATCTTTATCCTCTTTCCTTTCATATATTTATCTTCATCTTATATGTTGATCTGCGCTTGTTGTGGCATGTTTTGAGCCTGTTGCTTTGCTTGCAGTGTGCCAGCCGTGAGTTTAGCTATACTCATGCATTTGATACTTCTTCTGTTTTTGCGAGGTCTTTGACTCTTTGCTGCAGACCAACTTTTCAGGCTGGAGGTCCTCGGAAACAGCCTCTTTTTAAGGTAGCCCCTTGAAGAGGGAAGGCTGCATACATATACCCCTCCAGACCCTGCTTCTGCAGAGCCCTTGGAGGCTCTAAGTTTGTTGTTGTTATTGTTGGTGTACGCTTGAAGAAAGAGTAGCATAGGTACTATTGTACTGGTACTTTCACTGCAGCCATCAAGTCAGTTGTAACCGCAACATGTATAGTAGTACCAAATTCATTTCAAACAAGTTTAAAATCAAATTTATGAATCCTAATACATGGACGGGTGTCATAATTATAATTTAATAATTTTGGTACTACAAAACCCAATTTGATGAGATGCTCATTTCATATTCAAAAGTATGTTTCCAAGATAAGCATTTCAAATATTCATGCCCAGTTCACCAACCATGAAGAGAAAAACTGATGAAAATGAAATCGCAGGTGGATCAAATAGCTTTGGTTATACGATGTACTTGTGACATGTGGTGTTTTAGATGGCACATGGACCAAGTTTCACATGGTAGTGCAATTGTGAGTTTTAAGATGAAAATATTTAACATGCCTAGCAGCAAAACTCGAATTTGGAGAGAGAGGCCGTTTTGTATGCATTTTCAAGATATTAAAAATACTTGCCACGTCAACCTTGCTGATGGATAATGGTGTTAATATGACTCCAAATCAATTTATTACAACGACGAAACATATGCCTTTTTTTGTTTTACTATTTCAATAATATCAAGGTATTTTTTATTATTTCAAAAATATAGGATATTAAAATGTAAATACCTTTTAAAAAATATGTATTATTTTCTTTTTTTTTTCAACTAAATTGGGAAACAATTGGACATTAAATCAAAATTTTTTTTTTTCCATTTTTTGGCGGGAGCCACATTTGGGTTTCCCTCCAAAATTACAATATTTATTTATTTTTTTATTACACATTCTTTTTCTTGACACTTGCAAATGTCAAGAAATTTGTTAACGCTTTTAAGCGTCAAAAAAAATTCAGCGTCAAGACAATTTCAGCGTCAAGAAATTTGTTGACGCTTGGTCCAAGCGTCAACAAAAAGGTGTCAAGATTTGCCTATTTTGTTGTAGTGGTAAGTTTATTTATAATTTTCTTTCCCTCATATTTGTATTTTGGTATATGGAGTTGCGGTTCCATTTTATAGGTTTTTTTTTTTCTTTTATTTTATGAATTTTATTTTATTTGATTTTTAAAATTTTTTGCTTATTTTATTTTTCTTTTTCTTTTTGGGGTTTTTTTAGCATTTTAAATTGTTAACTCCTTTTTATTAGGTTGCTTTTAGTTTTTCTTTATTATTTTTTAATGATTTATGAAATATGATTGTTTGTAATCGGTAATCTATCTATCTATATAATAATAGAGAAGTTGGAAAGCCTAAAAATCCTCCCCAACCCTAATCCCATTTTCTTAGATTTTTCCTTTTTTTTAATTTTTCTTTATTCCATTCCCTTTAAAAACCCTTCCCAGCCCAACCTCATTTTCTTATATTTTTCCCTTTTTTTAATTTTTCTTTTCTCCAATCCCTTTTTCTCACATTTATTTCCCATTTTTCTAAAAAAGAAAAAATTAGTCATCTATTTAATTTGTATATTAAATAGTAATTATTATTATTTATTTATAGATTAAACAATAATAATTAATTTAAAAGTAAACCTACTATATCTCAATTCATTAAATGGATGGCAATGGGGTGGGCGGGTACGGCATGCCTCTTCCATACCTGTACCCGCCCCATTATCCTAATATGCGTACAAAACGATTATCTATATCCGTACATATTAGTTATTTAATTTGGATTATTCAATTTAAAGAAGTATTTTTTAACTTCTAGGTTAACAATGTACAAAATGAACCATTGGTCAACCTCATTTTCGTAGATTTTTCCCTTTTTTTATTTTTATTTTCCCCAATCCTTTTTTCTTACATTTATTTCCCTTCTTTCTAAAAAAGAAAAAATGAGTCACCCATTTAATTTGTATATTAAATAATAATTATTATTATTTATTTATAGATTAAACAATAATAATTAATTTAAAAATAGCCCAACTATATCTCAATTTATCAAAGGGATGGCTATGGGGCGGGGCGGGTAGGGTAAGGCGTGCCTCCTCCATACCTGTACCCGCCCAATTATCCTAATATGCGTACAAAACGATTATCTATATCCGCAAATATTAGTTATTTAATTTGGATTATTCAATTTAAAGACGTATTTTTTAATTTGTAGGTTAACAATGTACAAAATGAACCATTGGTCAACCTCATTTCCGTAGCTTTTCCCTTTTTTATTTTTCTTTTCCCAATCTTTTTTTCTTACATTTTATTTGCCTTTTTTCTAAAAAAGAAAAAATTAGTCACCCATTTAATTTGTATATTAAATAATAATACTTGTAATTATTTATAGATTAAACAATAATAATTAATTTAAATGTAGCCCAACTATATCTCAATTTATCAAAGGGATGGCAAAGGGGCGGGGCGGGGCGGGTACGGCGTGCCTCCTCCATACCTGTACCCGCCCAATGATCCTAATATGCGTACAAAACGATTATTTGTATCCGCACATATTAGTTATTTAATTTAGATTATTCAATTTAAAGATGTATGCTTTAACTTCTAAGTTAACTATGTACAAAATGAACCATTGGCCAACCTCATTTTCTTAAATTTTTTCCTTTTTTAATTTTTCATTTCTCCAATCCCTTTTTCTTACATTTATTTCCCTTTTCTCTAAAAAAGAAAAAATTAGTCACCCATTTAATTTGTATATTAAATAATAATAATTGTTATTTATTTATAAATTAAACAATAATAATTAATTTAAAAGTAACCCAACTATATCTTAATTTATCAAAAGGATAGCAATGGGGCGGGGTAGGTACGGCGTGCCTCCTCCATACCTGTACCCTCCCCATTATCCTAATGTGCGTACAAAATAATTATCTATATCCGCACATATTAGTTATTTAATTTGGATTAATCAATTTAAAGATGTATTCTTTAACTTCTAGGTTAACTATATACAAAATAAACCATTGGTCAACCTTATTTTCTTAGACTTTTCCCTTATTTTTATTTTTCATTTCCCCAATCCCTTTTTCTTACATTTATTTCTCTTTTTTCTAAAAAAGAATAAATTAGTTACCCATTTAATTTGTATACAACAACAACATTCCCATTGCCTCATGGGCTCTCACAGAATCAAGGTTTGGGGAGGGTGGATGTACGCAGCCTTACCCATTCCAAGTGGAAGAGAGGTTGCTTCCGGGGACCCATTTAATTTGTATATTAAATAATAATAATTGTTATTTACTTATAGATTAAACAATAATAATTAATTTAAAAGTAACCCAACTATATCTTAATATATCAAAGGAGTGGCAATAGGGCGGGGCGGGTACAACGTGCCTCCTCCATACCTGTTCCCACCCCATTATACTAATGTGCAAGCAAAATAATTCTCTATATCTGCACATATTATTTATTTAATTTGGTTCATTCAATTTAAAGACGTATTCTTTAACTTCAAGGTTGATTATGTACAAAATGAATCATTGGTTAACCTCATTTTCTTAGATTTTTTTCCTTTTTTTATTTTTCTTTTCGCCAATCCCTTTTTCTTACATTTTTTTCCCTTTTTTCTAAAAGAGAAAAAATTAGTCACCCATTTAATTTGTATATTAAATAATAATAATTGTTATTTATTTATAGATTAAATAATAACAATTAATTTAAAAGTAGTCAAACTATATCTCAATTTATCAAAGGGATGGCAATGGAGCTGGGCGAGTATGGCGTGCCTCCTCCATACCTGTTCCCGCCCTATTATCCTAATGTGCGTACAAAATGATTATCTATATCCACATATATTAGTTATTTAATTTGGATTATTCAATTTAAAGACGTATTCTTTAACTTCAAGGTTAACTATATACAAAATGAACTATTGATCAACCTCATTTTTTTAGATTTTTCCCTTTTTTTATTCTTCTTTTTCCCCAATCCCTTTTTCTTACATTTATTTCCCTTTCTTCCAAAAAAGAATAAATTAGTCACCCATTTAATTTGTATATTGAATAATAATAATTGTTAGTTATTTATAGATTAAACAAATAACAATTAATTTAAAAGTAATCCAACTATATCTCAATTTATCAAAGGGATGGTGGGTCGAGGCCGGCGCGCCTCCATTATCCTAATGTGCATACAAAACGATTATCTATATCCGCACGTACTAGTAATTTAATTTGAATTATTCAATTTAAAGACGTATTTTTAACTTCTAGGTTAACTATGTACAAAATAAACCATTGGTCAATCTCATTTTCTTAGATTTTTTTCCTTTTTTATTTTTCTTTTTTGCAATCCCTTTTTCTTACATTTATTTTCCTTTTTTCTAAAAAAGAAAAAATTACTCACCCATTTAATTTGCATATTAAATGATAATAATTGTTATTTATTATAAATTACACAAATAACAATTAATTTAAAAGTAACCCAACTATATCTTAATTTATCAAAGGGATGGCAATGGGACGGGGCTGGGCGGGGCCCGCCGGCCTCCTCCATACCTGTACCCACCCCATTATCCTAATGTGCGTACAAAACGATTATCTATATCAAAACGTATTAGTAATTTAATTTGAATTATTCAATTTAGAGACGTATTCTTTAACTTCTAGGTTAACCATGTACAAAATGAACCATTGGTCAACCTCATTTTCTTAGATTTTTCCCTTTTTTTATTTTTTCTTTTTCGCAATCCCTATTTCTTACATTTATTTCGCTTTTTTCTAAAAAAGAAAAAATTACTCACCCATTTAATTTTTATATTAAATAATAATAATTATTATTTATTTATAAATTAAATAATAACAATTAATTTAAAAGTTACCCAACTATATCTCAATTTATCAAAGGGATGGTAGTGGGGCGGGGCAGGGCGGGTACGGCGTGCCTCCTCCATACCTGTACCCGCCCCATTATCCTAATACGCGTACAAAATAATTATCTATATCTTTACATATTAGTTATTTAATTTAGATTATTCAATTTCAAGACGTATTCTTTAACTTCAAGGTTAACTGTGTACAATATGAACCATTGGTAGATATGGGGCGGGGCACGACAGGGCGGGTATGGGCATGGCCGGGAGGGTCCCCACTTATACCCGAAATACAAATTGATAAATACAATTATCTATACCTACTCCTATTAGTTATTTAATACTATAATCCTACACCCCCAACTAATTTCTTTATTTTTTTTTTTCCAATCCTATATTCTTACATATTTACTTTTTTATTTCTCTTTTTCCTACAAAAAATTTTTGGTCACCCAACTAATTTCTATATTAAACAACAACAATTGTTATTTATTTATAGAGTAAACAATAACAATTAATCTAAAAGTACCCTAACTATATCTCAACTTATCAAAGGGATGGCAAAGGTAAATAATTTGAATTATTAAATTTAAAGACGTATGTTTTAACTTCAAGGTTAACTATATACAAAATGAACCATTTGTGGGTATGGGGCGGGGCGTGGGGGGGCGGGGCTGGGTGGGGCGTGTGTACAGCGGGGCAAGGCGGGCATTGCCACAAAATTAACCGGGTATGGTGGGTATGAGGCCGGGTGGGCCGGGTATGGAGCGGAGCAGGGTGGGTGCCCACTTATTTCCGTACCCGCCCCGTCTTACTTCGGTTCATAAGATCTACATATTAGACAATAAAACTAACCGCACCACAGCTCCCAAGAACCAAAAATAAGAATGAAAAAATTCGGCCAATAAATTTTTAATTTAAGACTTCACTTATGTAATTCGAGAGCAGGGTGCCAGTTAGACCTCCAAGAATTTCGATTTCAGACTTTTTGTATTTAATCCATAAAAGAAAAAGAATAAAACATCCAAGAACCAAAAATAAAACAAAAATAAATTTTTAATTTAAGATTTTTTGTATTTAATCCACAAAAGGAAAAAAATCCATACAAAAATAAAAGAAAAAATAAATTTTCTATTAAATACTTAATACAGAAAATATATTTTGTCATATTTTTTATTAAAAACTTACAGTGACCAGTAAATACCACCCGTGCATCGCACGGGAATAAATCTAGTTATTTGTGATATAGAAGAAAGGAAAAGCGAGGAAATTGTGAACTGTGATATGAGACAAATGTCATAGGTAAGGAAAAATATAGTGCCCCTTAAAATTTAAGATTTAAGCAGTTGTTTTAAGTTATGTTCGGTCATAATTAGAGAGTTATAGCGTTCAAAAAAGTAGATGTCATCATAAGTAACAACAAAATCCTCATGAAAATCTGATTCTCAAGTTATTTATTATATAAATGTTTCAAAAAAAAAAAAGTTATTTATTATATTACATTGAAGCGTTCATTCCGTTAGATTTAAATTCCAAATCAAAGCCAAATGAGAGTTTGACTTAGTCATGTGAATTATATAAATTCCAAATCAAAGCCAAATGAGAGTTTGACTTAGTCATGTGAATTATATAATTGAAATACTAAATGCACTTCAGAATCGATTGATTTGTATATCCAATAACAAAAATAAAAAATATTAAATTATAAAATTATATTATTTTAATTAGATTTCGTTTGTTTTGAAGGAAAAGTAGAATCTAGGAATTAATTTTTCTTTGAAAAAAGTTTTGCAAAGAAATATAAATTGTGAGTGGGGTTTTCCGTTGTTTGTTTCAAAGAAAAACTTAATTCGCCATTGTAATATCTTCTTGTATGTTTTAAAAAAATATTTTTCACCAATCATTTTATAAGACAACGTAAGTAATAATACAACATATATAAAGTAACAAAATAAGAATTTAACTATTAAAGCTGTATAAATAAGGAAAATTATTTCTTAGGTATTCTAAAATTTGATCATTTATCATCTAAATACTCTATTAATTTAATATATACAATAAGGTGTCATGAGATAAGAAATTTTTTCACTTGTGCATATACTGTGTTAAAATATAGTGAATTTTCATTGATTTTCGGCCAATTTCTGCCAAAAAATTGATGTGTTATAAATACCATATTATCAAAAAGTTGTCCACATTCTAACAAAAATTACTTATATGTTATTACAAAATGTGTCATGTTAGCATTTTTACACAAAAGAAATTATTGCATTATAATATAGGAAACATATAGATTGCTGTTTTCATTTAAAGTATACTAAATTTTGACAAAAGATACCTAATTTATCAGAAAATTTTTAAACTTCAGGGTACATTATTGTATATTACTGAATTATTATAGTACTTATGTAATAAATGCTAAAATATTACTTGGATAATTTTCTTCTATAATATTATATAACAATTCAAATTAATTAAAAGTTGTTCTGTTGTAACAATAACAAAGTAATATCCAAGCTGCTTTTAATTATTTAGTCTAATTCTTGTTCGATATTTGACGTTAAATGTCTACAGTGCAGTCTGATTTATTTTGATTCGATCTCAATTTGCATGATAATAACTGCGAAGGTTTTTGAGTTAAATGTCTACAATACAGTCTAATTTATTTTGATTAGATCTCGATTTGCATGATAATAACTGCGAAAGTTTTTGAGTCACTTAGAATCATGATTTTCCTCGTTTTGAAAGGGAAGTCATTTTCCCTCATATGAGGGAAAAAGGTTTTCTATGAGCTAATGACGCTCCAAATAAAGAAAAAGGGGAAAACTACTTTTTAGAATGTGGTTTTTTCCCGAAACAAATGGAGCCCAAATTTTAACATAGTAATAAAACTTTAAGACATATATTAAATATAAAACTAATACAAGTTTTACTGAATAATATTTTAATGATATTTCAATATATATATATATATATATATATATATTACTAATGACACTGGGTTTATTGTTGTTGTTTTTGTTGTGTATATATATATATAATACTGTCATAAATTCTAAGCAAAAATTGCTTGAGTGATAAAATTTTAACATTAATGTATTTTATTTTAGGGTAATGTTATTATAATAATAATAAAATTATTATTGTCAGAGTAACTTCGTAAAGTTTTTTGACAATTATTCACTATAAGTTACATCATTACTGTGACAATAATTATTATTAGCATAACAATAAAAATAGCGTCATTTTACAGGGAATTGGTATTGACATGGGTAAAATTATTATTATCAAAGCTGATGTGACTTACTAACAATCCGAACAAAAATTCGCATTGAAAATTATGATCTTACACGAACAATAGCAATTTTGCATGACAATAACATTTTACCCATTTTAATTTTTGTATATACAAGAGGTAATGTTATTGTTAGATAAAATTGTTATTGTCCAAGTAAAACTCTAATTTCTATAGTAATTTCATAATTCTCACTATTTATAAATTACATTATTAGTCTGCAATAATAATATTTATTACTAACATAATAACAAATCCCCCCAATGTTGTACAAAAAAAAAAAAAAAAGGGTTTAATGGTATATGAAAACTTTAAAGAGTGGGGTAAATCTATCTAATATATTATTACAAAACTATCACTCCCCATAACCCGCCTAAAATTCTCCATTTTAATAATTCTACAATTTTAACTCATTTCATCACAAAGTACTTTTCAAAAAAAAATAAAATAAAATAAAAAATAAAATATCCATTAAGAAAAAGACATATCCCTTGATGAAAGAATAAATTTTTTAATAAAAAGATATTTTTTTTGATATAATTTTTAGTAAAGAGATGCGTCTTTCATTGAAGAGACATATTTATGAATGAAGATATATGTCACTTAATAAAAAGCTGTGTTTATTAATGAAAGAACATGGCTATTGGTATTTTGATAGAAATCACCCCTTCCTTCTCTATAAATAAATATATGAACATGAAAGATGATTAAAAAGTGATTAAGATGGAGAAATCAGATTTTTTTCGATGTCCATACTAAATGGTTATTTAAGAATTGCTATTAATTAAGGTATATACCGAATCTTATTGTGTGAAAATCATAAAGATTCAAGATCTATTATAATTTTTATTATATGCATTAATGTTTATACATAATATAATTACAACGTCACAATATAAAAAATTAAGAACATAAACATCTCTCTACATCGTAGGGAATAAT
The DNA here is from genome assembly GCA_018398585.1 of Simmondsia chinensis. NCBI lineage: Eukaryota > Viridiplantae > Streptophyta > Magnoliopsida > Caryophyllales > Simmondsiaceae > Simmondsia > Simmondsia chinensis. Next base: position 32,099,967 of record JAGTTD010000002.1, on the reverse strand, counting down.
ACTCATTATTACAAATAATAAATAAATAAATAAATCTTTATTATTAGGGAAAAATACATGAGATAGAAGAGCCACCGCATTTCCCCATCCCATTCGCGGTCTCCATGAAAGCTAGTGGGAGGGAGGGAGAGAGAGAGAGAGATGAGGATAGTAGAACTGTTCTTGGTGGCGAGCATCCCAGTGTTGAAGGTGCTTTTGATTACAGCTCTCGGCTCTCTTCTGGCCTTACCCTGCTTTGATTTATTGGGTGAAGTCGCCAGCCTACACATTAACAAAGTACGTTTCCCCCTTCTTTCTTTTTGGTCTTTCCATTTTACAAGTTTAAATCATTGGGTTAAAGTTTATCATATCTAAGTGATAAAATATTTAAAATTAAGGGTAATCCGCTCTATATATCAAAACAAAACGTTTACATAAGTTATATCAAAACATTTGGTGATTTTATATTGTAATATGCTCTCACACACAAATGGTTGATTTTACACATTTGGCTTTTGCATCATATTGATGTTATGTATTGTATTGATTATTAAGATTCAAAAATCAATCATCAAAGGAGAAAATTCAAATTGGGAAGAACAAAAGAAAGCAAGTTTGGGGAGGCCACAGGAACTGCCTCGAATCCTCCAGAAATAATTTTTTTTTTTGATAGAGGCCTTAAAAATAATTCTTCCTCTAACGCGCTCCTTGTGTAAATATTAGTGAACAACCAATTATTTTCATATTTTACCGAGTTTTCTCACACAAATTGGCATTACATTGAAAGCGTGGATTTTGCACAGACTAATCTCACATCTTACGCTGAAGTTATCTTACAAAGTGTGTTTATGTATGAATCCCCAAATTATTGTAAATTAATTTTTTTTATGTTAGCCGTTTAATACATATTTTGTTGGAAAAAATAAACAAAAATTATACCTCAATAGCGTGGAAATGGAGAGTTACCGATGAAGTAGAGCTGAGCGAGGCACGGATCACGCTTTCTTTAAGACGGTTTCTGCGGTCCTACGGATAAGCCCGATGCAGTAGGTAAACAGAGCGCCGTCCCCAGAATACAAAGCTCAACTATCGCCAGCGCTCTTAGACCCTGCACTAATCTAAGAGGCTAAAACTACCAAACACTCTTAACTCAAAATAAAAGATGGGAACTATAGGCAAGTAGAAGAAGAAGAAAGCTAGTTGTTGTATATATAAAATATCACATTTTAATCCCTATTTAGAGGGTAAAACAAGATCAAAAACACTAATGATAAAATTAATTTTTTTTTTACCCGTTGAGTATTAACAAGGCCCATATAATTGCATTTGCGGCGTTACTGTAGCGCCAAAGCCCAACTAAATGCTTTTTGTAATAGTGCCGTTGGGCTTGCGTTACAGTAGTGACCAACGGCAATTTGCTTTTTCATTTTGTTTTCCCTCTTTTTTATTATTATTATTATTATTATTATTATTATTATTTTTAAAGGAAGAGCAAATAGGAATTTTTATTAAAAACTAACAATTCCCCACCTTTTAATAAAAATTTGAGTTAAGCAGAACTTTCATACATCATAAGGGTGGCCTCGCCTTGAAACCCTTACTAGTATTTCAACAATTCTTGTACTAGAGCCAAAGTGGGCTTAGCCTTGAAACTTTAGCTTCTTAAAGGCACGTAGAACGTATCACACACACGAAAGCTCATAGTGTACATCAGTTTTGGAAGTTCGCACATTACGGCCCTGTGCATTCCTGGATTTCATGAGCGCTCTAGAGAACTTGCCCGAGTTCTCATAAGAGGCGGCCTTTACCTCTACACTCATATAGGTGAGTCCGTCAAGGATGTGCTCATAGCCACACATCCCACCCGTATGGGCTACAGACTACATTAAGAGCTGTATTAGCTCAACCTCAATTACGGCCACAAGTAAGCATGCTCGACACCACAGGGATGGGCTATCAATTAATATCAAATAACGCATGCTACCCCCGTTACTCTATGATTCGTTTGTCCCTTTTCAGGGTATCCTCCTGAGCAACTTATTCTTCTTTGGGTTTCAGCCCCATCCCCCTCGATGTCATCCAGATCTTATCTCTAGCTAGAGCTTTTGTTAACGGGTCAGCAATATTATCGTGTGACCTCACATGAACAATATTCATGGCGCCATTAGTAAGATGTTCTCTTACTATACTATGTTTTCTTCTCACAGACCTGAATTTTCCATTATAGTATTTATTATGCACACGTCCAATCGCCGCAGTGCTATCACAATGCAACAATATGGATGGCACTGGTTTCTCCCACATAGGAATATCATATAATAAGTTTCTCAACTAGTTAGCCTCCTCACAGGCTATAGATAGAGCAATAAGCTCTAGCTCCATTGTCGATTTTGCTATAATTGTTTGCTTCTTTGATTTCCAGCATATTGCACCACCACCTAAGGTAAACATATACCCACTAGTAGACACATTATCTCCAGTGTGAGAATTCCAATCTGCATCACAAAAACCTTCAACAACAGCTGGAAACCTATTATAATATAAAGCATAATTCACAGTTCTTTTTAGATATCTCATTAGATAATTAATAGCAGTCCAATGAAGGAAAGATGGTTTGTGTGTGAACCTACTCAAAACATCAAATGCATAAGCAATATCAGGACGTGATGTATCTGCAGCATATCTGAGACTACCAATAATTTTAGCATATTCACTTTGATTAATAACATCCTCATTCTGTTTAGTGGGAACCAATTTAACATTTGGATCTAACGGTGTGCTAGCAGGCTTACAATCATAGTATTTAAATTTTCTCATGATCTTTTCTACATAATGAGATTGATCAAGTAAAATACCATTGCTAAATCTATTTAATTTTATACCAAGGATAACGTTAGCCACGCTCATATCTTTCATGTCGAAATTCTTTTTGAGCATATTCTTTGTAGAATTTATGACATCTAGATTAGTGCCGAAAATTAGTAAGTCATCTACATACAAGCTAATCATCACATGAGAGATGCCAACAAACTTATAATATATACATTTGTCACTCTTATTTATTTTAAACCCATTATCTACAAAACAAGCATCGAATTTTTCATGCCATTATTTAGGGGCTTGTTTAAGCCCATATAGAGACTTGGTTAATTTACACACTTTATGTTCGCTACCCGGTTCTACAAACCCTTCAAGTTGGTCCATGTAAATTTCTTCAATTAAGTCTCCATGTAAGAATGCCGTTTTTACATCCATTTGATGTATTTCTAAATTGTGTACAGCGGCTATGGCAACTAGCACCCGAATAGAAGAGACTTTAGCTACGGGTGAGTATGTATCAAAGAACTTAATATCCTCCTTCTGTGTAAAGCCTTTTGCTACCAACCTAGCTTTAAACTTATCTATAGAACCATCAGGCTTACGTTTTCTTCTAAGAATCCACTTACATCCTATAGTTCTGCAACCTTCGGGTAGATCTACTAACTTTCATGTTTTATTAACACATAAAGAGTCCACTTCATCATTAATCGCTTCTCTCCAAAATTCACAATCAGGTGAAGTGAGAGCTTCCTGTATGGACTTAGGTTCATCTTCGACTAAACATATTACATCTTCAATAACAAGAGGATGTTCTTGTATATTATAAATTAAATAATCGGGGCCAAAATCCTTTTGAATCCTTGATCTCTTACTTCTTCTAGGTTCTACAGTTGAAGAATCTATTGGAAATGTATTATCAGGTTCAACCTCTGAGGAATTTTCAATATGCCCATCAATTTTTGTTTTAAAAGGAAACTTGTCTTCATAAAATATAGCATCCATTGTCTCTATAACTATATTATCCTCTAGGTTCAAGAATCTATATGCTTTACTATGAAAGGCATATCCTATAAAGACACACCTAATAGCTCTTTCTCCTAATTTGGGAATTTTGGGGTCTGTTTTCCTAGCAAAGGCTAAACAACCCAAAACCTTTAAGTAATTCAAGTTAGGTCGTCTCCCTCTCCATAATTCATAAGGTGTTTGGAGTATTTTTTTCCGAGGTACTCTGTTAAAAACATAATTGGCAGTGAGTATAGACTCCCCCCATAAATTCTTAGGTGCACTAGAGCTAACCATCATAGCATTAATATAGCCAATTAGTGTCCTATTTTTACGTTCTGCCACCCCATTTGAGGGAGGAGAGTAACCGGGAGTAACTTCATGCACTATCCCTTCTGAACAAATAAACTCTATTAACCCTACAGTCTTATATTCCCTACCTCTATCAGTTCTAAAACTTTTAATCTTTTTATTAAAGCGATTCTCTACTTCTCTCACAAAAATTTTGAATTTTTCGAATGCTTCACTTTTATTTTTAATTAAGTAGACATAGGTATACCTAGAAAAATTATCGATAAATGTTATAAAATATCTTTTACCACCACGGGTTAAAATTTCTTCAAATTCACATATATCAGAATGAATGAGTTCTAATAATTCGGTACTCCTATGAACCGACTTGTGAAGGCTTTTACTAATCTTGGTCAGACTACAATTTTCACATTTTTCAAACCTATTACTAAGTTTAGGAATTAAACCAAGAAAGCACATAGAGTTCATATACTTGCTATTAACATGACAAAGACATGCATGCCAAACGTTGGCACAAGAAACAATATAAACGGAAACTGAGTTATCTTTATTTATTTCAATGTTTAACTTGAACATACCATCACATGCAAACCCTTTCCCAACAAAGACATTATTTTTGGTGATCACATATTGGTCAGATTCAATAGTTTGCTTAAAACCCGCTTTATTTAGCAAATATCCAGACATTAGATTTTTGCGGATTTCAGGGGTATGTAACACATCTTTAAGGGTCAAAACACGACCAGAAGTAAATTTAATTTCAATTTCTCCAATGCCTAAAACTTTAGTCGTGTGAGAGTCACCAAGTAACACTTTTTTCTCAACCTCTACCAGGGAATAGGTTTTAAACAAATTTCGGTCATGACAAACGTGTCTAGAGGCACCCGTGTCAGCCCACCATCCATCGTAATTCTCTAATAAATTGATTTCTGTTAGCATAGCCACAAGTGGCTCCTTGGTCACATTAGCTTGAGGTGTAGGTCCATTTTTCCTATAACGACAATCTCTTGCAAAATGACCCATTTTCCACAATTAAAACAAGCAACATTAGTACGTTTATGTTGCCCTTGACCATTAGGTGGGTTGCCTTGTTTTTTTATATTTCTGACCGAATTTAAAACTATTTTTAGGACCATTTTTACGATGTCCATTATATTTCATTCCATTCCTCTTAGGTTTTAGATAGGCATTGGACTTATTAGTTTGACCCTTAGGAGTGTTTTCATGGGTAGAAATAAAATTTACCTTATTGCGGTCTCCATTAGTTACCTCATTGTTTTCTTGTTTTCTTGCTTCTTCTTCACATTGTAGTCAAACCATGAGGCTCTCGGTTGTTAGCTCCTTTTGCTTGTGACGAAGCCTCTTCTGGAATTCTTTCCAAGACTCGGGAAGTTTATCTATTATAGTAGCTACTTGCATTTGTTTATCTATTTTTACGCCCTCAATTTTGATGTCATTAACAAGATTGAGGAGTTCTCGTGTTTGTATTTGGACCGACTTATCCTCTACCATTTGAAAACGGAAAAATTTGCTACAAGCGTACTTTTTCACCCCGGCTTGTTCAGTATCATATTTTTGTTGTAGCGCTGTCCAAATTTCATTTGCACTTTCATAGTTAAGAGAGTAATAATCATAAAGATCATCGGAAAGGCAATTGAGAATATAATTTTTGCAATCTTTTTCATCATTTTGCCATTTTTCAACCAAGGTAGCATGTTTCTTTTTTTTCCTCATCACTCATTTTAGTGACATCTTTCTCATTAGGGTCCTCGTTATTGAGAATCCATACTACCTTTATGAGTTTCAAATAAAATAAGACATTTTTTGCCCAACGTTTGAAATGCTTACCGGAAAAACGGAAAGGCTTGTTAAGATAATTGGAAATAGGTGTAGTAGAGATAGTATTGGCTATAGTGGAATCCATGAAACCGTCTTAAAATTGTTGGAAAAAATAAACAAAAATTATACTTCAATAGCGTGGAAATGAAGAGTTACCGATGAAGTAGAGCTGAGCGAGGCACGGATCACGCTTTCTTTAAGACGGTTTCCACACTCCTACGGATAAGCCGGATGCAGTAGGTAAACAGCGCGCCGTCCCCAGGATACAACGCTCAGCTATCGCCAACGCTCTTAGACCCTGCACTGATCTAAGAGGCCAAAACTACCAAACACTCTTAACTCAAAATAAAAGATGGGAATTATAAGCAAGTAGAAGAAGAAGAAAGCTAGTTGTTGTATATATAAAATATCACATTTTAATCCCTATTTGTAGGGTAAAACAAGATCAAACACACTAATGATAAAATTAAATTTTTTTTTACCCGTTGAGTATTAACTAGGCCCATATAATTGCATTTGTGGCGTTACTGTAGCGCCAAAGCCCAACTAAATGCTTTTTGTAATAGTGCCGTTGGGCTTTCGTTACAGTAGTGCCCAACCGCACTTTGCTTTTTCATTTTTTTCCCCCTTTTTTTGATTATTATTATTATTATTATTATTATTATTATTATTTTAAAAGGAAGAGCAAATAGGAATTTTTATTAAAAACCAACATATTTTATAACTTGTATTTGTATTTCTTCCAATACAAAGCAAGATATTAGTTGAAAATGATTATACTTAAGCTCTGTTTGGCACATTGTTGGAATTGCAATTGTAATGTGGAATTGTAATTCCAATTTCAATTCTAATGGAATTGGAATTCAAATAGAATTGAAATTTCATTGCTTGGTTCACCAAAGAAATTGGAGATCAGAATTATAATTACATAGTCATTCGAGTCATCTACGGTTTTCGGTCAATTGAGTTGGAGTATTTCAAGTTCTAAATCAACTACAGTTAGACGGATTACATTGAGTTCAAGTTATTATGGCCGGAGCGATTCACTTTGAATTCAAGTTATTAAACTTTCGAGTCAAATTGAGTCAAGTATCGCGTCGAATCATTTGGTGCTCAAGTTATCTAATATTTTTAGTTAATTGAGTTAGGTCTTTTCGGAATTCATGCTACTTGTGATCGGGTAGGTCATTTAAAGCTTAGATTATCTTAATTTTGGGACAAATGAGTTGTATCATTTCAAATTTTGAGTCATCTTAGGTTGAGTTTGAGATGGGTCGGGTCATTTTAGGTATTGGTCATATTATGTTTTTGATCCATTTGGTCGGGTCATTTCGACTTCAGCCCTGCTTGTTTACATCACATTTAAGTCGAGTAGTTTCATTTTCTAGATTTGAGGCATCTCAATTTTCATGTCAATCGGTTTGGGTCAGTTTAGACCAGCTAAGATGATTTTGGTCACTTCAAGTTTAAGTTAGTTGAGTTGGGTGATTTTGAGATTCGGAACAAATTTTAGATTGTGTTTAAGTCAATAGATTTTGAGTCATTTTAGATTTGGGTTAATCAAGTAGGGTCATTTTGGGTTTTTAGGTTAATGGTGTTAATATGGACTTGTAATTCTTTACCCCAGCCTCAACCCTAATTCCATATTCCAAACACAACATTGTATCTAGATTAAGGATGTACATTTTATATTTTTCAAAATCTACAATTTAACTCTCAAACTATTATAGGTAACACCATCAAATACAACAACAACCAGTCCCTGTGCTTCAAGGGCTCCTGCTTACGCAGGGTCTTTAGGCCGGGGGGGGGGGGGGGGGGGAGGGTAGGATGAACACAGTCTTACCCCATTAGGATGGGGTAACAACATCAAATACAAGTCAAAATTGACGTAATTACACTACTCTCCAATCTATCAGTATTTTAGAATGAGTAGCTATAGACATAAATGTAATCATGTATAATTTTACATAAATTTAATCATGTACAACTTTTTTGTCAGCAAAATTTTAACGAATTTGTTATATATAAAGTCGAATACAATAACAACAACAAGCTCAGTGCCTCAAGGGCTCCCACGTGAGCAGGGTCTGGGGGGGTAGGATGTACGCAGCCTTACCCTATCAAGTGAATACATATATAAAGTCAAATAATAAACAAATATATTAAATTTCATTAAATTCTTGTCCAGGAAGCGCAGATACTTTTTTTTGGCTAGAGTATCGGTGTCCGACATGTATCTGACACCGACATGCCTTCGTCACGCCTCGATACATGTCCAATACGTGAAAAAGTATCCGATACTTCTTTTTTTAAATTTTGAATTTCCGACACGTTTCTAATACGTTTCCAACACGCTTCCGACATGCTTCCGATATGTGTCCTACATATGAAAATGTATCCAATTCGATTTTTTTTTAATTTTGAATTTCTGACACACTTCCGATATGTCCCGACACATTTTTGAAGGTTTGACTTTAAAAATATAATATTATAGTATTATAATATGTGTTTGATACGTAAAAAAAAATATCTTTTTTTTTTAAATTTTGAATTTTTGACACACTTTCGATTCTTTCCGATACATTTAAAATGCATATTAGATAGTTTAAATATATTGTGCACATTTAAATATTATTATATTTAAATAAAATTAAAAAATAAACTAATATTTTAAAAAGTTGACTAATAATATAGCTGGCCACTGCAGCAAGTTAGTTTTTTGATAAAGTAACTCAATTAATTCGTATTTGATAAATTTGAATTGAGAGAGATTTGCTTTAAAGGGGGAGAGAGAGAGAGAGAGAGAGAGAGACAGAGAGTCCATCGTCCTGCCCGGCCTAAGCCCATCTCCTGTGCATCAACCCCTTGCGTCTTCGCTGCTTTAGAATGTCACTTTATTTAGTTAATTTGATGGTACCATGCTTTCTAATTGAGTGATTCCAATATATAAACAATGACCAATAGTTAATTTGATAAAAACTCATTTTTTTAATCAATTACATGGACTCTATATAAAAAATATATAATTTTGAAGTAGTGTGTCCCTTAGGTGTCGTATCTTAATTTTTGGAAAAAATCACGTATCGGCCTGTCGGTATCGTGTCGTATCTCGTATCCGTATGCATATCCGTGCTTCCTAGATTCTCATACCAAATTTTATTAGCTTCAGTTAGAGATGGCCAACGGGCAATGAGGAGGCCCGGGCTAGGCCCAATGGTAAGTGCCCGTTTAGGCATTATAACTTATTTTACGATTGTATTTTTTATTTACATTGCTATAATTGTATATTTTAATAAGTTATAATACATTTTATTTTATAAAATATATTTGTAATATTATAACGTACTATTATATTATTATAGTTATATTTTTGTAACAAGTTATATACATTTTATTTTATAAAATATATTTATAATTTTATAAGATACTATTATGATTGTATTGTATGTTATACATATATTCTTTTTTTTTTTAAAAAAAAAAGAGGGCCGGCTCTGGCCGGGCTCGCTGGGCCAAGGCCAGGGCCTAGCCTGGCCCAAGGGCTAGGCCTGCAGGCCTAGGCCGACCTAGACACGACCAGTGGCCACCCCTAGCTCCGGTGACAATTATATGTGATCTAACACCCTCACAAGTACATAAAGAAACTCACACCTCTATTTGTTTTTTACATCATTGTGTCACCAACTCCTTTTCTCATTCTCTTTTCTAGGGGTGTGCAAAATACAGTTTAAACCATAATCTAAACTGAACCAAACCGTAAATTACGGTTTGGTTTGGTTAATTTGGTTTATGGTTTGAAAAATTATGGTTTGATTTAAGAAACTTTGGTTATTAGGATTTACAGTTTAGGTTTGGTTTAAAACCAAACTTAAACCATAAATCATAAAAATCATAAACTAAAGAATCCAATGATTATTTATATCCTCAAAATCATAACAAGTTATATTAGTGGCAAAATTTACTTGATAACTCAATAAAAATAATTAGGATTATTTATACCAAAGGCCTTTGTACTTTTCTAATCTTGTCAACTTAAGCTTTATACTTTTAATTATGTCAATTTAGTCCCTTTATAATTTAGATTATGTCAATTTAGTTATTTGGTTAAATTTAGCTTAAGGTAATGATGTAATTTTTAACAACAGAACCATATTAGATGCAAGTAATATTTATTCGTTGATTCAATATAACCCAATCTGTGACTAAACTATTAAATATTTCATTAACAACTTAACAAAAATTTTAACAGACCCAATGTTACTGCTGAATTTTCCAAAAAACATTACTACTGAATTTAACAAACTAATTTTATATGTTCGTAGTTTTTGTTTATGTAGTATAACCATAGATTATACTATTAATTAGGAAAAGAAGTAAAGTTTTCGTATTTTTTTTATGTTTTTGTAGTTAATGATGATTTTAATATTGATCAAATTATATTTATATTAGTGCTAATAATAATTTTTATATTATAATGGTTAAAACCATAAACCGGACCGGACCGGACCGGACTGGACTAGAATTACGTTATGAGATGAAACGGTTTAGTTTTGGCTTAAAAAATTTTCAAACTGTATTTTTACGGTTTGGTCCAATTTGGTAACCATAACTGCTAAGCCGGATCGCGTGCATCCTTACTCCTTTCTATTCCATAAAAGGAAATAGAAAAGGCCCTACCAATTTTCAGCCCCACCTACAATGTGGGGCCAATGAAAACAACATTTCTTTCCTTTTTTTTCTTTTTCTCATTTCATTGTTGTTCTATTTTCTTTTCCCCTTTTTTTGTTTTGGACTCATCTAAAAATTAAGACTAAAAAAAATATGAGTTGGATCCAACAATTCTTTCCCTCCAACACATATGAAAAACCTCAATACATTAATACGAAATTGAAGCTTCTCCACATCTATAAATCACACGTTTTTGAAAAACGTGTTTCACCCTCGTTACTCACCTAATCACTTTCATCAAGCACATGTGAATTCTTTGAGTTTTTGGTAGCCTTTATCAAAACCAATTTCCTTTTCATGACCATCATTCTCCCATCTCGAGCAGGATGGTTATAACCCAACTCATCAAGCATTTTCAAAGAGATCGAATTTCTTTGGAGTCAATAGCACATACCTCACTTTGGATAACATCCTCACCTTCCATTATGCATCTTAATCTAAATGTCTCCGACACTTCAGTCTTGACACCTTCAACATTACCCATAACCGTCCCATCACACTTTTCGTAGGAGAAGAACATCTCCTTCTTTGCACATTCATGACGGGAGCACCCTAGATCTAGGACCCCAGAATGCTGCTCCTCTATCTTGAACATTTGTAGGTTCACTTTTATTTTCTTGCAGAACACTTGACGATGACCCACTTCCTGACAATGATAGAGCTTGTTGTCCCTATGATCTCTCATATGTCTAGTAACGGCCCGATATTATCTCTAGTGTCATATCGGCATGCTGCTTCTCCCACTACCGGAACTTGCTGCCAAAGCTGCTCCATTATCGTGGCTCGGTCGTGTTACTTTCATCGACTTTTCATTTTCTAACACAACGACAATGGTCTCATCCAATTTCAAAGTTCTTTTTCAATTAGAATTATCATCATGGTTGTTTAGGATTTAAGGAGAGAACTCAACAAAACAAAAGCCTTGTTTTCCTTTTCGAACTTTTTATCCAAACGAGCCAATTGAGAGATAAAGTTAAACTTGTTTATATTATCTCTCAAATTTCTACCTTTTCCCTCCTCAATCTTATAAATCTCTGTTCAGATACTACTTATTTGCAAGGGACTTCGACTTATAAATGTTTTCTAATTTTTCCATGACTTAAGCGACTTTTAATCTCATACGATGTATTTAATATCTTGGGTAATGCAACTCCTGCAATCATCATGGGTTGTACTCTCGGGCCTCTTGTCAAGTAGTACCTTGTGCAATCCTTATTGAACAAGGAGGTTTTTCACCATACTTTGCTATAAAGTGAAATTGTTCTTTTCATTGAATAATTTAATCTTGAACTTTATACCTCCAAAGAAATTATTGGTTTGCGAGACATCTCCACAAACTTTAGGCCTCGGAATCCAACCTAGCTCTGATACCATGCGTTAGGAAAAATCATAAATAGGGACAAATAGAAGTTAAAAAAAATAGCACACCAGAATTACGTGCAAACCCTATCTCAACTAGAGAAAAAAGTAACGGATCCTATCGGATATCAATTCTCACTATGAATTTTTTGAAATTATAATGTCTAATTGAAATTAAAACCTCATGTATCTGCCTTTTTACCGACGCTTATATATGTGATCACATGCTCTTACAACTTCTTTTTGAATTGGAAATATCTTCACGGGGTAAGGGGATGTCCCTCGAACCTTAGACCTGCATGTTGGCATATTGCCACCCTAACTATCAAGCTATAACGAGGAAGGACACGCACCCCCTCACATGTACAAAAGCAGAAGTCAGACATCTCTCCGGCCACTTTGAACACCGTGAATAACGTGGCACCAAGGAACAACAATTTTTTTCCATTTTTCGTGCATTTCTTTTTATTTTATTTTATTTTATTTTTGTCTTACTTTTTGTTGTTTTGGAAAAATTTTTGTCCAAACATTTTATTTTTGTGTGCGTTTTCTTTTCAAATTTATTTGTCTAATTTGGAGTTTATTTTGGGAAAAAATTTTTAGTGTTCATCTTGTTGATTTTTTCAAATCGATTTTTCACGTAAATTTTAAAAATATGTTTTCAGTGTTTTTGATTTGTATTAGCATTATTAGAAATAAAGATATTCCCAAATTTCACCAAAAGAAAAAAAAAAAAATCACTAAAGGCCAGTTAGGAAATTGAAAAATCTTCTTCTAAAAGTAAAATCAAACAATTTAATCTGTCAATTTTTAAGGCAAAAATGACAAAAGAAACTTGCATAAATGATTAACTTAATGGATAAAATGATGATTTTTCAAAAGTGATAGGATAAAGTATTTGGTTTATTCCATGGTGAGGTTTTTCTGTTTTAGAGCCGAAACATAGGAAGAGTTTATGCAATTTACCCTAATAGTTTTACGCTCTAAGAAAACATGATCTAATACTTGTTCATTAATTGTTTTCAGGTTGTGTTTTATGTATTCAATCCAGCCCTTGTGAGTAGCAACTTGGCCAAAACTGTTACATTTGACAGCTTTGTGTCACTGTAAGCTTCTGTTTTCCTTTCATTTTTGCATAACTTATGTTAAAATTATAACATTTATTTGCAGTTTAATTTTGCTGGGTAAATGTGGCTGATTATGTGTTACATCATTCAGGTGGTTCATGCCAGTGAATATCCTGATTACATTTATTATAGGCTCAGCATTTGGGTGGGTACTTACTAAAGTTACCAGGGCTCCTCAGCATCTCAAAGGCCTCATAGCGGGTTCATGTGCTGCTGGTAAAATGTCCATTCTACCCTTGTTTGAATTATTGTCTTGGTCGTGGAGTTGCTAAAATGGGTGTTGGAGGTTGATGAACTATTCGTGTTCGAACTCGATTAATTTGGTGTTTGTTTGGGTCTTATGTATCGCTCAGTTTAGCTCGATAATGAATTAATGGTGGTTTGTCAATACCTTGAGTAGCTTGCTGATGCATGACAACTGTCCATTAGTAACTCAAATAGATTAACTTGATAATGAGCTTGATTCGATTGTACACAATATCTCATCAAACTGAGTTGGTGCAGCAGACGGGAAATTCATTTTTAAGGCTCACCTTGAGTTGAGCTTAAACTTTTTAAGTCTTATTGATTGCATTAAGGCTTATTCTCTCTCCTCACTTTTTTTCTGAAGGCCAAGAGGAAGCCAGTTATCACTAAAGGATTTTGGGTGCGAGGATAATTTTTAGAATAGCAAGAAGCATAGGCATGATTTATTTTTTCACATTTCGCGTCAATTTGGGATGCACATAAGCAGCGCCAAGTAGGAGCTCATTAAGCTCGAGGCTCAACTTACAAACATTTTACTTGGCTTGAGGCTAGCCTCACTTGGAGATGTTAAGCTCGAGCTCAATCAGCTTTGTTGAGCTTGAATCCATGCAGCCCAATAGTCTCGAAGCCAAGCACTCATTTAGGCTTAAATGTTGTCCTACTGGTGCTCGAACTTGACTCATTTATGCACAATTAGATTCATAGTCAAACTCGAAATTGTCTAATATAGGCCAGGCCAACTGAGCTTGTGTTTTATCAAGCTCAGACTCGACTCTCTTAGCTAAATAAGCCGGCTCAATTGGGTTCAAGCTCTAAACAAGTGGAGTCTTTTAATTTTGTGATCGAATATTTATGATGATGTACATTGAACAGGGAACATGGGGAACCTACTTTTAATCATCATACCAGCAGTATGTAAAGAGAAAGGAAGTCCCTTTGGAGCATCTGACACTTGCCAATCATATGGACTTGCTTATGCTTCCCTTTCCATGGCGGTATATGATTTTTATGTCATTTTGCTTCCTCTTTTTTGGAGCATAAGCTTCTTTTAACCTCATGTTCGCAATCATTTGAATAAATAGCAATAAAATGTTCGTTAATTAATGTAAATAAAACCAGTTGATGATGATATGGCTTAGTAACATACTGCCTTTTATTTGATTCTATGATTGCTTATTGACAAGCGTTAACAACAACAATGACAATAAAAAGCCTAGTGCCTAAAAAGGCTCCCACTGAGACAGGGTATGGGGAGGGTGAGATATACTTAGCCTTACTACTATAAGATGCTATCTAGAAAGGAGGTTGTTTTCAAAGGGCCTCCTAACCCTAAAAAGCTATTAACAAGTCTTTAGTCTATATAAAATATAAATGCCAGCTACTAGTCAGTTAGTTGCCTCTTTCTTTGTAAAGATGAATTGATAACTTTCTAATCGTGAAGTCAAATTGCAGTTCACAATTAGAGTGTCCCAAGACATTACATAATAGGTGGTGACCATATTATGATTTTCGAAGGAAATACAAGTTGCTTTTAACCATTATTTGAGCAAAATTCGAATGAATGCCCAATTAATTTTTATGGAAGAGAAGGGATTTAAACCTAGGAGATATTGTTCTCGAGCTTGACCCTTCGTATTGTGTTTACATATGTATACTTTTCTAACTATGCTCCAGTAAATAAAAATATATTATTTTTCCATTACGCACATGTGTTTGTATGTGTGTGTGTGTATATATATATATATATATATATATATATATTGTTAACGAAATTCAAATTCATGTTTCAGATAGGAGCTATATATCTATGGACCTATGTATACAACATTGTGAGAATCTCCTCAAGTCAGATCAAAGAAAGGATTGAAACAAATGGATCTGCCATTAATGGGAAGGACAATGAGGCAACTTCATCAACTAAGGAACCACTTCTTCCATCTGAGGATTCCATTTCCATTGCCCATACTGATCATTCTCTAGAACCATCTTCCGAAGCTAAGGTGAAAATAAGGGAGAAATAATGTTTGATGCATGGTTTTAAGTCGCGGGTAACAGTTGTACAACAACAACAACATCCCAGTGCCTAAAAGGCTTCCGTCATTGCAAGGTTAGGAGGGAGGGTGTATGTAGCCTTGCTCTATTGGACAAGTCCAATTGTGCAGACACCCCTTGTTTAAACTCGAGCTCAATAAGACTTATTGAGCTCAAATTTGAGCTAAGCTCTCATTGAGCTTTCGAACCTTTATTCGAACTCGATTCTATAAGATATTAGTGTATTTGATGTTTGGCTCAAATCAACCAGGTATTCTATCGAGTCGATTCCAACAAGTTACCTAGTCGAGCTGAGCTTGTTATTGAGCCGAATTAATCTCATAATTGAGCCGAGATTGCTATTGAGCCAAACTATTCAAGTTATTATCAACCATTGTCAAGCCATTTTAGCTGACATCGACTGTCAGAAAGCCCTTATCGCACTCCTTAATGAGCTCTTAGTAAGTCCTTATTGAGTTGTGCGCGGACAATGACGAATTGAGCACTTTGTTTGGACTCGGCCTAAACTCGACTTAATAAGCTAATGAAGCCCCCAATTGAATAAGAACAAGCCATAATTGATTTTGAACATAAGTAGTTCATGAAACTTTTGGTTCATTTACACCCCTATTTGATTCAAGGTTTGATGCTCTTTTTCTGAAATAAGAATCCATCAAGCTCTTTCTGTTTTCCAAATCAGCCGCAATGCCATCTCAAACGGTTTTAAAATGCGGTTCCAGTTGCAGATTTGCGAAAAGTCGGATCTATGGAGTAGACGTGTGAATCGCGATTATCGTGGGATTTTGTAACAGGATAGCTATGCTGATTTTTGTCTAAAATCCATGAGTTTGATTGATGGCAGAGTCCATTATCATACAGGATAATGCATCATCTGAGGAACTTCGCTGTGAAGATGAACCTCAAATCAGTGTTCACTCCTTCAACTAGTGGAGCGGTATCCTCTCAATACTCTTTTTCTGTTGTTTATATCACCGTTGTCAAGAAACTAACTACCTCAAAAGCTTAATGTCACAGGATGACTGTTTGAAGCTTAGTCACCACGTGCGCCACTCAGTGACACCTCCGCTTGTGACACTAAGTCAGGCTACCAACCCACTTAAGGCACGAGACCTTAGTATGTAGCAGAAGATTGAAATAAGAAGCTTGGAGAGATGTGAGAAATATGAAGGGACAAGTGTATTACACAAGGGAAGAGTATTTACAATTGCACTTGACTTGAGAGCTTGGT
Organism: Simmondsia chinensis; assembly: GCA_018398585.1. NCBI lineage: Eukaryota > Viridiplantae > Streptophyta > Magnoliopsida > Caryophyllales > Simmondsiaceae > Simmondsia > Simmondsia chinensis. The sequence continues at coordinate 32,083,272 of JAGTTD010000002.1, read as the reverse complement.
TGGTGGTTGTCCTAAATGAAAGCTCTCCACCTCTATTTATACTAGTGATCCCCTCTCTTTCCATTGGTTGGTTGGAAGGTTCTAGGCCTTCCTAGAATTGTGCCTCTCTAGCTTTCTCTAGAAACTTCCTCTCCTCTTGAGGTTCCTTAAACATATGAGCAAGGGAAGCTTCTAGATATCTTTATACAACTCTAGTACATACAAGAATATACAAGAATATTTCGGAATGTTCCGGTCAACTCTAGAACATTCTATACATATCTAGAACACTCCAGAAATGAATTATTCTATATATTTAGCGACTCGTGACATTAAGGTAATTATGGTTTTTTTTACTCTTAACAACTGATAATGCTTGTGTTCATGTAGGTTGCTGGGTTTGCCATCGGAATGATTCCTCCAATTCGGAGTTTGCTGATTGGTAGTGATGCTCCTCTCCATGTGGTTGAAGATTCGGCTTCTCTCATCGGGTATGTTGGATTACGCATGTGCAATTGGCTATTTTGTAACGGTAACTTTTGTAATAGCATTTGTCATACATTCATATTGGCTCCTCCCCCGCGCGCCATAACATTAATAAACCTGTTAAAAAACTATCAAATTTATATAAAAGAACAATAGTGAATGTACAAATATTGCCCTATATTTCTTGTAATAGCCATTTTGTAATGGATTTTCACCAATTTTAAGCGTGCTTGGGCGAGAGTAGTACCAAGATGGGTGACCTCCTGGAAAGTCCTCACCCTCAGGTTAGGGGGACTGGGAAACAACCTCTCTTCAGGTTAACACCCTGAAGGGGGAAAGCCGCGTACATTCGTCCCCCCAGACCCTGCGTAGGCGGGAGCCCTTGAGGTACTGAGTATGTTCCTTGTTTTCAAAACGATGGAAGTAATTTTCCAATGTTTAAAAAGACTACCAAATTTGGTACTAAATATTAGAGATCCAGGGTTCCAATTTCTCTCGTATCTACTGGCCTACTAAAAATATGTTTTGCAGTGGCATCTACAATGAGCATTCATTGTTTCTTATTTATCATAACATTTTTTTTTTATAAATGTTTTAAATGTTGAAAATACCAAAGATATCTCAAAATTAATATTGCGCAGATGTTAATCTAAATTTTTGCAAACATAGGCAACACTATTAACTTGTGTTTCTAAAAAAGTTCAGCATAGCTATCTCCATGAACCAACTTTATGAGGGAACTATGAACTATGACTTGATTCTATAATATTATAATACGTTTGGAAGTTTTGCCATAACAGATTTCAATGTTTACAGGGATGCAGCCATTCCAACGGTCACCCTAATAGTTGGAGGAAACCTTCTAAGAGGTAGCTTGGATTTTATTTCACCATGACTTTGTGCACGTGTGCAAATGAGCCCAGCCGAGCCTCAATTTCTTATGCTCGAGCATGAGTTTTTCTTTTCTTTTCTTGGCTTGGCTTGGGTTGATTCAGTTAAGCTAAAATCCAACTCATAAGGCACATGCGGATCTCAACTTGTTTAGGCGTAGTTTGGATTATTTAGGCGCATTGAGCTTGAGGTTGGCTAAATTAATTTAAAAAGCTGACTAGATCTGGCTCGAGCTTAGAATGGGCAAACCTTTTCTAGCTTAGGGTGCATTGATTCATATGTTTTTAGTTTATTTGTGCCCGGCTTATGTATTTCAATAAGATTATACATACTGAGATATAATTTTTATATTATGGTGTTTGATTGCGCAATAACAATGACATTTGTCTTCACATATATATTGTTCGATACACTAGAAAAGAAATAATTTTGCAGGAGAAGACAAAAGAAACTAAATACTTTTTACATCAACTTAAGTTTCTTCACAGTTTTAAACTATCAAAAAGCTAAATTCAAACGCACCCTAAATATTTATGAGCACTTACAAACAACTCGGTTCATTTGCACCCATATTTTCGTGTCATCTCATGAATATGACAATACCTACATAGTGTAGAAACTGATGTTAAGCTGTGTAGGCTTAAAGGGATCAGGAATTCAACCTGCAATAGTTGCTGGAATAGTAGCAGTTCGGTATGTATTTCTTCCACTGCTAGGCACTGCCATTGTCAAAGGCGCAATTTGGTTCAGTTTGGTCCAAGACGATCCCCTCTATCAGTTTGTTCTTCTTCTTCAATACGCCGTCCCACCCGCCATGAACATAGGTAATTTAACCGCCACTTCCATTGTTACAGTATTACAATCATTCTCACGCTTTCACCTAAGCTCTTGGAGCAGTTGTTCTTTAGCATGGTTTTGGTACACACTTGTTACTGTTATTAAATTCAACATAAGGTATGTGTAAAAATAACTTAAAAATAATGAAATATTAAGCTCAAGATAAGACTATGGGAAAAGACAATTGTATTAGATTATTAAGAAATGAAACAATACAACCTATTTATACTAGATGAAGGACAAACCCAATCATCTTCCCAAGCAAAGAGTTACTAAAGGAAAAACAAAATAAAAGCTAGTAGTAATGGCCATCAAAGGGCTGGTTGGGAGAGGGAGAAGAGGGAGAGCAAGTGACTTAATATCTAGAGGAATAAATATCCACCTACTCACTAATTACATAAAGAATATGCTAGGAATAAATACAGATGCTAAAGTATACAAATACAAATACGAAGACATGAATACGAAATACTAATTTCAACACTCCCCCTCAAGTTGGAGCATGCAAGTTCACGATGCCCAACTTGCCGAGAAATGAACCATGTGTCGAACTGCCAAGCGCTTTAGTGAAGATATCCGCTATTTGTCCCCCGGTGTGAACATAGGCTGTGGCGATCTCCTTGGATAGCAATTTGTCTCGGACAAAGTGACAGTCAATTTCAATGTGCTTTGTTCTTTCGTGAAACACGGGATTAGAAGCAATATGGAGAGCTGCCTGATTATCACAAAAGAGCAAAACTGGTTCGTTAGTGGGAACAACAAGATCATTTAACAGTCGACGTAACCAAGTTATTTCACTAGTTGTGGATGCCATGGATCGATATTCAACTTCTGCAGAAGAGCGGGAAACAACAGTTTGTTTCTTGGATCGCCATGAAATAGGCGCATTACCCAAGAAAACAACAAAACCTGTGGTAGACCGTCTTGTGGTGGGACAACGAGCCCAATCAGCATCACAGTAAGCACGGAGTTTAAGATCATAAGCAGATGGAAAAAAAACTCCTTGACCCGGAGTCCCTTTCAGATAACGAAGGACCCTCATAACGGCATCAAGATGGGGTACACCAGGATCATGCATGAACTGACTCAAAATGCGAACAGCATAACAAATGTCAGGACGAGTGATTGTTAAGTACAGTAACCGCCCTACTAACCGCCTATACTGACCCCTGTCTTCCACGGGCTTGCCTACCCCATCTGCTAACCCATAATTCTGCACTATCGGTGTAAAAACAGGTTTTGCTCCTAGGAGTCCGGTCTCACTAATAATGTCAAGGGCATATTTTCTTTGACTTAACATCAACCCCCTTTTGGAACGAGCGACCTCAATCCCTAAAAAGTACTTTGCTGAACCCAAGTCTTTTATCCCAAATGTTTTATTCAAAACATTTTTGATTTCTGCAATATGATCCATGTCATTTCCAGTTATAAGGACATCGTCAACATAAATAAGAATAGCAGTGTATGTTGACCCACGCACAAAAGTGAATAAAGAATAGTCAGCTCTGGATTGTTGAAAACCAAGTTTAATTAAAGTTGAGGAGAATTTCTGATTCCAGTTCCGTGAGGCCTGTTTAAGTCCATAAAGGGACTTACGAAGGCGACAAACCTTGCCTTCATGTTTACGCTCAAATCCCTGTGGTAATTTCATGTAAACCTCTTCATCCAAGTCCCCATGAAGAAAAGCGTTATTTACATCCAATTGTTGAATTATCCAACTACGAGCCGTGGCTACGGCTAAAACGCAACGAACAGTAACGAGTTTAGCTACAGGAGCAAAAGTATCATGATAGTCTATACCTTCTACCTGAGTATAACCCTTTGCAACAAGACGAGCCTTGTACCTCTCAATCGTCCCATCTGACTTATATTTGACTTTGTAGACCCACTTTGAGTCTGTAGCTCTCTTTCCAGTTGGCAAAGCCTCAAGCGTCCATGTGTTGTTTTGTTCAAGAGCTTTGATCTCCTTTTCCATGGCCTCTCTCCATTCCTCATATTGTACGGCCTGATTGAAATTTTTCGGCTCATCACATGAAGTGATGGCATTTAAAAGTGCAGAGTGAGCGTTAGAAAATTGTACGTTAGAAACAAAGTTTGAGAGAGGATACAAAATACCAGAGTTGACTGATGGAGTGGGAGTGGGAGTGGGAGCGGGAGAATGGGCTATAGAAGGCGGAACCTCTATTATATAGTCTTGATATTTGACGGGCATGGACCGAACCCTAGCACTTCTTCTTTCGACCCGTTCTTCATCGAGGGGAACACCCTCAATCGGTGCTGCAGGCCCCTCGGCCAGACTGTCATCCGGTCCTCCGAGGACCGGTTCTCGTTCTGTTGGACCGGCCCGAAGAAGGCCGGTCTGTTGTTGCTGTTGCAGAACCGGTCCAGCAGGGACCAGTTCTGGCACACTCTGGTGCTGCTGCAGTACCGGTCCAGTTGGGACCGGTGCTGCCCCGTCGGTGGCCAAAAAATCATTTCGTAGGACCCTGTGATGTCCTTCATGTGTATGCCCTGAAGTATCAATTTTTAAATAGGGCATATTGTTCTCATAAAACCGAACATCCCTAGAAACAATGATTTTACGTTCATCCAAGCTATAAATTTTGTACCCCTTTTGACCATGGGGATACCCCACAAAAATTCCTGGTGAAGCACGTTTATCGAGTTTGTCATTGGTGCGATTTTTAACATGATAATAACATAAGCATCCAAAAATCCTCAAATGATTATAAAATGGGGGTTTGCCCATTAACAATTTGTAAGGACTCTTATGACCAAGCAATGAAGAAGGCATCAAATTAATCAAGTAGGCAGCCGTTAAAACACACTCACCCTAAAACCTCTTAGGAAGCCCTGCCTGAAATCGAAGTGCTCGCCCAACTTCCAACAAATGCTCATGCTTGCGTTCAACAACTCCATTTTGCTCAGGTGTCCCGGTCAATGAAGTTTGATATTGGATTCCATGTCTCGCATAAAAGTCTAACAACGGGCCATACTTAAACTCTTGGCCATTGTCGCTTCTTACTTGTTTGACCTGCAAACCAAACTGAGTATCCACCATATGACAAAAATTCATGAGAATCCCATGTGCTTGGGATTTCTCTTTCATAAGATACACCCACGTGCACCGGCTATAATCATCAACAATGGTAAGAAAAAAACGTGCACCACTCAAAGAAACCATTCTATAGGGCCCTCAAATATCACAGTGAATTAACTCAAAACAAACCTGAGTTTCAGAAATAGATAAAGGAAAAGGGGATCGTGCTTGTTTCGCACGATGACAAGTATCACAAATAACATTAGTCCTTTTAATGTTTAAATGCGAAAAAAATGAAAGCTTGTTGAAAGGAACATGACCCAAACGGCAGTGCCACAAAACTGCCTCTTTATTATTCTGAACCACGTGAGCCGAGGGAGCAACCGGTTGCGACTCGAGCAAATATAGCCCATTTCTCATTCTACCCACTCCAATCAGCCTCCTCGAGTGTCGGTCCTGAAAGTAACAAAAATAGGATAAAGGGTTAACGTACAATTTTCATAACGTGTGAGTTTACTCACTGACAACAAGTTGCAATAAAAACCCATCACGAATAACACATCATGGAGAATAAAATTATCAAAAATCCGAACTTTCCCAATGTGAGACACCGCCAGTGTTGTCCCGTTTGGCAATTTAACGGGTTTAACGACCTTGTTTGGCACAACATCAAACATGAGTGATAGAGAAGAAACCATATGATCAGTAGCCCCGGTGTCAATAATCCAACTTTGATTTGAAATAAAAACTCGACCTGTCAGATTTGTACTAGGAGAGACCGAGCTTTGTCCAAGTAGCGACAAGAGGTGCTGATATTGGCTAGCGGAAAGCCTGACAATTGGGCTGTCACCAGTCGGCTCTTCACTGCTGCAGTGAGCCGCGGCTGCTGCTGCATTTCCGGCTGTCCCGGCCGCCTTAGGCCCCTGCTTCTTCCAACCTGGGGGGTATCCAATCAATTCAAAACACCTCTCCTTGGTGTGTCCTTGTTTCTTACAGTAAGAACAGGTAAAACGGTTAGTGCGATGGGAATTATTTCCCATTGAAGAACCTCCCGGTCCCTTCGCTGCCAAAACCGCAGCTTCGGGTGTCACGAACGAGCCTGCTGCCACGCTTTGCTGCTTCTCTTCCTGACACAACACTGAATAGGCACTTTCCACAGAGGTTAAAGGTTTAGTGTTCATAAGCTGTGAACGCACAGTTGAAAAGGACGGGTCAAGACCCATCAAAAGGTCCAACAATTTTTCCATATCACTAATTTGCAAGAAAGCTTTGGCGTGTCCACAAGTACACGGCGGTATCTCGACTAGTGTGTATAACTCATCCCAAAAGGATCTCAACTTAGTGAAATAAGTAGAAACAGGCAAATTTTTTTGCTTCAAATGCGAGATCTCGCGTTTTAATTTGTAAATACGAGGGACATTACCTTGAGAAAATCTCTCATGCAAATCAAGCCAAATATCATGTGCAGTTTCTAAATAAGTAATACTCTCATTGATCTCTTTTGACACAGAATTTGAGAGCCAAGTCGCAACCATAGAGTCACAAGCACTCAAAGTTTCAAAGTCTGGTGAATCTTCATCCGGTTTGGTAATAGTACCATCAAGAAAACCAATTTTTCTCTTTGCTTTAAAAACCTTTAAAATGGCCCTTCTCCAAGAAGGATAATTAGGTCCTGTTAAAGTGTTTTGGACAAAAACCAAGCCGGGATTATCCGAGGGATGTAGGTAAAACGGTGAGTTAACATCAATGACTCCCCCTGTCGGGAGAGCCGGCATGATAGTTTGGTCATTATTTGCTTCAGTAGTCTCGTTATTGTTAACACCCGCCATATTCTACCAAACCAAAACACGAAAAACAAGCACAAGAAGCAAAGGGAAAAGAACAACTCACAAAATAGCACTGCAACAGTGCTGCGGCAGCAAGAGGGAAAAAAAAAACGCCACTTAATGCAAGAACAAAACTTGCTCTGATACCATGTAAAAATAACTTAAAAATAAAGAAATATTAAGCTCATAAGACTATGGGAAAAGACAATTGTATTAGATTATTAAGAAATGAAACAATACAACCTATTTATACTAGATGAAGGACAAACTCAATCATCTTCCCAAGCAAAGAGTTACTAAAGGAAAAACAAAATAAAAGCTAGTAGTAATGGCCATCAAGGGGCCGGTTGGGAGAGGGAGAAGAGGGAGAGCAAGTGACTAAATATCTAGAGGAATAAATATCTACCTACTCACTAATTACATAAAGAATATGCTAGGAATAAATACAGATGCTAAAGTATACAAATACAAATACGAAGACATGAATACGAAATACTAATTTCAACAGTATGGGGTAAGTTTGTGAATAATTAACGTTCAAAAGTCCAATGAGTATTTGCATATAAGAGATTTCAAACTATAAAACGATTTATTAGCCTAATGTAACAGTTTGAGTTTTAACTGCGTTGCTTTTGAAAACAGCGTGAATCTTTTTAAATCTGGTTTCTGTTGCTTTTGATTCAATTGCTTGTTTAGTGATTGCTTTCATCTATCATTGAATTATCAAATTCATATTAATTGTTCTGCTATTAGAAAACCATAAAGTTAAAATGTTGAACTTTGAATGGTCCTAATATTTTCTGAACTATTATGTTCAAATTTCACTTGTTTTGACTCTGGAATGTGAGTAGCATTTATAAGGGTAACATATTTTGACAAAGAACAAGTAAAACATTGATGTAATAATAGGTGGCCACAAAGTTGACCGAAGTATCCAGAAGTTGAGTAATTGACTATGTTACCTGTAGAAAGTTAGAAACGTTGTCCATGTCTTTCTTTTTTTTTTTTTTTTTTTTTTTTTTTTGTCCTAAATATGTTTTCCTTCTCATATGAATGGGAAATGTAAAGCGTTTCTTCTTTTTTTCAAAAATTGATATCTTTATGAACATGGGTTGGACTGATTTTTTAAAGTAAAAAGTAGCTTTTTAAGTAGGTCACTTCTTTTTTCCCGTAATAGGGTGTTTAGGCGAACTTGCACGCATCTGAACTAGTTCTTAAGTTGCACACATAGCCATTCAGAAGTTTTCCCATGTACAATAGTATAAGTTGGGGCCAATTGAGCTATTGGGGGTCCCAAGGAATTGTGTGTATCAATGGTAAGATTTGAATCCTAGATCTCATGCTTCACGAGGTGCAATGTCCAAGTGCTTGACCACTTAAACCAATCCATGCAAAGTCTTGTCGAGATCTTTCACAGCTCTATTTTTCGCAATCTACTTTTACTATTTGTAAATGGTTAATCTTGGGCTAATGTACATTAAAATACATTATACTTTACATTAAGAAAAAGGGGCACATGCTTATCGGATTATTGGATTTGATTGTATGCCTACATGCTCTTTTGCATACATGCTACACATGATTTCTAGGCTTTACTTACTCTCCTTGCAGGCTCTCCATAAATTTCTACTACCAGGTTGTGGGTCTTGGAAACAGTCTCTCGTCAGGGCTCACCCTGATGGGGTAAGGTTGCGTACATCTTACCCCTCCTAGACCTTGCGCAAGCGCGAGCCCCTGTGACACTGGGATTGTTGTTGTGGTTGTTGTTGTTGTATTAAGAAAAAGGGGCAACGCATTTCATAAAAAAATTGAAAGAGTTAGCTATTGAGGACTTTATATGTGAGTCTAGTATAAAAATCCCATATTGGAGTTGTGAGAATGAAGAGATTAATATATAAATCTAGTGGGTTATTCTACCTATTGCCAATTGGTTTTATGATGAAACCCCTCTTGAGCTTATATATGGATCTCATATTAACAGTAGCATGTTTCGGAAATGAAACAAGAACTGCTTCTTGAGCCAAAAGGACATCATATTCAAATGGCGAATTCCATATTAGCTTTCAAATGTCCAACTCGGCTTTGCTCCTATCAGTACCACATCAATGTTCTTTTTGTTCTATTTTTTTGAACATACTGTTGTTTTTGTGTAAGTACGGAACATAACGCACTTCTTATTCATTTTCAGTAACATCAATGTTTCTTTCATGTATCTAATGCAGAATGATCTTGTTTATTGGAGTTTAGGGAAGATAAGGTTCATGATAGAGTGCAGCGACATACTTTGACCTATATATCCGAACCCACCTAGTTAGAAAAAGAAAGCTCGTATTTTATTGTTGTGATTGCGTTTTGGATATGCAGGTACAATAACGCAGTTGTTTGGAACGGGTCAGAGTGAATGTTCAGTAATATTGCTGTGGGCTTATGCCTTGGCATCAGTTTCGCTCGCTCTTTGGTCTACCTTTTTCCTTTGGTTTGTCTCTTAACATTCCTTTTCTCATTCCTCCCATTCTCTGTTTACAAAAAGGATTAAATTGTTGTTATTGTTGTAATGAAAGGCGGCTCCAACCTTGTCGCTGTCGTTGCCCACAAATGTGTAAATTTGCAAAGAAAAGTGTACTGTGAATAGTTGATTTTATTACATGATATTAGAGTCTTGTTGGCTGGATGGGTGACCTTTTGGGCGAGAGTTGTACTAGAATGGGTGACCTCTTGGAAAGTCTTCATGTTGCCAACCCTATAAGGCTGGGGTTCCTCGGAAACAACCTTTTGGCAGGGTTATACCCTGAAGGGGTAAGGCTGCGTATATCCACCCCTCCTAGACCTCGTTTATGCGGGAGTCCTTAAGGCACTGGGTCTATTGTTGTTGTTATAGGGTCTTGTTGGCTGGGCAGTGATGAGTTTGAATCTCAAGTGCCCTATTTTGAATGTCAATATCATTGAAGCATAAAGTATGAATTGGACATGTACATTTCTTTGAGCCTAAAGGCATTGCACAAGAGCACAATTGAATTTAGATTGTCATAATAATATGTTATAGTTGTGTAGTATGACTTAGAAAAGACAACTTTGATGTGGGTACTACAATAGACTGTAGTTTTGAAATAATAATGCTGGAAACTCTTAGTAAAGTCTGGGGTGATGCTGGATTTGCACCTGCATTTTGGAAGAAACTGAGGACCGGCAATTTTGGGAACTCTTATATGTGCTTCCTTGTGTTGCTCTTTACTATTCAAAGGAAAAAAAAAATAAATTTAATGAAGTGTTTTTCAAAAGTTCTTTTTGTTAAGGCAATTTTATTCCGTAATTTACATATGTTAGGATTTGGATAATTTGAAAATGAGGTGGGGTGGATGAATGTGACGTTGGACCGATATATGAAAACGGTAATGTTGTAATTGTTGACTGAAAGAAGTTGTACATGTTAAAAATCTAGGGATATAAAATATTCAATGAAATGAGAATAAAAATACATAGTTAAATACAATTAAAGAAAAATAACAAGTATTTTCTTTTAGAACTCAGTATCCTAAATAATATAAAATGTTGGAATCAAAAACAGAAAAATATAATACAAAATATATAAAATAGAAAGATAATACTTGAATACGTGAAAGAGACAAAATACCAATAATGTCATAGGCGAGCGAGGCCTTTATCGAATTAAATCTGGTGCAGTAGGCAGCGACTCGGCATGTCATGGTCCTAAAATCTAGGAACCCTGTGGCGCACGTAGTCCACAGAGAACAATGTGCTAACCTTCTCATCATTTTGAGCATATAATGGTCTAGGAACTTGGACCCACCGGGTCAGGAAGTCAGATGTGCGAATGCAGTGATGCTACTCCCAGTCAAGTAAGCGACAAACAATCACACAATGAGCACAAAGCTTGAACGTAAACAATTTGCGTTCATTAAAACTGGCATACAATGGATATGAGATTTACAAGCTGAGTGGAATCTTCCCCAAATGTATATAAAACTGGCATCCATAGCTCTGGCAGAAAGAAACATTATATGTGTTTCTCTCATCATACACCCTTATTTTTTAGGAGGTTTAAAGATAACAAGGATCTAAAATTTTTTTAAGCTATAATATACATTAGGCTATCTTAAAACCCATGGGGACGACATGCAAGAGGTCCCATCGAGTGAAACAAAAATAAGAAAAAGTGGCGCTGTGAGCAGGCCTTAGGACAGGTGCTGGGATGCGAGCACCATGTGCTAGGATGCAGGAAGGGAAGTGCAGGCTGGGCGTTGGGAAGCGTGTGCCATGCGCATCGGTGCGCTATGCGCACGCATCAACGCACGATAGAGGCCTGTCACGAGGTCATGGACACTTGGTAAACTGATGGCCATGACATCCTCCCCCACCTGATTTGTCGACGTCCTCATTGACTTTGTCCTCCTCTCCTTTGGGAGGTCTTCTTCACCAATCCAGCAGGTCTTCACTTCCATCTCACCAAGTACTCCGTCTTCTTCTTCCCCTAGCCATTCTTCACTTGACGCTTTGCAATTACTTCTTTAATGGCTGGGGTTGGAGGAGGCTTCTTACATATGTCTACTCTTGTTGGAAGGTCGTGGAAGGGGTCTTCTTCATCTGCATGAAAAGGTTTTAAGCAGCTTACACAGAAAATGCGTTCAACTTTCATCCAGCTTGGTGGTTCTACTTTATATGAGGCCCTACCAACTTAGGCAACCACACGAACCTGGCCTTCATACTTGTGCACCAACCGATTTTCTCTTCCTCTGAGAAATATCTGTTGTTCCGAATTAATCTTCACGAGCATCATGTCTCCTGTTTGATACTCCATCGGATGCCTACCTTTATTTGCCCACTTCTTCATTCGTTTGGGAGCTTTCTCTAGGTATGCTTTAGCGACCTCATTGATGTTCTTCCACTCCCGTGTGAAGTTGTTGGCCTTGGGATTCACCCCTCTGCAATGTTCGGCAACGGTGTGCGGCAGCAAGGGTTGTTGGCCAATGATAATCTCAAAAGGGCTCTTATTGGAGGTGGAACTCTTTTGAGCGTTGAAGCAAAACTAAGAGACATGAAGGAGTTCAAACCAGTTGGATTGGTTCACGCTCACAAAATGTCGGAGATACTCTTCCAACAACCCGTTGACCCATTTAGTCTGCCAACTAGTTTTCCAATGGTAGCTCGATGAGATATTCAGCTCTGACCCCAATAACTTGAAAGTTTATACTAGAAAGTGCCCGTGAATCTAGGGTCCGTATCACCACACTGTTAAGCAACACCCCAATACTTCACGACATGATTGAAGAACAAAGACACCGTCTCCTTGACAGGACAAAAGCTTGAGGTGGGGATGAACGCCGCATATTTGGAGAATCAATCCATGATCACCAATACAGCGGAGAACTCGCCGCTTTTGGCAAACTAGTGACAAAGTTTAGACACACTCTCCCAAGGTCGGGTTGGAACTAGGAGAGGTTCCTACAGCCTTGCCTTCTTCTGCCTCTCTATCTTGTCTTGATGGCGGGCAAGGCAAGTATTCGTGTATCTCATGATGTCTTCCTTCATCCGGTGCCAGTAGTAATCTTGCATCCACAAACTTAAGGTTCGCTGCCAACAAGGATCTCCAACCCAGAGGGTGTCATGACACACTCTCATCAAGGTCTTCCGAAGTCCCCTTGCTGTAGGAATAAAGAGTCTTCTTCCCTTCGTCCAAATGAGCCCGTCCTCCGTCTAGAATCGATGGGTTTTCCCTTCCTGAATCAGCCCTTGGATGACTTTGACCGTGGGATCATTGTCCAGATATTGCTTGATGTGCTCCTAGAGGGAATTAGTGATGCCACGAAAAGAGAGGTGGGCCAACATGAAAAGTGTGGCCAAGTTAGGATGGCGGCTCAGTGCATCAGCCACTTGGTTGCTTCTCCCCATTTGGTATTGCAGTTGCTATCGAATTCGGCAAGGAATTCATGCCATCTTGCTTGTGTAGCGAATAACTTCAGTTGGGCAATGATGTGGCTTGTGGTAGTGTTATCTATCTTCATCACGAACTTCGACCTCAAAAGGTAATGTCATCAGACTCTCAAACTATGTACTACTACAACAACTCCTTTTCTTACATAACATAATGTCGTTCGGCATTCTTCAGCTTTCGACTTTCATAAGCTACCGGATGCTTCTCTTGTGGTACGACTCCACCCAAGGCGAAGTCAAAGGCATCAGTTTGCACTTCAAACGGTTTTGTTATGCCAGGAAGGACCAGAATGGGCTCTTTCATGATGGCGGCTTTAAGCTCCTCGAAAGCTCGCTAATGCTACTCGGACCAATCCCACTTCTAATTCTTCTTCAGTAAGTCAGTGAGCAGAGCTATCTTTTTGAGTATCCCTTAATAAATCTACAGTAGTAATTGGTGAGGCCAAGGAAGGAGCACAGCTTGATCAAATTCTTGGGTCCAACCACTCCTCAATAGCTTCTACTTTCTTGGAGTCTATCCTGATATGTCCACGGCCGATGACATGTCCTAAGAAGTTGACTTCTTTTTGAGAAAAAGAGCATTTCTCCCACGTGACAAACGAGTGGCGCTCTCTCAACTTTTGGAACACTAACTCAAGGTGATGAAGATGTTCCTCTAAGGTAGTGCCATAAACCATAATGTCATCACACCACGACGAACTTGTCCAAGTACGCGGGGAACACATGGTTCATCAGGGTGCAGAAGGTGGCGGGAGCATTGGTCACCCCAAATGGCATGACAAGCCACTCGAAAGCTCCATATTGAGTAACACAGGCAGTCTTCGGCTCATCCTTTTTTGTGTTACTAACCTGGTGATATCCTGAACGAAGGTCGACTTTGGTGAAGAACTTAGCACCACCTAATTGGTCAAATAGATCCGCCATCAGAGGAATGGGGTAGTGGTTCCGAACGATCACTTTGTTGAGGGCTTGGTAGTTGATACATAGTCTTAAGCTGCCATCTTACTTTCTTTGGAATAAGATAGGGGCTCGATATGGAGCCCGAAGGACATACGAACCCAAATTCTATAAGCTCGTCTAGCTGTTTCCTTAGCTTTGCTATTTTTGGAGGCGCCATCTGATAGGGCCCTTTAATAAAGGCTCTTGCCTTGGGTAGCAGTTCAATCTGATGGTCCACATTGCATTGAGGCGAGAGGACTTTAGGCATTTTAGCTGGCATGATGTCTTCATATGTTGTAGCAATTTCTGAACCACTGGAAGAGTAACAACCAGCTCCACTTCCTCTTTCACGAACAGAGCTGCTAAGAAAGTAGGCTCTTGCCTCTTGAGCCCTTTTTCCAATTTCATGGCAGAGAGTTGGAGGGGCCTTATTAACTCGAGCATCTGTTGAGAGGACTGGTGAAGCCTTGATGAAGCATGGACTTTGGTCCTTCAATAGGAGCGAGTTTTTACGCGGCATGGGTACTCCTTTGGCCCGCTGGAGGAACGCCACGCCGAGAATGAGGCTAAAGTCGTCCATAGGGTTTGCAGTGAGGTCCACGTGGCCTTCTTATTACCTGAGCTTAATAGATGCTCCCTTTGCAAGCCTAAGAATTGGATTGGCGACAAAATTGGTGGCTTTCAAGCTGCCTCCTTCTCGATCGAGTTTCAACCCCAATCTCTTGACTTCATGTCCTGAAACAAAGTTGTGGGTTGCACCTCTGTCAATCATTGCCCGAGCACGTTGGCCATTCACAATTATGTCCACATACATCAGGTCGGTGGACTTCGGGGTGTAGGGTTTGCTTTCTCCATGGCATACATCATGTGGATGGCTCTTATCTAGGGCTGTTCTGCTTTTGGTTTCATTGTTTGTTCCTCTGAATCTAAATTCAAGGAGGTCTGAGCCAACTTCTGCTCTAGCTTGTATTAGAGGGCGCTTAGTTCTCCTTATGGGGGCACTCGTACACCCTGTGTGGAGTCTTAAACCAGAAACATTGTAGCCCGCGGCTGTTTGTGGAGCCCTAATTTTTCCTTAGAAAATTACGAGCTGGGCGGCCTAGTTTTGCTAGATCCTACTCCCCAAGTCTTCGTCCAGTTACTCCCACTACTACTCGAGGCTGAGGGCTTGTTCTCTGAAGTGACACCATTGTTGTTTCCTCTCTTTTGGGAGTGAGACACATCCGATTGAAGGTCCACAAGGAATTCCACGACTACTTGGGCAAGAGCAAGATGGACTTCGGTGGTACAGCTCCTTCTTCATCCAATCCTTTGAGCCCTCAATGAAATGGAACAATCTGTACTTATTAGACATGTCTTTGATGTCTAACATACATGCCGAGAACTCTTTCACATACTCCCTGATTGATCTAGTCTGCCAGATGCTTCTGAGCAGACGTCGAGTGAAAAAATCGGTGTTCTCTGGATGAATTGGCTCTTTAACTCCCATTTGAGGTCTTTTCAAGTATCAATTCTGAGATGGCCTTGAAGGATATCTTCATTTTTTGTGCGCCACCACAGATTGGCGTCACTGCTGAGGTGCATTGTGGTAAGGTTAACCTTACACTTCTTGTCTTCCACACGACATACTCGAAAGTACTGTCCCATGTCAAAGAATAAGTTGTCCAACTCCATTGAATCCCTCACTCCATCGAATGATTTAGGTTCGGGCGCTTTTAAATTGCCCAACCCAAAACTAGCATTCTCGGTCCCCATAGCACGAACAAGAAGGCCAACCTTAAAGATCAATTCCTGAAGCTCTCCAGGGAGTACCTCAATGGCATCATACATCTCACCACTGAGATCCTTAAACCCATCCTTCAGCACCTTAACAGCAGCATAAAGAGACCCCATGTAGATCTCGAGTTTGTCAAAACGCCAACATGAGCTTACAGGTGATAGAAAGATCGGAGGCACGCCTTGTGCTACGTTACTAACTCAAGTGTTGAATTCAGACCATCCATTTGGACCTCTAATTGATCAACATGGTCCTTCGTGGACGGGTGAGTCATATCTGCAACTAGCGGAAATTTTGAGAATTGAGACTTTTATCCTTGACTCTGATATCAACTGTCATGATCCTAAGATATAGGAACCATGTGGCACATGTTTTCCATAGAGAAAAATGTGCTAGCTTGCACTATATATCACTTTGAGTGCACAACAGTTTAGGAACTTGGACCCACCAGATCGGGAAGTCAGGTGTGCGAATGCGGCGATGCTACTCCCGCTCAAGTATACGACAAGCAATCACGCAAAGAACACAAAGCTTGAATATAAACAATTTTCATTCATTAACAAAACATAAAACGAATATGAGGTCTACAAGTTGAGTGGACTCTTCTCCATATATATACAAAACTGGCATACAGCCCTGGCAGGAGGAAACATCACGTGTCTCTACAATCATACACCCTTGTTTTTGAGGAGGGTTAAAGATAAAAAGAATCTAAAAATTTCCTAAGTTACTATATACGTTAGACTGCCCTAAATCCCATGGGGATGACATGCAAGAAGCCCCATCAAGTAAAACAAAAATAAGAAAAAGAAGCACTGTCAATAGGCTCTGTGATAGTTGCAAGGACACGCGCGACGTGCGTTGGGAGGTGTGCACCAAGTGTAGAGGTACTCTAAGGCAAGCGCAGTGCGTTCACATCAGCGCACATTGAGGGGGGCGCGGGGTCATGGACTCTCGGTAAATCGATGTGGCACAAGAGAGCTTTGTAATATATCTTTTTTACCACTTAAAACAACTTGGTTTGTCGTCACTTTTTTACATCGTTGGCACTACACGGCCTTTAAAGCTCGCCCAACTATAAACTCGCACAACCATGACGGACAACATATCAATTCCATACCACTATCCAAGTGTCTATGATGATCTCTCGTCCATGAACATGGGGCCAATCATATAGTACCTTATTGCATACTCATCTAACAAAGTACCTAATCACAAGAGTATGAGATAAAATATCACACATTCAAGGTCATTAGGTTCTACTATCAATTCGAGCTCCATTGTATTGTGGTAATCATTTATTGTGTAATATAGCACACTTGATAACATAAAATCATTGATAGATATACTGTTGACTCAAATTTCGCTCAACTATTTCTTTTAATTGGACTACAATACTCGATTATTGTGCCAATTGACAACGTGCAGGAAGTGGCACTTGCGTAGTTACATATAACTTGAATCTCTTAATGGCATAGTATCCAACTTTTTTTTTAAAGAGACCAAGAGTGATTACATCGAACACATTTTCCATATGCATATATAACACTGACAGCTACCAAATTGTTGGAAAAAACAAACCATGCCTATCTATTCGTGTCGTTTTAAGGCACAAATAATAGAATCCTAATAATAGAATTTTAACTTAGGTAATCATATGTGTAATAATAAAATCAATGATTTGCATTCCATCCTTATATGTCATTCTCAAAGTCGGCTTCCCAACCTTTTCGAATCAATTTTGATGCAGTAGGTATTGACGCATCGCTTCTAGGATACAATGCCCAATTAAGAGTTGAAGCTTTCTCAATCTGTAGAACCTTGAAAGCTAGAGCCTCCCCAACCCTTTACTTAGCAAAAATTATAAAAAACCAATTTTTTTTCATAAAATATATGTTTTTCATGACCAAAATGCTTGTATCATTTTACGCGATGTGTAGCTTGTTAGAAGCCAAACATGTATATAATCAAAACCCTTAAGCTATACCTTTTTTTAGATGTTGCTTTAATTCAAGTCAAAGTCCTATTAGTACATATAAATATATAGTCACATGTATTTGAAGCTCAAATTCAGTTTTGAATAAACTTAAACTTATCAATACATAAAGATGATAAAATTACAGGTACATAATAAAAATTTATCGTCCATTTATAAAACATAAATAACTTTTAAAACCATAATTAAAATAAAATTTTTATTTAAATATCCAACATAAAACATTATAGTCTTTCAATTCATATATATTCGCACAATATATAAAACATTATGTGAGATTGTCTTTTAATGTCCTTCTACTGCTGTGTATTACTATGTGTACTCTCTATTTGGCTTGATTTTTGTGTCATGTCCTATGCTCTTATGTTTAGATGCTTGTAGCTTTTATGCTTGTGCCTTCTATGCTTTTATGCCTTTATATTTCCTAGGTTGGGGATTTTCGAACACAACCTCTCTTTATGGTAGCACCTTGAAGGGGTAAGGCTACGTACATCCCACCCCTTCCAGACCCTGCATATGCGGGAACCCTTGAGGCATTGAGTTTTTTGTTGTTGTTTTGTTCTTGTCTTTTAAGGTCCTTCCCCGGTTAGCCTAGTGATTAGGGTCGCTATATGCCAACCCAAAGGTTAAGGGTTCGAGGGAGATATCCTCCATCCCAGGATGATATTACCGATTTAATATATATATATATATTGGTAAAGCCAGGGGAAGGGATATACCCCTCAAGTCCTCAAAGAGGACTAACACATTGCCCACGGTGGGATTCGATCTCGGGATGCCTAGTTTGGCAACCGACGATCCAACCACCATGCCATATCCCTGGGGGACTATATATATATACACAACAACAACAACAACAACAACAATCCCAGTGCCTCAAAGGGCTCCCGCATAAGCAGGGTCGGGGGGAGCGGGGGTTAGATGTATGCAGCCTTCCCCCTTCCGTGGGTTACCTTGAAGGGAGGCTGTTTCCAAGACCCCCAACTTGAGAAGCTTGTCAGCCGCATAAAAGTATGGCAACATAGCAGCAAGAGAGTAACACAACATATGAGTAGGGTAAAGCACAAGGCAGACAATACAAGCAAACTCAGTGCAAGGCAAATGCTAGGCAAATAATAGGCAGATGAAATAGTAATTTGCAGATGAACAAATAGCAATCAAGAGAGTAAATATGCACATAAGTGCGCGAAAGAGGAAGTCAAAAGGCCTAGAAACACTAGTGATAGCACTAATAAGCTGGACTACCCTACTCTAAGCTACTAGAGCTGCTACCCCTATGCTAGCCCTCCATTGAGCTCTATCTAAGGCCATCTCCTCCTGAAAATTTAGGCAAGTGAGGTCTTGTCAAATTATATCCAGCTATCTCTTCTTTGGCCTGCCTCTCCCTCTCCTACCTAGCATAGTATGGGGCTGTTCGCATCTTTTGATTGAAGCTGTGGCGGTATCCTCCTAACATGTCCAAACCACCTCAAACGTTGCTCCCTTAATTTATCCTTAATCGAGGCCATACCCAATTTGCCACTTATGACGTTGTTCCTGATCCTATCCTTCCTTGTGTGTCCTCACAGCTACCGCAACATCCTCATCTCCACCACTTTCATCTTTTGCTTTCATCCCCCTACACTCCGTCCCATAAGACATGGCAGGCCTCACTACTGTCTTATAGTATCTTCCCTTAGCTTTAAGGGAAACTTTCTATCGCAAAGTACCGGGGAGGCCATCCTCCATTTATGCCACTCGTTTTTAATCCGGTTGTTAACATCCTTGTCAACTTCACCATTGTGTTGTATCATGAAATCCAAGTATCTGAAACTCTCATTTCTCGGTATGGTCTCAAATCCAATCTTGATGTCTTCTCTGCTAGGTGTGGCGGCGGGATCGAACTTGAGTTCCATGTACTCGGGTCTTGGATCTACTGAGTTGTAAGCCCTTCAATTCCAATACCCTTCTTCATAGTTCTAGCTTCTCATCTACCTTTTTCGGCAACTCCCCCGCTGGCACTATGTCATCTGCAAAAAGCATGCACCAGGATATACCTCTTTGGATGTACCTAGTAAGCTCATCCATAACCTGAATGAACACATATTGTGCCATGTGTTGTATGACTCATCCCTCAAATACACAAGATTGTGCTATGTATCCATTAGGAGTAAACAAAAATCGGTCTAGACCAATTTATCGAAACGGACTGGACGGGATCGACCATATATCAGTCCCGTTTTTGGTCCTAGTATATGGGCTTAATCGGTCTTCGGTCCGTCCGGTCTGGTCCAAGATAGGAAAGCCCGAAGTCCGATCAACATTAGTTTTACATTAAATATTTTTGACACATAATTTTAGTATATAATTAATATATACTATATAAATCTAAAAATATTAAATTTTAGAAAGCTGAAAATTTATTTTTCTATTATTTATTGATTATATGTATGTATGTATGTATGTATGTATGCATATATGCGTATATATATGCACACACACACACATACATAATATACTATTATTATTACATTTAAGTTTGAAACTTTTGTATGGAAATATTTTTTTCTCTTATAATTGCCTTTGCTAGATGAAAAACTGATCCAAATCTGTTCAGTCTGGATCGTTTCCAACTGATCTTGGACCAGACTGACCCTGTTTTAATCGATCCGGTCTTCGATCTCATGATTTGATGTAGTTCGGTCTTCAGTCTGATTGAATCCAGTTTGGTTCCGTCGGGTTTTGGACCCCCTAGTACCCGTATGTGGCTTCCATGCATTTAGTTATATGTACATACATGCATGTATATATGTACATGCATATTGTATTATTCCTACATATAAAAGAATTATAAAACCATGATCCTAATTCTCTAAACGTTGCCGAGTGAGGGTGGGTCATAATGGTGGGGTACCTGATGTGCCAGCCCCCCAACCCACGGATCGAAGCTCGGCATTCCCCCCTCCCCCCTGTAATGAACAAAAAAAAAAAAAAAAAAAAAACTCTAAAATTTGATAATATCCATTTTTGACCATAAAAAGGGTACCAAAGAATATCCAATATTTACAAAAGTGCATATCAAAAAAAAAGTATTCAATTTTGTACTAGAAAATTATTGATTTCTAAAATTAATATAAATTAGCTTCTGAAAGTAAGCCGTGCGCGAATATTTTCCAACAACAACTTGTTGCACAAAAGTCAAGATTACAAAGACATCATGTGAAATTAATTGGGAAATCAAATAAAGCTACAAGTATATAATATCAAAAATAATTAAATTGTCCCCTAGTGGTGGGGAAAACGTGTAACAAAACTAATTATACAACAAAAATATAAAATATGGGATCCGAATGACTAATCGTCTGTTACCCCCTAACCAACGAGTCTACTCCTCAACTGGAGTCTTAAAAATCAAAAATGAACAAGAAAAAAGAAAAGTGAAGTTCATAGAGATGTCAACCCCCTCGACTAGTGATGCTACAATCTACTCTTCGATCCATATTTCCTTTATGTTCACTTCAACCTTTTTGGTGACGCTCGATATATATAGCCCTTGGGGTAAAACATGGCCGATCAATCGGCCAAAAGGGTCGATCAAAATATTCCCGAGAGTACAATGCGGTTGTGTGCTTCATCGCCAATTAATTAGTCAACAGTACCGACTGTGTGGTGAATAATATTGATTAGTCGATCCTTTTCACCGCTTGATAAAGCCTCCATAATTATGTCGCCGATAGATCTATGCAGGGGTTGATTGATCAACCCACCATATTTTCTCCCTCCGATTGATTAGCCCTACACCATCTAATGACCCCAACTTATTATTGTAGGATCAAAGTTGAGCAAATTTTATTGGAAAAATTCACACAATCAAGCACAACAAAAGTGAAAAACAACATAAGAATTGAAACAATAACACAAAGATAAAAGTGAAACCCCTTTCTCAACTAGAGGGAAAAACCACGGGACCCAAACGAGCGCCCCATTCACTATGAAATTTAAAAATTACAATCTCCTATCATTATCCCCACCCCCATATACAATCTCATCACCATCATCAATGTGACTATTTTACGGTAAGTTACCAACCCTCTCATAATATAAGGGCTATAGGGCGAATCACCAACCATCTTACAATGTAACTATTGTACGACGGGTCACCAACCCTCTCACAATGTAACCAATGCACGGTAAGTCACAGGCCCTTTCACAATTTAACTATTTTACAGCGAGTCACCAAACCTCTTATAATGTAACTTTTGCATGGTAAACCACCAACTCTCTTCAACATAGCTTTGGAAAAAGGAAGTTACAAAAACTCTCATCAAATCAAAAATACCTGTCAACAGCAATCTTTCTCCCTAAATGGGTATCCTCCTAACATGTCCAAACCACCTCAAACGTTGCTCCCTTAATTTATCCTTAATCGAGGCCATACCCAATTCGCCACTTATGACGTTGTTCCTGATCCTATCCTTCCTTGTGTGTCCTCACATCTACCGCAACATCCTCATCTCCACCACTTTCATCTTTTGCTTTCATCCCCCTACACTCCGTCCCATAAGACATGGCAGGCCTCACTACTGTCTTATAGTATCTTCCCTTAGCTTTAAGGGAAACTTTCTATCGCAAAGTACCGGGGAGGCCATCCTCCATTTATGCCACTCATTTTTAATCCGGTTGTTAACATCTTTGTCAACTTCACCATTGTGTTGTATCATGAAACCCAAGTATCTGAAACTCTCATTTCTCGGTATGGTCTCAAATCCAATCTTGATGTCTTCTCTGCTAGGTGTGGCGGCGGGATCGAACTTGAGTTCCATGTACTCGGGTCTTGGATCTACTGAGTTGTAAGCCCTTCAATTCCAATACCCTTCTTCATAGTTCTAGCTTCTCATCTACCTTTTTCGGCAACTCCCCCGCTGGCACTATGTCATCTGCAAAAAGCATGCACCAAGATATACCTCTTTGGATGTACCTAGTAAGCTCATCCATAACCTGAATGAACACATATTGTGCCATGTGTTGTATGACTCATCCCTCAAATACACAAGATTGTGCTATGTATCCATTAGGAGTAAACAAAAATCGGTCTAGACCAATTTATCGAAACGGACTGGACGGGATCGACCATATATCAGTCCCGTTTTTGGTCCTAGTATATGGGCTTAATCGGTCTTCGGTCCGTCCGGTCTGGTCCAAGATAGGAAAGCCCGAAGTCCGATCAACATTAGTTTTACATTAAATATTTTTGACACATAATTTTAGTATATAATTAATATATACTATATAAATCTAAAAATATTAAATTTTAGAAAGCTGAAAATTTATTTTTCTATTATTTATTGATTATATGTATGTATGTATGTATGTATGTATGCATATATGCGTATATATATGCACACACACACACATACATAATATACTATTATTATTACATTTAAGTTTGAAACTTTTGTATGGAAATATTTTTTTCTCTTATAATTGCCTTTGCTAGATGAAAAACTGATCCAAATCTGTTCAGTCTGGATCGTTTCCAACTGATCTTGGACCAGACTGACCCTGTTTTAATCGATCCGGTCTTCGATCTCATGATTTGATGTAGTTCGGTCTTCAGTCTGATTGAATCCAGTTTGGTTCCGTCGGGTTTTGGACCCCCTAGTACCCGTATGTGGCTTCCATGCATTTAGTTATATGTACATACATGCATGTATATATGTACATGCATATTGTATTATTCCTACATATAAAAGAATTATAAAACCATGATCCTAATTCTCTAAACGTTGCCGAGTGAGGGTGGGTCATAATGGTGGGGTACCTGATGTGCCAGCCCCCCAACCCACGGATCGAAGCTCGGCATTCCCCCCTCCCCCCTGTAATGAACAAAAAAAAAAAAAAAAAAAAAAACTCTAAAATTTGATAATATCCATTTTTGACCATAAAAAGGGTACCAAAGAATATCCAATATTTACAAAAGTGCATATCAAAAAAAAAGTATTCAATTTTGTACTAGAAAATTATTGATTTCTAAAATTAATATAAATTAGCTTCTGAAAGTAAGCCGTGCGCGAATATTTTCCAACAACAACTTGTTGCACAAAAGTCAAGATTACAAAGACATCATGTGAAATTAATTGGGAAATCAAATAAAGCTACAAGTATATAATATCAAAAATAATTAAATTGTCCCCTAGTGGTGGGGAAAACGTGTAACAAAACTAATTATACAACAAAAATATAAAATATGGGATCCGAATGACTAATCGTCTGTTACCCCCTAACCAACGAGTCTACTCCTCAACTGGAGTCTTAAAAATAAAAAATGAACAAGAAAAAAGAAAAGTGAAGTTCATAGAGATGTCAACCCCCTCGACTAGTGATGCTACAATCTACTCTTCGATCCATATTTCCTTTATGTTCACTTCAACCTTTTTGGTGACGCTCGATATATATAGCCCTTGGGGTAAAACATGGCCGATCAATAGGCCAAAAGGGTCGATCAAAATATTCCCGAGAGTACAATGCGGTTGTGTGCTTCATCGCCAATTAATTAGTCAACAGTACCGACTGTGTGGTGAATAATATTGATTAGTCGATCCTTTTCACCGCTTGATAAAGCCTCCATAATTATGTCGCCGATAGATCTATGCAGGGGTTGATTGATCAACCCACCATATTTTCTCCCTCCGATTGATTAGCCCTACACCATCTAATGACCCCAACTTATTATTGTAGGATCAAAGTTGAGCAAATTTTATTGGAAAAATTCACACAATCAAGCACAACAAAAGTGAAAAACAACATAAGAATTGAAACAATAACACAAAGATAAAAGTGAAACCCCTTTCTCAACTAGAGGGAAAAACCACGGGACCCAAACGAGCGCCCCATTCACTATGAAATTTAAAAATTACAATCTCCTATCATTATCCCCACCCCCATATACAATCTCATCACCATCATCAATGTGACTATTTTACGGTAAGTTACCAACCCTCTCATAATATAATGGCTATAGGGCGAATCACCAACCATCTTACAATGTAACTATTGTACGACGGGTCACCAACCCTCTCACAATGTAACCAATGCACGGTAAGTCACAGGCCCTTTCACAATTTAACTATTTTACAGCGAGTCACCAAACCTCTTATAATGTAACTTTTGCATAATAAACCACCAACTCTCTTCAACATAGCTTTGGAAAAAGGAAGTTACAAAAACTCTCATCAAATCAAAAATACCTGTCAACAGCAATCTTTCTCCCTAAATGGGTTAACTCCCCCCCCCCCCCCCCCCCTCCCCGCGCGCATCTTAAAAATATTCCTAATTAAGTTATCCAATTATAATTATAATCAAATCTTCAATTAGATTAGATAACTAAATCATATTAAATATCACCCAAATCGAATCTAAATCATATCAATCAATATTAAAGTTATGATAAATAATATCGTAACATATTTCACACTGACTTTGAAGAATGGAGGGAGAACTAGAGAGAAGGAAAAATACAAATATTTGTAGAAAGGAGAAGAGAATTAGGGAGAGAGAATTGAGAGAAAAAACTTGTAAGCCAATTTGTTTACTTTGAATAAAGAATTACTATTGAGATTTTCAATTCGATTTATAGGCATATACATGATTAAATAACTGGAGAGGGTAAAGATAAAATTCAAGACAAAATACAAGGAAAAAAAGCCTAAAACAACCTATCGCTACCTAATAGCCAGTAGCCGTTGCTTGCACTTAGCGCCAACTAACTTTTCTAAAGTTAGTTATCCGTTTTGTGCCTTATTTTCTGATTTATGCACATTTATTCTTCTCTTTCCATGAATAGGGTGAATTGATGCCTGTTTGATGAAATTAAACTGAAATTTAGCTGCATTTGGGAATTTATTCCATGAACCATAACACGACACCAATTGATCGGATAACGATTTTCTTGAGCCTGAGGCTTCATTTTCCTTAGCAAAGATTTCTGAAAATGCTTTGTTTTTGTGAGATTTTTAAGTTTTTCGTACTTGCTCCCTTCCAATAGGTTTCCGACCTATTTACACAAGGATGTAATAGTTGAAAATAACATTGTTAGAGAAGAAAGAGTCATATAAATGTTATGTCAGAAAAATCATACAATAAGCATAAGCGGAAGCAAAAATTAATAAAACAACACAAAAAATCAACACATCGTATTTACATAGAAACTTTCTCTCAATTAGAGGAAAAAAACCACAAGATTTAAGCGGCTATTCTTAGGCTCCCATTACAAAACTCAACTCATGTTATGTATTCCTCTCCCCCACATGCATTTTCTCTACAAATCCAGCACATTGATTTAAGATAAAAAGAGCACAGGCCCATGCTTCCACCATGCATATGCCACTCCCTACAATACCTATATTCATACGCTATAAAACTTGTAAGAATAAACTTCTCGTTTTTTTTCCTTTCTTCCTTTTGTTTTTCTCTTTTTCTTTTTTTCATTTTTATTTTACATATATTAATTCAAAGTTAAACATTATACCCAAACCCCTACCTCACAAATAATTTCATTTCTTACATTCTTTTTTTTTTCTTTTTCTTTGACTCATTTTTTTATATATATTTTTCGTCTTTTCCTCTCACCTCTCTCCTCTTTCTTCTTCACCACTAAAAATCAAAATAATCATAGCCTCCAAAAATGAGATCAGGCACCGACCTCTCACCATTGGCTAGCGACGGAGCTTCAACCGACAACCACTGCACAAGTCGCACTGCCTACCTTTAGCTTCACCTTCGACCACCTTACAGGTAACCTCCGTAACTTCCACCAATAAATCCATCGGGCACAAATTGCTAGTCTTCTCTGTAATCACCTCATTTTTTTTCCTTTTTCTCTCACTTATTTATATATATATATAATTTTTTTTTCTTTTTCTCTCACCTCTCTCCTCTTTCTTCCTCACCACCAAAAATCAAAATAACCATAGCCTCCAAAAATGAGATCAGGCACCAACCTCTCAACATTGGCTAGCGCGGAGCTTCAACCGACAACTATTGCACGAGTCGCACTACCTACCTTCAGCTTCACTTTCGACCACCTTACAGGTAACCTTCGTAACCTCCGCCAATAAATCCATCGGACACAAATTGTTGGTCTTCTCTAGAAGCTCACAGACGACCATCGAGCTCTGTTCTCTTCATCACCTTCGGTGCCAATCGCCACTAGTCCTCTCTCCGGCGTTCCTCTTCAACTCCCAAATCTAATTTTCTTCTTTTAATCAAACTTTTCCAACAAGCTTTGGTACTGCTTGGTGGAAAAAATGACACATGGAGCACAAGCAAAAGCGAAAATCAACAAAACAATGCAAAAAATCAACACATCATATTTACATGGAAACTATCTCTCAACTAGAAGGAAAAACCGTGGTACCCAATCAGGTGCCACATCCAATATAACTTTAGCATTACAATCTCAAATCATAACCTCCAAACCCCATATTACAATCATCTCCCAAATGTAGCTTTGAACAGCTAGCCATCGGCCCTCGAACAATGTAGATTTGCATGGCAAGCCTCCAACCATCGAACAATGGAGTTTTGGATATAGGAAATTATAAAAACTCTCAACACTCCTAATCAAAAGCACTCGAGCATGATTCCCTTCATACTCGGGTGAACTCCACTCAACATCAAACAAAAAGCCTCACAAACAAAAATAATCTCAATATTTTTTGTTCTTCCCCTGCCAAGGTGTTCCCTGGGCCATGGTTATCAAAACCTCTATTCGAATCTTAAAATTTTACGATTCTACGATTCTATAATTATTGATCAATCCAAATATTAAGTAGAATCTTAATTTTATAGAATCTTATGATCTATTAATATTAAATGAAACTAATGAATAGAATTATAATACGATTTTACAATTCCCTCGATCCTACCTCGCTCCTACTAATGCATACAAATAAAAAGTAAAAAAAGAAAAAGTATATATTGTAAACGAACATAATTTCTGAAAAGAAAAAACTTAAACAAATCTGATATGCTCTGATACCAAATCTGTTAGGGAAAACTTAACGGAAGCGTAAACCCTGGAAACTTGATTCGATTCAAATAATATGACTCACACAAAACGAGAAGTAAACAAATATGGTGAAAGAAAGAACAAAACAAGAACACACAATATTTACGTGGAAACCCCTCTACAGTCGAGAGGGGAGAAAACAACGGGCGAAGATGGAGATTCTTTATTAACTGAATGGAAGAATTACAACTACACTTCCTAAACGAGATATATAGAAGAATTACAATCGCTCCCTCTGAACTCTCGTAGCACTCAAAAACTTGTAGGAATTACGAAATCACCTCTTTTTCTTAATGGCGGCTCACAACCTTTGATTGGATCTGAATTGGAGAAAACCTCTCACCTAAGCCAAAACCCTAAGCCCTTATTTATAGAGAATAATTAGGGCCGGCGGAAAACGACTCCCAATTGATCGGCACCCCGATCGATCGGAACCCACCGATCGATCGGCGCTCTAAACTTCCTAAACCACCTGAATCTTTCCTTAAATCACCCGATCGATCGGATTCTCTCTCGATCGATCGGTGACTCTACGGTAGCCCCAATAAAAAATAAAACAAGTAATTTGAGACATAACCTAACAAATCTCCACCTTGGCTCAAATTACGTATATAAAAGAATTTCCTCCACCTTCTCCCCTAAACCCTCACACACGGGGTTAACACAACGAAGTACGAAACCTAACCGAGCCAAGCTTGAACTTCCTGTTAGGTAGAAATTGAGTGAACATATCTGAGAGGTTATCAGCAATGCCAATCTTCTTCTCTGAATTGGATCTTGACATATCATCTGAAACAGCCACCTGCTGCTGAACTGTGTTACTGAACTGAACTCCCTCTGGCTTACTCATCTGACCTGAATCACAAACAACTGATGACAACTTCTGTGGAGATAGCAATAATGAAGACTCACTAAACGTGACATGTCTACTCGTCAGGAATTGCTTGAAGCGAAAACCTTTCTGCTTCTCATAAAGCCCTTGTTCACATACCAGCAGTCCTGTAAACTGACCACACAAAGAGCCGCTCACACTGTGCTCAGACAGACCCCTATCACCTGAACGATCCAATCTCAAATGTCCTAATTTGTGATATCTGGTTCTGTCAACAACAAGAATGATGAAGATATTGCAACAGATCTACCAACTGTGGAACCGACAAGTTCATACAACGTACCTAACCTTCTGCCCTTCATAACTGTCAAAGCACCCTTAACGACCTTCAAAACTCCACCTTCAGCTGTGTACCTGTACCCTTTAGACTCAAGAGTACCTAAAGAGATGAGATTCTTCTTCAAATTAGGAACATGACGAACATCACCCAAAACCCTGATAGTGCCATCGAACATCCTAAAACGAATTGTTCCTATACCCAAAACTTTGCATGCATTGTCATTACCCATCAAAGCAACTCCACAGACTCGTACGGGGAAAACCAATCCCGGTTGGGACAGACATGATAGGAGCAACCCGAATCCAAAATCCAACTATCTTTCAAATTGGACTGAGGTTCAGACACGGACAATATAAAATCTTCATTCTCACCATTCACAACACTAGCTACTATGGATCTCTGGTTAGACCTGTTATCTGCTTTTAATTTTCTCTTAAGCTTGTAACAGTCTTTCTTAATGTGCCCTTTCTTATGACAGTAGTTACGGGTTAGGTCTTGATACCTAGACTTAGACTTATTTCCACTATGATCAAACTCGGTTCTCCCCCTCACAAATAAACCACTACCTGAGTTATACACAGAATCAGATAATTCTTTATCTACTCGTTCTTTACTCAGTAGGTTTCTCTTAACTTCATCTACAGGTATGGTTTGTCTACCTCCATAAATCATGCTTTCAACAAAACTCTTATATGAAGTAGAGAGAGAACATAACAACAACATTGCCTGATTTTCATCCTTAGGAACATCATCTAATTCTTTCAAATCTTGAATAATTGAATTAAATTCACTGACATGGTTCTTAAGTGACGTACCTTTTGACATACGAAACGTGAATAACTGGCGCTTAACTGCGAGTTTGTTGGAGACAGACTTGAAACAAAGCATATCCTACAATTTCTCCCACAACTCCTTAGCGGCCTTCACTTCCAGAACTTCTGTCAAAACGTCATCAGTAAGACACATCTGAATTGCTGTGAGCGCATTCTCATCCAACTCCTCCCATTGTGCTTCTGTAAGATTCTCTGATTTCTTCTGTTTCCCGTCTAAAGCTTTCTTCAAGCCATTATGCGTCAAGAGGCCCTTAACGAGAACCTGCCATAAAGTGAAGCTCCCTTGACTACCAAACTTCTCAATTTCGGATCTAATTGCGGACATCATATTATCAAATCGAAATAAACAGGGCTCTGATAAAATTCCACCAATCTGGCTCTGATACCAATTTGTTAAGAAAACTTAAACAAATCTGATATGCTCTGATACCAAATCTGTTAGGGAAAACTTAATGCGGAGTGTAAACCATGGAAACTTGATTTGATCCAAATAATATGACTCACACAAAATGAGAAGTAAACAAATATGGTGAAAGAAAGAACAAAATAAGAACACACAATATTTACGTGGAAAACCTCTCTACAATCGAGAGGGGAGAAAACCACGGGCGGAGATGAAGATTCTTTATTAACTGAACGGAAGAATTACAACGACACTTCCCAAACGAGATATATGGAAGAATTACAATCTCTCCCTCTGAACTCTCGTAGCACTCAAAAACTTGGAGGAATTACAAAATCACCTCTTTTTCTTAATGGCGGTTCACAACCTTTGATTGGATCTGAATTGGAGAAAACCTCTCACCTAAGCCGAAACCCTAAGCCCTTATTTATAGAGAATAATTAGGGCCGGCGGAAAACGACTCCCGATCGATCGGGACCACCCGATCGATCGGCGCTCTAAACTTCCTAAACCACCCAAATCTTTCCTTAAATCACCCGATCGATCGGTGACTCTAAGGCAGCCCCAATAAAAAATAAAACAAGTAATTTGAGACATAACCTAACACTTTCTTATTACAAAGTAAAAGAATAAAGCATTTATATACTCTCATTAAACTTAAATTAAGCTTAATTTTAAGTTACAATCTTAATATATAATTTGATTAGCAGTTGAAACCTCTCATGATCATTAGAGTACAAAATGAGACATCTATTTACATGGTAATTTATTATGTTATTTGTTGTATTTTTTTTTTTTTTACATATATCCTTGTAAATTAAGGTCTTATAAGAAACTTTTGTGACTATATAACTAATTTAAATACCGAAGATAATTATACTACACATGTAGTAGAATCTTACGATTCTCGATTCAAATCTACGATTCCAATTATGAAAACCCCTAACGATCCTAAGTAAAATATCAATTTTAATAACCTGGCTCCGAGCGCCCATTATAAAACTCAACTCACTCTGCATATTTTCTCTTCTTCTCCACACATATTTTCTCTACACACCAAACATATCAATTTATAATAGAACTCTCAAAAATAAAAAGAACAAAAGCTCATGCTTCCATTATGCCTGTGCCATGCCTGACAATACATACACTCATTCTTCTTTTTCTTTTTCTCTTTTTTATTTTTCTCATTTTTGTATTTTATATGTATTAATTTTGAGTTAAAAAAATATACCAAACTAATATTCCCCTTACCTCAAAATTATTTTTTTCTTACATTCTTTTTCTTTTTCTTCTTTTTCTCTCATTCGTTTTTGTTTTCAATTTTTCCTTTTTTCCTTTCTCTCTCTCTTCTTTTTCTCTCACCTCTCTCCTCTCCCTTTCTTTCTTCCTCACCACCAGAAACAAACATAACCCAAGCCTTAAAAAGTGAGATCGGCCACAAACCTCTCGCCGTCGGCTGGAGCTAGAGCGTCAACCGACAACAACTACACGAAATGCACTGCCCACCTTTGGCTTCACTTTCGACCACCATAGAGGGAACCTCCATAGCCTCCACCAATAAATCCATTGGACATACCTAGAAGCTCGCGCACAACAACCGAGCTCTATTCTCCTCGTCGCCTTCAATACTGACCACCACTAGTTCTCTCCCTAGCGTTACTCTTTACCTCCCAAATTTGATCGTCCATCTCTTAATCAAACTTTCCCAACATTGCTCTGATACACCTTGTTGGGAAAATCACAAATCAAGCACTAGCAGCAGCGAAAATTAACACAACAATGCAAAAAATCGACACATTATATTTATGTAGAAACACTTTTTCAACTAAAGGGAAAAAATACGGGACCTAAACGGGTACCGCATTCACTATGAATTTTAGTAGTTACAATCTCTAATAAAAAACAACAACAACAAAACGTGGTGCCTCAAGGGCTCCTGCAAATGCAAGGTCTTTTTTTTAGGGTGGGGGGTGGGGATGTACGCAGCCTTACCCCTTCATGGTGCTACCTTAAAGGGAGGCTATATCTAAGGACCCCCAATCTGATAAGTATAAAAGCATCTGAGCATAAAGACAGTGGCACAACGAAAGCATATACAAAGTATAAAGCAGCAATAGGCAATAAGGCGACATAGTGACAAAACAGTAAGCAAACAACACATAGCAATAGCACATATAATCAAGCAGGCACACATATAAGCCTAAGGGTGCTAGTACTAGCTTAGATATGCTCCTCTAGCCTAACTGCTATAATGGTTACACCTATGCTAACACTCCACTCAGCTCTTTCTAGGGTCATCTCCTTATTTTGGTTGAGGTGGTTGAGGTCATGTCTATTTGCCTCCAACCAACTCTTCTTCAGCCGACCTCTCCCTCTCCTCCCATTTGAATATGGAGTTATTCAAATCTCATGACAGGAGCAGTGGTCAGTCTCCTCCTAACATGCCAAAATCATTGCAAACGTTGCTTCCTTAACTTTTGATCTTATCCTTCCTTGTGTGTCTACACATTCATCGCAACATCCTCTTCTTCGCCACCTTCAACTTCTGTGTATGCTACCACTTAACTGGCCAACACTTTGCCTCGTAAGACATAGCCAATTTCACTACCGTCTTATAGTGTTTTCTTTTTAACCTTAACGATAACTTTCTATCACATAGTATCGCAGAGGCCATCCTCCCTTTATGCCAGCCTACTTTAATTCGGTTATTGACATCTGCGTTAACTTCACCATCATGCTGCACAGTGGAAAACCAAGTATTTAAAGCAGTCTTTTTTTTGGTATGCACTCCAATCCAATCTTGATGTCTTCTATGCTTGGCCTAGTTAAGGTACAAAACTTGAGTTCCATATACTCGATTTTGGATCTACTAAGTCTTAAGACTTTTGATTATAAGGCCGTTCTCTAAAGTTCTGGCTTTTCATTCACCTCTCTTCTAGATTCTCTCACTAGAACTATATCATCTTCGAAAAGTATGTACCAAGGCACGTCCCCTTAGATGTTTCATCCATAACTAGAACAAACAAAATAGGACTCAAGGCTAATCCTTGATGTACCCCAATTGTAATTGGAAAAGCTTCAATCTCCTCTTCCGCTGGACACACATTGGTTAGTGAGTGCTCGTACATGTATTTAATGGCTCGGATATAGTTCAAGGGAATGCTTTTCCACTCCAAAACCCTCCATACGACCTCTCATGGAACTCTATCATATGCCTTTTCCAAATTAATAAGAACCATATGAAGGTTCTTTTGTCTATATATTTAGTACTCTATCAACCGTCATAAGAGATATGGCTTCTGTCATTTGTGTACCAGGCATATGTCCAGATTGGTTCTCTGAGACCACTGTTTGTTGCCGTAGCCTTCTTTCTATGACCCGTTCCCATAGGTTTAAAGTGTGGCTCATTAGTTTGATTCCTTTATAGTTGGCATAACTTTGGATTTTGCCTTTGTTCTGATATATCGGAATTAACATGCCATTCCTCCACTCATCAGGAATCTTCTAACTTTGAATAATTTGGTTGAATAGTTTGGTCAACCATTTGATGCCCTTCTCCCCAATGCATTTTCATGCCTCAATAGGTATTCCATCTGGGCCGATTGCTTTACCCCTGCTTATCTTTTTCAAAGCTTTCCTGATTTCCTCAGGTCTAATCCGCCTACAATAACAATGGTTCTGATGCTCCTAAAATGCTCCTAATCCTCTGTAGGATATATCTCTATCCCTTTTTTCATTGAGCAAATCATGGAAGTAGGATTTCTTCCAAGCTTTAATTTTTTGCACGTTTATAAGCACCTGTCCATCCTTTCACTTATGCACTTTACTTATCCAAGTCCATAGTCCTCCTCTCTCTCGCTTTTGCTATTTTATACAGGTCCTGAGCTCCCTCCTGAACTTTCAACCTTTTGTAGAAATCCTCGTAGGCCTTGGAATGTGCTTCTCTGACTACTATCTTTGCTTCTTTCTTGGCCTTTTTATATTGTTGTTTCTTGTCCTCATCTCAACTCCAATCCGAATCCTTGAAACAATCTCACTTCACCTTAATCTTCTTTTAGACCCTCCTACACCACCACTAGGACTCTCTATGATTTGGTGCCCCACCTTTGACATGCCTAGAAATTCGTGTGCCAAAACTCTGATCTTATGGGCCAATTGGTTCCCAATGTGGTTTATATCCCCCTCCAAATCCCAACCAAACTCAGACTCGACTCTTTCCTTAAAGATTTCATACTTGTTCCCTTTTAAGACCCTCCAACAAGTGCGTGTCTGCAGTAGTTTCCTAGTTCTCTTGCTCCTTCTCTTGGCCTTGACATCAGTATACAATACCATATGCTGTGTGGATAGGTCTTCCTCAAGGATAACTTTGCAATCCCTACAATCTTTTTGAGCCATCTTCCTTAGTCATTTGTAGTCCATTTGAGTCCTTGCCCCAATGCTTTAATACATGACAATGTGCTCATCACGTTTTCTGAAAAAGGTGTTGGCAACTGTTAACTCATGAGTGACCACAAGTTTAGGAGAGCTTTACCCTTAGCATTCTTGGTTCCGAAACCAAAGCCTCCATGGCAGGATGCATAGCCATCTGCAGCTAGCCCGACATGCCCATTGAAATCACTACTAATCCCTACTTATTCACTCTAGGGTATGCCTTGCATCTTTAAATCAAAGTCCTCCCAAAGTATATTCTTCTCCTGCTCTATTAACCTGTCTAAGGTGCATAGGCACTTATGAGGTTCAATATCTCCCCATCTAAAACCCAACATGATGTCGATGATCCTATCACCAATCCTAGTCAATCCCACTACTTTGTCCTTAAGGTTGCGATGCACATTAATACCCACTCCATTCCCCCTTTGGCTTTGCCCGCATAACATAATTTATATCCTAACACATCTCTAGCTCTCGTGCCCACCCATTTGGTCTCTTGAAGGCACATGATGTTAATCTTTCTTTTCATCATCATTTGGGCTACCTTAAAGCTTTTCTTAGTTAATGTGCCAACATTTAATGTCCCATATCTCAGGCTTTCCTCAGTGTGTTGACTCTTCCTTCCCTTCCCCAACCCTTTTGAAGATGGCCTCAAGTTCTAAGCTCCATAATCTAGTAGTGCTCATCCACTATTTTTGTCAACAATCACCGGTAAGCAAGCACACAAGCACAAAACATAGGGGTATTGTTGACATAGCAGTAGCAATAACAATCAAATCACAGAGTTCAAAGAAGAAAGGAGAAATAAAATAATACCCCGTATTACAATAATATCTTGTCATAACCCCCAAAACCCATATTACAATAATCTCCCAAAGATAGCTGTTGGTAAACTATAATTGAGTAGCTTGCTACTATACATGGGCAAGTAGGTTATATGACCAATTATTTGGACAAAAATTTAAAACAACGCAATTCACCTAGTAGGGGTAAAAACAACACAATTCGGCCAATACGGGTAAAAACCACCACAATTCACCCAGTAGGGTTAAAATCAACACAATTCACCCAGTAGGGGTAAAATCAACACAATTCCCTCAGTAGAGGTAAAAAATAACATAATTCACCCAATACGGGTCAAATCAACGCACTTGGCTCAGTACGGATAAAATCAACACAATTTACCTAGTAGGGGTAAAATCATCATAATTCGCCCTATAGAGGTAAAAACCAACATAATTTGCCCAGTAGAGGTGGAATCAACATAATTCGCTCAGTAGAGGTAAAACTAACACAATTCGCCCAGTAGAGATAAAACCAACACAATTCGCCTAGTAAGGGAAAAATCAACATAATTTGCCTAGTAAAGGGCAAAATCATTATAATTTGCCCGGTAGGGAAAAAGACCAACACATTTCTCCTAATAAGGACAAAATCAACATAATTTCCCTAGTAATAGGCAAAATAAACATAATTTGCCCAGTAGGGAGAAAGATCAACACAATTCGTCCAGTAGGGGCAAAATCAATATAATTCGCCTAGTGAGGGCCAAAATCAACATAATTCGCTCAGTATGAGTAAAATCAATGCAATTCGCCCAATAGAGGTAAAATCAACATAATTCGCCCAGTGTGAGCAAAATCAACATAATTCATCCAGTAGGAGTAAAACCAATGCAATTCGTTCTATAGGGATAAAATGAACATAATTCGCCCAGTAGGGGTAAAATCAACATAATTTGCCCGATAAAAATAAAACGACACAACACGCCCATTTTAATCCATTGACACAACTCACCTACTTTATCCCCTTTAAAACACATCCAAAAAGAAAGATAAAGATTGATAAAAGAAAGCTTATCTTATAAGAAAGGAAAGGATACTTGTCCCTTCACCCACACCACATAGGGTACCTAAGCTCCACCACACTTACACTATAAAAAGGAAGATGGAGGGAAGGAAAGAAGGAGGCAAAAAAACAAAGAGGAAAAGGGGGATTTTGATAATGCTTAAGATAGGTTGAGTTTAGCTTCTTCTGAATCACCTACAAAACACCACAAATATATCACATCTCCGGAGCAATAATCATTCAAACGCCTTGCTCTTCTCAGGCTAAGCATTTTATCTCTATTATTTCATTTATTACTTGCCTTTATTTAATATTTCATAATATTAATACTGACTTGAGCTTCAGAGGGGCTCCTGTGGGTTACTCCACAGGTTCCTCTAACCGTTTGTGTGATCTTGCAGGGAATAACAAGTCGGGCGTGTAGCTAAAGCTTGAGTTCAGCTCAACCTAACAAACCCCACGTCATATAAAACTCCAAAAAGAAGAATAAGCTCACTGACCAAATTTATCATAAGCATGATGGTGCCGTCTGTCTCAAGGATCATAAACTCAGGCCTGGCTTGGTGTTTCTTGTAAGATTCATACATTCTTAATGTCATTCGAAGTTATTTTCAACATTTTTTGGTATATAAAATGAGCTTATCAAAGCAAAGTCAAAAAATCTCTTCACCATTCCTTTTAGCACTTTTAAGCCTATCCATACATGCAAAGAGGTATGTTGAAGGAAGTCCAGTATTGTAACATATTTTTTACCTCCTTCTTATCATTTCTTTAATCAAAAATTTGAAAAAAAAAATATCATAACTAAATAAAACTCTTCAAGAGCTGCATTTTGATACGCTGCTCAATTCATAACTCTTCATGGAGTAAACATTATCGTTGTTTTAATTTACAAGATAAGTTTTGAACCACTACAATCGGAATCCGTCCAATTATAGAGCTCTTCAAGAGCTTTGTTTTGATATACAACTCAATCCATAACTCTTCACGGAATAAAAAGTTATCCTTGTTTTAGTCACAATGTATGTTATGTAACTAGTACAATCGGAATTCGTCTAGTTCATCTTTTCACTTCCTTTTCATATTATCTTTGATAAAAAGCTATAAAAAATTATTATAGTTATATAGAACTCTTCAAGAGCTTCATTTTGATATGTAAATCAATCCATAACTCTTCACGGATTGAAAGTTATGTTCGTTTTAATTTACAAGGTATGTTATACAATTACCACCAACAGAATTCACCCAGTTAATGGTCTCACTTCTTTTTCATATTCTTTTTAATCCAAAGCCTTAAAAATCATTATACTTACATATAACCCTTCAAGAGCTTCATTTTGATATATAATTCAATTCATAGCTTTTCACAGATTGAAAGTTATACAACAACAACAACAATAAACCCAGTACCTGCAAAGGCTCCCGCAAAAGCAGGGTCGGGGGGGGGGGGGGGGTATACGCAGGCTTCGCCCTTCAGGGGAATACCCTGAAGAGAGGCTGTTTCCGAGGACCCCCAACCTGAGAAACTGGTCCGCCGCAAAAAGTATGTGACCTGGCAGCAAGAGAGCGATAGAGCATGAGTAGGGCAAATACACGGCAATCAAGACAATAGACATAAAGCACACAAGACACAAGACACAAAGCAAGCCACATCATGAAGAAATCAAAGGATAGGTAGGCAGGTATGCAAGCAGGTAGTAACTCATGAGAGCAAGTACACAACCCAAGGGTGCCAAGAGGATAACCCGGCCTAGCACTAATAAGCTAGACTACCATACTCCAACTGGAGCATCTATAACCCCTATATTAGCCCTCTATTGGGCCCTATTTAAGGCCATCTCCTCCCGAAGGTTTATATGGGTGAGGTTTTGTCGAATCATCTCCATCTATTTCTTCTTTGGCCTGCCTCTTCCTCTCTTACCTAGTGTAGTAAGGGGCTGTTCACCTGAAAGTTATGTTTGCTTTTATTTACAAGATATGTTATACAACTACCACTAACAGAATTCACCTGGTTTATGTTCTCACTTCTTTTTCATATTCTTTTTTATCCAAAGCCTTAAAAATTATTATAATTACCTAAAAATCTTCTAAAGCTTCATTTTGATATATAATCCAATTCGTAACTTTTAACGGATTAGAAGTTTTCCTTGTTTTAATTTACAAGGTAAGTTATGGAACCACTAGAATCGAAATTTGCCCAATTCATATTTTCACCTCCTTTTCATATTCTCTTTGATCCAATAATTGAAACCTCACTATGGTTACCTAAAATACTTCCCGAGCTTCATTTTGATAGCTAATTTTGTCCATAACTACCTGCGGATTGAAAGTTATGCCCATTTTAAATCAAAGGGTCAAGGTATATAGCTATTACAAGGGGAAAACACCTACTTCATCTTTTCACCTTTTTTTATGTTTTCTTTGATCAAAAGCTTTATAGATCATCATAGTCATATAAAATGCTTAAGGAGCTTCACTTGGTAATAACCTAACGTTTAAGAGTTAGTTCAACGGGGGAACCCTCTTGATAGGTAATTCAATCCATAACTCCTCATGGATTAAAAGTCGTGCCTGTCTGAAGTTACAAGGCTAAGTTACATAGCCCAGCGAATTCCACCGCCCAATGAATTCCCTACCCAGTGTTTTCCACCACTTAGTGAATTCCACAACCCGGTGTTACCCACAACCAAGAAACATCCCTAAATCCTAGCGTTATCCTGGACGCTTCGCTTACCACATGACAATCACCATCCCAAGCCGCCATCATCATTCTTGCTAATGACTGTCACTTCTATGACACTTTGGACTTCAACCAGCATCCTTTCCAAAGTCGTCACCGTGTGATGCTTCGCTCACCGCATGTGAAGCTTCATCTTCTACCACCACTATCAGTATTCCCATCACGTGTTAGCACTGGCATAACACCTATATCCATTGCTGCCCTTAGTTGCGCAACATTTGCCACTAGCACTATAGTTGTCACTGGTCGTTCCCCACACACCATGGTCAAACCCTTGCTTTCTCTTTCAAACCCTAATTTGGGAATTTCTATGACAATATTAGTTCAATTCAACCTTGAAATATTCATTTTCGTTGCTACCTTAATTACATTTAACTCTAAATGGGACAATCTTTATTACAATCTCAGTTACTCCAACCCTAAATGGGCCACTTTTTGTTACAACCCTTATTCAAATAAACCATGAGTACGTCAATTGCTGTTACAATTTTAGTTTGACCCAATCTTGATTTGTTCCAATTCTCATTCAAATTAAACCCTTATTGGATCAATTTTCATTACGTTCCTACTTCATGTCGACTCTAGTTAAGCAAATTTTTTATAATTCTGGTTTATCCTTCATATTAAGTCAAATTTTGATTGAATTAATTCTTGCTACATCATTAGTTCATTTCAATTCTAGCCGAGTCAATACTTGCAGGAGTTTTAGCCTACTTAAGTCCTGATTATGTCAATTTCTATTTTATCAGCATCTAAGGGAATCAGTCTTCATCGCAATTTCACTCTCTTGGATTTTAAGCTGAATAAACCTTTGCTACGATTTCTAGTCTAGACAAATTGTACTTCGTCACACTCTTGCTATGATTTCTGGTTCAACTAAGTTATACTTTGCCGGATCCTTACCCATAAATAGTCAAATTAACAATTAGACATGACAATTCTAAATTAAGGGTATTAACGGGACAAAGTCATCGACCTTACCCTTAATGATTTTGAAATACAAAGCGCACATTAGCCAACTCCAAAACACGAGTGCAAATCAAAGAGCACATATAAGTATTTAGTTCTAGAATAGTAAACGTACTTATAACAAGATGGCTAGGTTACATGATTCATTCGAAGGACTTTGTTTGGACATGTAAGAGATCTCATAACTTCCTTGGAATTCACAAGGCATGCCTGTTCTTTCTCTCCACCCAAAAATGCATATTCTATACATTTACAAGGAAATCTCGAGGCAAACAATTCATCAAATAGGAACTTAATGTGCTGTTACTACACAAACCACTCATCATATGCAAATATACCCATTATTCACCTACAAAGCAATAACAAGGGCTATTTAGTCAAAAAGACGAAATCTTACCATAGTTGACTTGCTTCATAAGATGTGCGATGTCACCATCTCTAGAAATCGAACGTGGTTGTATGCCAAGTACCTTTCGGGAGATATTGTTATGCCCAGCTAAAGCAAGTCAAATCAAAAGTCAAAAATGCATCCGAGTTAGAAATCATTTCATAAGTATTAGGAGTTGTGAGACTTTACCTTAATTCGCGATTCCCTATCCATAATGGTGTGCAAATCAATTGAGGGCCGGGGGACTTCATCCCTATTCATAGCCTGAACTTTGTTTCAACGGTAGTGCAAATCATTTTAGGGCTTGGGGACTTCGTCCCTATTCACAGCCCAAATTTCATTTCAACAATGATGCAAATCATTTTAGGGATGGGGGCATTCGTTTCTATTCACAGCTCGAACTTCATTTAAATGGTTAGGCAAATCATTTTAGGGCTGGGGGACTTTGTTCCTATTCACAGCCGAGCTTCATTTCAGCGGTGGTGCAAATCATTTTAGGGCTGGGGGACTTCGTCCCTATTCATGGCCCGAGCTTCATTTCAACGATGATGCAAATCATTTTAGGGCTGGGGGACTTCATCCCTATTCACAGCCCAAACTTCATTTCAACGGTGATGCAAATTATTTTAGGGCTGGGGGACTTCGTCCCTATTCACAGCCCGAACTTCATTTCAATGGTGATGTAAATCATTTTAGGATTGGGCGACTTCGTCCCTATTTACAGTCCGAACTTCATTTCAATGGTGACGCAATTCATTTTAGGGCTGGGGGACTTCGTCCCTATTCACAGCCCGAACTTCATTTCAACGGTGGTGCAAATCATTTTAGGTTGGGGGACTTCAACACTATTCACAGCCCAAACTTCATTTCAATGGTGATGCAAATCATTTTAGGGCTGGAGGACTTCGGCCCTATTCGTAGCTCGAACATCACTTCAAAGGTGGTGAAAATCATTTTAGGGCTGGGGGACTTCGTCCTTACTCACAGCTCGAACTTTATTTCAATGGTAGTGCAAATCATTTTAGGGCTAGGGGACTTTGTCCCTATTCACATCCAAAACTTCATTTCAGCAGTGGTACAAAATCATTTTAGGGCTAGGGGACTTCATCCCTATTCACAGCCCGAACTTCATTTCAACCGTAGTGTATATCATTTTAGGACTGGGGGACTTTGTTCCTATTCACTGCCCAAACTTCATTTCAACGGCGGTGCAAATCATTTGAGGGCTGGGGGACTTCGTCCCTATTTACAGCCCTAACTTCATTTCAACAATGGTGCAAAACATTTTAGGGCTGAGGGACTTCGTCCCTATTCATAGCTCGAACTTCATTTCAACGGCGGTGCAAATCATTTTAGGGCTGGGAGACTTCGTCCTTATTCATAGCCCGAACTTCATTTCAATGGTGATACTAATCATTTGAGGATTGGGGGACTTCATCTTGATTCACAACTTCGGATTCTTAACCTCGATGGCGCAAATCATTTTTCACGATTAGGGGACTTCACTCCCAAGTCACAGGCTAGACATTACCTCCATCACAAGGGATAAAACCACTCCAAAATCAGAAAGCTTAACAATTAGTAATGGTTGAAAGTACATTTTTATCTCAATGACAAGTAGGGAAAAACAATTACAAGTCAAGAATTGCCCATCCATAAGAGGGAAACCCTTTCGAAGCTAGTGAACTTCATCCTCAATTGTGCTACATTATGCAACATTACGGCATATCCATAAGACTTCGCTAATTCATCAATAAATCAAATTATAACTATCAAATTTGGTTGCTTATCGCAACTTGACAAAATATTTCCAATAAGAGAATTTGAAATGAGCTGCGTTTCTTATTATGCCTAAGCAACTCACACTCCAACTAACCTTTTGCTAAACTATCTAATACCATAATGAGTTAGCAAATTAATAAGGGAATGTAAGGTATTATCTTTATTTTCTTAGCCACCTTTATAATCCCATACATACTGCGCTGGTACGTAATCGGTAATTCCAAATCATGTTATACAAAATAATGACGTATTTGTAAGGCTTTATTACCCATAAGGAATCGAACTGCAGTTACAAAACTCAGAGGCTTGTCATGGCCAAGTAAACTATTTCTAATAGGAAGGTAAAACATAGACCGCACCTGTTACCATGCTTAAGCAACCCACACCTCAATTAACTCTCTGTTACTTAGACTTTTATCTGCCTAACTCTAAACACTTATTAACCATCCACTCAAGATGAAGAGTCACAAGCCAGTGGCATATAAACAAAAATGGTAACTCTATAGTAAAAAGCCCTTCAGAGTGTGGCAGTCTGAACAAAAAGCTAGGAATAAAATGAACTAGTTCAATATCCGCAATGACCTACTTTGAGATGGTCTTAGACTACCTTATAGTGCACTTTAAACTCTTGTCGTAGCCTATTCATTTTAGCAATAGATGTTGTTTAGTAATAAGTGTTATGGTAAGAAGACATAGAGGGTTGGTCATTACCAAGCTGCAAATTAGACATAAGTGCTTCAAAATTAGCGATAGTACATATGATGAATCACATCCTTCGGGTAATATTCGTGTGCAAAGTGCATTTTATGAGTACTAATAATCACTATTCGTACGATTGTTTATCTGCAACCACTAAATAGGAGGCATATCAAGCTTAACTGTTCATAGATGAATGCCCGGGTAAACCAATGCTAGTCAAAGACATCCTTTGAGAATGATATACCATATGCTCGATTTACTTCTTGCTTAGCATCTAACAGTCCTCAAGGTGTGTTAATTCTAGCAACCTGTCTTTACATTGGTACATGTCCTTGATATGCTTATCATCTAATAATAATACTACCCTGTGTGGTTTTACTATCGATTATGCTTGCTACCTTGATTGTATATAAGTATTTTGTACATGACACTCATTGCCATGGTTTGCGCTGGTGCAATCACTTGCAACAAGTGTAACATTACTCACCGTAGTTCGCCCTAGTGCAATCACCTGTAACGGGTGTAACATCCTCGCCATAGTCCGCCCTTGTGCAATCACCCGCAACGGGTACAACATTCATGGTGCAATCACCTGCATCTGGTGGAACATTCCTCACCATAATTTGCCCTAGTGCAATCACCCATAACAAGTGTTACATTCCTCACCAAGGTCCACCCTGGTGCAATCACTCGCAACAGAACAACATTTCTTATCATGGTTCGGCCTAGTGCAATCACCCACAACGGGTGCAACATTCCTCACCATGGTTCGCCCTGGTGCAATCACCCGTAATTGTTGTTGCATTCCTCACCATGGTCCACCCTAGTTCAATCACCCACAACAGGTGCAACATTCCTCACTGTGGTTCGCCCTGGTGCAATCAATTGCAATGG
The DNA here is from genome assembly GCA_018398585.1 of Simmondsia chinensis. Lineage (NCBI taxonomy): Eukaryota > Viridiplantae > Streptophyta > Magnoliopsida > Caryophyllales > Simmondsiaceae > Simmondsia > Simmondsia chinensis. The sequence continues at coordinate 32,039,342 of JAGTTD010000002.1, read as the reverse complement.
GTGCTACATTCCTCACCATGGTCCACCCTTGTGCAATCAGCCGCAACAGGTGCAACATTCCTCAACATAGTTCACCCTAGTACAATCACATGCAAGGGGTGTAATATTCCTCACCGTGGTTCGCCCTGGTGCAAACACCCACAATGGTTGTTATATTCCTCACCATGGTCCACCCTGGTGCAATCACCTGCAACGAGTGCAACACCTCTCAGGGACATATTCATCACGTTAACTACATTACGATATATTACATATTGTTTACCTGGGCAGTAAACAAACAAATCAATATATTTGGTAATTTAATCTTATCTAAATAGGCTACACCTATCATCAGTATACCAATCAGGTGTATAAAGTCAACCATCTCTATCTGTAATTAGAAGTGTCTTTGTTTATCAAAGTAACATGAGCTTAATGCGTCACACTCATCGCTTTATGAATATTACTAACCAAATGCTAATATACCTAGGAGCTAATCATGATAGTGATATCCTTACATGTTTATCACATGGAGATTGAATTTTCATAAGCGCTTACTGGTATAAATGGGCAAAACACTTGAGTACTTTAAGTTTCAAAAAACCTTAGAGGCCCAGACTCTTCTAAACATTCTTACACAAATAAGTGCTGCAACGTAAAACACTCTACCAAGATCCACAATTACGCTAAACACCCTATCAAAGTTCATGATGGGTCATGCGCCGAGTTACAAGTCGTAATGGTTTAAGCATCCTATTAAGTGTCAAAATACCTCGTTACATGTCTTATCCAGATCATAAGCTTTATTGATTTCGAGTAAAAATAAAAATACACATGAATAACAATTATGAAGGAACAAAACAAAATACTGAATATCTCCATCACTCAAGTAAACAATGTACAGTAGCAAGCTCAGAGCAAAATAGGTTCATTACTTTGCGACCGAACTTAGAATGACCGAGGTTCACTCACAAAGTAGGGGGTAATATATTGGTAAACTATAATTGAGCAACTTGCTCTTATAGATGGGGAAGTAGGTCACATAAGCAATCATCTAGCCAAAAATTAAAAACAACGCAATTTGCCCAGTAGGGGTAAAACAAACATAATTCGCATAGTACGGGTAAAAACAAACACAATTCACCTAATACGGGTAAAATCAGTGCAATTTTTTCAGTAGAGGTAAAATCAACATAATTTGCCCCGTATAGATAAAAACTAACATAGTTCACCCAGTACGGGTAAAATCAACGCAATTCACCCAATACGGGTAAAATCAACGCAATTCACCCAATACAGGTAAAAACCAACATAACTCGCCTAGTATGGGTAAAATCAACCCAGTTCGCCCAGTAGAGGTAAATTAACATAATTCGCCCCGTAGAGGTAAAAACTAACACAATTCGCCCAAGCATAGGTAAAATCAACGCAATTCGCCCAGTAAGGGTAAAATCAACATAATTCGCCCCATTGAGGTAAAAACCAACATAATCCACCCAGTAGAGATAAAACCAACACAATTCACTTAGTAAGGGCAAAATCGACACGATTCGCCTAGTCAAGGGAAAAATCAACATAATTCGCTCTGCAGGGAGAAAGATCTGTTGGAAAAATAATACAAGCTAACCTTTAATTTTATGAGGGAGTTGTATCCCACATTAGAAAAATTGTGTGGGTGGTCTTTTTCTTAACGGATATATTTACTTCTCGGAATATTGACTGTTTACTAATACTAGCCGTTTAGGGTCTTTATAATTGTGACCGTTAGAATTAATTAATAATATGGATGTTGGAATTTACTTGTGTAGCCATTTATTGCTGTTGAAATTTATTGTACTGGATTTTAATCCTCATTATGTGTATCCTTCCCCTTATTTCTCTCTCATTATTCTAGACCTCTATTTCTCTCTGTCTCTTTTTGTGTCTCCTTTTTAGTGAATCTTTTCCCACTGAAACATTCAACAATTTGAGCGAAAAGATGAAGGAATTGGACAACATCATCATCTCTCTTCCTCACGATAGGGCTCACAAGATCGCTTCTTGACTCCCGTTTTTCTCTCTCCTCAAACTTTGGGCAAAGTTCATGATACTCCTACCCAACTATTAACGAGTGCACGTTAAGAGTTGGATCGCGTTAATCCTGAAGGACGGCCGCCGATTATACTCTATGCACCAGAGCAGTGACGAAATCGTCTTTTAAGTCAGTGGCATTTACCACAGTGCAATATCATCGTTTAGTAAGATCTTTCTATTTGCACTCTCATTAGTTGCAATGTTCATTGCTATACTTGTAAATTAATCAATCTTCTAACAATATTTGATTGCTATGATAAGATAATTTTATATCACTGCAATATTTTGATATTTTTCTCTGCACTATAGTAATGATTGAAGGATCGTTAATATGTGTGATTTGTATATTCACGTCTATTAGTCAATTTTTCTAACGTTCTAAACGATAGTTTATATATTTTTAGAGGAATCACAAGGTGAATATGTATCAGAAGGAGAACATATTATTATTTTATAAAATAATAATATAGTCTGATAAAATTTATAAAATTTCTGATAAGCAATCTGTAAATTTTGTAAAATTTTAGAGGAAAGAAAAAAGGACAATGTTTTATGCATTTCTAGTTTGAGTAGTTAGGTGACATATACATATGGGAAAAATGACAAATAGATCTGAAAAAGACAGTACCAGTATAATTTCAATGAAAATTTTATTATTGGCAGTGGTTACGACTCTTCATAATTTCAAAATTGAATTTGTATGTGTAAAGGCTCTATAAAGTCGTACAGAGAATAAAACGCCTAGAGCCTGATGATTAAAGGCAAACTTGGGCCTACTTAATAGAAGCCTGAAGTCCCTTGTAACCCGGATTTAAAAAATCTTAATGTTAGTTGGGCCTTAAAATGGAGAAACCAAGATAAGGCCCAATCAAGTATAAGCAAAATTATTTGAAAAAAAAAAAAAAAACCCTTAAATGTCATCTTTAACCTTGTTTGACGGTTCACAATAGTGGCCGTTGGTTTCTAATGTCGGCTGGTAGTTGGTGCAAACGCAATGGATGCTGTGTAGGTATTATTCTTTTATGAACATAAGCAGTTATGTTGTATGGAAATCATTTGACCATAATCGTTTTGTGATTCTCTTGAGCACCGATGTGCCACATGTTAGCTTATTTGAATTGTTTGTGGTGCAGACATTATTCATATACTATTCATGATCTAGATTCTGGTGCATATATTAAGATGCATATATTGTTTAAATAAACTTAGATTCATATGTCTTATGTCTCAAGCTAGCGAAATGTGGGCGAGTATAGCCTAGTAAAATAATGATGATTATTTTGCAAGAACTTGTGCAAGTTGCTTTATTTTGGACTGCTAAAACAACAATACAAATTATATTGGTTTTTATCTATTTAGGTTGAAGAAATGTACCCCACCTTGATAGAGATATATAAAAGACAATAATCTCGTGTGTTTAAGAAGCTGCCAACTTGAGTGTAAGATAGAAGAGCAACATGAGAGCTTGAGGTGTATTTGTGGTTAAACATGACTATCATATGTTAGATCATGAAATATAATGACTGTAGTTTTGGAAAGAGATTACTAATCAGTTACGAAAACTAGCCGACATTCTTAAAGGGTGTAAACCAATTGGTGCCAGAGCGGGTATTCAAAACAAATTAAAGGTTAATGGATAAATAAAAGTCGAAACTAGTAATCAAGGGATAGACCCAAAACATGAAATTAATATTTGACACCTTTTTGCCCATGTTTAAGATAGAAACACTTAAGAGTTTTGATAAGTTCTTGCTCTTAGCTATGATCTTGTGGTGTATATCAAATGGACTAGTTTCGAATATGGGTCATTACTATTTGGGCATCGGATTGCGTCTAAAGCCGTGGTTTGTCTTCTACGTGATGGTTGAGACGAGTTTAAGTGTCATGGTTTCTTAGGCACTCGATTAAGTGACCTAGGTCGCATAGATTTCTCACTGTTTTTGAACATCCTTTAGTTTCCTCTTTGTGGAAAAGATGTTCATGCTTGAGACTAACGGTTTATCTTAAAGTGAGAAAGCTCTAGGTACATCTGATCAGTGGAGCAGCTCGATGTTAATCTCTTGTTCAGCCTCATGTATAGTCAATTCAGAATCTAGTGTAGATTAGTAGAGCAATTTCGGAATTAAATTGCTTGAGCCTGACCCTACTATTGGTCGGAGGAGAGTTCTTGGTTTGGACTGTGTGTTTTTTAATTTTCTGTGTGATTATTGTGGTTAATACGTATTTAATGCTTAAGGTTGATTGTAAACTTGTTAGAATGGATTCTTGAACTTAGAATTGGCAACTCTTAGGTTAAGCATGTCTAGCTATACAATCGTGAATTCCTTGTGTTGGTAGAGCATTGCATGTTTGAGTTTTAACCATGAGTTTAGACCTTGTATGTGAGAATTGGATTTTCTTGCATATGTTTGAGTGACCAATTGAAAGATTTGATCACCATAAAGGGCAAATAGGACTTGTGAGTTCTTTTGGAAATTTATGCGTAATTTTATGTCCTAGTTTCTATGTTGATATGTCTCTTGTATTTCCGATGGCTATATTTGAAGCAAGTTGAACATATGTTGATACTTATTGCTTGAAGTGATGATAAACATGTTGTTCATGGACTATTTTCAAATTGTGTATGCTGCTACATGTTTAGTTTGATTGTATGTTGCTGCTACATGTTGCTTTGCTGCTAAGTGTTGATGATCAATACTGAATTTAGTGCTGTCTATATTGGTTTTGGGTTATATGCTATGTACATACATCATATTATGATGGGTAGCTGCTGTAAGTTGCTGTCAATATCGCTTATATACAGGTTATAGACTGTTTGCTGTTGTTTTATGCTGTTTTAGATTGTACATGCTAAACTCGCTATGCTTTTGCTGAATTTTTAGTTTGTAGTAGGGAAAAACATGATATGTTTGAGTCACATGTGGACTTGCGTTGTCTTTAAAGACTTCTATGCCCTTTGGATCATTGTTTCATGCTTCATTTCTAATTTTAGGAAATGGGTAAGAAGCAGGTCATATGAGAACCTTGATTGATCATAGGCTCAGTATTTAACTTGTGTGTAGATACCTTATTTTGGGTTACTGTCATATGTTGTATGCTCATATTGGTCATTTGGATGACATAATATGTGACCCTAGTGTTCACTTGATGAGGAGAAAAACATAGCATCGCATCACTAGCTAAATACTCTAAGGTGATAGCATTATGTTTTGATGAATAACATAACACTCATCCTATTATATCATATGTCAGTGGTAGATCTTATCTACATATATTGATCCAAGTGTTGAATATTGAGGTGCTCTAATTAAATTGTTAAAATACTTGTGAAGTACTATGAATGGGGTTTACATTGTAATAGACTCCTTCTTATGTTTGGTATCTAATATCAATGAGAGCGCCCGATAGCCTATACATGGTATGGTCATAATCTTTTATTATTATTGTGTTTGGTCGATATTTGCTAGTTATGGTTAGCATACATAAATTGATTATGATACAAATACTTTTTTGGTGATTGTACAATGTCAGTGTGAGTAGCTTAATGATGCTAAAACTTGGACTTGAGAGCCTTGCGGAGGCTTGGGTTGCGTTAACTTGAATCATAAAAGGTACCTTATGAATTATGGTTTTCTGTATCTCTTTCTCTAGATGTCACCAAAATCTGATACGTGGACTATCCTTAATAGTGATAACGGATGTACTCTAAGTACCATGAAAATGGTATATGGTCTCTCTGACCTAAACTGGTGGCGATCCAATTGATTTGAGATGTTAATGCTTCACAACTATGAGGATATGTGAAATTGACAAATTTACGGCATATGTCTCTTATGCCAACTATGCATACGATATACGTACGATATGTATATTATTTGAGTACTTGAGGTGGGGATATGATTGATATGATATTTGCTCTACTATTATGTTATACTGATTCTTATTGAATTTGCAGGCGATGAAGCTGGTTGTTTAATAGCTCCTTGCAGACACCTCAATGTGGGGATCAAAGCAACTCGTGATTGATGTTGATAGTGGTCAATTCTCAAGTACCACTTTGTTGCAATACAATGTTGAAATGCCGCTCATGATGGTTGAGCTTGATGTTTTAACCTAACTTATAGTCCATAACCGATGGTGTGGACGCTGCACTTTGAATGGGTTTGGCAAGAGGAAACCTATTCGTCTCGGGCATAAGATTGTAAACCATCTACTTGAAAGAAAGTTATATCATTAAATTGTGTAAGGTCTAAAAAGAACCTTATGGATACATTGATAAAGACACTATGTCGAAAAATGGTTGTGGAAACATCGAGGGGGATGGGACTAAAGTCGATACACGAATAAACTATGATGTATCCAACCTGGTCTTGACAAGTTCATTTTGAAAATTCATAGTTTCATTTAAGGAATGCACTGTATTTTATGTTGTCCCTCCTTATGGTGTGACGGTGCGGAGACAGGTCTATAGCTATATGTTTGGTGGTGTAAGCAAGGCTTGCACTTGATTGATACTGTTTGTAGGTTACTAAGGGTGAGGTTGAGCTTTAGCTCTTAATAGACTCACATCCATATGTTTGGTAGTGTGCGATACCACATAATTGATGGGATCCATCTATGTAGGTGCGGGAGTATGGCTGCTTCCTATGAAGATTTAAGACTTGCCTTCTAGAGCACCTGTGAATATCTAGGATGACCTCATGGCCAATAAAATGCTCTAAACCGTTGGAGTTGCCGGGATCTTGAGTTTGTATGTATCCGAGTGGAAGACTATACAACCCCTTGTGAGGTTCAAGACGAAAGTCACCTTGCAAGCTATTGGTCCTCAACTTGGGTTTTACATTAGGTGACGATTCAAGTCACCAGACATCAGTATTGAAAAATTGAACTCCCTTTGCCTAATCTATTATTTTTTTGTTTTCTTCCGCTTGTATCATTTGTGAGGGATTGTTGGAAAAATTATATAAGCTAACCTTTAGTTTTATGGGACAGTTGTATCCCACATTAGAAAAATTATGTGAGTGATCTTTTTCTTAATGGATATATTTATTTCTCGGAATATTGATTGTTACCATTACTAGCCATTTAGGGTCATTAAAATTGTGATTGTTGGAATTAATTAATAATATGGTTGTTGGAATTTATTTGTGTAGCCATCTATAGCTATTGGAATTTATTGTACTGGGTTTTAATGCTTATTATATGTATCCATCCCCTTACTTCTCTCTCGTTATTCTAGACCCCTATATCTCTCTCTCTCTGTCTCCTATTTTCTTTTGTTCTCAGTGAATCTTTCCCCACTAAAACACTCAACAAGTTAAGAGAGAAGATGAAGGAACAGGACAGCGTCATCATCTCTCTTCCTCAAGATAGTGCTCTCAAGATCAATTCTTCTCTCCCATTTTTCTGTCCACTCAAACTTTGGGCAAAGTTCACGATACTCTTACCTGCCAATTAACGAGTGCACATTAAGAGTCGGATCGCATTAATCCTGGACGACAGCAGCCAATTACACTATGTGCACCAGAGCAGCGACGAAATCATCTTTTAGGACAATGGCATTTACTACAGCGCGATATCATTGTTTAGTAATATCTTTCTAATTGCTCTCTCCTAAGTTGCAATGTTCGTTGCTATGCTTGAAAATTAGTCAATCTTCTAACAATTATTTGATTGTTATGATTAGATAATTTTACAGCTATTTTTCACTACAATATTTTGACATTTTTCTTTGCGCTATACATGATTGAAGCATCGTGAGTATGTGTGATTTGTACATTCACAACTATTAGTCAATTTTTCTAACAAGATCAACAAAATTCCCCCAGTAGGGCCACAATCAACATAATTCGCCCAGTAAGAGTAAAATTAACACAATTCATCCAGTAGGGGCAAAATCAACATAATTCGCCCAGTAGGGCTAAAATTAACATAATTCGCCTAGTAGAGGTAAAATCAACTCAATTGGCCCGATAAAAATAAAATGACACAACATGCCCATTTTATCCATTGACATAACTCACCCACTTTATCCCCTTTAAAACACATCCAAAATGAAGCATAAAGATTGATAAAAGAAAGCTTATCTTATAAAAAAAGAAAGGACACTTGCCCCTTCACCCACACCACATAGGGCATATAAGCTCCACCGCACTTATACTATAAAAAGGAAGATGAAGAGAAGGAAACAAAGGGAAAAATGGGGATCTTGATAATCCTTAAGATAGTTCGAGTTTAGCTTCTTTCAAATCACGTACTAAACACCACAAACAGATGACCTCTTCGGAGCAATAATCGTTCAAACACCTTACTCCTCTTAGGCTAAGTATTTTATCTTTATTAGTTCATTATTACTTGCCCTTATTTAATATTTCATAACATTGATACCCTCGCGGGTTACTCCATGGGCCCCTCTAACTGTTTGTGTGATCTTGTAGGAAATATCAAGTCAGGCATGTAGCCAGAGTTTGAGTTCGGCTCATCCTAACAAACCCCACCTCATACAGAGCTCCAAAATGATGAACAACCTTACTGACCAAATTCATCTCAAATAGTAGCTTTGAACTACAAGCACCAGCCCTTGAATAATCTAGCTTTGCACAGTGTCCTACCAGCCCTCCAACAATGTAGTTTTGGATAAAGAAAGTTACAAAAACTCTTAACACTCAATCAAAGGCACTCGAGCATGACTCCTGTCATACTCGGGTGAACTCCACTCAACATACACATAAACTCACAAACAAAAAGCACTCTCAATAAATTTTGCATTCCCTTTACACGGTTGCCTCCAGGCACTCATTACAAAACCCAACACACTCAACATATTTCCTCTCATTCTCCACACGTATTTTCTGTGCACACCCAACACATCAATTTAAAACAAAACACTCAAAGACAAAATGGATAGAAGCACATGCTTCCACTATGGCTATGCCACTCCCAAAAATACATATACACATACCATACAAAAGTTGTAAGAATAAACTTCCCTTTTTAACGTTCTTCTTTTTCTTTTTCTCCTTTTCCTTTTTCTCATGTTTATATTTTGCATGTATTAATTTTAAGATAAAAAATGTATTTAATAAATCTCACCCATACCTCAAAAGTAACTGTTTTTCTTACTTTCTTTTTTTTTTTTTTTTTGTCTCATTCATTTTTTTTTTCAATTTCTTATTTTTTTTCTTTCTCTGTCTTCTTTTGTCTCACTTCTCTCCTCTTTCTTTCTCTTCCTCACTGCTAGAAACAAAATAAATCCTCGCCTCCAAAAATGAGATCAAAAATCAATCTCTCATCTTGGTCAGCACCAGAGATTCAACCGACAACCATAGCAAGAGCCGTACCGCACACCTTCGGTTTCACCTTCGACCAACTTCCCAGGAACCTCCATTGCCTCCATAATTAAATATGTTGGACACACATCGTTGGTCTTCTCCAGAAGCTCGCACACAACTACAAGCTCTATTCTCCTCGGTACCTTCGGTATTGACCGCCATTGGTTCTCTCTCCGGCATTCCTCTTCACCTTCCACATCTGGCTTTTCTTCTCCTAATCCAACTTTTCCAACCTGCATTGATATCTGTTGTTGAGAAAATCACACATCAAGCACAGGGAAAAGAGAAAATTAACAAAAGACACCATATTTACGTGGAAATCCTCACTCCATTAGAGAAAAAAACCACGTGACTCAAATGTGTACCATATCCACTATGAAATTTAGGAATTACAACATCTAGTCGCGGCCCTCAAACCCCAAATTACAATCATCTCCCAAATGTAGATTTAAACCACAAGCCACATGGTCGGGAACAATGTAGCTTTGCACGACAAGTCACCACCTCTCCAACAACATAGCATGTGATATAGGAAGTTACAAAAACTCTCAACACTTTCAATCAAAGGCAACCGAGCATGACTCCCTTAATAATCGGGTGAACTGCGCTCAACATCAAACATATAACCTCATAAATAAAACAATCTCAATATTTTGTTGCTCACACCCTCCCCGGATGCCCCAGGGCACTCATTACAAGACCCAACTCACTCTACGTATTTCTTATCCTTCTCCTCACACATTTTCTCTACACACCTGATACATCGATTTATAGCAAAACACTCAAAGATAAAAAGAAAACAAGCACATCTTTCCACCATATCTATGCCATGCCCCACAATACCTGTACTCATACTTTACAAAACTTGTAAGAAGACGCTTCTCTTTTTCATTTTTTTCATTCCTCTTTTTCTTTTTCTTTTTCTCTTTTTCCTTTTCTCATTTTTATATTTTAAATATATTAATTTTGAGGTAAAATAATATACCCAACAAATCTCTCCTTACCTCAAAATTAATTTTTTCTTACATTTGTTTTTTTTGTTTTTTTCTCTCACTCATTTTATTTTCAATTTTTTCTTTTTTTTTTTCGTTCTATCTCTCTTTTTCTCTCAATTGTCATAAACAAAAATAACTTAACCTTCTAAAATGACATCAACTACCAACCTTTTACCGTCGGCCGGCGCCGAAGCTTGAATCGACAACCACCGCACGAGCCGCACTGCCCACCTTTGGCTTCACCTTCGATCACCTTACGGGGAAGCTCCATAGCCACCAGCAATAAATCCATCTAACACCGCTGGTCTTCTCCAGAAGCTCACACACAACCACCTAACTCTGTTCTTCTCGTCACCTTTGGTATCGACCGTCACTGGTTCCCTCTCCAACGTTCGTCTTCACCTCCCATATTTGATTTTTCTTATCTTAATCAAACCTTTCCCAACATACTTTAATACCACTTGTTGGGAAATCACACATCGAGCACAAAAGCGGAAGCAAAAATCAACAAAGCAACGGAAAAAATCAACACAACATATTTATGTGAAGACCTTCTCTCAACTAGAGGGAAAAACCACAGGACCCACACAGGTACCGCATCCACTATAGAATTCAGAAATTATAATATGTAATACGTTTTTAGGTTTTTTATTTGAGGATGAGAGATAGACTCAAGCTCTCTATGGTAGAGAAGGCGGTTGCTACACATCTAACTTGGTATTTTGTGCAGGATGAGCCAATTGTTAGAGGGGACCATTGTTTTGACCACGAGAGACTCTTGCGATGCTTAAGTCAGTAGGAATTTCAGTTAATAAATAATAAAATATAGTAAGCATAATAAAATACTTAACTTAGGACAAGTAGGAAAAGTGGAGAACCAACAAACTACTCAAGGCATGGAGAATGGGGAGAACCAACAAACTACTAGAGGAAGAGAGAGAAGGCGGTTTGTATGAGAGTTCATGTGTGTGAGAGGTTGTTTGTTAAGCGCCCTTCCTCTCTTTAAGAGAGTAAAAATGGAAGGGCAACTACTTGAACTTGGGGCCCAAGTAGTTTTTAGGGGCAAGAATGCCCCTTTTTGTCACTTGGTTATTTTAATTTAGGTCTCATATTTTAGCATCCATTTTTATATAATAACAACCTATTAGTACCCGGTTTATAGAATAATAGTTTGGTAATACTTTATCTTTACAAATCTTATATCGCCTACCACATCTCGCCCATACATATCCCGCAATAGTTAGCCTCCTACTTCAAAGAGGAAAGAATTCCCTGTACGAAGCATACTAATCATTAAAATTTGTGATCCTTTTCCTAAAAAGACGGGACCGATAGTTGGCATGATACAATTGTGCAAGAATGAGAAATGTTGACATCTTTTCGAATTCTTGATAATGGTGGCCAAAGTAATAGTTTACAAAATTTGAGGTGGGTGAGCATCAAATATTTACGGGATTGAATGTCATATTGTTGCTAAACCTAGAGGGGCTGATTATTGCTTTTGCAATACTAAGGAATTTAATATTACCCCTTAGGAGTAAATACTCGATGTCAAATGCTTTTGAAAGTTGAGCTAGTGTCTTTAGCCTAATGCGGTTGATTAAATTTAAATACCCATGTCCCTAGGTGGCACTTCTTGTTTCCTACCAAGAAGGGAATATACTTCTGATATTAGTCATATCTTAACGTGTTAATATTAAATACTTGGTAACAATAAGAAATGGGCGGTTATTATTTATGACCCCCAGTTTTATCTAATTTAGGTTTAGATTATTGCTTAAATTTTATGCGATCTAGATTTTGGGGTTAGACTTGATACTTTAGTTTGAGTCTTCCTTTTATCCGAATTTTGAACTCCTTAATTTGGGGCCATAATTTTGTGTTTAGATTATAAAGGAAGATTTTATTTTCATTTTTTCTTTCCTTGATTTCTATTTTGTATTCGGTTCTAGGCTTGGGATGAATCCTGAGTTCTTTCTGTCCTATAGGTGAATTACTTTTATGAAGAGCAATTTTTTTATTATATTACACTAATTCATGCCTAAGAGGCTAACTATGTATTAAAAGCCAGGTATTCTCAATTACATGTACTTGGTTTTGGCCTACTTTTTAATGACTTATATTGATCTTAGCTAGGATAAATACATCTAATCATTTTTCATTGAAGAGAGATAATTTTTGTTAGGTAAAAAGATCAATACTTCCATTGTCTGGTTTCAATCAAATTCGAGATGGAGAACTTGCTTGTAATACAAGCTCATATGACCTTTTTTTTTTTATTTAGTTATTATGGACTAAGTATCTAAAATCGTTTAACATGTATTGATGACTATTCCATTTCACTAGCAAGTTTTATTTTATTTTATTTATTTATGTATTACCTTCTTATTTTCTTCAGTGTTGTTGTTGTTGTTGTTGCTCAATCGACATCCTAATAATTTTATAAAGTGCAACTTTATTGCCGAACACTATCTCTAAGTTTTTATTTGAGTTTCACCTGAAACTATTTTAGGATTGGGAGGCGGGCATGCTATGATGTGAATCTACATCATTTTGAACCATCTTGGTATAATTCTAGTTTGGGTCCTAACATCACTAATATTTGATAATGCATCATGTATGATACAAAATTCTTTTGGCAATCTAGCCAGAGATAAGAGTAATAGCTACTTATTATGACTTTAAAGGCTTTATGTGTTCATCTTAAGATCACAGTCCTTTTCATTTTAAGATCACAATCCTAAGGCCAGTTATCAAGTATATTTTTAAAATTGTATGTGTGGACCTATGTTGTTAGAGCACCGCTCTTCACTTACAAAATTATACTTTTGAGATAAGCTTTTTTAAGAACTAATTGAAATTAGCTAATGATTGACAAAAAAAGTTATCTTGGCCGAAGCCCCCAGTTCAATTTAATATTTCGATGTTGAAATATATATTTTGGCAGAAGCCCCCAGTTCAACTTAATGTTTCAATGTCGAATATGTATTATGGTAGGAGCCCTAGTTCAACTTGTATATTTCTACGTTCAAGATAGATTCTAGAATCTAACTTAACAATTTAGCGGGGTTCCCATATATTTTCAATGTTATTTAAATTTACTCTTATCGATCTTCAGTAGTCAGTATCTAACTTGTCGGATACACACACACACACACACACATGCACAGTATATGTTATTATTATTTTATTTTCTGTATTGGCAGTTTTAGGGTTCCTTACATCATAAAGCAAATTGCGACAAGAATATGAGTCAAAAGTCACAAATAAATTATAGTATCCACCATGATTTATGTCGAGGCAATCTCTTTTTTGCCATGTATAGGATTTGAAGTACAGATATTTAGTGACTCATGTTCTTGTAGGGAATTCCGATTTGGCCTTTTGTTTTTTTTGTTTTCCTAATTTGAAAGCTTTGAGCTATTTTTATTTGCCTTACCACATGGTGGGTATTATATATTATTCAAGTTCCAACTCACTCTTTCAGGATTTCCTTTCTTTTGCTATTTTTATGTTTTGAGACAATTTTTGCACAGAAAAGGAAATGAATCAAACAAGATTATACCTGATAAGAGCATGTCAATTGTTAAGCCGAAAACCTACATTTCTCTTCCTTGTTAATGTCTTGTCATTAGGCCTTTTTGACTTTTCAGGTACCTATTAAATATCAAGCGACCAGTATGTTGCCTAGGCATTAATTCATCATAGTCTTTGGACGAAATAATTTAAACCAAAATAGTTAAACACTACAATTTTTTTATCTAGGTTTGAGTGTTTTTATTAGTTTATTGTTTTTGAGGAAGGAATGAGCTATTGTCAAGCCCCACCTACTAGTAGGTTCTTACTGAAAGTAGGAGTTAAATTTTGTTACTTTTTTCTAAGTTTTTATCTCTCTTTTTTTAATTATTATATTGTAATCTTTTCTTAAAAGTTTTACCCTTCCCTCCTTCTAAGAATAAAAATGCTCTAGCACTTAATTGCTTTGATCAAGTTGTGTGTGTGTTCTATCATCATTTTTTTTTTCTTTTTTGGTACTTGGGGGATGCCTAAGGGCTACCATTGAGTTTTGACGTGCTCAAATGTATCTTGAATCTTTGATGTGCTCGAATGCATTAATATTTTCTCGGGTCTTGGATACTTAAAAAGCTTTGTTCGAGTATGTTTGTGCTTGGATGCTTTAAAAGCTTTATTCGAGTCTTTTGGATTTCTTTTTGAAATTGTCGTTTGTCCTTCTTATGTTACAAGGTCTCAATTTATTTTCCTCTTGCGATGATTCTATTATTTTTATAGATTCGCACCTGAGGGTCTTAAATCGTCTAGTTGCTTTGTGGAGGAAAGCCATGCTTGAGTCACCAATACCCGGCTTCAACCAGGTCCTCGGTGCCTAGACACGTTTCAGCTTTACCAGGGCTTTTGTGCCTAGAAGCCTTTTAGCTTTTTCATCCATACGCCATTTTGGCTTGACCTAGGTCTCAAGTGTCCAAACACCTTTTTGGCTTTACCTAAGGCTTTCGTACCCAGACACCTTTCAGCTTTACCTAGGACTTTATCCTCTAGACACTGTTTTGGCTTTACCTGGGTCTCGAGTGCCTAGATGCCTTTTTGGCTTTACCTAGGGCTTTCACACCCAGACGCATTTTGGCTTGACTTGGGGCTTTTTCATCCAAACACTGTTTTGGCTTAACCTAGGTCTTGGGTGCCTAGACACCTTTTTGGCTTTACCTAAGACTTTTGTATCCAGATGCCTTTTGGCTTTACTTTTTTGTCCAGATCAGCTCGTCCAGTAGGAAAATGGAAAATACACTTTGTGAGAGGATGCCTTTTTAGAGTTAAATATTTAAGGCATGTCATGCCTGGCTTCCTGTTGAGAAAAAGACATCAACATTTATTCATTAATCAAGTAATACATGGATATGTCAAAGTATTTCTTTCTTGAACTTTTTGTTAAATGCCTTGGTCATGTTTTGCTTTAGGGAGTCTATAGGTGGCAGGTGTTTAGCCCAAAGTTCATTCAAGATATTACTTCTATCTGGTGACCTATAGTTCAAACATTGTACAAAGTACAAAGTAAGCAGAGCAAGGGGCTCGCCTAAACATATAGAGAGTAGGCAATTTCAATGAGTTATGCAATTTGTTTCTTTAGTTAAAAGTGTTGTTAACTTTAATAGCGATTATCATTAAATTACAAGTAGGGTGCATTTTTGAGCCTCAGTAGTCAAGAGCTAAATAAATTTGAGGGCCTGTCATGTTGGAGACTCTTACAAAAGCATGTTTATTTAATATAAGTCAATTATCAAAAATATTTATTCAAATAACAAATTATTATCGCTACCCTAATTTGCTAGATTCCACCATATTCTTGAGCGAGAAAAGTTCTCAATCTAGTTGTTTATGATAGACTATATTGCACTTTCCAACAACAAGTTTTGCTCTAACTCACCAACTATGACAGCGACTGAACTTGTTTTAGATTCTTGGTCGGTAGGTGAGTCGAGCATGTAGACTGCAAGTTGGCTTAGTTAGTGAGTAACGAGACTAGCATGTATAGAAGCTATGTTGTTATGTCTTTCGAATGTACGCTGATGTGTAAGGAATTATACTAACCTATGATGTATGGCGGGTGCCTTTCAAGCGTAGACAAATAGGTAATAACATATGTCTTTTAAAGATGATATTAGTATATAGTAAAGGTGAGCCATGATTAATGTAAATGTTAACGAGCGTTTTTATTCAAAGTGGCTATGCACCAACTAGTTGGGCGTCTTGGGATTTGGCTCCCTTACCACGTATTTGCCGACATATAGGAGGAACTAATTTCGAACCCTAGTTATTCCTGGCAGCCCCCTAGTTATTATATCTAAGTCGCGCTAGCCTATGGAGGACGATGTATGGTTGTAATTCTTGGTCGTGACAAGTAATATTCTTAGCTAAGAAGGGTTAACAACAATCAGGTTGATCTACTCGGGTTTACATAGTCAATAGTGTTTAGAACTAATCAATTCCGGCTAATGAAACTAAGTAGGCTAATTTTAATAGACACCCTTGTCCTGTTCCAGTTTCGGTCTTAGTAACCTTCTATTTTAACTTCAAGTCTTGCCAATTTTTCCTATGAAGCATTTAAATTTTAATAAGTGCATCGAGGTTGTCTGCCTATAGTTGAGAAGACTCATGCAGCTATGTACACGAGGCTTGTTGGTAGGGATACCAAGTATAGGTTGTGCTAGGAGTGATTGAACTCTTATAGGTGCTTGGGGCCTGTTAGGAGTAATCGGGGTCCTGCAAGAATACTTAGACACCATGTTAAGAGTGGTTGGGCCCCTTTATGCTCTCTGGGGAGCCTTTGAATATTATTCATTATTATGGACACTTCAAGGCGACTTTTATGATTGTTAATTTTTAAGTGGGTGTATAATTTTCTGGCGCCTCAAATTAGGTCAAAGTCGGTCAAACCCAGTCAAACTTGGTCAAACTCAGTTAAAATTGGTCAAACCTGGTCAAACTTGGCCAAAGTTGGTAAAACTGATCAAACTCGGTCTGTTGTAGTCAAATATCTTTTATGAATTTTTAGTTTTTATTTGGTATCTTGTTTGGCCCTTACATTTGTTATTTTTGTTGTTAATGTATATAAGCAAAGTTTGTAAATTTGCTCAATATAGCTAAATCATTTAAATCGTTTCGAGCGAACTAATTATTGAGAATCAATAGACTGAGGTTTTCTATGGAATTCAACATATTTTAACAAGAAGTTTGCTTTAGTCTAAAATAATCGATGAGCATATAAGGTATTGATCTCCAATAATTATTTGTATATTTTACTTGCTCTATGCATAAATAATTAGTGTTTAGGTGTATAATTATATTTGGGGAGAAAAGGGAAGGGTCATTTTCAAACTCTATATTGATAGCACGATCTCTTTGGGCGGTCCATGTACTTATAATTTTTATTTGCTATTTTTCTTTTTGGTCCATACATGTTTCCTTTAACGGGGCTATGTCTCTATTTATAAGATTTTTACTCCTACAAAAATCCCTCTTTAATTGTTCTTGTGCCATCCTTTTCTGGGAGATAAAACGTAGGAGAAAATAGTTATTTTATTTTTGTGTAATTACTTGCCAATTCCTATTTCGCCCATTAATCTCCCCTATTGCCATTTCGCCTATTAATCTTGCTTATGGCTATGGCACCCATTTGTTATGTAATATATATGCAGTACTTGTGCCCTTATGTCAAAATATGTCTAGCAGCTCAGTGGTAAAGCATGTCTCTTCCTCCTCATAGGTTGTGGGTTCGAATGCTAGATAAAGCGTGTATAATTCTGATTTCCACGTCCTTTTATAAATAAAGAGTAAATACTTACATTTTAAATTATAAATCCATAAGCGTTCCCCTTCTGTTTGGCGCATGGAATTGGAATTGGACTGTGGAATCACAATTGCAATTGCAATTTCAATTCCAATTCTGGTGGAATTAGAATTCCTATAGAATTGAAATTCCACTGTTTGGTTAATCAAAAGAATTGGAGATCAGAATTATAATTACATTATGATTCGAATCATCAAGGGTTTTGGTCAATTGAGTTGGAGCATTTCGAGTTTTAAATCAACTATGGTCAAATTTTTGTTAGAGCAGTTCACATTGCATTCAAGTTATTATGGTTAGAGTGACTCACTTTTAGTTCGAGTTACTCTAGTTTCAAGTCAAAGCATGTCAAGTATCGCGTCGGGTCATTTAGTGTTCATGTTATTTCTGTTTTTTGGTTAATCAGGCTACGTCTTTCAAGATTTAGGTTGGAATCAATCAAGTTAGTTGATTTAGGACATTTCAAGCTCGAGTCTTCTTAATTTTGGAGCAAACAAGTTGTATCATTTCAAATTTTGAATTATTTTAGGCTGAATTTGAGATAAGTTAGGTCATTTTAGGTTTGGATCGTATTAAGTTTGGATTCATTTTTTGTTTTTTGTTCATTACAAAGATCCCACCAGACCTCAAGTTTTGGGTCAATTTGATGGGTTATTTCCACTTCAACTCATCTTATTTACATTACATTCAAGTCAAGTAATTTTATTTTTTAGATTTAGTCATCTCAAGTTTCAGGCTAATCGGGTTGGGTCATTTCCGACTTTGAGCTAAGGTGATTTCTATCATTTCAAGTTCGAGTCATTTGGGTTGGGTGATTTCGAGGTTTCAGTCAAATTTTAGGTTGCATCTAAGTCTGTAGATTTTTAATCATCTTGGGTTTGAGTTAATCAAGTAGAATCATTTTGGGTTTTAGGTTGATGAAGTTACTATGGAATTGCAAATTCTTACCCCAACCCTAAGGAATTGGAAAATATAATTTGCAATTAAAATCCAATTTCATGGAATTAGGCAATGGAGTTGTAATTCAAATTCTAGAAGATGAACCAAACAACAGAATTGGAATTTTGGACCCCAATTCCAGTCTCCAATTCCATGCTCCAAACATAGCCATGGCTAGTGGTAGTACCCCCTCATGCTTAGTGCCTTCACTTACTTGTTTGAATCCGTCAAAAAGCAATTTTTTTATTTATTTTCTGTAACGTTTTTGCTTCATGAAAATTATAAGTTCGTAACCATAGTCATTACTTTTCTCTCTCCAAAGCTAAGATTATTATGAACTATGTACAAATTTATGGTAGGCTACTAAGCCCCATATTTTAATTTGTTAGAGGTAACTAAGCCCCCTAGTTTAACCACAAAGAGGAAAATTTGGTTAATGTATAGTGACTGAAAATCATGATAAAATAAAACTATCAATAACTTACTTGATGTAAAAGGAGTTTATTTTGTAAGAAATGCGAAGTTAAATGTGAGCCTACTCTATCCTTCCCACAAATGGCGCCAATTGTCTCTAGTTTATATTTGAGGATGAGAGCTAGACTAGCTCTCTATTATGAGAAGGCGGTTGCCACAAATTTGACCCAATATTTCTTGCAAGATAGCAAATTGTTAGAGAGGCCGGTGGTTTTGACCACTGGAACCCCTCCAATGCTTAAGTCAGTATCAGTATAAATATAATCAAATAAGAAAAATTTATAATAGTATTTAGGTTAGTTAAGTATATTGAAATACTTAAACAAAAGTATAAGAAAAGAGGAGAGGGAGAGAAAGAGTTAGTGTGTGAGAGCTGTTGCATGCGAGCATGTGTAAGGGTCCTCTCACCCCTTATATAGAATTAGGAGGCCCTGCGAGCCAAGCATCCTTGGGGGACAAGGTCCCACTTTTTCACTATTTAGGTAACTTAATTTAGGTTCTGTATTTTAGTATCTAGCATCATATAATAAGAACCTATTAATAACTGATTTTAGGAAATAATAGTCTGGTTATATTTTTCCCTTATAGATGCTATTTAGTTTTCCACATCACATTATCTCACTTACCACATATCATCCGTGGCTTCTCACCAATTGGTGAACCCACAACATAATCATAATCCCCAAACCCC
This sequence comes from Simmondsia chinensis, assembly GCA_018398585.1. Taxonomy (NCBI): domain Eukaryota; kingdom Viridiplantae; phylum Streptophyta; class Magnoliopsida; order Caryophyllales; family Simmondsiaceae; genus Simmondsia; species Simmondsia chinensis. Next base: position 32,019,500 of record JAGTTD010000002.1, on the reverse strand, counting down.
ATATTATAATCTTCTCTCAATTGTAGCTTTGAACTGCAAGCTGTTAGCCCTCGAAAAATGAGCTTTGCACGGCAAACCACTAGCCCTTAAACAATGTAACTTTGCACAGTAAGCCACCAGCCCTTAAACAATGTAGCTTTGCATAGCAAACCACCAGCCCTCCAACAATGTAGCTTTGAATACAAACTCTCGACATTCTTAATTAATGTCAAACTCTCAACAATGTAGCCCTCCAACGATGTATACCATAAAGCCGCGACAAACCGGAAAAAAGGGGCAGAAAACTGCTAAAACAGACCTATGTGTCAAAGCTGGGTTTCAACACATAGCATACTATAAGATTGTGTGTTGACACATAGCAGTTCCCCTATAGTTTTGTTAGTTTGTGTATCGACACACATGGCCCATGTGCCGACACACACCCCTAATAAACTTTAAACACTTAAACAAATATCGGGACAATCTCAAACTCATCTTATACACATAATAAACAACATTTTCATATTATTCAACACACATTTTGAAAATACATCAACATTCCCCCACCATTTTCCAAATACAATCAACCACCATTTTCAAAATACAATCACTCTCATAATTAACATCTAAGTTAAAGGAGGCCTTATTGTGCATTAACGAGAGTGTCTCACGATTGAACCCCCAGCTAATGAAAAGGCCATACAGTTAATCGGATCAAAAATGATAGACCAAGCTTTGAACCATACAACCCATTTGACTAACCGACTTTCTAATCACGTACAAGGCGTACTCCCTTTACACACCCTACAACTCCCAGATCGACACATTTGTGGCCTTGTGTCCTATATCCTTCATGAGTGTTTCAGGGTCAAAGCTTTAGTCAAAAATCACCCATTTGAAGAGGCCAAACTTCAACACACACTAAGGTAGACCTCATTGATCATGTCCCTATGACACGACATTTAATAAGTTCTAAAATTAGATCCATTAATAGCTTTTGCTCATCCTCTTAGAATCACTGGAGTAGGAATCAAACATTTCACACTCGAGATGGAAAAATTATCATTTAGAGCTTGCAGTTACACAGATGACAAGTCTCTCTTCTTGAACCCGAGACCTAGCGTCATACTAGGCATCGAGTTGAGGGCCTATCATGGGCGACTAATAACGACAGGTTTTAGCCCCATCCCTTCACTTGTTTTCAGAGCCAAGTCTCTAGCCAGGCCATTTGTAAACGGATCTACTAGATTTTGACTAATTCTCACGAAGTCCACAGCGGTAATACCTTCTCCAATAAGGTGTCTTACTATACCATGCTTGACACCAATGTGTCCAGACTTCCCGTTATACACATCACTGTATACTCGAGAAAGTGTAGCTTGACTATCACAGTGGATAGATATTTATAATATTGGCTTAGGCCACAACAGTATCTCATACAAGAGATCCTTTAATGACTCGGCCACTTTAGCTGCAGACACGAGAGCTATAAACTCCGCCGCCATTGTTGAATCAAATATGCAAGTTTGTTTTTTAGAACCCCAAGAAACTGCACCCGTACCAATCAGGAATACCCATCCACTCATGGATGCATGATTCTTTATATCGGAGATCCAACTTGCATCAGAGTACCCCTCCAAAATAGGAGGATGCCCTACATAAGAAAAACCATAGTTCATAGTCATCTTAAGGCACTTCAGTATCCGATGCACTGCATCCCAGTGCATCTTACACGGATTGTTGGTATATCTACTCAGCTTTCCAACAGCAAAGGCGATATCAGGCCTCTTGCTCGTCATGGCGTACATGAGACAGCGAATGGCTAGTGCATACTTCAGTTGTGACACTAGAGCTCCAACATTCGGTACTGATTTCACACTGGGATCCATTGGAATGGATATCGGTGCACAATCAAAGAAATGGAACTTTTTCAACACATTTTCAACGTAGTGAGACTGCGTTAAGGAAATGGTATATGCATTCCTTACAATCCTTATACTGAGGATTACCTTTGCCTCACCATGTCTTTCATAGCAAAGTTCTTTTAAAAGAAACCGTTTAGTTCTCTCTGCCTGGTCCACATAAGCATCGAATATCAGCATGTCATCGACATACAAACATATAATGACCCCTTTTCCATTATCAAACTTGCTATAGACACATTTATCTAATTCATTTATAATGAATCCGTTGTTTGGTGCCACTGCTTCGGGGCTTGCTTTGGCCCATGCAAAGATCGTATGAGTTTACATACTTTTCTCTCTTGGCCACGAAAAATAAAACTTTCTGGTTGTTTCATGTACACTTCCTCTTCTAGCTCACCATTCAGAAATGCCATTTTGACATCCATTTGATGCATCGCTAGTTTATAAATTGAGCCAAGGTCTATCAAAACCCTTATTGTCAATATTCTTGCCACCAAGGCATACGTGTCAAAGTAGTCCAACCCATGTTTTTGGGTGAACCCTTTAGCCACCGATCAATCCTTAAACTTATCTATCATTCCATTGATTTTTATCTTCTTTTTGAAGATCCATTTAAATCTGATAGGCTTACTGCCTCGTGGAAGATCCACCAATATCCAGGTATTATTCCCAAAGATAGAATCCATCTTATCGTTCACAACCTCTTGCCAAAAGGAGGCGTCGTGAGACCTCATCGCCTCATTAAACATCATGGGATCATCTTCCATTACACAACAATATGGAGCCACTTGGTCCACATCGTTCCTCAAACCTTCTACCAAAAACATGTAGAAGTCCAAACTAAAAGGTTTCTCTTTTCTTACTCTCTTACTCCTTCGGAGTTCTAGAGTACTTTTAGGAACATCTTCCCTCTCATGACGAATATCATCATATGACACTTGAGTCAATCGGTACATAATCCTTCGGTTTAGGGATAGAGGTAAACCGATTCTCATCAAATATGGCGTCTCTCAATTCTATTATTGTATTCACCTTGATACAATCATTAGATTCAATCACATAGAACCGATATGCCTTGCAGTGAGACGCATATCCAACAAAGAAGCAATCAATGCCTCTTTCACCTAACTTCTTACGTTTAGGTTCAGGGACTTTAACTACGGCCCTATACACCCACACTTTCAGAAAAGTCAAATTAGAGGCTCGTTTGTTCCCTTATTCATATGGGGTTGTTTGATTGCTCTTAATTGGAACTGTATTCAGTGTATAACAGGCTGTTAACATTGCCCCATCACAAAATCCACTGCTGAGACCGGAATAGGATAACATTAAGTTAACCACTTCAGTTAGAGTTTGATTTTTCCTCTCAGCCACACAATTCTGTTGTAGCGTATACGGAATGGTTTCAAAATATTTGGGATCATAGTATTCCCCGCCACGGTCTGACCTAAGACGCTTAAGGAAGGTCTCACAGTGTAATTCGGTTTTTGCTTTGTACGCTTTTAATCTATCAAGCGAGTCATCTTTGTGATTTATGAGATATCCATAGTAGAATCTCAAACAATCATCTGTAAAAGTTATAAAATATCACTTTTCACCTAAACTCGGTGTGTTCTTAAAATCACATAAATCTCTCTATACAAGATCAAGTAAATTAGTCTCTCTTTGCACTGAAGAAAATGGCAATCTCGTTATTTTTGTTAACATGCACATTTTATATTTATCATTAACCTTATCTATGTGGGGCATCAATGAAGAATTAACCATTTCAAGAAATTTACAAAAATTCACATGACTTAATCTTTGATGCCACAAAAATGATGAGTCAATGATATAAATAGAATTATTGACTTTATTATCAACATTTATTTTCAACATTCCATTACATAGATAATCTTTGCCAACAAAGACACCCCCCTTTGACAGAATAAACTTGTCAGCCTCGAAGACCAACTTGAACCCAAACCGATTTAGTAGGCCATCGGACACGAGATTCTTCTTCACTTTAGGGGCATAGCATACATTGGTTAAAGTAAGGGTTTTTCCCGACGTAAAAGAAAAAAAAAATCAACTTTTCCCTTCTCTTTAGCAGGTATAATCGCCCCATTGCCCATGAAAAACACAGTTCCGTTGTCCATGGGTTGAAAAGTTGTGAAGAACCCTTTGTCCTTACACACATGTCTCATGGTCCTCGAATCAACCCACCAAGAGTTATCACTCTCAACCAGGTTGGCTTCCGATATCATCACCACGAACCTATAGTTCGAATTTTTAGTGTGATGATCAAGGCCCTTGCCTTTCTTATTTTTAAGGTGATAACAGTCTCTTCATAAGTGATTGGACTTTTGACACTCCCAACTGACCATTTTCGGCCTCTTGTCATTTTTCTTCTTTTGGAAGTGCCCGGTTTTCTTGGTTCCTTTACTAGCCTTCTTTTATGATGTTGATTTTGCCAACATCACCACGGCAGTCCTTATTATCATCTTATACATTGTAGCCTTACTGAATGCGCAAATGGTAAGCCAATTCGTCCAATGGCATATCTTCCTTTTTATGTTTGAGACTTTTCTAACGGCTCTCCATGAAGGAAGAAGTTTGTCAATCAAGGATGAAACAATTATGGTATCATCCATGTTAATACTATGTTGTTTGAAATTATTCAAGATTCGTTCGATTTCATGGAATTGCTCCATGACAGGATGATCATCTACAATTTTATAATTATTAAACTGACTAACCTGGAATTTTTTGCTCATTGCATCCTTGGCCATGTAGCATGCCTCAAGTGCATCCCAAAGTTCCTTAGCGGTCAACAGGTTCAAGTAGATGTCAAAAAGGGCATCAGTCATGCTGTTCAAGATGTGCCCTCTACAGAGGTAGTCATCATTCTCCCACTTCAACCTGGCCCTTTGCACGACCAAAGTCTCCTCCTCCTCGGAAGCGGGGGACGGGAATGGTGTATTTAGCACATACACCTTGTTCAGAGTCGTAATGAGGAAGTACATCTTCCTTTGCCAACGGCGGAAATTACCACCATCAAACCTATCCAACTTCACAAATTGGCTATCATTTCCCTTAGTGATGAAGCCATATCCCAAATCCAAAAGTTAAACCTTAAGACTTTTAGAACAAATCTACAAAATGCTTGTAAAATCCTTGCAAACAGGTAACCAAAAGATCTAAGGTATTGAGGTTATGTAATCACTTTCCTTAAGGTTTATTTTGATATATGAAATATCTTCGAGAATACAACAACAACCAAATATGAAGTAAAGAAGGGAGAAATTGATAGAGATGTAAAGAGATTGAAGTTTTGTTACTCAAGAACACAACACGGCAACACAAGAACACTTGAACCTAAAGCTCTTTTAAACTCTTTTCTTCTCTTGTGTTTTTAATCAATTCAGTTCATGTAAGTAACTAGTATGAAATCTGGGGTATTTATATGTATACCAAGAAGAGAGACATCCCTTAAAAACCAAGCAAAAACCCGCGATGAACCAGGAAAAAAATCTGGCAGAAAATCGCCAAAACAAACCTATGTGTCGAAACTTTATCGACACACACATCGACACACATCGTACTATAAGATTGCGTGTCGACAAATTGTCCCTGTATGTCTACACACAACTTTTCTCCGTTCCCTTCTGTAAAGGGTTGTGTGTCGACACACAACTGTTCCTCTGTGGTTCTGTTAGTTATTGTGTCGACACACATGGCCCATGTGTCGACACATACCCCTAACAAACTTTAAACATTTAAACAAATATCGGGACGATCTCAATCTCATCTTATACACATAGTAAATAACATTTTGCATATTATTCAACACACATTTTGAAAATACATCAACATCAACAATAACCACCACTCTACCTGCCTAACCAACTCCTCAATCCAAGCTAACGAACTTTCGAATTTCCCGCCAATTGCCAATTCATAACATGTACATATAATTCCTACAATTCTTGAGAACACTGAGCACATCAATTTATAATAAAACACTGAAAGACAAAACGAACACAAGAATAAGCTTCCACCATGCCTACGCCATACCGTACAATAGCATTACCCATACCCTACAAAACTTATAAGAATAAACTTTCCATTTTTTTCATTCTTCTTTTTCTTCTTCTCTTTTTCCTTTTTCTCATTATTTACATGTATAAATTTTGAGGTTAAAAAAAAAAAAAAAAAAAAAAAAAGAACCATCACATTAGATACATTAGTTACTTTCGCAACAATTTTAAGGTTGGTTGCGTTGTTGCAAGTTGCTTTGGACAACAAAGAAAGAAGAGGAGGTATCCGGACGGGTGCGGTGCGAGTTTTTATTTTTTAAATAAGAGGGAGGGGATGACGTTTGGAGGTAAGTAAATAATTAAATTTTAAATAATTATATGTTGTAATAATAAGTTATATTATCAACATAAATAAAAATAAATAAAATTTCCTTTTTAATGACTTGTGTATATTTAAATTAAGAGAAGATTGTTGATCTTATCCTAAATCAAACCTCTTATATAGATGCAAATACAAATATAAATGTGGGAGTGCAATTTTATGATAGAGGAGAGAACAACAACACAATTCCAGTGCTTTAAGGACTTCCACTTGCACAGGATTTGGGACGGGCAGGATGTAAGTAGCCTTTACCCCATCAGGGTAAGATCCTGACAAGAGACTGTTTTTGAGGACCCCTTAACCTGATAGATAATAGATATGATAGTCATGAAAAGCCTATATAAAGAACATGTGAAGCATGCAAAGCATAGAGATCATACAAACAATGTATGCATGTAGGCCTGTAATCAAATATGCATAGCACCAAGAGCAAAAGGTTAAAGTAAAGAAGCATATAGGAGAAAGATCATACATGCTACATGATACAAACATATAGAGAGAGTGGATCGTCTAGAGCATATAGGGAGAGAGAAAGAGGAAGTAGAGAGAGGGACAGAGGGAGAGAGGGAGAGAGAGAAAGAGGAAGTAGAGAGAGGGAGAAAGAGCGAGCAAGAGAGTATAGAACGTATCAGCAGTGAATTTCCCTCTAAATTGTTTCGTGCTCGATGTCCCTATAACGCTAAATCAATTATCTCTATACTACCCCTATACTAATCCTCGACTAAGCTGTATCTATGGCCATCTCTTCATTTAGATTGGGATAGGCTAGTCCTGTCGAATTGTTCTCGTCCAACTCTTCTTCAGCTGGCCTTTTTCTCTCTTATAACTTATGATAGAGGGGAGAAATCATATAAATTGTGTGAATAATGATTAACTTGGGAAGCTGCTTGTGACGATGAGATACTCAAATGTGGTGTTGCACCTAACTGCACTCACTCTAAAATAGTTTATATTATTTTGGACCTTTTTTAAAATCACCTAAATTATAAAGGCAGTTTTAAAACTATTTTTTCTAATTTTTTAAATTGAAATCTAAACTTTTCAAAATTTTTTAACGTCAGACCTTAATATTAATGCCATCAGTATCAGTTTTTTTTTTTTTTTTTTTTTTTTTTTTGCTAAAGTGTCTATTAAAAAAAATAATTTTAAAAATTCAAATTTACATTTAAAATAGTTTTAAATATTTAGAAAATATTTTAAATATTTAAAAAATTTGTAAATATTTAAAAATAATTTATATTTTAAAAAAATATATTTTAAATGCCAATTCAGCAAAAAAAACTAATAGATATTAATGGTATTAACATTAATGTGAAACATTGAAAAATTTTAAAAAGTTTAGACGTGACTTTGAAAAAATTAGAAAATATAAGTGATCTTTTTGAAACTACACCAAAAATTTAGGTGTGTTTTAGTAGAAAAACCCTATTGATTTTAGATGGATTTCTATAAGAAGGTGAGCACCTTCACATATGATGATATAGTATGAAAAGATGAATAAATATAAATGTGCTTTCCCTTAGTATGGCAAAGGGATAATGGGGGTTAAAGGGGGTAAGAATAATGCTAGGGTAAACCTTTGTCACATTTGACAAATTTTCAAGAGCGATAAAGGGGGTAATGGAGGCTAAACCGTTGCCACATTCGACAAATTTTTTTATGTATACATATATATTATGCAAATCCTATGACATCTCAGCAATATGGCAAAAAAAAAAAAAAAAAAAAAAAAAAAAAAAAAAAAAAAGAAGAAATCAATTTTTTAAAAAATTACTTATATACTATTGGAATCATGTTCCACTTTTGCATTTTCCTATAAAAATCTATCAAATTAAGGTAGAAAAGTAGTGATTGGTAAAATTTAAAATTTCAAGATACTTAAATGATAAAACTTTTAAGATCCTCTATTATTTATATTGAAAAGTTAGAGTACTTACGCGACAAGTGATCAAACTTTATGATATTATGCTCAATTGCAAAGTCAAGATGAGTTACAAAATAAAGAAAGCCAATTGTGTTACAAAATAAATACATAATATCAAAATGTATCGAGTATATGAAAGAAAGTGAAAGTTAAACTTTTCTCATCTTTAGCCATTCTTACTTCACTTTTTTATCCTTTCCATAGATGTGTATTTATAGAGTCAAAATAAAAGCACTATTCATCACCCTTCGTAGTGTTCACTCATGTGTATGTTTGGCACTGTTGACGCATGAAATTCAACTTGTGGGTCACATGGGCACTGGTTGACACATATTTTTTTGGGCAGGTTGTTGGGCACTATTTGTTGATATATTTTCGAAATAAGAATTATTAATGAAGTGTTTGAGATTTGTTCCAATATTTTTTGAAGTATTTTTCATTTGTATGGGATGTGTGCCGACACACAGGGCTCATGTATTGACACACAATCCTGCAGAACCGAAGTAAAACACGGTCGAAACACAGAATCCATGTGTCGACACAAAGGTTTTACAGAAGCGCAGCGAAGGCTTATTTGTGTCGACACATAGGATCAGTGTGACGACAGACATAATTACAGTAACTTGAATGTCGATCTGTGTGTCAACACACAACCCTGTGCGTCAACACAGGGCGTTTTTGACCATTGTTCGGGCGCCTTTTTCCGATTTTGGCCACCTCTTTTTGGGGTGTATTTTTGGGACATCTCTTTTCATTGTCTTTCATATATATTCCCTCAGGACACTTGAATTTTTCATGAAAAGATTAAGAAGAACTTTGTGTAAGAAATTGAACAAAAGTATTAAAAGTTCTTGGAAAACATCATTCTAATTCATCTCTTCTATCTCTCCTCTTATACACTCTCACTTCATTGTTTTTGGTTGTTGTTGTATCCCCAAAACTATTTCCTATGCTGAAATAAGTCTTAAAGAAAGTGATCACATGGCTTTGACACCTAAGATCTCTTGGTTACCCATTCTTGCGACATTTGCAAGTGTTTGCGCTAACAATTTTAAGACTTAATTTCTAATTTGTGATCTTGGTTTGATATGGCTTCATCACTGAAAAAGAGGACAGCCAATTTCGTGAAGTTAGACTGTTTCGATGGCGGTAATTTTTGCTGATGGTAGAGGAAGATGCACTTCATAATCACTATCCTAAATGTGGTGCATGTTCTGAATACACCATTCCCTACACCCGCTACTAAGGAGGAGGAGACGCTGGCCGAGCAACGAGCCCGATTGAAATGAAAGAATGATGACTACATCTGTAGAGGGCATATACTAAACGGAATGATGGATGTCCTCTTTGACATAACTCCAACATGCATATTGCAAAGGAATTATGGGACACTCTAGAGGCACGCTACATGGCAGAGGACGCTATAAGTAAGAAATTTTTAGTTAGTCAATTTAATAATTACAAGATGGTTAATGAACGTCCGATCATGGAGCAATTCCATGAAATTGAAAGAATTTTGAATAACTTTAAACAGCATAGCATGAATATGGATGACACCATTGTTGTGTCCTCTTTGATTGACAAACTTCTGCCCTCGTGGAGAGACATTAAGAAAAGTCCCAAGCACAAGAAGGAAGACATGTCAATCAAAGAATTGGCTAACCACTTGCGTATTAAGAAAGGTTACAGATTACAGGACGACAGCAAAGATTGCCCCAATGACGTTGGAAAGATCAATGTCACAGAAGAAGGCCAATTAAGTAAAGGAACCAAGAGAAATGAAATGACAAGCCGGCCAAACTAGCCTGTTAGGAGTGTCAGAAGGCGGTCACCTAAGGAGGGATTGCTTTCACTTAAAGAACAAGAAAGGCAAGGGGCTTGATCATCGCAACAAAAATTCGAACAATAAATTCGTAGCGATGATATCAAAGATCAACCTTGTCGAGAGTGATGACTCTTGGTGGGTTGACTCGGGGGGCCACAAAACATGTTTGTAAAGACGAGGCGGTCTTCAAAGATTTAGAACCCATAGACAACGGAATTGTGTTGTTTATTGGCAATGGAGCGAGTGTACTGGTTAAAGGTAAGGGAAAAGTTGACTTACTTTTCACTTCCGGGAAAACCCTTACCTTAACTGATATATGCTACGCCTCGGATATTAAGAAGAATCTCGTGTCTAATGGCCTACTGAATAGGTTCGGATTCAAGTTGGTCTTTGAGCCCGACAAGGTTGTTTTGTAGAAAGGGGGATCTTTGTTGGTAAGGGATACCTGTGTAATGGAATGTTTCAATTAAATGTTGATAATAAAATTGCTAGTTTGGTTTATATGCTTGACTCTTCATTTTTATGGCATCAAAGATTAGGGCATGTGAACTTTCGTAGGAGGCATGAGATGGCTAACTCTTCGTTAATTCCGCATATTGATAAAGTGGATGATAAATTTAAAACCTATATATTAACAAAGATAATGAAATTATCATTTCCATCGGTTCAAAGAGAAACAAACTTACTTGACTTAGTACTTAACGATTTGTGTGACTTTAAAGGTACTCCGACCATAGGAGGAAAAAGATACTTTATAACTTTCACTGATTATTGTTCAAGATTTTGCTATGTGTATCTAATTAACCATAAAGATGAGCCACTAGAGAGATTTAAGGCATATAAAGCGAAAATCAAACTACACTATGAGACCTTCTTCAAACAACTTAGATCAGACCGTAGTGGGGAATACTATGATCCAAAGTATTTTGAAACAACAAGTATGGTGCATGAAGTCACAGCACTCTCTTGCCACAACAAAATGGCGTGTCTGAGTAGAAAAATCGGACTCTAACCAGATGGTAAATTCCATGTTATCTTATTCCAAACTCAGTGATGGATTTTGGGGTGAAGCTATGTTAACGGCCTAACATATATTAAATCGTGTTCCAAACAAGAAAAGTAAAATAACCCCGTATGAATTATGGAACAAATAAGCTCTTAATTTGAACTATCTGAATGTGTGGGGGTGTAGGGCAGTCATTAAAGTCCCTGAATCTAAACGTAATAAATTAGGTAAGAGAGGCATCGATATTATATTTGTTGGATATGCGCCACATAGTAAGGCATATCAATTCTATGTAATTAAGCTAAATGATTATATCAATGTTAATACCATGCTAGAATCGAGAGATGTCATTTTTTATGAGAATCGGTTTACCTCTATTCCTAGATCAAGGGATTATTTGCCTATTGAGAATGACACTCCAGTGTCGTATGATGGTGATCATCACGAGAGGGAACAAATCCCTGAGAATGCTCTAGAACTATGATGGAGTAAGAAAGCTAGGAAGGAGAAATCTTTCGGGCCGCACTTCTGCACGTTTGTGGTAGAAGGTTCGAGTAATGATATGGAACCTGTAACTCTATATTGTCGTCTCATGGAGGCGAATACCGTGACTTTTGATGAGGCTATGAGGTCTCATGATGCCTCCTTTTGGCCAGAGGCTGTGAATGATGAGATGGATTCCATCATTGGTAATAATACATGGATAATGGTGGATATTCCACGAGGCAATAAGCCTATCGGGTGTAAATGGATCTTCAAAAAGAAGATGAAAATCGATGAAACTATAGATAAGTTCAAAGCTCGATTGGTGGCGAAAGGGTTTACCGAAAAACATGGGTTAGACTACTTTGACACATATGCCCCGTGGCAAGAATATCGACTATAAGAGCTTTCATAGATCTTGCCTCCATTTATAAGCTAGTAATTCACCAAATGGATGTGAAAACAACATTCCTAAATGGTAAGCTAGAGGATGAGGTGTATATGGAACAACCGGAAAGATTTGTTGTTCCGGGCCAAGAGAGAAAAGTACCTAAACTCATATATTCTCTATATGGGCTAAAGCAAGCGTCAAAGCAATGGCATCATCAAGTTGATCAAGCTGTTCTAGACAACGGATTCATTATAAATGAATCAAATAAATGTGTCCATGGCAAGTTTGATAATAGCAAAGGAGTCATCATATGTTTGTATGTCGATGACATGCTAATATTCGGTACTGATATGGAACAAGTGGAGAAAACGAAATAGTTTCTCTCGATAAACTTTGCTATGAAGAACCTGGGTGAGGCTAACGTAATCCTTGGTAAAAGGATTGTAAGGAATGGAGAAGCGATATCCTTGACAAGGTCTCACTAGATTGAAAATATATTGAATAGATTCAACTATGGTGCTTGTGCACCGATGTCCACTCGAATGGACCCTAGTGTGAGGCTAGTACCGAATTTGGGAACTCTAGTATCACAATTGGAGTACGCCTGAGCCATTGGATGTCTCATGTATGCTATAACTAGCACGAAGCCTAATATAGCCTTTGTTGTTGGAAAGCTAAGTAAAAATACTAGCAATATGAGTAAGTTACATTGGCATGCGATATATCGAGTACTGAAGTACCTTAAGAAAACCATGGACTACGGTATTTCTTAGGTAGGGTGTCCTTCCAATTTGGAAGGGTACTGATAACCTTAAATTTGTATATATTTATTATATCATTTTAATACTTTTTAACCATTTTAGTTCTAATTTTTATCAATTTTGCCCGGTTTTGCTCATTTTGATCTATTTTGCTATTTTCCTGTAAACATACTAATTTTGTATTAAATCTTGCTAGTTTATCATTAATATCAATAAGTAAAAGCAAGATAAATCAAAAAATTGCAAAATAATAACAAAAATTATACAAAATTACAAAGAACGCCTAACTTACACCCTAATTTACAAGTTTTGCATCATTTTTTAGCCAAAATTCAAGCTTTGTTCGTCATCACTCATCTTTTATGTATTGTATATTACAAATAAACATTACTTAAAGATATTTTAAGCACTTTTTAACATAAAAAAAAAAACCGGAAAAAATCAAAAAAATATAAAAAATTTACAAGTTGCAAAGCAACTTGCAGCCTGCTCCAGGATGCCACATTTAAGCTCGATTTTTTTGAATTTATTCAACTAAATTCATTGAAACAAAGCTTAAATACGTTATTTAACATCTTTTTAACATTTTTATGCAGCATTTGGGTGGAGTATTTAATGAAAAATTAAAGAAAACCGAGCTGGAAATTAGGTTGCAGTAACAGTCGCAGAATTCAGCATTTTCATGAACAACTTGCATTTTGGCAGTTAAAACTAGATTTTTTTTAGCCAAATTCATTGTAAAAACATCACACAATATCAATATGATGTTTTGGTGTAAATTTTGGGCGGTAAAGTGTTGAAAAAATCAAGAAAAATAGCAAAATTTAGACCTGCATAATCTGCCTCATGAAGCACCAATGGGAGCTGATTTTTGAGATTTTTTCCAAATTTTTTTATCCCAATCCTACTTTTATAAATATGGGAGGTTTCAAGGAGTTGATTCATCAAGTTTTCAGATCAAAAAACCAAAAAAAAATCGAGTGAGAAAGGGGGTAGAAAAAGTCGGGTTGTGCAGCCTGCAACCCGTCATTTTGGGTAATTTTTGTTATTTTTGTTAGTTTTATCATTTTTCTTCATCAGTTCATGTATTTTGATGTTTATAATGTTTAATATTAAGTTTGACATGAACTAATTTTGTTAATCTAAGGCTACGATGTAGCCTAAGTTGTAAAATACACGCATTTCTAATTCAAGGTATTCAATGTTTATGTTATTGCATTGGTGGAGTGTTTATCATTGTTCTTTATGAGTTTTAAATACTTGATCACCATTTAAGGCCCGTAATGATTCATAATGAGACCGAGAGGAGATTTATGATGAGTGCTAAGGTGATAAGCACCACAGAGTTAGGGTTGCTATTTCTAAGTTTTAAAAAACTTCTAGTAATACCTATTATTCCCTTAGAATTTAGCTTCGTTAAATTTTGTGTCATTTTTTTTTCTTTGTTGTTATCTTTTACCTTCAACTTTATAGTTGTTTATTTTTACTTTGTATGCAACATTCAGTTAAAAATGAAATAACCCATTTTGACCCTGAAATTGAAAAAACACTTCGATTAATCAGGAAGGAAAAAAGAGCTGAAAACATGGCTACTAATACTGGAAATGAAGACAAAAGGACTTTGAAAGATTTTGCTGTACCTACTGTTGGGGGATGCACCTCCAGTATCCGACGTCCACCTATACAGGCCAACAATTTTGAAATAAAACCTACTATTATACAAATGATTCAACAAATAGTTCAATTTGGTGGTCTACTCAGTGAAGACCCAAACCTACATATCTCTAACTTCTTAGAGATCTGTGATACCTTTAAGCATAATGGTGTCAGTGATGACGCTGTGCACTTAAGGTTGTTTCCATTTTCACTACGAGACAAAGCCAAAGCTTGGTTGATGTCATTACCTCCTGGAACTATCACTACCTGGGATGATTTGGCACAAAGATTTCTTGCAAAATACTTTCCACCAGCCAAATCTGCTAAAATGAGGAGTGACATCACCTCGTTTGTGCAATATGACTCTGAATCATTGTATGAAGCATGGGAGCGTTTTAAAGAACTTTTGCGTAGGTGCCCACATCACGGTTTGCTTACTTGGATGCAAGTCCAAACATTTTATAACGGGTTGGCACCTAATAACCAAACAATGGTAGACGCGGCGACCGGAGGATCGCTAAACCTTAAAACTCCAGAAGATGCATATGAATTGCTAGAAGTAATGGCTAGCAATAATTTTGCAAAAGCAACTGAGCAGAAAAAACCTATGGGAATGTACGAGCTTGAAACAATAACAAAGTTAAATGTTGAGATTGCAATGCTCAAGAAACAGGTAAGTAACATGAACGTAAATGCTATAAATTCTCCTGTACTAATGTGTGAATTTTGTGCAGGGAATCATTCCAGCATAGAGTGCCAAACAGGAAATCCTTTCGCCTCATCAACCCCTGAGCACGCCAATTTTATTTCAAATTTTCAAAAAAATAATCCCTATTCCAACACATATAATCCTGGGTGGAAAAACCATCCAAATGTTTCATGGAATAACCAATGGAATCAAAAACAACTTTTTCAGCCCCCTGAAAGAAAGACTGATCTCGAGGAATTGCTCAATAAGTTTATGCATGATACTACAAGTTTCACGCAAAACACTGAGACAACTCTTCAAAATCAAGAAGCGGCAATTAGAAACCTTGAGACGCAAATTGGGCAAATTTCAAATCACCTTTCTGAAAGATCTCAAAGTTCCTTACCCAGTAACACCATCACTAACCCATGAGAGCAAATACAAGAAATAAAATTACGAAGTGGGAAAGTTTTGAAGAACCAACTCAAGAAGACCAACCCATGGCAGCTGAACAACCAATAATTGACCTGTCCACTGAAACAAATCAGAAAATAGAAACTGAGGAAGGGACAAAAACCCAGAACGAAAATGAACCAAAAAGGGCTGAACCTCAACCCTACAAACCAAAAGTCCCATTCCCTCAATGCTTGAAAAAGACAAAAGTGGATGAACAATTTGCCAAATTTTTAGAAATTTTCAAAAAGTTACATATCAATGTCCCTTTTGCTGACATGTTAGAACAGATGCCCAAATATGCAAAATTCATGAAAGAAATTCTATCTAACAAAAGAAAGTCGAGAGAATTCGAAACGGTAGTGCTTACTGAAGAATGCAGTGCCATATTGTAGAAGAAGTTGCCTCCCAAGCTAAAAGACACAGGGAGTTTTACAATACCTTGCACCATTCATTCCATTAGTTTTGATAAAGTTTTATGCGATTTAGGTGCAAATATAAATTTAATGCCTCTCTCTGTATTCAGGAAGCTTGGATTGGGAGAAGTGAAGCCTACTACGGTATCTCTCTAACTTGTGAACAGATCAATCAAGTATCCAAGAGGTGTGATTGAACATGCCCATGTGAAGGTCGATAAATTCCTCATCCAGGCTGACTTCATAGTACTTGACATGGAAGAGGATCGTGAGATACCTCTTATTTTAGGCCGACCTTTCCTTGCTACAGGAAGGACCCTAATTGACATACAACATGGAAAGCTGATCCTAAGGGTACAAGATGAACAGGTAACCTTCAACGTCTTTAATGCCATTCAATTTCCCTCAAACATGGATTCTTGCTTTGAGGTTGATATTATAGATGAGTTGGTCACTAAGACATTCAGGGACACATTTCCCAAGTTGCCCCTTGAAGCATGTCTAGCAAAATCTGGGACCATAGACACGGAAGATGAGTTAATAAGGGAATGTGCCCATCACTTGGAAAGCCGCGTACCACTTGACTTACACCGCGAAATCAGAGTGGAAGACATTCAAGCAATTGAAATTCAGCAAGGAATGGAAGAAAATGAACCTCCAAAGCTCGAGCTCAAGCCACTGCCACCACATCTCAAATATTCCTATCTTGATAACTCTAACTCTTATCCTATTATTATTAATGCCTCATTGAGCAACATAGAATAGGAAAAGTTACTTAGACTTTTAAGAGAACATAAATCAGCGATAGGATGGACCCTTTCTGATATCAAGGGAATTAGCCCTTCCATTTGCATGCACAAAATTCTCATGGAAGATAGCTTCAAACCTACCATTCAACCTCAAAGGCGGTTAAACCCTGCCATAAAAGAAGTAGTGAGAAAAGAAGTTGTCAAACTGTTAGATGCCGGGATAATTTATCCTATATCTAATAGCCCATGAGTTAGTCCAGTACATGTAATTCCGAAAAAGGGGGAATAATTGTAATAGAAAATGAAAACAATGAGCTCATCCCTACTAGGACTGTCACTGGATGGAGGGTTTGCATAGATTATCGGAAGCTTAATGATGCCACTCGGAAGGACCATTTCCCCTTACCATCAATTGACCAAATGTTGGAAAAATTGGTGGGCCATTCTTATTACTATTTTCTTGACGGATATTCAGGGTACAATCAAATTGCCATAGCACCTGAGGATCAGGAAAAGACCACTTTTACTTGCCCTTATGGTACTTTTGCCTATAGGAGAATGCCTTTTGGGTTATGTAATGCTCCTGCCACTTTTCAACGATGTATGATGGCAATCTTTAGTAATATGGTGGAAATTTTCATTGAAGTTTTTATGGATGATTTTTCAGTCTTTGGGGATTCATGTGATGACTATTTAGCTAATCTTTCTATGGTCTTGAAAAGGTGTACTGACAAAAATCTTGTTTTGAATTAGGAGAAATGTCATTTTATTGTACAAGAAGGAATTGTGTTAGGACATATGGTTTCAAAAAGAGGAATTGAGGTTGATAGAGCAAAAACTGAAGTGATTGAGCGATTACCACCCCTTACTAATGTTAAAGGCATTTCGAGTTTCTTAGGTCATGTTGGTTTCTACAGAAGGTATATTAAGGATTTTTCTAAGATTGCTAAGCCTCTTTGCAATTTGTTGATGAAAGATGTCCCTTTTAACTTTCACAGCGACTGCATGAATGCTTTTGAAACCCTGAAAAGAAAATTAGTGTCAGCACCAGTAATCATAGCACCTGATTGGACCTTACACTTCGAGCTTATGTGCGACGCTAGCGACTATGCTGTAGGGGTTGTGTTAGGACAAAGAAGGAACAAAAATTTTCATGCCATTTACTAAGCTAGTAGAACTTTGATTGAAGTGCAAGTTAACTATGCTACTACTGAAAAAGGAGCTACTAGCTGTTTTTTTTGCATTTAACAAACTTCATTCCTACTTGCTTAACTCCAAGGTAGTTGTTTACACTGACCATGCTGCTCTGAAATATCTTTCCGCAAAACAGGATGCAAAACCAAGACTGTTGAGATGGATTTTATTGCTTCAGGAATTTGAGTTAGAAATCCGGGATAAAAAGGGAACAGAAAATGTTGTGGCAGATCATTTGTCGCGTCTTGAACAAGAGGACGAAAGTCCCTCTATCAATGAAAAATTCCCAGATGAAAGTCTTATGATGGTAAGCGAAAATCCTAATTGTCCATGGTACGCTGACATAGTTAACTATTTGGTTGCATATGAACTACCTAAGGATATGACTTACCAACAAAAGAAGAAATTCTTTGCTGACTTAAAGCACTATTTTTGGGAAGAACCTTTCTTGTATAGGCATTGTGCAGACCAGATTATCAGAAGATGTGTACCAGAGGAGGAAATAGAGAACATTCTGTGCCACTGTCACTCCCTTAAAACCGGAGGTCATTATGGAGGAACCAAAACTGCAGCTAAGGTTTTACAATCTAGATTTTATTGGCCAACACTTTTCAAGGATGCTTTTAAATTTGTTAGTAAATGCGATAGATGTCAAAGGACATGAAATATTTCTAAAAAACATGAAATGCCCCTAAACAACATTTTAGTTGTTGAATTATTTGATGTTTGGGAGATTGATTTCATGGGTCCTTTCCCTTCGTCATTTTCTAACAAATTTATTTTAGTTGTTGTAGACTATGTATCGAAATGGGTTGAAGCAACTGCCTTTCCAACCAATGATGCTAGATTTGTAGTAAACTTTGTGAGAAAAAATATCTTTTCTCGATTTGGAGCTCCTAGAGCGATTATACGTGACGGCGGAAAGCATTTTCGTGACCGCCAATTAAAAGCCCTATTAAGTAAGTACGGAATTACGCACTATGTAGGTGCTCCATACCATCCTCAAACGAGCGGACAAGTAGAGGTTTCAAATCGAGAACTGAAAACTATTCTGGAAAAAACAGTTAGCGCCTCTAGGAATGATTGGTCGAAAAAGTTGGACTATAGAACAGCATTTATAACACCAATTGGAATGTCTCCATATCGAATGGTTTATGGCAAAGCATGCCATTACCAGTAGAGTTGGAACATAAAGCATATTGGGCCATGAAAACCATGAATTTTGACTCACAAGCTGCAGGAGAGAAAAGGTTATTGCAGATAAATGAGATGGACGAGTTCAGAAATGAAGCTTATGAAAATGCTCGAATTTACAAAGACTGAACCAAAAGATGGCATGACAAGCACATTTTGAGCAAAGAATTTGTAGTGGAAGAAAAAGTTTTATTGTTTAACTCCCGCTTACGACTTTTTCCATGAAAGTTGAGCTCTCGATGGTCAAGACCCTTTATTGTGACCCGCGTTTTTCCATATGGTACAGTTGAAATTCAGGATGAGAAAAAGTGCACTTTTAAAGTCAATGGGAAAAGACTGAAACCCTACATTGATGGAGATCTCGAACCACAAAAAACTTCCATTCATCTCAACAACGTTGAATGATCCACTCAGGGAGTCAAGCTAACGACTATAACTAAAAGCGCTTCTTGGGAGGCAACCCAAGTGTTTTTATTTTAATCTATCTAGTTTTATTTTCCTTGCATTAATTTTATTTTGTCTTATGTTTCTTTATATATTTTTGTTTAAACAGGTATTTCACAAGAAGTTTGGGGGTGGCACAATGTCCACATGCATCATCAAACAGAAATCCTCAAACCGGGGAAGTACCTCTCTTCCACTTGTTCTTTATATTCCTTTTAACATTAAAAACAATGTTAATTTTTAAGTTTGAGACTGGGAGAAACATATTAACAAAATTGCTTTCAAAATTTTCTATTTTGTCATTTTAAGAGTCGGCTTAAGTGCCTCCCAGAGTTTAGAGCCTTTGTATGGAGATATAAATAGGGTCGGCCAACAAAAAGATTTTCTACACTTTAAGTTTTACTACATTTTGAATAATAATAATGTAATAACAACAATATATTAAAAAAAAAAAGTCCCTTTGTATTTTGAAAACTTATCATCATGCTTTTTAGGGTATTTTTCTACTCTTTCTTAGCTTGTTTACTGTAATTTAATTGGAATAACCTAAGAATCAATTGTTTTTGTGCTTTAATCGTGAAACAAAAATTTAAGGCATTATCTTGATAAAACCATGGCATTTGAGTTCACTAGTTAGCATAGCTATTTTACCTTTCTTTTTTATTAAAAGATATTCAAATTTGAATGGATTGCATTAAGGATTATCATCTTATAATGAGCTTTGAAGAGTTATGCCTGAATCTAAAAGAAAAATATGAAAAAAAAGTAGAGAAAATTGTATCTCTAGCACCACTATCTAGCATAAATAAAGATATGTGCTACACAATATTGAGGGCATCTCAGTGATGGCATCTCTTACTTATGGGTCATCGCCCGGGAGTCGGAGCTTGATTCTCACTGTAGATAAACTTAGGGGAGTCATAGAGAAGGAATCTCGGTGGTGGCTTCTCTTACTTATGGGTCATCGCCCAAGAGTCAGAGCTTGATTCTCGCTGAAGGCATACTCACTCGGTAATATTGGGGACATCTCAGTGGTGGCTTCTTTTACTTATGGGTCATGGCCCAGGAGTCGGAGTTTGATTCTCGCTGAAGATAAACTCATGAATCGAAAGTGACTTGAGCAAATAAGTTCCTCCCAAAATAAAAAAAAATGAATGTTTGAGTTTTGGTCATACTCGATAAGATTTGTTATGAGTGCTATGAATTTTTTCCTCAATTCTGTTTGAATGTCTTGAGATTTGAAAGAACTGATAAACTTAATTTGCTATCCTAACTTCTGAATCTCAGCTACCTAGGTGATTGACAGGTTTTTCCTTAGAAAAGATGATTTTGCCTTTAGAGCCTTAAACAATGATTTTTGGTTATTCATTTTTGAATTAGAGTGCGCTTGCTTTAAACAGTAGAAAAATTCTTGAAAAACATGAGATATGGTGCTGAAATATTCAGTCTTGCTTAGGGACGAGCAAGATTTAAGTTTGGGAGTATTTTGATAACCTTAAATTTGTATATATTTATTTATATCATTTTAATACATTTTTAACCATTTTACTTCTAATTTTAATCAATTTTGCCCGGTTTTGCTTATTTTGAATTATTTTACTATTTTCTTGTAAAAATACTAATTTTGTATTAAATCTTGCTAGTTTATCATTAATATCAATAAGTAAAAGCAAGATAAATAAAAAAATTATAAAATAATAACAAAAATTATACAAAATTACAAAGAACACCTAACTTACACCCTATTTCACAAGTTTTGCATCATTTTTTAGCCAAAATTCAAGCTTTGTTCCTCATCACTCATCATAAATGTATTGTATATTACAAATAAACATTACTTAAAGATATTTTAAACACTCTTTAACATAAAAAAACCAGAAAAAATCAAAAAAATATAAAAAATTTACAAGTTGCAAAGCAACTTGAAGCCTGCTCCAGGATGCCACATTTAAGCTCAATGTTTTTGAATTTTTTCAACTAAATTCATTGAAAAAAAGCTTAAATAAGTTATTTAACATCTTTTTAACATGTTTATGCAGCATTTGGGTGGAGGATTTAATGAAAAAATAAAGAAAATCGAGCTGGAAATTAGGTTGCACTAACAGTCGCAGAATTCAGCATTTTCATGAACAACTTGCATTTTGGCAATGAAAACTCTATTTTTTTTAGCCAAATTTATTTTACAAACATCAAAAAACATCAATATGATATTTTGGTGCAGAATTTGGGCGGTGGAGCGTTGAAAAAAATCAAGAAAAATAGCAAAATTCAGACCTGCAGAATTTGCCTCATGAAGCACCAATGGGAGCTGATTTTTGAGATTGTTTCCAAATTTTTATCCCAATCCCACTTTTATAATTAGGGGAGGTTTCAAGGAGTTGATTCATCAAGTTTTTAGATTAAAAAACCAAAAAATATCGAGTGAGAAAGGGGGTAGAAGAAGTCGGGTTGTGGAGCCTGCAACCTGTCATTTTGGGTAATTTTTGTTATTTTTGTTAGTTTTATCATTTTTCTTCATCAGTTCATGTATTTTGATGTTTGTAATGTTTAATATTAAGTTTAACATGAACTAATTTTATTAATATAAGGCTACGATGTAGCCTCAGCTGTAAAATACACTCATTTCTAATTCAAGGTATTCAATGTTTATGTTATTGCATTGTTGGAGTGTTTATCATTGTTCTTTATGAGTTTTAAATGCTTGATCACCATTTAAGGCCCGTAATGATTCATAATGAGACCGAGAGGAGATTTATGATGAGTGCTAAGGTGATAAGCACCACAAATTGGGCGAAAGCTCGAAAGAGATTAACGCGATTTGTGTGGTTTTTAAAAGAAAATCATAGAGCTTTTATAACTCTTTTCTTATTTAAATTCATGCACGAAAGTGATGGGTTAATATGTTAAAGAGTACGCTAAATATTGCTCGAGAGAGAATGTTTAATAAATTGGGATTTTCAAGCATCAACATAAGTAACAACTTGAATATCGAGAATAAAAAAGGCATATTAATGCAACTAAGGTAAAATCGGATGCCTTACACATTATTAACTGATAAAAACAACTTAAATCAGCTCGTTCTAGTCTAGTTTTAACTTTTATTTTTATTTCATTTTATTTTACTTTATTTCATATCAAAATCCCTAATTTTTCGATTTTTCAAATAGTATTAAAACTACTAATTTTGCTAATCACTTAGCAATCCTCGTGGGACGATACTCTACTCACTTTATATTACTTGAAGTTACTAGTGCACTTGTTAGTAAAAAATACGCATCAGGTACTCTGATGCCAGTTGGATATCCTACGTGGGAGATCATGCATCTGCAAGCAGATGGATATTTTTGCTTGGTGGGAGTGCAGTTTCTTGGGGTTTCAATAAACAAACATGTATATATGACTCCTCAATGGCAGCAAAGTTTATAGCTCTAGCATCTGCGGCTAAAGAAGCTGAGTGGTTAAAGGATCTCTGATATGAGATTCCTTTGTGGCCAAAGCTAATCTCACCGATATCTATCCATTATGATAGTCAGGCTATACTATCAAAAGCCTACAGTGAGGTGTACAATGGAAAGTCTAGATACATAGGTGTAAGACATAGTATTGTGAGACAAGTTATTCGAGAAGGTGTCATCACTATGGACTTTACAAGAACAAGTCAGAATCTAGCGGATTCATTTAAGAAAGGCCTAGCTAAAGACTTGGTTCTGAAAACTCGTAAAGGGATGGGGTTGAAACCTGTCATTATTAGTCACCCATAGTAGGCTCTCAACTCGACGCCTAGTATGATGTCACGTCTCAAGTTCAATGAGAGAGACTTATCATTCGTGTGACTGCAAGCACTAAACAGAATATTTCCATCTCGTGTGTGAAGTGCTTGGTAACCCACGTCACAAATTCTAAGAGGATGGGCATATGCTCTTAGTGGACCCGAGTTTATATTATTACTAAATATTAAGTTGCGAGCACATGATCGGTGGGGTCCTCCTTAGTGAGTGTGAAGTTCGGCCGCTTCAGGGAGTGATTTTTGACTATGGGTTTGGCTCTAAAACTCTCACGAAAGGTACAGGACACAAGGCTTCATATGTGTCGATCTAGGAGTTATAGGGCGTGTAACGGGAGTACGTCTTATGCGTGTGCATGTGCTTGTTAAACAAATGGGTTGTATAGTTCAAACCATGGTCTATTATTTTCTATCTGATTAAATATAAATGTGTTTTCACTAGTTGGGGGATCAATCGAGAGACACCTCATTGATGCACAACAAGGCCTCCTTTAATTTAGAGATATTATATGTGAGAATGATTGTATTTTAAAAATGCTGGGGACTGTTGATGTATTTTTAAAATAAGAGTTATTAATGAAGTGCTACAGATTTGTTCCAATGTTGTTTGAAGTATTTTTTACTTGTATGGGATGTGTGTCGACACACAAGGCTCGTGTGTTGACACACAATCCTATAGAACAGAAGTAAAACAGCTGTGTGTCGACACACAGGTTTTACAGAAGCGCAGGGAAAGCTTTTGTGTGTCAACACATAGAATTACAATAACTTGAATGTCAATTTGTGTGTCGACATACAAGGTCTTTATGTCGACACACAGCTTCGACACACAGGGTATTTTTTACCTTTACTCACGCAGTTTTTCCCCAGTTTTTGGCGCCTCTTTTTGGGATGTCTCTTTTCATTGTCTTTCATATATATTCCCTCATTTTATTATTTGGAGGACACCTGAATTTTTCATGAAAAGATGGAGAAGAACTTTGCGAAAGAAATTGAACAAAAGTATTGAAAGTTCTTGGAAAACATCATTCTCATTCATATCTTCTATCTTTCCTTTTACACACTCTCACTTCATTGTTTTCAGTTGTCGCTATATCCCCAAGATTATTTCCTACGCTAAAATAAGTCTTTAGAAAAGTGATCACACGGCCTCGACACCTAATATCTCTTGGTTACTCGTTCTTGCAAAGTTTGCAAGTGTCTGCACCTACACTATTCTGTTGCTGTTTCTTCACATAGTTCTAAGAGCAAGTGAGAAAAAAAATAATGATACCCAATTATAATATTAGGGGTATTTTATAAAATATTTAATATTTACAGCAAACTGGATTTAGTTAGAAAAATTATGAAGTATTTCCTTTATTTACCCTCAATTAATAATAGAAAAAACAACGAAAAAAGCACTAATCCAGCCCCATATGAATTTTTTAAGGCAAGACTTGCGAACTTAAGAAGGCACTGCATTAGCCGCAATGAATGTGTTTGGCGCTCAACTAGCATGAGCTAAATTTTTTAGTACTGTGTGGTGTAGTTCGAAGCTTATTGACACCATGTAAGTAGTGAAATTTAGTTCATTTTTAATATAGAAAAAAATTTAACGAAACACTAAATTATCCCTATGTGAACTTTTTTTAGCACTATATATACTTACAAAAGTAAAGAAAAAAAAGGTATTATATTAAACAAAATGAATATTTTAAACATGGAATTGGATATGAACTACTTTCTTAGCATTGTATGTGTTGGAAATATTTTATAATAATCATCAAATAATATAAAGAACTAGTAAGCACATCAATGGTTATAGTGTCAAAAATACATTATATAACATTATTGAAATATCAACAGATCAAGAACCATCAATTCTAATATAAACCACAACAAATAGAAAAAATAATTTAAATAGAGGAAGGAGTTTTAGAAAACATATCTTAGGTTAGGTTGAGACACGTGAGAACGCTCTCCTTAAAAAGGAAACGCCCCTCCTGCACGAGTATTGCTATTAAGCTTAGATACACTCCTTTCATAGGACTCAACGACCCATTAGACCTCTATCAGTGTAGCAATTAAAAATCCCCGAACTACAACTACCAAGTTTGTTGGAGTAAATACTCAAAAATCAAGTAAACGGGTAACTTTTCGATCTTCAGGTTTTGAGGCGTCAAGTCACTTTCCTTAATACTTATTTCAGCGTATGAAATAGTCTCAGGGATACAACGATAACTAAAATTATGGAGTGAAAGTATGTAAGAGGAGATATAGGGAGATGTAAGAGAATGACCGTTTTTCACATACAATAACTTGTTTTCATCATCCTTCATCAACATAAAGTGTGGGGTATATATAGAAAAATAAGTGAAATAAGACTTCCCAAATCCATATCCAAAAAGGGGTGCAAAACCCGGGAAGTTAACGGGCGAAACTAGGCGAAAAACTGCCCCTGTGTGTCGACACACACCTCTGCATCCCTGTTTCTGTAAGAATGAGTGTCGACGCACAACCCTGTGTGTCGGCACACATCCCAATACACTTCAAAACACATCAAACCACTTGGAACACACATTTGGGACCAACTTCATAACACTTCATTCATAAATTTCATTACATAATTTGAAAATACATCAACAAAGTTCACTATTTTTGAAAGAGTATACGGAAATGAAAGACTAAAGTATTTTATGTTGTATATCATTTTCTTCATGTTCATGCCCTTCATATAGACAAATTATTATATATGCTAAATTTATTCATTTCAATCTTTGGTCAAAGAAAAAATGAAAGTTAGCTTAATTGCTCTTTATATCCAACGGTAACAACTTGCCTTCAAACCAAATTTCAAGCTTTGACATGAATTAAGTATTTGAATTAAAGAAAATATTTTAGTAAAAGATTATTTTATTGAAAATAATAAAAATAAATAATTTTTAAATCATTCAAAAATACATAATTTTTCTAACAATCCTCCACATGATTTAAAAATTATCAAACTTTGTGATTATTGTATTCTGTTAATACATGTAGGTACCTTTTGAGTTTGAACCAACACTTACTGCAAATGAGCTTCAACCTAACAAAACCATAGTAGCGTAAAAGCTTTGAAGTAGGTCTCTTATAGCCAGGTCTAGACCCATCACACACAAAGAATAAAGGTATTTGTAAAGGTCTATCGGCAGGGCGCGTTACAGTCATGCACAGGAAATCCTGTCTCATGAGTGTCATTAGGGAATAGCCCATTTTCCACAATGGCGACCCCACCCCACACTCACGTAGGTGAACTCTCCAAGGATGATCTGTGATCATCACCCCGCACATATTGTGGCGTTGGGTCAATTTCGAGTTTATAACTTCACCTTAAACATTATAGCAAGGAGCACCTCACCTCATGAATGGAACCCAGAGTATCCCACTATGAATAGTATAATTTGTGCTCTTTAAACCTTCCATCAGTTTTGTTTTTACCCATTGAACCTTGTTCAAGGGATCACCACACCTCTGAGGAAGGGTTTCCACTGTGGTGATTAATTTATGGACTTCAGCCCCACTCCCCTCAATGATAACTAACTCATGAGGCACGTCTGCCCTTTTGTAAGTGAATTCACAATATACGTTCTTTTATGTCTGATATCATATGCTTATAATCATTCTCTGATACCTCCACAGTAGAGCTCTTTATATGTAGACAATCTTTTCTTTCGTCGCTACAATATAGCAAGCTTGTCAACCATCCGCTTAGTGAATCAGTTCCACAGCATAGTGCACCCATTGGTGAATCAAATCACCTTAATTCATCAAAACTCAATTAAAACACAATGCAATTCATGTCATAATAAAAACCACTTAAGTATAAGATAACTATAATGCCTTTCAAATATTCAAATAATGTAAGGCATTTCATATCACACAACCTCTTAAGGAATAACTTTAAGCAAAACTCATAAAGAAACACCCGATTCCACTTCTCAAAGGCCTGTCATCTTAATATAATACAAGGTATTTCATTTTCGCATAACACTTAACATATGAAGTGCTTTTCCATCTTTTTGTTGCTTTTCATTTCCAACCATTCTATGCATCTTTCGAATAGTCTTGTGCATTCTTGTAAGTAATAATTTTTTTTTTTAAAGGGAGTCTACATAGAAACGTTAAATAGCCATTACTCAAAATTAGCCACATGGTTTTAAATCAATATAAATCTGAGTTGAGTTCGCAACATGGACTTGGCCACCAATTGTATACTTAAAGCAATAATCATGGTTCAGGAGCTAAATTGAGAACAAGCAAATATTATTTGAGCCGAATCAAAATTGGACCATGCATGAAATTTTTTTTTTTTTTTTTAATACCATCCTAACCGAATTAATTATACGCAAAATATATCACATGAGCTAAAGTATTCCTAAAGGTTTTACTAAGTTTTTGGCAATTGAGTCATCTTTATATTAAGCTATTATAGTCAATTGCTTTGTAAAATTTGTCTAAAATTTTACCTTTGCAATAATCAAAATTATCACAGTCTAGACTTCATACCATTTCATGATGCTTTTACATCTAATATTTCTTAATTGGTATAGCTAAGAATTTCTTGAGTATCCATAATAAACACAACTGAACATGATCCAACAAGGTACAACGTAAGTCATGTAATTGTGTGTTTTTTTCCCTCAAGAAGTAGCTAACCTCCACATTTTGGTAGTCATAGATTTCAAATTGGCTCGGGGTCATTCAATTCTCACAATATATACATATATACACAAAAGTAAAAGATATTCTCAGCACATCATATGTGTAATAAATAAATTATATTATAATAATGTATGCAATTATACATAAGAGAATCAGCAAGTCATATTTTATATAGGTCCTTTAAAAATAGCTTAGTTGACCTCTACATCATTTATTTTTTAACAATGTATCTTTCTACTGAGCTAGTTTCATTTTTATTTTTATTTTTTTGAAATAAATCCTAACTCAATGCTTCTCTTTTGGTCACCTACTAACTCATTACATCTCTTGAGTAATGATATAAGATATTTCACTTGCCTAACAAAGTATAAAGAATTAAATTCATTAAATAGTTTGTATATAAAAAAACAGCAATAATCTTATTCAAATGTATCCAAGTTGGCAAAATCTGATTGTAGCATAAAGGGCGAGAGGATCATGCGAAGGATGGAAATTTGTTAAATTAGTATTTTCCTTTTACTTTTTTTTTAAAGAAAATAAAAGAGCTCATGTTTCTAACTTTCTACTTTTTAGGCATTGTTGTTGAAAAAATAATACAAGCTAACCTTTGGTTTTATGGGGATTTGCATCCCACATTGAAAAAATAGTGTGGGTGATCCTTTTCTTAACGGGTATATTTATTTTTCAGATAATATTTTAAATGCCCCGATTTATTGATCGTTTACTACTAGCTGTTTAGGGTCATTAAAATTGTAACCATTGGGAATTTATTACCAATATAGCCGTTGCAATTTATTACGACTATTTATAGCCGTTGGAATTAATTGCACCCAATTTTAATACTTTTTACCATTTCTACACTATTTAACATATGCCCATAGTCCTCTCCCTACACACAGGCAAATCCAAGTATAGAGCACACCAATAAATTGTGTCTCATTTTCCTCTAATATATAAATTGAATCTGCAAACTACATAGCCTTTTTTCCATTTCTTCCTCCTCTACTTCGGTTTTTTTTTTTTTTTTTTGATAGATGGCGAGAAACGCCTTGCAGAAACCGGCATTCCAAACAAGGAAACCGACCCACCAAACAGCGACAGCACACAAGGGGGACAACCCAAAACAAAGAAACAAACACAAGGAGAAAAACCAACAAGGGACAAAGGGAAAAGGACAACAGGACCGGACTGGACACACACACCTAAAGACTGTAAAACAGGAAAAGAACCTCGAAGGACTGAAAAAGACGAATAGGAAAAAGACATAATAGAACTTAGAAGTGGACAGACCGAAAGGAGAAAGGAGAAAGGAGCACAGCACCAGCACCAGAACTGAGGGGGCCACTCACTGGAATCAAAACTCTAGTTCATCATTGCGAAACATTTGATCATGAGAGATTCATCGCCATGGAAAGCCAACCCATGCTTCTTCCCAGTCTCGTATGTTTTTTTTCCCTTAAGGAGTTGCTCAGCGGTAAAGCACATCTCGTTCTTGTTCTTGTTCCTAGTCTTCTTCTTCCCTTTTGCTTTTGTTAATTTCTGAGGCGTCTTCTTACCACCGCTATCAGGAGACATATCTGCAAAGAACTCATGTAAGTTATGTTTCTCTTGTTCCTTTCTCCAATGCTTGATTGCCCTAATTCATCTTTCTCCAAGGCGTCTTTCTCCTCTACTTCGTCTCCCGTCACATTCTGCCAAACCCATCAGATTTGGGCAAAGTTCAAGGTACTCTTATCCGGCAATTAACGAGTGCAAGTTTAGAGTCAGATTGGGTTAATCCTAGAGGACAGCCGCCGGTTATACTGTGTGCACCGGAGCAGTGGCGAAATCGACTTTTAGGACAGTGGTTCTTACCACAGCATGGTATCTTCCTTTCAAATTCACCGTTTTATCATTGTTTTATAAGATCATTCTAATTACTCTCTCATTCATTGCTATGCTTGAATATTTTAGCCATTTTTCTTACAATCTAAAAGGTGATTCAGTACTCAATCATGGTCATAAGGATTTCTATTCTTTGCAATCCAAAGTCCTTGAGTTCCTTTTTTTTTTCACCATGCACCTAGTTAGAGCGAGAAAGAACAGAAAGAGAAAAGAGAGAGATCAAAGATAGTGAAAATTAGTGCCATATATCATCAATTACAACTTGAAAATTAGTTTTAAATAATTTAATTAAGCTAGAAATTCCAGTTAGAGGGAGAGAGTGTAGGGTTTGTAAATTTGCTAAGTTGGAGTGTGTGTTAGTGTTGTTATATGGCTTTGATACAATAATAAAAAATTTGCTACATTTGACTGTAGCATTTATCAACAGTGTTTATTTGCATTTCTAATTTGTTTGTAATCGATTATCGTGATAATGAGTATTGACTGAATAAATGGTCATTATTTAAATGTGACTAAAACCAATAATTATTAAATTTTAGTTTATTTTGGCCATTTAAAAGGGGCCCATTTTGCTTGTGCTATTGACAAATGAAACATATTTTGGGCCATAATAAAAATGACCCAGTTAAGAGTTAAAAAAAAATTATATATTTGTTTTTCATTTTAAACTAAATAAATAACAAAATAAAAAGGGGCTTAGGCTAATAAAAGTGAAGGTTCGTCTGGACTAAGTAGAGGAAAACTAGATATTATTGAGTAATATTTTGACTTAATATTTATATATTCATTTGATGCATGTGTTATTTTGCATATTGTGATTAGCTAGGACGATGTTGTCCAATTCTACGCAAACAAAGTTTTACATTTTGAGATAAAGTTTCATCCCCACATATATAGCATAAAATTTATGGTATTTAGTTGAGTTGAGACATCTTATGTAATGTACATATTAAGTCGCATCAATTGTTGAGAAGAACTCATATTTATGACACTCATACTATGAGCTAACAAAATGTGTGGGTATTCTGTATAGAACAATAATGGTTATTTTGTAAGAACTTGTTGTATGGAATGCGTTATTCTTTGACTGCTAGAAAGACAACCACATGACATTTTGAAATGAATAGTCCACTGTACTAGTAGTGTGTGGAAAGACAATAACTTGTGGTATTTTAATTTTCTACCAATTAAGTATATGATAGAAATACAATATGCCTACTTGGGGGTGCATTTGTGACTAAATGCAGTTTTTAAAAAAAGGGGAAAAACTTGCATATGCTTGCATGTTAAAAAAATAACCCGTACACTTATCAAGAGGCCATAAAATCTATTGATTCAATTTTGAAAAGGGCCATTAACAATAAATTAAAGTCAATCATAGAAAATCATATAGATAATCACACGTGGGAATTGACAAACTTTCCTAGAGGGTTCTAAACCAATTGGCGATAGAGTGAGTATTCTAAAACAAAATTGAAGGTTAACAGCTAAATACAAGTCAAAACTAATGATCAAGGGATAGACTCAAAAGCATAAAGTTGATCTTTGACACCTTCTTGCCCATGTCTATGATAGAAACACTTAGAGTTTTGACAAGTTCTTGCTCTTAGCCATGATCTTGTGATGTATGTATCAAATGAAAATCTAATTATGTTTTTAAATAATGACCCAAAGGAAAAGTTATTTGAAACAACCAGAAGGATCTATAGTCCTTAGTATGGAAGATGAAATTTGTAAACCTGTGTATCCTAATATTGGCTTAAATAAGCTCCCAAAGAGTGACATCAAATTTGATATAACCTTGGTCAATGGTGCTGGTGCTACTCTTGTGTGGCTGAACATGTTGTACGAAAACTGAATTGTGTGCTTTTTCAATTTTCTATGCGATTGTTGTGGTTAATACGTGTTTAATGCTTGAGGTCGATTGTGAACTTGAGCCATCAACCTGGAATTGGCGAACTGGTATGTTAGGCAGGCCTAGTTTCATGATCTTGAATCTGATTGTATTGGTAAAACATTAAATGTTTTGTATTTAACCGTGGATTAGATGTTGTATGTGAGAATTGCATTTTCTTGCCTATTTTGGGTGACCTAAGTGAAATAAGTTGATCATTGTAAAGAGCTAATAGGACTTGTAAGTTCTTGTGAAAATCTATATGTGATTTTGTGTATTAGTCTTCGTGTTGATATGTCTCATGCATTTCTTATGGCTATGTTTGAAGCAAGTTGAATATATGTTGTTACATGTTGCTTGAAATGAAGAAAGGCATGATATAAGTGTTTAAACATGTCTCTTTCAAGCTGAATGTGCTATTACATGTTTAATTTGGGTTGTATGTTGCTGTTACATGTTGGTCATCTAGTGTAAGATGCTGTTATAACATGTTGTTGTGGCCTTTACATACTGGATTTTTCCGTACTGGAGCAATACTTGCTGCTTATGATGTGCAATTGATGTATGTTGTGTACATACTGCAAATTATGACATTTAGCTAGTGAATGTTGCTGTCCATACCGGTATTATGTTGGTTTTTTGAACTATTCTGCTGATTTTTTGGTTTGTAATTGGGAAAACATGATATGTTGGAGTCATATGTGGACTTGTGTTGTCTTTGGAGACTATTATGCCCTTAGGATCATTGTTTCATGCCTTCCTTTCTAGTTTTTGGGAAAAGGGTAAGGTATAGGTCATATGAGAACCTGATTGATCATAGACTTGATATTTAGCTTGTGTCTAGATACGTTATTTGGGTTATTGTCATACATTATATGCTCATGTTGGTCATTTGGATGACATGCTATATGCCCCTAATGTTCGCGTGATGAGAAACGTGGCATCACATCACAAGCTAAATACGCTAAAGTGATTGATAGCATTATGTTTTGATGAATAACACAACACACGCCCTATTGTATCATATATTAGTGGTATATTTAGTCTACATGCATTGATCCAAATGATAAATATTGAATTTCTCTAATTAAATTGTTGAGTACTATGAATGGGGTTTATGTTGTAATATACTCCTTGTTGTGTTGGGTGTCTGATATCGATGAGAGATATTATACTAATGACATTGTATTTAGGCTCCTTAGTGAGCTATTTTGTGACACCCCTCTGAAGCTTGCATTGTTTAGTTGTCCTTAAAAATTGAGTTGGCAATTTTTAAAAAAAAAAATTGAATGGCTTAGGAATGTAGCGTGAGACATTTCATTGAGGGGCTTGTAAGAGCACTCGAGAGCCTATGATAAATGCTATTTGACTGGAATCTCTTGTGAAACTTGCAGTTCGAACAATGTTCGCTAGTTGTAGCTAGCTTATTGAAATTGATTATGGTGGAAATATTATTTTGGTGACTGTCTAAAGTTGGTAGCTTGATAATGCTAGCACTTGGGTTTGAGTGCCTTGCAAAGGCTTGGGTTTCCTTAAGTTGAATTGGAAAAGCCATCCTGAGAATTATGGTCTTCTGTACCTTTTTCTCTTGATCTCGCCAAAATTTGATAAAATATTGGTAATACATATACTACCCTTAATAGTAATAATGCATGTACTTTAAGTACGATGAGAATGGACATATGGTCTTTTGTGACCTAAACTGGTGGTGATCCAATTGATTTAAGATGATAATATTTCATAATTGTGATGGTATGTGAAATTGACAAATTTGCAATATATGTCTTTCATGCCAGTTGTATGTACAATGTACGTACTATATGTATACTATTTGAGTACTCGGGGTGGAGATATGATTTTATTGATATGATATTTGCTCCACTATTATGTTATATCTGACTCTTGTTGAAGTTAGTAGGTGATGGAGCTAGTTGTTTAACAGCTCGTTGCAGATACCTCAAGGTGGGGCTAAGAGCAACTCGAGATTGATGTTGGCAATGGTCAACTCTCAAGTACTGCTTTATTCCAATATAGCGTTGAAATGCCATTATGATGGTTGAGCTTGATACTTTAACTTAACCCATAGTCTATCATAGATGATGTGGACATTGTACACTTGATATGTTTGGCAAGAGGAGACTTATTCAACTCAGGCATAAGATTGTAAATGATCTACTCAAAAGAAAATGATATCACCAAATTATGTAAGGTTTGAAAAGAATCTTGTGGATCCATTGATAAAGACACTATGTTGAAAAATGGTTGTGGAAACATCGAAGGGGGTGGGACTAAAGTCTATGTATGAATAAACTGTGATGTCTCCATCCTGGTTTTAACATATTCACTATGAAAAGTCATACTTTTAATCGAGGAGTATGTTGTATTTTATGTTTTCCCTTCTTATGGTGTGACAGTGCGGAGACGGGTTCATAGGCATATGTTTGGTGGTATAAGCGAGGCTTGCACTTGATGAACACTGTCGTTATGTTCCCAAGGGATGAGGTTGAGCTTTATCTCTTAATGGACCCATAATCATATGTTTGGTGGTGTGCGGTAACACATACTTGATGGGATCCACCTGTATAGGTGTGGGAGTGTGGCCGCTCCCTATTAAAGGTTTAAGACTTGCCTTCTAAAGCGCTTATGAATATCCAGGATGAGGCAAGGTCGATAAAAAGCACCAAATCACAGGAGTTGCCAAGATTTGGAGTTTGATATGTGTCCTAATGGAAGATTATACAACCCCTTGTGAGGTTCAAGACGAAACTCACCTTGCAAGCTGTTGATCCTAAACTTGGGTTACACTAGATGACGACACAAGTTACGAGACATCGGCACTGAAAAACTGAACTCCCTTTGCTCAATTTATTCTTTTTTGTTCTCTTCCGCTTGTATCCTTTGTGGGAAATTGTTGAAAAAATGATATAAGCTAACCATTAGTTTTATGAGGGAGTTATATCCCACAGTGAAGGGGTAATGCTATCTTTGGCTGATTGGTGCAGACTATCTTTTTAGGTTGGGTGTCCTCGAAAACAGCCTCTCTTCAAGGTAGCCCCCTGAAGGGGGAAGGTTGCGTACACTTACCCTCCCCAGACCCTACTTTTGCGGGAGCCCTTGGAGGCACTAGGTCTATTGTTGTTGTTGTTGTTGGTGTTATATCCCACATTGAAAAAATAGTGTGGGTGATCCTTTTCTTAACGGATATATTTATTTTTGGATAATATTTTAACCGCTCCTCTTTACTGATCGTTTATTGGTACTAGCCGTTTAGGGTTATTAAAATTGTGAGCATTTAACAATATAGCCGTTGTAATTTATTAAGACCGTTTATAGTCACTGGAATTCATTGCACCTAATTTTAATACTCTTTACCATTTCTACACTATTTAACATGTATCTATAGTCCTCTCTCTATATATAGGCAACTCCAAGTATAGAGCACACCAATAAATTGTGTCTCATTCTCCTCTAATATATAAATTGAATCTGCAAACTGCATAGCCTCGTTTCCATTTCTTCCTTCTCTGCTTCGTCTTCCATGGTGTTGGTATCCTCACATTCTGCCTAACCCATCAGATTTGGGCAAAGTTTAAGATACTCTTACCCGGTAATTAACAAGTGCAAGTTAAGAGTCGAATCATGTTAATACTGAAGGACGGCCATCAGTTTTACCGTGTGCACCAGAGCAGCAGCGAAATCATCATTTAGGACATTGGTCCTTACCAGACACGGTATCTTCTTTACAAATAATACATGAAAAATCAATGAAATCTTTGCTCATTGTTATTGTTGACAAATCTCCAATATGAAATATTAAAAAGAAACCCCACCAGATATTATTAACAACATAACCTTCAATATGAGAGAAACCTTCATGACTTGAAATAACCTATACGCTTTATTTTTTCTTATAGGGCCATATTTCCTTTCTCATACTGTTGGAAATATTTTGTAATAATTATCAAATAATACACTAATAACATGAAAATATATATTATAATATATATCAATCAAGAACTAGTAAGTACATTAATGGTTAGTATCAAAAATACAATATATAGCATTATTAAGATATCATCAAATTAAGAACCATCAATTTTGATATAAACAACAAATATAAAAAAATAATTTAAATAGAGGAAGGAGTTTTAGAAAACATATCTTAGGTTAGGTTGAAGCACATGAGAATGCTCTCTTTAGAAAGAAAACACCCCTCCTGCACGAGTATAGCTATTAAGTTTAAACGCGCTCTTTTTCTAGAATTCAGTAACCCATTGGACCTCTATCAATGCATCCACAAAAAATTCCTAAACTACAACTATCAAACTAACTATGTTTGATAGAGTATAGGGAATTGAAAGAATAAAATATTTTATGTTGTATATCATTTTCCTCATGCTCGTATCCATTATATAGACAAATTATTATATATGCTTAATTATTCATTTCAATCTTTGGTCAAAGAAAAAATGAATGTTAGTTTTGTTGCTCTTTATACCCAACGGTAACAACTTGCCTTAAAACCAAATTTCAAGCTTTGACATGGATTGAGTATTAAGCATTCGAATTAAAGAAAATATTTTAGTAAAAGATTATTTTATTGAAAATAATAAAAATAAATAATTTTTAAATTAGTAAAAAAATACATAATTTTTCTAACAGTATGGTGTCTACCACTTATCAATATGCATACGAATCTCAGATAACTGTGAATTCTACGCAATGAATATCTATTTCCTTTGGGTATTCTATTTGTCAATTGTTATGGTGAAATCACGATTTAAGTTTCCCTACCCTTTTTTAACTGTGCATTTTGATTATACAACAAAAAAACTAATCATGTATATGTGTATCCGTTAGGTTATGTCTCAAATTACTTGTTTTATTTTTTATTGGGGCTGCCGTAGGGTCACCAATCGATCGGGAGGGAAGCCGATCGATAGGGTGATTTAAGGAAAGATTTGGAGTGTTTGAAAATTTTGAGTGCCGATCGATCTGTGGGTTCCGATCTATCGGAGTCGTTTTCCGCCGGCCCTAATTATTTTCTATAAATAAGGGCTTAGGGTTTCGGTTTTTTGGGAGAAGTTTCTCCAATTCAGATCCAATCAAAGAGCGTGTGAGCCGCCATTAAGAAAAAGAGGTGATTTCGTAATTCCTCCAAGATTTGAGTGCTACGAGAGTTCAAAGGGAGTGATTGTAATTCTTCCATATATCTCGTTTGGGACATGTCGTTGTAATTTTTCCGTTCAGTTAATAAAGAATCTCCATCTCCGCCCGTGGTTTTCTACCCTCTCGATTGTAGAGGGGTTTCCACGTAAATATTGTGTGTTCTTGTTTTGTTTTTTCTTTCTCCATATTTGTTTACTTCTCGTTTTGTGTGAGTCATATTATTTGCATCGAATCAAGTTACCAGGGTCCACGCTTCCGCATTAAGTTTTTCCTAACAAATTGGTATCTTAGCATACCAGATTTGTTTAAGTTTTCTATCAAATTGGTATCAAAGCCCTGTTTATTTCGATTTGATAATATGACGTCCGCAATTAGATCCGAAATTGAGAAGTTCGGTGGTCAAGGGAGCTTCAGTTTATGGCAGGATCGCGTTAAGGGCCTCTTGACTCAGAATGGCTTGAAGAAAGCTTTAGATGGGAAATAGAAGAAATCAGAGAATCTTACAGAAGCACAATAGGAGGAGTTGGATGAGAAGGCGCTCACAGCAATTCAAATGTGTCTTACCGATGACGTTTTGACAGAAGTTCTGGAAGTGAAAACCACTAAGGAGTTGTGGGAGAAATTGCAGGATATATTCTGTTTCAAGTCTGCCTCCAACAAACTCGCAGTTAAGCGCCAGTTATTCACGTTTCGTATGTCTAAAGGTACGTCACTTAAGAACCACGTCAGTGAGTTTAATTCAATTATTCAAGATTTAAAAGAATTGGATGATGTTCCTAAGGATGAAGATCAGGCAATGTTATTGTTATGTTCTCTCTCTGCTTCATATAAGGGTTTTGTCGAAAGCATGATTTATAGGGGTAGACAAACCATATCTGTAGATGAAGTTAAGAGAAACCTACTGAGTAAAGAAAGAGTAGATAAAGAATTATTTGATTATGTGTATAATTCAGGTAGTGGTTTATTTGTAAGGGGGAGAACTGAGTTTGATCATAGTGGAAATAAGTCTAAGTCTAGGTATCAAGACCTAACCTGTAACTACTGTCATAAGAAAGGACACATTAAGAAAGACTGTTATAAGCTTAAGAGAAAATTAGAAGCAGATAACAGTTCTGACCAGAGATCCATAGCAGCTAGTGTTGTGAATGGTGAGAATGAAGATTTTTTACTGTCCGTGTCTGAACCTCAGTTCAACTTGAAAGATAGTTGGTTTTTGGATTCGGGTTGCTCCTATCATGTCTGTCCCAACCGGGATTGGTTTTCCACGTACGAGTCTGTTCAAGATGGAGTTGCTTTGATGGGTAATGATAATCCATGCAAAGTTTTGGGTATAGGAACAATTCGTTTTAGGATGTTCGATGTCACTATCAGGGTTCTGGGCGATGTTCGGCATGTTCCTGATTTGAAGAAGAATCTCATCTCTTTAGGTACTCTTGAGTCTAAAGGGTACAGGTACACAGCTGAAGGTGGAGTTTTGAAGGTCGTTAAGGGTGCATTGACAGTTATGAAGGGCAGAAGGTCAGGTTCGTTGTATGAACTTGTCGGTTCCACAGTTGTTAGACCTGTTGCAGTATCTTCATCATCCTTGTTGTTGACAGAACCAGAGATCACAAATTTAGGACGTTTGAGATTGGATCATTCAGGTGATAGGGGTCTGTCTGAGCACAGTGTGAGGGGCTCTTTGTGTGGTCAGTCCAGAGGACTGCTGGTACGTGAACAAGGGCTTATGGGAAGTAGAAAGGTTTTCACTTCAAACAATTCCTGACGAGTAGACGTGTCATGTTTGGTGACTCTTCATTAGTTTCTCCACAGAAGATGTTATCAGTTGGTTGTAATTCAGGTCAGGTGAGTAAGCCAGAGGGAGTTCAGTTCAGTAACACAGTTCAGCAGCAGGTGGCTGTTTCAGTTGATGTGTTAAGAGCCAATTCAGAGAAGAAGATTGGCATTGCTGATAACCTCTTAGATATGTTCACTCAGTTTCTATCTAACAGGAAGATAAAGCTTCGTTCGGTTAGATTTCGTACTTCGTTGTGTTAACCTCGTGTGTAGGGGTTTAGTGGAGAAGATGGAGGAAATTCTTTTATGTATGTAATTTGAGCCAAGGTGGAGATTTGTTAGGTTATGTCTCAAATTATTTGTTTTATTTTTTATTGGGGCTGCCGTAGGGTCACCGATCGATCGGGAGGAAAGCCGATCGATCGGGTAATTTAAGGAAAGATTTGGAGTGTTTTGGAAATTTTTAGTGCCGATCAATCGGGAGTCGTTTTCCGCCGGCCCTAATTATTTCTATAAATAAGGGCTTAGAGTTTCGGTTTTATTGTGAGAGGTGTCTCCAATTCAGATCCAATCAAAGAGTGTGTGAGCCGCCATTAAGAAAAAGAGGTGATTTCATAATTCCTCCAAGATTTGAGTGCTACGAGAGTTCAGAGAGAGTGATTGTAATTCTTCCATATATCTCGTTTGGGAAGTGTCGTTGTAATTCTTCCGTTCAGTTAATAAAGAATCTCCATCTCTGCCCGTGGTTTTCTCCCCTCTCGATTGTAAAGGGGTTTCCACGTAAATATTGTGTGTTCTTGTTTTGTTCTTTCTTTCTCTATATTTGTTTACTTCTCGTTTTGTGTGAGTCATATTATTTGCATCGAATCAAGTTACCAGGGTCCACGCTTCTGCATTAAGTTTTCCCTAACAAATTGGTAACTTAGCATACCAGATTTGTTCAAGTTTTCTATCAGTATCCTTTGCCATAATGCAATGTTTTTTTTTCCAGAAATGCTAACTTAGAACATGATTTTAATAATATATAGGTATATTTCACTCTAATTGGACACCTTTTCTTCATAATTTAGCAATTTTTTTACCAAAGTGCTAACACAACAAATATTTATTACAGTAATCTACATATTAGCAATCTGTATCTAAAATTCATTAGATGTTTACAAAAGACTTAATTAATTTGGAGGGTACCTAGATAATACAACAATGAATACTCAAAGGAAGTACACATCTATTGAGTATAAGTCGTTGTCATTTAAGGTTTGTAAGACTAGGAAAAAGCTTGGCCTAAGCTATAATGGTAATGAATGGGCTATGATTGAGTGTATTGCCATGAGGATTAGGATATTGGTCTATTTGTTTCCCTATTAACCTCAGTCCCAGTTCTGGCACACTAGATCTTTCTCTTTTTCTTGGTCCATATTGTTTAGAAGAAGCCATAGACTTTTAGTCTCTATTGGTTGTTTTGCCTGAGTTTTGTTATGTAATTCTATTTTTCAGTCTACAGTATGGTTTTTTTCTTGTCTTTATTTTGTTCTCCATTTTGCTACAGGTTAAATCAAGTCTCTTTGTATGAGGTGACTGTTATATCACAACTTTGTTGCCAATTATCGAAAAAAATCTAAGGTTTTTTAGTATGTCAACAAGTGTTTGATACCATATAATACTAAAAAAATTAGTTCACATCTAGTTCAATGCTAAAAGTATTCATTTTATCTAGTACAAAGCCTTTTTTTTTTTTTTGGTAAGTATATTGCTAAAAAAATTAACATATAGATGATTTAGTATTTCATTAATTATTTTTCTATATTAAATATGATCTAAATTTTTCCCGCTTGCATGGTGGCAAGAGAGTATGAAACTCCACCACATAGTGCTAAAAATATAGTCTGTGCTTAGTTTAATGCCAAAAATATTCATTTTGACTAGTAAAATGCCTTTCTTTTACTTATTTCTCAAGTAAAATGCTAAATAATTTCATACAGAGTTAATTTAGTTTTTTTAATTATTTTTTCATAAGTAATATTATACATATAAGCACAAAGCTATATATATCTTAACGACCTACGGACCTCAATTAATTCGAATATTAATAAAGTTAGTAGAGATTTCTTTTGGAACCATGGTACTTCACCAGCAGTATGCCCATGATAGCTTGGGACAAATTTTCTTGGCCTAAAGGTGGGGTTGCCTTGGAGTAAAAAAAATGTTAGCCGTGAATAATGCTTTCTTGTGTAAACTTGGGTGGAAAATAGTTAGGAACTCGAGTAGCCTTCAGGCCAGTTAATGAGAGCTAAGTACTTACAACATCAAGACTCTATGTGACCAAGCTTAAGGATTCTTGGGCATGGAAAAATATGGTAGCCTATCTTAATCTACTCCATAAAAGCATTATATGGTTGGCAGAAGATGGGAGTTGTATCTCTTTTTGGTTTGATGTTTGATGCACTCTTATCCCATTGGCTAACTTGGTAGAAGATCATCCATACCAAGACCCTAAACTAAGGGTAGCTGATTTTATTAATCGAGGGCGACGGAAATGCAATGAGTCGAAGAGAGTTCTTCTCGATCGGCTTATTCCTCTCGTTTGGGCACTCCACTCTTACATGTATAGACCTGATAGTTTATGTAGGGGTTATGCTACTAACGGTGAATTTTCAATAAAATCCACCAGTTGGCTTGCTTTGAAAATCCAATGGGAGGATAGAAATAATTGATCTTCAAGTGGATTTGGAAAGTTGACGTGGCTCCGAAGATTAAGCTATTTCTACGTCAATTATGCCATAACGCACTCCCTACATGCTCCACTTTTGTATCTAGTGGAGTGAGTATTTCCAGAATTTGTCAGCGTTGTAAAAAGTGCGAAGAGATTGTGGATCACTTGTTTCTTCAATGCCCGTTCACTAGGAAATATTAAGTCTTAATCTTTGCCTGTGGAGATATTACGTAGCCTCCCCAATATTCAGGGATTCATCTTTGGCTTCAAAACTTATTGCAACGAAAAGGAACGAAAGGCTCATAAACTTAAACAAGTTATAACTGTTTTATGGGTTTTATAGAAATCTAGAAATGCTATTGTATTCAAAGATAAGGATTCTAATCATGCTAGCATTGTTCAAGTCGATAAAATGTTTGTTGAATGGAGACTCAAGAATAGTTCGAGCATAGATTTTAGAGCCCAGCCTATCGCTAGTAGGAAAATTTCGTCAAGTTATAGGATAGAATGGGTGCCTTTGGAGACCGATTGGATCAAAGTTAACGGTGATGGTTCAAAATGCGCACTCAACTTATGGGTATATTATTGACGATGCTTGGGAAGAGTTCTTAACTATGAGTCTATGAATGTCAAGAATGCTCCGATTCTTTTAGCTAAGGCTTGGATTGTCAGGGAAGGAATGAAAACGTGCTTAAATATGAGATTAAATTGGGTGCGTATTAAAGGTGATAATCTTACGATAATTCGAGTCATCCATTGCGAATACTAGTACCCTAGGCAAATCAAAACAATAATTGAGGACATCTGGCATGTGTCACAATTCTTTGCGGAGTACAGAGTATCTCATTTTTTTGCGAAAGAATTGACGCGATAGATAGAGTGGCAGCATTGGGTTCGGCTTGGCAAAGTTCAAGGGTCACTAAGGAATGAATTTGTATGCAACTTTATCAGATAATTCAACATAAATCGCTAAACCTTCCTAACTTTGATTAGAAAATCTATGGAGTTGTTTAATAGCGGAAGACAATTTTCCTTTTCCATCTCTAGTTTTCCTTTTCATCTCTAATTTTCTTTTTCATCTCTAATTTTCCTTATCCAGTTTTGCAATATGAAAAAAATTGGAAAATACATTCAAGATCCCTGTTTCCCAATTTTCTTAAATTAAATAGGATACATAAGTAATACTTGTAAATTAAAAAAATCAAATAATACTACTCAAACCCAATCCGAACAATATTGTCGGTGATTTGAAAGTTGAAAATGATGTATCTACTTTGTCTTTCATTAGAATAAACTTATGTAATGCACAAAATGATAGAGGAATCAACTTTTATCACCTTAGAGGATAGTTTGGTATCGCTTTAAAATTAGTAACCTAGTCTTAAGTACCCCAAAAGCCCACTTTATCATATTCCCGTAAAGATCAGTGTCTATAATTAAATAACTTACATAATCCTCTTATACGTCCTCTAGCTCAAAAATTATTTATTACTTTTAAAATTAGGAATTTAGCCTTAAGTACCCCAAATTTATTTATATAAGAAAATGAGAATATGTAGGTATTTAGAAAAATATTATAAAATAGGTAAGTAATGCAAAAATGTGAAAAGAAAGTGGGAAAAAAATTAAAAAATAAGGTCATCATTATGTTTGTAAAAAAAAAAAATGAAAACTGAAAAACTGTTTCTTAACTTTTACAATTAAAAAACTAAACTGTTTAATACCTTTCTAAAATTTTTAAAAACCTTTTCGTAAAAAATTAAAAAATTCTCTATTATTAAGCTCCTAGGTTCTCCGTATCTCTCAATATATATATGTACATATATATATATATATACTCGAGCCCGTGCATCGGCAAGGTGAGACGCAAGAAGAGAGCTTTATGTTGCACCAGAACACATGCCAACCAGCATCCCCTACAGCCTAGAGAGAGAGAGAGGGGAGAGCAGTCGGCGGTGTCGGCGAATTGCAGCGGTTGGATAAACCTATTAGAAGCCTGAAACTCCCGGCATAACTCTTTCTTTGAGGTTTGATTTTGTTACGATTCCATTATGCCTTCTCTTTTCCTCC
This sequence comes from Simmondsia chinensis, assembly GCA_018398585.1. Lineage (NCBI taxonomy): Eukaryota > Viridiplantae > Streptophyta > Magnoliopsida > Caryophyllales > Simmondsiaceae > Simmondsia > Simmondsia chinensis. The sequence goes on along the minus strand of JAGTTD010000002.1, from coordinate 31,976,038 downwards.
TTGCTAAATTTTTAGGGTTTCGTCGATTCGTTCTCGTTTCACCGTTGCTGGTGGATTTGCCGTCTGAGTTCGCTGGATGTCAGGTTCGATTGATGCATAGCCGGAAAAATTTTTAGGGCACAAACCAAATTTTGACTGGTGTCCGTTTTAGTTATATTAGGGTTGTACAGGTTAGTTTAAGTATATTTTTGAATAATTTACTTTATATTACTTTATATTATAATTATAACACCATCTTATATATGATAGTTTTATATTGCACTTCACTAGGCTTTAGACCCGATTTACATAGTTGGCATATATGAAATCTATAAAAGCCTAAGTGTGTTCTGTCATAAAACTAATTGACATTAGGTGGAGTAATCTATTAGACTTATATATTGATCTATTTTCTCTTACAACTCGAATATGGGATTCGACTAGACTAACATACAAAGTTCGCAACATATGTTATTAATTTTTCAATTACTAATAGTGATATACATTAAAAGAAAACTCAAAATAAAGTTAAAATCAAAAAGAGTCATTAGCAAATTAAGGGCAAAGGAATCTCTTGAGTTGCTTGAGGTTTTGACTAGCCCTAGATTGATTAGCACAGGTAGACATAGGTAGGGAGGGCGGGTAGAGAGGAAGGACTACATTGGACTGGGGCTAATATGTAGCTTTTTGTTTATTTGTGTTGACACTGAGGAAAAACCAAGATGGAGGCTTTTTGATTGTTAATTTATCTTGGTTTTTGTATATGATGACCATTTATGGTTAAAATTTTTTACACTTCATGCTACTGTGTTGCTGCAATATTCTATTTGTTGTGACATTGCTGCTTGATAATACTTGATTATGTTATGATTCACTGTCCTCTGTTTTGGGGGCTTGGGTTGGACTGGGCTGGTCGTATTTTTTCGTGGGTTGCTCATTCATGTTATTTCTGTATCTACTAAAGTGTACTGCAAAATTTAATAAGTTGCTCTTGGGAATGTAATAACTCATGCTTCAATAGACCAAGACATTCTCGGTTACTTTGGGAGTACTTGTGCATTGATGTGTTCAGAATGAGGGAAAGATACTAATTATTGAGAGAGTAAGATTGAAATGAGACTTGGGTGCATTACTTGAAGTTTCATTGGAGGAAGGTGTGGAAACTTTGATGCTGAGCTGATTGGAATACTTTTGGTAAATCGGCTTGTAGTTCCTTTTATCTATTACTGTGCTTTCTATCACTGTGGAGTTTAATCATATTTTCCAATGGTGGAATGGAAAATAATGACCTTGCATAGGAAAAACCTTCATTGGATTTTAATGGATTTTACAAATGGTTATCTTTCACAATTTTAAACCTGAGCTGCACCAAAGGCATTAACATTGTGTAAGACGTGAATGCAGCTGTTGGATCAATCAATATTTCTATTGATGTACATCTGTTATTGTCACGTCCCAAGAAGACGACAAACTATTTTGTTTTTATTTTTATTTTTGTAACGATTATGTAAAATTAGATTAAGATATAAAATAGTTGTAATTTGAATAGGGTGGCCGGTTGGAGGGAAAGATTAGGGAGGCAAAATTTAAAATTGTAATCATGTAATTACATTAATTAAGTGGGGCTATATCCTAGGGTCTAGATGTCCCTTAGGGACATAGCCGAGTGGTCGTGATTGCCGGGTGCCAACGAGGTGACCCGGGATCGAATCCCACAAAGCTCAAAGTGGTGTCCTCTTTAATGAGGACTTTAAGGGGTTTATCCCCTCCCCCCTCCCCATGGCTTTACCATCATAAAAAAAAAAAAAAAAAAAAAAAAAAAAGTTCCTAGGGTCTAGATGTAGGGTGGCCGGCACCTTCCCTCCAAAATTCCCCCCAAGCTTAGTCTATTTAAACCCATGTAATCTTGCATTTTTGGCATCAATTAACAACAACAAAAATTACATCTTCTCTTCTTCTCTCTCCCTCTAACCGTCTCTTCCCCCTCTCCCTCTAACTCTAATTCTAATTCTAACTTCTTTTCCCCTCTAACTCTCTCTAATTCTCCCTCTACTTCTACTCTCTCTCTCTCTCCCGCTCCCTCCTTCTCAAATTCTATCCAAGTCACGGGCCTAGGTTCGTGACAAAGTGGTATCAGAGCCATCTTCCGATCCGAAGAGGGCTTATCCTAACCTTAATTTCCCCCCATTCGGTTAAACCGAATCAAAAAAAAAAAAAAAAAAAAAAAAAAACTGGCCATAACAAGAAGCATGTCTTCAACCGGTCACACCGAAACCAACGAGTGGGTTGACGCCGTTGATGAACGGTTGGTCCGCTTGGAGGAGAGGATGGACCGACTTGAGGAGCAACAAAACCGAAACAACGTCGAGATTAAGGCAGACATGGCGGAAGTGAAAGCTGACCTTAGGGCCCTAACTGATGCCGTGGGTCGGTTGGTGAAGGCCCAGGAGAAGAGACCTGAAGTAGAGACCGTGGCGCCACCCGTAGGTGCCCGAGACAATGCCGCACTGGGAGGGTCAGGCACGTACCCAAGAACCGGAGATGGAATCCTCCCGCCTCCAACACACTCCTCAGAGCTCAGGAATAACTGTGTCCTACCTCGGGTCACGGATGAAGGGGACTTTAGCCGAAGCCATGGAAGCAACCGCACCTTGACCTCCCATGCACCCAAGCTCGAGATTCCAAAGTTTGAAGGTACGAACCTGAGAGCTTGGATCCGTAAGTGCCTCAAATATTTCCGTTGGTATCAAGTGCCCGAAAATGAGTGGGTGGAATATGCTTCGAGCCACCTTCATGAACACGGGGACATTTGGTTCCACGGGCTCGAACTTAGGCACCCTCACATGACATGGCCGTTTTTCATGGATGAATTGTGCAAACGTTTTGGAGATCGATCACTCCAAGACATAGTGGAAGAATTTAGCAAGATGTCACAAAACGGGCCGGTTGAAGATTATATTTTGAAATTTGAAGAATTAAAAAGTTGGATGCTTATTCATCACCCGACATTGAGCGAGGCATACTTTGTCTCAAGTTTTATTAGTGGGCTTAAGCCCGCCATTCGAGCATCCGTTAAGGCGAGCCGCCCGACCGACCTTAGCATGGCCTGTGAACAGGCCAAACTCCAAGAAGTTGCTGTAACCGAGATCAGAAACGCTGCCCGACCTGTTAACCGACCCAATTTCAGCACCCGACCAGCCCCCAGCAGCCAACCAGCACCTTCGGCAGCGACCCAGGGCTCGGGCAAGTCCCAGGGCTTGGTGTCCAGACCCAGCAGCAACCGTACCAGCAGCAGCAGCAACGCAGGTTCTAGCGCACCAAGACGAGAGCCGGGCCAATGTTACAAGTGCCATGAAAAATACTTCCCGGTGCACATTTGTAAGAGGGCCTTACAAAGTATGGAAGGAGAAGAGGTTTAAGATGAGGCCCAAGAAGAGGAAGTTGCGGGTGAAGAACAAGCCGAAGAAGAAGACAACGGAGCTATGGAAATTTCCTTAAATGCACTTTCAGGCCGAGTCACGCACAACACCCTAAGATTGAAGGGCCAAATTAAGAAACGGGAGGTAAATATCTTAATTGATAGTGGGTCTACTAACAGTTTCCTTGATGCCAGAGTGGTCCGGGAGCTTCAGCTCGAAACCGTGCCCACCGTCATCATGACCGTGACGGTGGCAAACGGGGAGAGCCTCGTTAGTTATCAGAAGTGCCCGGGCGTGAGGTGGCAAGTCCAAGGCACAACGTTCGTTGATGATTTAAGGGTATTGGAACTCCGGGGAAGCGACATGGTCCTTGGGGTTGATTGGCTCCAACAGTATGGCCCCTTGACATTTGACTTCACCAACCTCAAGTTCGCTTGCTTCAAGGAGGGTAAGGCAGTCCGACTACAAGGCACATCCGAAAAAGCTGCTTTACAATCAATTTCGGGTAAAGGCCTCACTAAGCTCTTTAAGAAGGCCGGACATGTAATGGGCCATCTCTTTATGGCCACCACCGTGGAGGTTGCCAATTCCATCACCCATCCAGAGATCGAACGCATCCTTGACCGCTATCAAGACTTATTCGAGGAACCGAAGACCCTTCCTTCTCCTCGTTCGCACGATCACGGCATTCCCACCTTACCCGAGGCGAAGCCCGTGAACATAAGGCCCTACCGTTACCTGCATGGACAAAAGAACGAGATCAAAAGGCAAGTCAAGGAAATGCTAGAAGCCTCCATCATCCAACCAAGTAGGAGCCCGTTTGCCTCTCCCGTGCTCTTAGTCCGCAAGAAAGACGGATCATACCGTTTTTGCGTGGACTACCGGCAACTCAACAACATAACCGTCAAGGATAAATTTCCGATACCGGTCATTGACGATCTACTCGATGAACTTAAAGGCTCCTGCATTTATTCCAAGATCGATCTGCGCGCCGGCTATCATCAAATCCGGGTATGTAAAGAGGATCAACATAAAACCGCTTTCCGAACTCACCGAGGGCATTATGAGTTCCGTGTCATGCCTTTCGGACTCACTAATGCTCCCGCTTCCTTCCAAGCTTTGATGAATGAGGTATTCGAGCCGTATCTACGCAAGTTTGTGCTCGTATTCTTTGATGACATCTTGATCTATAGTCCGAACCTTCCCACGCATCTTAGGCACTTGACCAAAGTGCTTGAGACCCGTCTTATGCACCGCCTCTATGCTAAACAGAGCAAGTGCACTTTTGGCCAAGATCGGGTAGAGTACTTGGGGCATGTAATCTCAAGAGAAGGGGTCGCAACCGATGAAGGCAAGATCGAGGCCACGAAGAAGTGGCCAAGACCGACGAATGTCAAAAGCCTCTGAGGGTTCTTAGGACTCACCGGGTACTACCGAAAGTTCATTCGTGGGTATGGAGCTATAAGTAAGCAGTTGACCAACCTCCTCAAGAAGGGGGAATTTCATTGGAACGAGGAAGCCGAACAAGCATTCGAGGCCTTGAAGGAGGCAATGACGACCACCCCGGTCCTTGCACTTCCCGATTTCTCCAAGCCCTTTGTCCTTGAGACGGATGCTTGCGGGATCGGGATAGGTGCGGTTTTATCACAGGAGGGCCGACCCATTGCCTACCTCAGCAAGGCCCTTGGCCCACGCCATTTGGGGTTATCCGTCTATGAGAAGGAACTCCTTGCAGTCTTCATGGCAGTTGAAAAATGGAGACATTATCAGATGGACCATCATTTCATCATCAAGACCGATCATGCAAGCCTCCATCACCTACTTGAGCAAAGAATCACCACACAATTGCAGCTCAAGGGGATGTCAAAATTGATGGGCCTACATTATAGCATCCTTTACCGTAAGGGAGCCGAAAACCGAGCAGCCGATGCACTTTCAAGACGGGATGAAGACGAAGCTACCGCCACCTATGACCTCATGACCACTTCGGTCCCTCTTTGGATGCAAGAGCTCTCCCAAAGCTATGAAGACGAGGCCCATACCGCCAAACTAATAGAGCAACTTGTTCTCGACCCGACAAGCGACAAGCCTTATTCTTTCGAAGGGGGTCTTCTTCGATACAAAGGGAAGCTTTATGTCGGAAAGGATGGAGGAATGAGGGAAAAGATCCTACAAGCACTCCATGACTCTCCAATGGGGGGTCACGCCGGATCCTTTGGCACTTTAATGAAGGTCAAGCGCATGATTTATTGGCCCAACCTCAAGAGCAGTGTCTGAGAATGGGTAGCGAAGTGTGATACTTGCCAACGCACCAAGCACGAGAATGTAGCCTACCCGGGACTCCTCCAACCTCTACCCGTGCCCAACCAAGCATGGGAAAGTATCAGTATGGACTTCATCGAGGGGTTGCCCAAGTCCGGGGGCAAGGATGTCGTTATGGTGGTGGTGGACCGACTCACCAAGTATGCTCACTTCATCGCCTTGACTCACCCGTACACCGCAAGCAAGGTAGCCCAGCTGTTCTTGGATCAGATCTACCGGCTTCATGGGTTGCCAAAGGACATTGTTTCAGACCGAGATGCATCCTTCTAGAGCCTCTTTTGGAAGGAGCTCATGTGCCTAGCCGGGTCGAGCTGAAAATGAGTAGTGCCTATCACCCACAGTCCGACGGGCAAACCGAACGGGTCAATCAGTGCCTTGAGAATTATCTTCGAGCCATGACCCTCCACAAGCCGAAACAGTGGTCTCAATGGCTTCCTCTGGTAGAATTTTGGTACAACACCCACTACCACTCATCATTAAAAGGGACACCATTCCATGCTTTCTATGGGTATGAACCAAGGTTCCTCGCACTTGACGTTCCTTGCACTTCTTCATCCGGGGATGTGGAGGACTTTGTCAACGAAAGACAGAACCTAATTGGTCTACTGAGAGAGAATCTGATAGAAGCTCAGAATCGGTACAAACAACAAGCCGACCACCGAAGAACCGAGAGAGTTTTCAAAGTAGGTGATTTGGTGTATCTGAAACTGTAACCATACCGGCAAACCTCCGTCGCGTTGCGAAGGAACTTAAAATTGGCCGCACGATATTATGGACCGTACCGTATTACAGCACGGATCGGGGAAGTGGCTTATAAACTCGAGCTTCCCGAAGGTTCCAAGATTGACCTAGTTTTCCATGTGTCCAGGTTGAAGAAAAAGGTGGGCGACAACATACACATCACTTCGGACCTTCCTCAAATCGACCAAAACGACGAGACCAAAGTGGCTCCACAAGCAATTCTCAGCCAGCGGACCATTAACCGCAACAAGAAAAGAGTCAAACAAGTTCAGATCCAATGGAAGAACATGGGAGACGACGCCGTCACTTGAGAAGATTGGACCTTCATTCGAAGACAATTTCCAAATTTCAATCCTTGAGGACAAGGATTAATTGAAGAGGAGGGGATTGTCACGACCCAAGAAGACGACAAACTATTTTGTTTTTTTTTATTCTTGTAACTATTATGTAAAATTAGATTAAGATATAAAATAGTTGTAATTTGAATAGGGTGGCCGGTTGGAGGGAAAGATTAGGGAGGCAAAATTTAAAATTGTAATCGTGTAATTACATTAATTAAATGGGGCTATATCCTAGGGTCTAGATGTAGGGTGGCTGGCCCCTTCCCTCCAAAATTCCCCCTAAGCTTAGTCTATTTAAACCCATGTAATCTTGCATTTTTGGCATCAATTAACAACAACAAAAGTTACATCTTCTCTTCTTCTCGCTCCCTCTAACCGTCTCTTCCCCCTCTCCCTCTAACTCTAATTCTAATTCTAACTTCTTTCCCCCTCTAACTCTCTCTAATTCTCCCTCTACTTCTATTCTCTCTCTCTCCCGTTCCCTCCTTCTCAAATTCTATCCAAGTCACGGGCCTAGGTTCGTGACAGTTATTCATGTGTTTTTGTGATTAAAAGAGATGGAAGTTTGCATAATCAATTACTTGATAAAAACCCTTGTTAGAGGAATAGCATAGATAAACCAACGACTGAATAGCAACTTCAGGGCCCTAAAACTTGATGGTTAAATTACTCTGAAATTGTTGGAGACAAAAACCAATATTATCAATTCTAGTTATCATTTATGTCATCAACGTGAGAGTACCCCTATTTTTATAACTAATAATTAAGCTTAAAAAAAGCATAAGTTTGTACAGATGTCTTGGGAGGCCTTATTGGACGGCTATACTTTAGATTAAGTTGTCTAGTTGATTCCCTCTTATTGTTTCTAGAAATTATTGTACTTGTTTACTATTGGGATGCATGTGTCTAGGAAAGCCCTTGAATGGACTACACCCCTTTCCAGGTGGCGGAGGAATTGGCCTATAGTCTCATGTTGGGATTTAGAATGGCCATTGCATTTGATCAAATGTAGGAAGCAAGGGTAAGGGCCCATAGTCTAGTTGTGGAGTCAATCAATCAAATTTTCGCGATTGGCAATTATGTAACGATACTCCTCGAACGGCCTTCATAATGCAAATGTATTGTACTTTATTTACTAAAGCATATTTATAAGTGTAATGGTATATTAAAAAACTATCAGAGGGATAAAAAAATTATATGGTAATTTATTCAAACTTTTTCAAATGTAAAACCCAATAGAACTTTTTGTTCTCTTAAAATACCCAACCCGATCTATGCAACTTGCTATGTAATGTCAATGACATCTTGCTCACACGACCGTTGCGTGGTTGGAAGCAACAATTTGCTTTCATGAGGTTGCTACGTTGTGACTTTTAGCTCTCATTTAATTGTTCTTATGATTGAAGCCCTCATTTAACAGTGACTTTGGAAGATTTTGCTCCACCTGAGACTTCATCCTTTTAAAGGAGGCATAAGGGGCTGTTTGATAGCAGAAAACCGTTTTCCTTTTCGTCTTCAGTTTTCCTTTTGTAGTTTTACACTATAGAAAACTGGAAAATGCATTCACGTGATCCCTATTTCCCAATTTCTAAAAGTTGAGAATAATGCGTAAGTAATAACATCCAAAAATCGAATAATACGACCCGAACATGGTATGGACGGTAATGTCCCGAATTTGAAAGTCGAAAATGATACGCCTAAGTAATACCCGTAAATTAATCAATCATTAAGAAAAAGAGTAATTCATTGTCCGTATAAACTATAAATATAGTCTAAATATACTTGAAAAAAAGAGACGTAGGAGGAAGAGGACGATATGGGGTAATATAGAAGAATATTATAAAATGGTTGAATGATGTGAAAATATGAAAGGGTGTGCGGGGAAAGTTGGAAAACATGGTCCCTAAGAAATTTTGAAAAACAGTGTAAAACTGTTTGCCAAATTTGTGAAGAATAGGGAACACTGAAAAATTGTTTTTCGACTTCTCCAATTAGAAAACTGGACTGTTGAACAATTTTTCTTATTTTCCAAGAAAATTCTCCTGGAAAACTGGAAAATTCTCTGTTATCAAACAATCCTGAGAGTAGAATTTTCGTTGCTATGGGTCATTGTTGATTGTTCAAATATAAGGTGGTCCAGTGATGGGTTAAACATTGTGAAGTTGGGTCATTTGTGAGGTTTGCTAGATTATGCGTTAGTGGGGGAAGAATTTATATGGGTCCAAATCAAACAAAGGTGTATGGATTGTCCTTTATTTTTGAGAAGGTTGGGAAAATAGTTGATAGGTAAGTGAGCTGAGGTTAAGGGGATTCGAACCTAGGACCTCGTGTCCTAGGATCTCAACCTTGATAGTGTTTTAGCACTAAACCAAGGGCTCATTCAGAGGATGGAGAAATAGGATTTTCTGCAAATGTGGAATGAATGATTTAGAACTAGAGGGGGAAAACTGAAACCAGAGTCTGGTCATCGCGATGATAAGGAGCTTTGTATCTTTTCTCTCTGTGCAGATGTGTTCGCATATGTATGCATTACTGTGGGAATACAACTTTGGCAAAAAATGTCAATTGTCTTATTGAGCATATTGTAATTATAGATGCATAGTGAGCGTTCACATCATAATTGCTCAAGTTAAATAGACTTGGTGTGAGAGTTTCCATTGTAAATCAAAGAGTGCTCAATAATAAAAGTCGTCCCTTGTGTCTTGTGTTCCATATCTTGTGTCTATGTTCGATTATGTTTATATTCTGTTGCTATAGTAATGCTTGTGTATGTTTGGATTGAGTGAATCATGACCTCACTGCCATCACAGGTTGTCATAAAATTACCTGTGACACTGGGCCACTGGAGGGGTGATACAACTAGAGAGGGAGGAAAGGTATAGTTGTAATACCTGAGCAAACCCAAACTGGTCTATTTTCAACTTTATCATGGGATATTGCATCCGCCAACCAAGATCTGACGGTGGGGTTTCTACATTTGGAATCCAGAATACCAATTCTGACAAATACTGACTGGGGGCGTCTGCTCATTGAAGCAATTTCCCTCATTTGTCAGTTACCTTCTGCTTAAGACCGAAAATAACCCCAAGCGACCCAAGCAACCATTTGGGGCCTCCAAATTTTTGGAGTTGTGATTTTTAAAGTATTAATTGTTAATAGTACTAAGTTTTATGATCAGAATTTTATAATTTGTTGTATATGAAGGGCCCCAGTTGAAACTTTTGCTCGGGGACCCTGAAAATGTGAGGACCAGCCCTGCTTTTGCTGATATGGAAGCTTGTTTAACCTCCTATTTTTTTCATACAAGGGGAAGGAAAGGCCTGAGGAGCCTATTCTAGGAAAGGAGCAAGATCCTAGGGCATTACACATTAAAAAGGGGGTAATGAGATTCAAACATGGGCAACTTCCAAGTTGGGATAGTTACCACTCTGCCAACTCTTGGAGAATGGTTTTTTTTCGTGACCCTTCATTTGTCGGAATCACAAGTCAATTTTTGCATCTTGCTCTGTCAGGCAATTATTCAAAAGCCCCAAATAAACTATCAGATTACATCAGACGCTGTGGCTTCATACTAGTATGGTTGTGTAGACTCTGCCGTGTGTGACAACAATAATGCAAATGTAGCACAATCTAAGCATTTTGAGAAGTACTACACGAGAAGAATTTATGATTACTGCCGAGGCTTTTTATTTAATTTTTGTTCTCTTTTATTTTTAGTCAAATTTAGATTAGTTAAAGTTTATTTAGTTTAGAATTTCTAATTAGAATAGGATGATAATTCTTGAGCTTTTAATTTCTTTATCTTAGTTAGACTAGGATTAAACTTCTTTATCTTTTGGGATTTAGGGTTCTTATTCTAAAAATAGGACCTTTAAATACTTTATGGAAATATCTTTGAATGAAATTGAATTTAGAGTTTGAGAATTGAGTTAGAAATTACTAGTTTTCTTTTTGTGCTACATCAACAAATAGATAACAGTTGCTCCAGCACACACTGGTAAGCAAAGGCAGTGAATAGGTGACTTCTTTTGTTAATATTTACTCGTGTTCATGTTAATATGTGTTGGAAGAGTCAAATTCGGCCTGGATGGAAAACTTATATATGCGGTTCAAAAGCAATTTACGTTCCATAGAAAACATGATACGATAGATTCAACTTGTTATGTAACATTGACATCCCACTTCCACGGTTTCGTGACATAACTGCATACCTTTGATCAATTTCATTATTGGAAAATATATCCATCTTCTGCTTTGAAATGGTTCATTAATTAGCGTAATCATTCCTTTGGAGCAGAGCTAGGTGTCAAGTGGCAAACCTGATGCAAGACCCGCGAAGGATGTTAACTGAGGAAATTCTACGTAGAAATCCAAAGAAGCAGAAACTGCAAAGGGTTTCAATTTCTCAAGTACCAGGAGACTACATGAGAGGGGTTCAAGAGCCGCCATTTCCTTTCCCCTCGAAGACTTTGCAAAAGATGTCACGGAAAAGCACAAAGAACGAAGCTTCTCCATTTTACCACCAACAGCAAAGATCAGCAGCTCCAGAGATGCAGGATTTATCCACGGGAAACGAGTACAGGGCACTGAGAAGGAAGTACTTGGTGTTAGAGAAAGAGAGCTTTGGCTTGGGAAAAGAACTGAGAGAAGTTGAAGATGAAATCAGGGCCCTTGAGGACGAGAAGCTCACGCTTTTGGATCAACTCATCGTGTTGGAAGGCCTTGTGGATCCCTCCGAATTGCAACATCAGTAGATATAAGTGGATGAATATCCAGCGTTTTCAAAGTTCTCTCCCCCACAGACGCATGCAGTCACAGCACTGGACCTGTCTCTATAAGCGCAGCTTCCATCATCAACGCGTGAGGTTAGTGTAAAGGCCCTCTTGTTGATACAATTGATCAAAGGGAGGGAGAATTGGTTGGTATGGCAGTTTCACATTATGATTCACAAATTTAAAGGCCTTTTGGCATTGATATGCAGTTAATATTATCATATTATAGTTTCACAACTGTATGATATGTTGCGGAGGAACGTGACTCCTATGGAGGCTATAGGTGTATATGAGCCTAGTCTAAGCTTGTTAGATTCAAGGCTTGCTAGTCCAAGGGACTTTGAGCTTGATCTTGGCTCCTTTGAGCTTGATACCAAATAACAAGCTTTGGACGCTCATCTTGGCATGGCTTATTTGAGCTTGGCATAAGCTCATTTATACTTGATCAGGCTCAAGCTTCGATGGTTAGACTCCGTTCAGTTTTAACGGAAAACATTAATTTTATCTTTGCAAAATTTTCAACTAAAAAGATGTTTTATTTTAATTTTTTTATTATTATTATTTTTTTTTTTTTGGGTGATTGTAGATGAGAAAATAGTTTTATTTTATAAATTTGTATAAGATTTATACTTGACTAGATCAAGGTTGAAGTGAAGCTTGTAATGTAAGATTAGAATGGGAAATGTTTTTCGTTCCGTGCAAGTGTTCTCACTTTTGTTGAGAAGAAGTCTATTTGCAACAATTGATACAAACTTATGCCAAAAAAAAGAACAAAGATATATTTTATGTCGAAACAAAGAGAGCCTTAGGCTTGAATATGGCTTTATTAGGTATATTTGGGCTTATAGTTTGTATCAAAATTTGCCCAATTATGGTTGTGAGCTTGTATTGTCGAGCTTTGTTGGCTTTAGGCTTGATTTGTTTGGCTAAACGAGCTGGTTTTGGCTCAAGCTTGAAAGGAATTGAGCCTGTTGAGCTTTATAAAACGCAACTTGAGTTGGCTCTATTTGTTTACACGCCTTGATGGATGTAAAGCACTTCGTTACACATGCATTTATACCCCATTTAGGTTACTTTATATGGCAATATAATATAATCACTTAATTACTTTAACATTTAGTCATTTATTATTTATATATTTTGATATTTTAATATATATATATATATAATAAGGTATTTTAAGATTTTAAAGTTTTAGGGCAAAATATAGTAAAACCTTTTAAATTTTACAATTGATCACAACACGCTTTATGTACTTTTAATTTTAAAAAATAACCCTCTAAACTTTATAATTAAATACAACACATTAACTGTACTTTTAATTTTAAAAAATAGTCCCTTAAATTTTGTAAATTAACACAACATACCCTCTACACTTTAAATTTCATAAAACGGCCCACTAAATTTTATTATTACACACAACTCACTCTTCGAACTTTGTGACTAAACATAAAATACCCTTTAAACATTAATAAATTTCAAAAAGAAAAAAGTATGAAATTAAAAATTTTGATACAAATTTTGGAAAGATTTTTTTGGAAAAAGTTTGAAAAAAATATAATAATAATTTTAAATTTTCTTTTTCAATGTTTTTAAAAAATCTTTTTTTTTCAATATTTATTCACATTTTTTATTTCGTATAATTTTTTAGTTTTAAATTTTTAAACTTATTTTGGAATTTATTTTTTTAATTATTATATTTTATCTTATATATTTTTTATAAAAATTTAAAAAAATTTACTATCTTCTAAAATTTATAATATTTTACTATAATTAATTAAAATAATTATTTTGTGTAAGTATTAGAAAATTCTCTTATCTTTTACCTGAAAATATAAAGCTCATACATTTCATCTAAAAACATAATTTCCTATCTTTTGTATAAAATTAGAAAGCACTGACTTTTAATTTGATATAAAGCTCATACTTTTCATCTAAAAATATTAATTCTTATATTTTATGTAAAACTAGAAAATCCCTTATTTTTAATTTGATAGATTTTTTTTAGTTTTAAATTTATTATTCTTCTTATTATTATTATTATATTTTTTAAAATTTTTCCAAAATTTTTTTCTTATTTTGTTTGAAATTTTTAAATTTTGTATATTTTTTTAATTTCAAATTTATTAATATTTAAGGGTGAATTGTGTTTTGTAACAAAGTTCAGGAGGGTGAGTTGTGTGTAACAATAAAATTCAGGGGGCTATTTTTATGAAATTAATATAAAAGTGAAAGTGTAGGGGGTGTGTTGTGTTTAATTGCAAAGTTCAAGAAGCTAATTTTTAAAATTAAAAGTGTAGGGGGTGTGTTGTGGTTAACTACAAAGTTCAGAAGGTCTTACTATATTTTGTCCAAAGTTTTATGATATCCTATATCAGAATGTGTTGAATTTTTGTCAAAATTCACTCAATTTTCACCATAAGATTTGACGTGGTATATAATTACAATAACATATATGAACTATATTAATGTTTTTAATGGTGCAAAAAGAATGCACTATATTATGGTGGCAAATGTCTATATATTAGTTAAAGGGTTATTTCCGCCAAAGATCATTATATTTTGCCCACTATATTAATTTAATCCTTGTACTTTTAGTTGTGTTAATTTAGTCCTTAAACAATTTAAAATGTGTTAAGTTAGTCCTTTAATCAAATTTAAGTTAAATTAATTACGTAATTTTGAACAGCAAAATTATGTTAGATGCAAGTTTATTCAATTTAACTCAATTTGTGGCCAAATCATTAAAAATTTTATTAGAAACTTAACATTAATTTTCTCTAAAGACCAAATCGATACATTTTGAATTGCATAGGAACTAATTGACACAATTAAAAGTACAAAGACTAAATTGACATAATGCACAAAGTTTAGGAACATTTGCATAAATAACCCTTAGTTAAATAATGTGTTATGATAGCTTATGATAAAAGTCATAACTTTTTATATAAGATATCTATATATTGCTATAATTATATTCCGCGCAAGCATTTTCTAATAAACAACAACAACAATATATCCAGTGCCTCAGGGGCTCCCACAGGGGCAGCGTCTGGGAGGGGTAGGATGTACGCAGTCTTACCCCATCACCCAGAGGAGAGACTATTTTCGATGACCCCGAACCTGATATTTGATGGTTATGAAGAGCATGTGAAGTGTAGATATCATGCTAGACAAGTATGTATGGAAGCATATAAGCAAGTAAACAAATAAACAACCAAATAAGCAACTTAGCAAGTAAGCTTATACGCATGGAGGCATGGAAGCATGGGAGCAAAGAAGCATAGAAGCATAAAGACATAGGAGCTAGAGAAGAATGTAAAAGGTAAAAGGTAAAAGCAAAGAAGCATGTAGATAGAGTATAGAGTGTAGAGAGAGTGTGTGGAGCACCTGGAGCGTATAACGTACACCAGTACTGCGTATGTACAAACGATCATACAAGTACCCTCGTGGTACTAGGACTATCTTATAGGTACTTGATACATCTGTTATCCCTATACTACTTCTATACTAATCCTCGATTGAGCTCTTAGAAATGCATCTAACACAAGGGTAATAAAATGAAAAACAATTAGGGAAATATGAACAGGTATCAATTCATGTCACTGGTTCCAAGGCGTGTAGGGAGCCACTTTCCTTAAGACTTATTTCGTTAATACCGAAATAATCACAAAGACACAATGAAACCCAAATAAAAAGTGAGAGTAAGAGAATAGAGAGGAAAGATGATTGAGATTTTAACAGAGGAAAGAATGTGTTGTGTTTCAAGTATTTTGCAAAGCAACAATAGTGGATATTTATAGAGTTTAATGCGTCACCCATATTTATCTTCAAACAAGGGACACATTAGTTTAATATTATTAAATTAATTTCATAAAAATCCACAACAAACAGCGCAAGGTAATGGCCATAACTGTCCTATGTATTGAAACACAGATCCTGTGTGTCAACACACAGTGTTTGTATGTCGACACACAAGTTTTGTGTGTTGACACTCAAACTCGGTTCCTGGGTTTTGTAAGATTTGGTGTCAACACATAGAATTTCTGTGTCGAAAGTTATCTTCCTAAGTGTGTTTTGGCAAGATCTTGTGTGTCGAAACACAAGTTCTGTGTGTTGACACTCAGATCTAGTTCCTAGGTTATGTAAGTTTTGGTGTCAACACACATAATCTGTGTAAAAACTCATCTTCTAATGTGTTTATGCAAGTTGTGTGTCGACACACCCCATAATCAAACCAAACACACATTTTATAAATTCGAAACACTTTATTAAGTACTTTATTTTGAAAATACATTAACATTCTCCCACCATTTTCAAATTTCAAACATTCTTATACATGATTTACAATATCTCGATGTAAAGAAAGTTCTTTATGCATAAATGAGAGCGTCTTCTGATTAAACCCTCACTTAAAGAAGACAACTCACAATTAATCGAAGTGAAATGGTAGACTAAGCTTTGAGCCATACGAGTCCATTTGACTAATCATACATGTCTCCACACACTAGACTTAATCCCTACAACACACCTTAACTTTGACTGACACGTTTAAGGCCTTGTGTCCCGTACCTTTCATGAATGTAATGGAGTCAAATCCTTGTCCTTAAAACACTCCTTGAAGCGGCTAAACCTCACATTCACATTGGTGAGCCCCATTGATCGTGTCCCTATAACACGACATTCAATTATTAGCTCGGGTTCATTAAGAGTATATGCTCATCCTGTTTTTACCTTTGTCACAGGTTACTAAGCACTACACCCGGGATAGAATTTACCTTTAGTTCTTACAATCACACTGATGATGAAACTCTCTCATTGAATGCAAGACTTGACGTTGTACCAAGCGTTGGGTTGAGGGTCTATCATTATGGGTGACTAAAATTGACGGGTTTAAGCCCCATCCCTTTCCTTGTACTCAAGCTCAGGCCTCTATCAAGACTTTTCGTGAATAGATTCATTAAATTTTGACATGTTTCACAAAGTCCACAGTGATTACCCCATTTTTGATGAGTTGTCTCACATAATTGTATCTCACACTAATATGCCTGGACTTCCCGTTACACACCTCACCATATGGTTTTGAAAGCATAGCTTGACTATCACAATGGATAGAAATCGATGAGATTGGATTAGGCCACAAAGGAATCTCATACGAGAGATCCTTCAACCATTCCACTTCTTTGGCCGCAGAAGCTAGAGCAATAAACTCCGCTGCCATGGTGGAGCTAGTAATATAGTTTTGTTTCTTGGAACCCTAAGAAATAGCACCCCCACCAATTAAGAATATCCATCCACTTATAGAAAGGTAATCTTCCAAATTGGAGATCCAACTGACATCCGAGTATCCTTCTAAAGTAAGAGGATACCCATTACAAGAAAGACTATGATTTATAGTCTTCTTAAGATATTTTAGTACTCTTTGTACCACATGCCAATGTATCAAACTTGGATTGTTAGTGTATCTGCTTAGCTTTCCAACTACAAAGGCTATATTAGGCTTCGTACAAGTCATAGCATACATAAGATAACCTATGACTCTAGTATACCTCAGTTGTTCCACTGGGGCACCATCATTACATACAAACTTTAAATTCGATCAATCGGTGTGGAAATAGGAGCACAATTATACATATCAAACTTCTTCAACATCTTTTCAACACAGTGAAATTTAGTTAAGGAAACCGTATCTCCATTCCTTACTATCCTAATGCCAAGAATAACCTCAACCTCACCTATGTCTTTCATAGCAAAATTATTAGAAAGAAATTATTTATTTTATCTGTTTGCTCCATATCAGTACCAAATATTAACATGTCATCAACATACAAGCAAATTATTACTTCTTTTTCATGGTCGAACTTACTATAGACATATTTATCCGATTTGTTAATCTTGAATCCATTGTTTAAAACAACTTGATCGAATTTTTGATGCCACTATTTTGGGGCTTGTTTTAGCTCATATAAAGAACGTATGAGTTTACATGCTTTTTTCTATTGGCCTAGAACAACAAATCCTTTTGATTGTTCCATATACATCTCTTCTTCCAATTCACCATTTTAGAAAGCTGTTTTAACATCCATTTGGTGAATCTTTAATTTATAGATAGAGGCTAAAGTAATAAATACTCTAATGGTCAATATTCTTGCCACCCGGGCATATGTATCAAAGTAGTCTACTCCTTGTCTTTGAGTAAACCTTTTAGCCACTAACCGGGCTTTGAATATGCCAATAGTTCCATCGAACTTGTTCTTCCCTATTATGGAATCCATTTCACCATCTATTGCCTTTATCCAAAAGTCGGCATTATGAGACCTCATAACTGTTGGGGCGAATTTCAAAAATTTTCCTTAAGTTAATTAAACTAGCGCAGCGGGAGGGTTTAAAATTCCTAATTTAAATCTATAAGCCTCTACTCTAATACATTTATAATAATTACATGAAGTATAACTAGCATAATAAGAAAACTGTAAATAAATAGAAAAGTGAAAAACTTAAAAAAGAAGGAAAGATGGATACTTGGAATTGCTTCAAAATAAAAAAAAAAAGAAGAACAATAAAGAATACTGAGAAAACCGATACCCAAAAGCCTTCGACGCAATGATCTCGAAAATACCAGGAGTGCAGGCTCCGAAAAATATTAAACTAAAGAAAGAAAAATTTTAACAAAAATTTTTCTCGCTAATTAGATCTCCGAAAGTCAACACTTTCTTTTAATTTTGAATTGATGCCAAACCATGTAATTGGTACCTCTATTTATAGTAGGGTACTGGAGCAAAAACAAGCTAAAAAATTATGTGGGATGCGCATGTCAATTGCAAAATGCAACATTTCATGTAAAATTATAATCAAAACGACGTTTCACACAAGGAAAAAATGCATTATTTTAAATTCAACCCACGTGCCACATGGCAGCCTTTGATTGGTCCGCGCTCGTGCACATGAATCTCCCCTAGGATCCCTCAGCCCGCGACACATGTTGCACGCTGGTTGGTCCATCCGCGTAGACGCAGATCCTGATCTTGGGCGCGTTTTATTCTGCTATTTTTCCTTTTTATTTTGTTTTTGTTTCCCACATGTAAAAAAATTCACTTTATGAATTTCAATTTTAAAAATTATTTTATTATATAATTATCAATCTTTATTCATCTTATAAATAATGTTTGGCCAAATTAAATTTACTCATCTCATGAATTCTTTAATATTTTTCTATGGCAAAAAAAAAAAAAAAGAGGCTTGCGCAGGAACCTCAGTGACAATTTAAATATAGCTCCAAATAGGTTAAATTAATTACCATCTTATGATAAAATTTAATTAGCATTTAATGAGACTTAATTCCACTAAATAAATCTCACTGCACTCTAGACTTAAATCATTTATTCGATAATTTCCAATGAGACTGTATAGATGATAACAACCCCTCCATTAGATGTCTATGACAAAAAATAATTATAATTACTATCATTGTTTTCCTCACATGTTTTTCATTAGTTCTCGACTTGCCCTTTTTTGAATAATTCATTTATACTTGAACAAATTTGCAATATAAATTCCAAATGTCAAACACTTGGAACACTTTGGCCAAAGATTTTAAATCATTCAAACACTTGCAATTCAATTAATGGGACATCTATATCTCATAAGAGACTGTAGATTCCATATTAAATAACTAATTGTTGTCACACTTCATGCCGTTACTTAGTGTATGTGGGAATTTAGTTTCAAACCTTACTTATAGTATACCAAAGCAACTAACATTCCATGCATAAGTCCAGAATACTCATGGAATTTAGAATTGTTCAAACATTACAACATGTGTCACTCGTCTCCATAGAAGTGTAGAAACAAGTAACTCACATAGTCCAACTCAGTGTATCAATCTTGTTAAACACACTAGTCTAACACTTTTGTATCACTATTTATATGACCAAGACAAGTCATCTAAAGTGTTGAGTCATGGCCTTAGCATACAAATAGTCCAGACTTATCACCAACCATGAGTTATTCAAATAATATTCCATACCATTTGTTCCAAGTCTATCTATGGCGTAATCTCATTATCCACTTAGAACAAACATACAAAATGTAATCTGAGAACTTTGTTCATCTCATGGACATTACTTAAAAGAAAATCATATGTAGTATATATATGCTCAATTACACAAAATTAACAAAGAAAAGACTAAAACTTCAACTTTATTTATTAATAAAATAATATTACAAAACAAATCTGAATTTTAAAATACTATTCCTAATAATAGTCTCATCAAACGTCATAGGATCCTACTCTAACAATATGGAGTTTAACCCTCCACATCGTCTCTAGCTGCTTCCACTAGATATGTGTAAAAATTGGGTGCAAAAGATTTCTCTTTTCTCGCTCTTTTACTTCTTCTAAGTTCTAGAGCATTTTCATAGATTTCCTCTCTCACGTCATGATTTTCATCATTCGTCAAAGAAATGTTATTGTCAACCGAAATATTTTCTTTCGGTCTAGGAATTGAACTAAAATGTTTTCATCAAAAATGGCATCTCTTAATTCAATTATCGTGTTGACATTTATGTAATCGTTTGGTTCAAAAACATAAAAACGAATAATCCTTACTATTTTGTGCATAGCCAATAAAAATACATTCAATTCCTCTTTCATCTAATTTTTTCCTTTTAGGTTTTAGGACTTTAACAATTGCCTTACACCCCCAAATCTTGAAGTAACTCAAGTTAGCTGCTCGTTTGTTCCATTGTTTATATAGGGTTATTTTACTCTTCTTATTAGGAATTCGGTTCAAAATATGATAGGTCGTAAGCATAGCCTCACCCCAAAAAACCATCATTGAGCTCGGAATATGATAACATGGCATTCACCATCTCGATTAAAGTCCGATATTTTCACTCAGCCACCATTTTGTTATGGCGTATAAGATGCCGTGGCCTCATATATTATACCTATGGTTTCAAATACTCACCAACATGATCAGTTCTCAAGTGTTTCAGGAATGTTTGTAAGTCGAATCCGGCCTTATATGCTTTAAACTTATTCGCTAATTCATCTTTAAAGTTCAAAGAAATACATTGCAATATCTTAAACAATCATCACTAAAAGTGATAAAGTATCTTTTTCCTCCTTTAAAGTCAAATAAATCACTATGTATTAAATCAAGTAGACTCGCATTCCTTTGCACTGAAGGAAACGATAATCTTGATATTTTTGTGAGCATAAAATTTTTACATTTATCATTAACCTTATTCAATTGTGGAATTAAGTCTGAGTTAGCCATATCTTGCATTCTACAAAAATTAACATGTCCTAGTCTATGATGCCAAAGATAAGAAAAGTCAAGCATATACACCGGATTAAACATTTTATTAACATTGAGTTTGAACATTCCTTCATATATATATATTATTTTCCCACAAAGGCATCATCCTTTGATAGGATAAAATTATTGGCCTCAAAGACCAACTTAAACCCGAACCTATTTAGCAGGCTATCAGATACAAGATTCTTTTTCGGTGCAAAACATACATCAATTAAGGAAAGTGTTTTTTCCCGATGTGAAAGTCAAATCAATTTTCCCTTTACCCTTAACAGGAATAGTTGCACCATTTCCCATAAACAACACTGACCCATCATCGATGGGCTCAAATGTCTTAAAGAGTCCCCTATATTTACAAACATGCTTTATAGTCCCTAAGTCACGCCAAGACTCATAATCTTGAATGATATTTTGGAAATCATTGCCACAAAATTATTTTTTGAATTATCATTGCGATTACCTAGCCCCTTACCCCTTTAATTCTTGAGGCAGTATCAGTCCTTTTTCATGTGACAGGGCTAGTGACGCTCCCAACAAACAGGCTTATGCCTCTTGTCATCATGTTTCTTTGAGAAGTGTCTGGTTCTTTTTGGTCCTTTACTCGATTGACCTTCTTCCAAGACATTAATTTTTTCCATGTCTCCGGGACAATCTTTATTCTCATTCTATAACCTGTAACCTTCCTCAATACAAAGATGGTTAGCCAATTCCTCAGGAGACAAATCTTCCTTTTTATATTTAAGTCCCTTTTTAATATCTTTCCAAGAAGGAGAAAGTTTGCCTATCAAAGAAGAAACGAAGATGGTATCATCCATGTTCATATTATGTTGCTTAAAGTGGTTTAAAATTTTTTCGATATCATGGAATTGCTCTATAACAAAATGATTATCAATCATTTAATAGTTATTGAATTAACTAATAAGAAATTTCTTACTTGTAGAATCTTCTGCCATGTACCTCGTTTGAAGAGCACCCTGCAATTCCTTGGCGGTAGTCATGTTGGAAAAAATGTCTAACAGAGCATCCGTCATACTATTAAGGATATGACCCCTACAAATATAGTCATCATTCTCCCACTTGAATCTAGCACGTTGCTCCGACAGAGTTTCATCATCGGATGGAGGACCAGGGATCGGTATATTCAGGACATACACCACATTCAAAATAGTAATTAAAAAATGCATCTTTCTTTGCCAATAATGAAAATTTCGGCCATCAAATTGGTCAAGTTTCACAAAATTCGCAATCATCTCTCTTGTAGAAGAGGCCATTTTCAAAAATAGAAAATAAGTCTTAAGATTATTAGACCACAAAGGTAATAAATTGAAAAACAACTAGGGAAGTATGAAACATGTACCAATTTCAGTCACCGGTTCCAAGGTGTGTAGCGAAATATTTTCCTTAAGACTTACTTCGTTAATATTGAAATAGTCTTAGAGATACAATAAAACCTAAATACAAAGTGAGAGTAAGAGTACAGAGAGGAAGGATGATTGAGATTTTTAACAAAGGAGAGAATGTGTTATTTTTCAAGTACTTTGCAAAGCAACAATTGTGGCTATTTATAGAGTTTGATGTGTCTCTTGGGAAAATACACATCACTCATACTTATCTTCAAACAAGGGACACATCCCTTTAAAATTATTAAATTAATTTCATAAAAATCCACAAAAACCGTACAAGGTAACGACCATAACTGCCCTGTGTGTCGACATTCAAACCCAATTCTTGGGTTCTATAAGATTTGGTGTCAACACGCAGAATCGGTGTCAACACTGATCTTCCCAAGTGTGTCTCTGCAAGATTCTATGTCAACACACACATGACATGTGCCAACACCTACCATAATTAAATCAAATACACATTATACAAATCCGAAACACTTTATAAAGTACTTTAATTTAAAAATATATCAACACTTATTTTACATAATAATATTTAATTGATAAATTTCTCAAAATTAAACAAACTTGAGTAATAAAATTTTTGAATCTTAGAGTACTTCATTGTGTATATTTAAACATCAAAATAGTTAAGTGATAAATCTTTAAACCTTAGGATACTTCAGCGATTAATTTCCTAAATTATATTACTATGAGAGTAATCTGTAAACACATACTAAGGCCTTGTCTGGTTGGTGGAACCTAGATAGAGGAAGTAGAAATTAATGGGAAGTAGGGATTTAGACTCTTGTTCGGTTAGCAGGAAGTTGGCAGAACGTCGGAAGTAAAAATTGCTTCAGTTTCTTCAAAATGCTAGAACTTACTTAAACCCAACCCCCCCCCCCCGCGCCGGGGGGCTTCATTTTTAACTAACATTCTCAAAGAAGTTATGTTTTTTATCATGACAATCAAACATCTTTTACCTACTTCCTATAAAGTCGACACAAAATTGAATTCATGAAAAATACAATTTTCTGTGAATATTTAGTTCATGTGCAAATGACAATCAAACGGGGCTAATTGTACCATATTTGACTCGTCGATGAAAATGATAGAAATATACATGGAATACATTATGGCACTGAGAGTGTTGGGTTCATGAGATTGTATTTTTTGACACATACATTGGCCTTTTTTATGGATATTCAATTTATGTATATAGAGTATTTTCTAAATTCTCTATTTTGGATTTTTATCCATATTTTAGGTCATAAAAAAGAAATACCTTGCATTTTTTAAGTATTTGTAGTAAATCAAATGAAATCTCTTACCCCTAAGTTTCTCTTCTCCCCGGCTTCCCTAGTTCCTTTTCCTACTTCTCCTCCTAATTTTCATCAGGTAATGTTACTATCAGAGTAGAATTGTTATTGTCAAAACAAAATTGTTATTTTCAAGAAATTTTATAGCTATCATTTTTTGTAAGTCGCGTTATTATTCTAGTAATAACAATTTTTACTTTGGCAATAACAATTCCTTTTCCATCTCTTTTCTTTTTAATTTCTTAAATTTTCCTATCAAATATTCTAGTTCCTAAAAAGAAAAGAACTGCAGAGCCCTTTTTAAGAAAGGAGCTACCTAATATATTTTACTTTGAAATAGAAGGTGAGATTCAAATCTAGGTCACTCCTAAACTGAGGAAGGGTACTTAGTTGACACAAACCCTTAGAAGAACATCTAGCTATAATTGATATAGCAACATTAATTGTTTCTTGAATCAGTATATATTGTGCACCTTATTCAGCCATACCCATATTAGTTCCCCGCATGGTCTCCTTGCCATTTATGTTACTTTATCGAGTGGAAAGCCAAAATCATAAGTGCCAAACATTTTTATTTATTTACTTTTTACAATATTGTCTGAGATTACTCTTGGGTGATTCGATACAGTCTTTTCTTAGAGTTTACCATTAAGAAAGATAGTTATTTGATAGAAAATCTAAAAGATCATACAAGCCCACCGTAAACTTTCTAATAGTCAATGTGTTATAAAGAGTATGTTTTGGCAAAATTAATCTAGCTAAATAAGAACGAGAAGGGCAACAAAATAGACCGGATCTAGTAGCAGCAACTTGTCTATGACAAAGTTGCAAATTAGTTTAGTTAAATGAAAAGAAAAATTGAAAGGTGTTCGGATTAATCTTAGGGGATAGGACAGTTCAAAATCTTAGGGGATAGGAGGCCATTTGCTTCTCAAGAAAAAAAAATAATAATAATTAAGAAATGCTTATATCTTTTTTATGTAAGGAGTGTCATATTTGACGTACATAGGACTACCACTACATGAGGATCAGAAAAGGTGAACTGGAATCTAAGACCGCATATTTAAGAATGAGAAGCCTTACCGATCAAGTTTGCATAAGAATACTCTCATATTCCAATATAATGTAGGAGGGTACTACTTCTAACATAATAGGTACGTCTAATAGTGGTTTTAATGCCATCATTGTAAATAAAACTTCGCGGTGTATAGGAGCATAATATTCAATTTAATGCCTTCGTTTTGCATGATCGATAACATCATATTTTTAACAAAATAGTAACGTGTGATCAACACTTTCGTCCTGGTCTGTGATTCTGCCGAGACAGTGGAGTTCTACCTCGGCCCTCATCGAGAGATTCTTCTTAAGAAATTCAGCAAGGTTTCTAAATACTCTGACGAGATCCTTGGCTCACTTAGCAGAAGAGTATGGATCGAGGTTTTTGGACTGCCTGTCCAATGCTGGACTAAGGAATGCTTTTCGGACCTCGCGAGATTATGGGGAAAGTTTGTCAGGGCGGATTCAAGGATGTCAGCCATGAGATGCATTGATGCTGCCAGATTTCTCATCGAAACATGCTCACCTTCACTGATTCATCAAATGGTGCAAGTCCATTTTAATGGAGTGACCCGATTGGTCCTGGTCAAGGAGGGTAGGACAGAGCTGATTCCAGATTACTCACCTAGTGTTGTTGCTTTAGCTGCATCGACCAGATTAGCTAGAGAACGGACCTCTTCGTCATTGAGTCCGCACCCGGAACATCGATGCTCTTCCCTAATGCGCCCTACCACACTGACTCAACATTCCCCTGTTCATAGGATAGGAGCCTTGAGTGATGGGGATCATGGAAGTCGCACTATTAGGCCTGTGTATGACGGTGTTAGCATAGCTAAGTTGTACCAGGGTCAGCTTTCTATCCACATTGAAGGTCTGTATGTGGGTAGGTGGTATGTGGAATGCCGCTGGCTACATGCTTCTCTTCTCCATCCATCGTCACAACGTGGTGATCATATTCCAGTTCAGGTTGTGCGTGAAAACCAACATATGCCTCCTCTGCTCCAATGGTGGAGGTGACATAGCCAGGTCAGATCAGCCTCACGCTCAGCTATCGCTTCTTGAGAATGTAACTCGTGACTCCAACAGTGAAGATGATTCTGTGTCCTCAGGATCTGAGTTTCCTCAAGGTTTTGAGCCCTTTACCTTGAACACGTCAGAGTCTTGTATGGAGAGACCCAATGGAGATGGGATAAGAAAAGGAAAAGGACTACTGACAAAAAGGGAGAGAAAAGCGTTGAAGCACATGAAAAAGAGAGTCGAAAGTAGGAGCTTCAGAAATTTCTTGAGGACATGTCACCTAGGAAAAGTACATCGGAAAATAACAAAGCATCAGGCAAACGAAAAAAGGGGAAGGAGGTAAAATGGGGAAAATCGTCAAAGGCAACTGGGAAGAAGAAGAAACGGAACAGGGAGAATCGATACGACAAGATCTCGGAAGCAAAGTATGATGAGCTGATCCTTCAAGGGGAGCGGGCAATTGACATGGGGAGAAGGGTTGGATTTAATTTCGATGGTTTCGACCCACCCATGGTGGCAGACCTGCTGGTTAAATGAGGCGGGTGGTTTTGTGGTTGAGGTTCAGTCTTGCTTCGGTTTCCTGCATAGGTGGTTTGGTTCTTTTTCTTTTGGGTTCCCGGTCTGTGCTTGTCTTGTGCGCGTCTTGGGTTGCGTGTGCTCAGTGTCAGCTTTGTCGGGTTTTGGGTGTTTTGTTTTTGTTGCTTTTTGTTTCCCTTTTTGTTCCTCCCTCCGTTTACAGAGTGGCCTAGGCCTCGTCTTATCGAGCGGATTGTCTGTTCTTCAGCTCTGCCGATAATTATCAAAAAAAAAAAAAAAAAAAGTAACATGTGATCAATTACAACTTTTGAATCACATTTTTTTTGAACTTCTAAACTGTAAATTTTGAAGCTTTAGAAGCCACTTGTTTAAGCTCCCACCTTATAATTAACATAGAGGGTGAATGTGTTAAAACAATCACGTCTATATTTTCTTTTTTTTTCCTTTTTTTTTTTTACAAATAGTAACGAAGATATATGAGTCACACAGAGAGGTAACCTTCTACAAATTCCCTCAATCTCTCTTCCAGGATGGAAGCAAGATTTGATTCAAGTCTGGAACACCACCTCTCAGAGACTCAGTTAAGCTAGCTGGCACATTCTAAAGGTGCACATCCGATCGGACCGAAGACCGAACTACATCAAATCATGAGATTGAGGACCGGACCAATTAAAACCGGATCAATCTGGCCCGAAACCAATTAGAAACAAGTGTAATTATAATAAGAAAAAAAGTGTTTCCATACAAAAGTAAAAACTTAAAAATAATGGTAATGATATAGTTTGCACAATATATATATATAATTTAAGAATAATTTCAAAAGATATATATATATATATATATATATAATTAAATAACAAAAATAAATATTTATTTCCTAAGAATTTAATATTTTTAAATGCATATAGTAAATATTAATTATATATTAAAATTATGTACCTAAAATATTTAATGCGAGATTAATGTTAATCGGTCTGTAGTCCGATCTTCGGGTTTTATGGTCTTGAACCGGATTGTACTGAAGACCAATTAATCTCATATTCTATGACCAATGACCGAACTAATACATGATTAATCTATTCCAACCCTTGAGTAAACTGGCCAATCCAGTTTAATACATCAGTCTGGACCAATTTTGAATCACCCCTAGCACCTTCCTAATAATCACATATGTCACCGTCACTAAAATGACACAGAATCTCTAGATTGGAACCCCACTATAGGCCCCAAAAGGGTAGGCTTTATTTTCAGCATGGGGTTACTATCAGAACATTTTTTATTAGTCGTAAGACAATTTTAATGCAACAAAATTTTAAAAGTGTTTGTTATTATCTTGATATTAATAAAAAAAATATCTCGAGAATAATACTAGCCTATTTTTAATTGCTAGCTTTTATAAAATGGTGGAAAATACTAGCTGCCCTTTGATTGAAGGCAATATAAAAGTAACATTACATAATAAATCTATCATGTAAGATTAAGAAACAGCTTGTTGTCACGGGATGAGCGCAGATCACCCGTGCGGTGCCCAGGCCCCTGAGGCTAGGGTCGGGCCAGCCTACTCCCATGGGTCAACAAGTAGCAATATGCGCCATCAAGAGACGAAATACACGGCAGACCACGGGACGTACCTGCATTCAACACATATGCATTAGCATCGGACAGGTTTCGGAGACCACATATGG
This sequence comes from Simmondsia chinensis, assembly GCA_018398585.1. Lineage (NCBI taxonomy): Eukaryota > Viridiplantae > Streptophyta > Magnoliopsida > Caryophyllales > Simmondsiaceae > Simmondsia > Simmondsia chinensis. The sequence goes on along the minus strand of JAGTTD010000002.1, from coordinate 31,948,148 downwards.
CATATGTTGCTTATTGAGCACCAGGGACAGTGTCAGCCAAACGCGACCCGTGACACTCTCCCCCACCTAAATCCGCAAACGTCCTCGTTACGGGTGCCTGCCCATCGTCGCTTCCCTGTGTCTCTAGCAGCCTTGATTGGTCACAGGGCAACATCACCGTCGCCCCCTCCCGCGTGACACTCGACAGGCTTTCGACACTCGCCCAACAATAAGCAACGTGCTCAAAGCACCACTTGCCAGCTCCACGCACCATAGCACGCCACGTACACGCCTCGTTCTCACAATGCTTGTTGACTCTCCTCATCGCGCACCTTCGCGCATCATCCCAAGGATCAGCCCAATCTTCACGCAACAAGCCAGCCATACGGTCAGCACACCTGACCGGCACCCAACACAAGTGCGCCTTTGCCACACCCAGAGCCACGAGCCACCCAACTTCACGCCGAACGTCCCTCGTTGGAGTTCTCCTCCCTTCAAGGATTGTCCATCCACGGACAAACTCGCGCAACGCACCTAGGACACGAGCAACTCCCATTCCCTAGGAGTATCCACCACCTCGGACAAAGCTTGGTCCCACCACAGCTGCTTACTCGCGTATCTTGAGCCTCGCTCTGATACCATTTGTCACAGGATGAGCGCAGATCACCCGTGCGGCGCCCGGGCCCCTGAGGCCAGGGCCGGGCCAGCCTACTCCCATGGGTCAACAAGCAGCAATATGCGCCATCAAGAGACGAAATACACGGCAAACCACGGGACGTACCTGCATTCAACACATATGCATTAGCATCGGACAGGCTTCGGAGACCCCATATGGCATATGTTGCTTATTGAGCACCAGAGACAGTGTCAGCCAAACGCGACCCGTGACATTGTGCTCTCTTACAAAACTCACCCCTATTGCTGCAAGTCTCTACAATTTTTTTTGGGATAATTAGCGACAAAGCCACAATGTAAAATAGGCACCCCGTACAAATGAGACTTGAATCAACTTGTATTAAAGCGGATATCAAAACATAGACAAAAGCAATTGAAGGACAATTATAGGTAAAAGCTAACAAGCGCTACATGACTACAACCACAACTGGATACCACCATTTATTCCATGATTCTGTGATTCAAGAGAAAGTTACTGAACGATTTTGCTAAACAGAACACAATGCAAAGAATAGTAGTCATTATAATAGCTATCAACTTTGGCAACAGAAAACACTCCTCAAGAAATATCATCTGAGTCTTCAATTGCTTATATCTGTCTGCATAGCGCAGACAAGGAGTTGTAAACGACTCGAGTTAAGCACGCACACCCTTGTTCGAGCTCAAGCTCGCTAACAATTATCAAACTCAAGTTTGAACATTTATATGAATATAATTCAATAAGATATTAGTGCATTCAATTATTGGCTTGACTAAGCTTGTTTGTCCAATGGAGCTGAATTCAGCACATTATTGAGTAGAGCTGAGCTCGTTATCGAGCCAAGTCCAATTCATGATTGTGTTGAGCTTGCTATTGAGTTGAGTTTGCTATCAACTAAGTTATTCGAATTACTATCGAGCAATTATGAACCATTTTCAAGCTAATACCAGCAACTAACGAGTTCTTAAGGAGCTCTAATTAAACTATTTGAACACTCCCGTTTGAACTTAGTTTATTAACCTTATTAAGCCTACTCAAAGTTGTCTTGTGAACCCCCAAACAAACGCAAATGAGCATTAATTGAATTCAAACACGAAAAGTTCAACGCAAGTTGAGTTCCTTTACACCCCTATGTACACAACCTTGTTACTAGGAGTGTAAACAAACAAAAGTTCGATGAACCACTTGTATTTGAGCTTGTTCATGTTTGTTTCAAGGGTGCGATCAGCTTATTGAGGGCAGTCTGAACAAGGGCTTCTTAACTCTTTAATATCTAAGCATTTTGATAAAGATTCGATAATTGCTCATTTAGAGCTTGATAATTGCTCATTAAGGTCTCAAAAAACGCTTGTTAATAGTTGGTATTAGGTTATATAGTAACTCGAAAAACTCAACTACGTCATGAGCTTGACTTAGCATGATAACAAGCTTAACTTAGGTCGATTACATTATAAGCCAAATCAAGTCGACTATCAAACACTAATATCTTATCAAACCAAGCACGAACAATAGTACAACTCGATGGAAGCTTGGCTTGAACTTGAATTTTGAAAAGCCTTATCAAGCTCAAGTTTGATCAAGGGGTGATCTGCTCCACTCGGCTCGTTTACACCCCTACTAGCCACCAACTGGAATCAGATTACGAATCATGCTTTTTTAATCCAATATCTTATCCCCGCCCCAACCCCCTCTCTCTCTTTTTGGGTTTAAGTTAGCTATGCATGTAGTTGGAATTTAATGGTATAATGCCACAAGAACAAATTAGTTGCCAATATCGTGTTGTTTCCCAATAGGACAATACAAATACCAAAAATCCTCTGGATAACAGGTGATAAAACGTAACAACTTTGCCTTTTAGAATGTAAATATACAATATAATTTGTTTACTGAATAGAATGTAAATATACTTTATAATTTGTTTACTGAATAATGAGCAAAGTATAGGTATCCTGAACTTTGATTGCTTATCAACTAAATATCCTTATGTTCAATATATACAATAGGGTATCTCAAGGTTAAGAAATTTTATCATCTAGGAATCTCAACATTTTAAAATTCTATCAATAAGGCACCTTTAGCTGAAACTTGACAAATTTTAGTTGAAAGATACTAATGTTCAACATAATGTTGACAATATATAGATACCTTTTATGGGTGATTGTGGATGTTAGCACAGACAGATGCAGCTGTACCATGGCAGTACTCAAAGGAGCAAGCTAGAGAGAGAGTGGAGAGGGTTGAGTGCCTTAGCTCAATCACACACACACACATATATATATAATTTAACTTCATTCAAATCTGACCCAATTATAAGCCAATTACAAACATGACCCAAGTTATAACCCGATTATCAATATCCAAATCCCGACCCACCTAAAACCCACTATTTCTAAAACCAGTATAAATGGATCATGTTAAAGAGATATCCAACATATGAATGTGAAAACGACATTCCTAGTTGCTGATACCTACAAGTTCAAGAGCTTCACCAGCATGCAACTTTGAGGAGGCACGGATTCCTCTAAATTCTTCATAGGTAAACGGCTTATGAAGGCGAGGGTGCTCGGCACTGATCAACTCTGGAGGCGGTTCCACTAACATATCTGCTCGAGGAGACAAGAAAGTAGCAATAGAGTAACGCATCGATGCTTCCCTACATTGAACTTGGTGCTGCACATTTCGCAACTTTCCATTGCTCCATACCTGAAAATAATAAGCAGAAGGAATTTGAGACCTTTCATATGATGCAGGTACAACAACAACAATCCCAGTGCCCCCAAGGGCTCCCGCCAAAAGCAAGGTCTGGGGAGGGTAGATGTAAGCAACCTTTCCCTTCAGGGGACTACCCTGAAGAGAGGCTGTTTCCTAGGACCCCCAGCCTAAGATGGTGGTCTTGCATCCATCAGCCAAAAGACCTGCCAAATATTAGATAGCATAAGTATGGGCCACACCCCAAAAAAATAAAGGTGGATGAGAAACGGAAAGAGAACGAGAGAGAGGATGAGATAGGAATAGAAAGATAGAAAGGGATAGACAAATAGAGCTAAAGACTACTCTACTCTAACCAAATCATCTACTACCCCTATATGATGCAAGTAATGGAGGCTAAAATTTCTCACCTTACAGTTTAGCCGAGTTGCAGATTAAGAATAAATGCTGAAGATGTAAGTTTATAATATTAAGGGGTAATGTTATTGTCATTTGTAAATTTTATTATTTTGTTTCTAGAACATATCTAGACTTGGACTTCTTGTGAGGTTGATATTTTCATTTGTCTTGATTTACAATTAGTTCACAGCACCCCTTGGCTCACATGTATGCTACTATTGCCGCCTTATTGTTGCCTACATATTTTATTGTTGCTTTACCGTTGTTTTATTGTTTTATTTTTGCTTCCTAGGGTTGGGGTCCCCTTGAAAACAACTCTTTTTAGAGTAGAATCCTGAAGGGATAAAGTTGTGTATATCTCACCCTCTCTGTATCCTGTTTTGGCGGGAGTCCTTTGTTGCCGTTGTTATTGGTGTTTTATGATGTTATTGTTATCATGGTAAGAATTCTTTGCTTGGGAGGTGTCTGATTGGATGCAAGACAATTTCCTATCAAGAACTTCTGATTTGAAATGATTTCAGTAAATGAACAAAAATTTTATGTTTTTCAGTTGCTGAAAAGCCAAAAACAAAAAAAACCAAAAAAAAAAAAAAACTGAAGGAAAAAAATATATGTCGTACAGACAATACAAACATCAACTTTTTATAACTTCTGATTAATTTTAAACATGTCAACTAATTTATACATATGTTTCGGTAAATAAAACTACAACAAAACTCAATTATTTACAAAATTGTATTTACCTAAGGCTATGTTTGGAGCCTAGAATTGGGGCTCAAAATTCCAATTATGTTGTTTGGTTCACCTGCTGGAATTGGAATTACAATTCCACTGCCCAATTCCACAGAATTGGGTTTTAACTAAAAGTCATACTTTCCAATTCCTTAGGGTGGGGGTAAGAAATTGCAATTCCATATTAACTCAATTGATCTAAAGCCAAAAATGACCCACTTGATTAACCTAAATCCAAGATGACTCAACATTTAAAGATTTAGACACTACCTAAAATTTGACCCGAACCTCGAAATCACCCAACTCGAATGACTTGAACTTCAAATGATCGGAAACACCTTAGCTCAAAGTCCAAAGTGACCCAACCCAATTAACTTGAAACTCGAGATGACTCAAATCCAGAAAATGAAACTACTCGACTTGAATGTGATGTAAACAAGCTGAACCGAAGTGGAAATGACCTGACCAAATTGATCCAAAACTTAATACGACCCATTTCCAAAATGACCAGACCCATCTCAAAACAGGCTAAGATGACTAGAAATTTGAAAAAGTACAACTCATTTGTCCCAAAACTAAAATAACTCGAGCTTAAAATGACTGTAATGAACTCAAACCCATTCATAACTAGTTTGAATCCCGAAAAGACCTAACCCGATTAACTGAAAATTCGAGACAACTTGAATACCAAATGATCCAACCCGATCTGACTCCAAACTCGAATAACTCGAACCCAAAGTGAATCGCTCCGACCACAATAACATGAATGCAATATGAACCGCTCCGACCAAAATTCAAACATAGTTGATTTAAAACTCAAAATACTCCCACTCAAATGACCGAAAACCCTTCATGATTCGAATCATTCTGTAATTATAACTCTGACCTACAATTCCTTTGATGAACCAAACAATGGAATTTCAATTCCATCAGAATTCTAATTCCATTAAAATTAGAATTGAAAATGCAATTCCACAGTCTAATTCCAATTCCACATGCCAAATAGAGCCCTAATAGTCGTTACTTGCATGATCAGTTGGCCAGTTTCCCATTTGCCACTTCACAGCAAGAAAGGCTACAAGAAAATGTACTTACTTTAGCGATGTCCCCGAGATTCATAAGGAGAGTTCCAGGCCAAGGATCAACGGTAAGAAACGAACCCGACTCATCCATAACTTCAAGACCGCCAACATTTTCATCGTCATGGAGAATTGTGAGAAATCCCGAGTCTGTGTGTATCTGCACGCCATTTGACCCTATCGTGTCCTCAGTGAAGCTGTACTTGTTTATCCTCAACTGACAAGGCCACCCTTCAAAGACATCACCTGCCACGCCCATGCTCTTAGCCAACTTGGTTCCAGTATCCATAGCCACCTTGTGTATTGCTTGAGCATATGCCTCTATCGTCTTCCTGGAGGTTTATGCAACTCGAAATTGTTAAACGGTTCATGCAAGAGCAAACTAATAGAACAATGTTAAGCTGCTGAGGTCCAGGGACTCCGTTGGCTTTCTCAGTGGAAAGCACGGACAAGCAAGACAACAAGTAGCCTTCGATTGTGTTCTTTATATCATTCATAAGTAAGACTATAGTTTGGCATTGTGAAAGTTGTGAGGATTTCAGGGTTGAACACTCATATTTCTCATCAGCAAGAATAACATCAATATACGCCTTGGGCCCAGCGGGTGGGTGATTAAAGTACACCACCATACTCTATCATGAATTATTTCTTCGTTAAAAATGGGGGCTATTAGAATTTCAATTTGCAACCTCTCGAACAATAAGCCCTAGTAACATGTCAAGGTGCCAACTATCCAAATGCTTAAATAGTTAGATGAAAACACACCGAATGATTTTGGACTCTAACATACTTTTCATATTAATGTAGCTGCAATATATGATATAAATTGGGCATGTGTATTATTCATTCTTTAAGTTGAATGAGCATCCACATTAAAGGCATTAGACATTCATGGTTTTTGATTCAACAACTCGAACTTTTTAGATAGTTTGTTCTATAGCCGATCAAGACCAAGCAACAGAAACAGCTATTTGGGCCCCTAATTTGTTAAGGACCCTTATGAAAATTATTTATGTTACCGGTTTGCCTCTACCACCTATCACCATCTAGAATTGAAAAATAATGATCTATATAGGAAACACTATAAACTATCGTATTATAAAATAAAAAGGATCATTTGAACTATGCTTAAGTTACCCTATACACTTTAATTACCCAAAAGTAGGACCCACCGATCAAACTTTTTTTAAACCTTAAAACCCGGTTCTGATCCTGGTCAGATCCTTTACAAAACACAAAACAGGAACCAAAAACGAAACCAAATTTACAAAAACACGAACACACCTGTGCGGAGGAGAAGCCTCCAATTGAGTACAAAACTCGCAGACAGCTTGAACAGACCCAGCATCAAACAACCCAAAAGCCTCATAAAGTGGGTTCTTTTCACTTGGCGCCATGTACCCACTTCCCGGTATCACCTCCTTGTTTCTCTCTTTGATTTCCACCGGCAAATCAAACAGAGATTTGATGACCCACTTCATTTCTTGCATCAATGGCGCCGGTACTCCATGGTTGATGATCCTCAAGCATCCCCATTTCTCACACGCCTCCCTTAGTTTCTGTGATTGTGATGGGAAATCTTGTAAATCTATCACTGGGATCTGCTGCTGCGTGCTAAAAGTGCACATTTTTAGGGGGTTTGATCGATACTTGGATGACCAGCAATGTGAATTTGAGTGGGTGAGGAGAGGATAATTGAGATTATGTCCAAACCATGCTTGTTAAGTCAAAAGAGATGAATAAACGCAACTTCAATTGGACATTTTTGGGAGGGTTTTTTTTTTTTTTTTTTTTAATTTGAGTAAATGCCTACTTTATACTGGGATGTAGATGTAACGAAGGGGAGAGAAGGTCAACTGAACTGGGGTACATCATTATTCGGGAAAAAATGCATTTGAGAGGCATAATATTTGTAAAACATTAAGAAATATATAATTAAAATTAGGCGTTGTTTTAAAAGGGAGAAATTTACTAAAAAGCTATTTAAAAATCTAATTTTTCAGTAAAACAGTTGAAAAATAGTTTTTCTTATTCTTTTAAAAAATTTGAAAAACGGTTTGAACATGTTTTCCAAAATTTTTTATCTATGTTCCTTACAGGTTTCTTCTTATTCTTTCTTGCTCATAGCTTTCTTCTCTTTCTCTTTTTTTCTCAATCCACTCTTTTCTCTCTCTCATGTTCTCACACAATTACCATCAATTCTAATCCGTAATTTATATCCCACCTGTTAAGACTGAAGACACGTATAAGAGAATTATGTGAGTTGTTTAATGATACTCATCTTTGTGGAACGTAATATAACTGCTTTTTTTCGCACTTAAGCGTAAGTTCTCCATTTTTGAAACAAAGCTTGCCTGGAAAACTCATTCGTGCTTTATAATGATCCATCAACTCGAGCAACAAAAGATAATTCTAATAGCGATTAAGAAACGAAAAAACAAATACATTATTTACTTGTATGGTAGGCGAGGTGCGGTGATCTTAACGAGAACGGCATTGTTGCTGTGTATGATGACATAAAGGTAACACGTCCCAAAAAATGCAAAAGTTAGCATATTATATATGTAGGTTATATTTGTACTATAGAATGATGAATTATTTTTTCTTTTTGTGTGCGATTAAGCAATATAAGTAGGTGTATACTTTAAAATTGTATATAAAAGTGATACTTACACTCGAACAAATGATATAATTGTTTGGACCAAGTTCGAATTGTATTATTCGATTTTTTGGATTTACAGGTATTCATTATGTTTTACTTTCAAACTTAGATCACTTCAATGCATTTTTCAGTTTTCTTTATTGGAATGATTTTTCATTCTTAAACATGTTTTCCAAATGGAAAATGGAAAAAGAAAACTAGAGGTCAAAAGAAAAACTAGAAATATAAAAGGAAAATAGTTTTCTATTATTAAATAATCCGTAGGTTTTTTCTTAGGTAATGTGCCAATAGTGCTTGGTACGTGCATTATTTTTTACTTTTGCTTGGTACGTGCATTATTTTTTACTTTTAATATTTAAAGTCTAAGGATCAAAGAAGGAAGATAAGATAGAAGTAAGAGACGCACAATTTACAGCCTTTGAGATTTCTATAAAAGGTTGGATATAGTTGAGGGAGCTCGGAACCTCCATAGAATTGCAAAAGTAAGAGAGAAAATGACTAGAGACCTGGATCAAGTACGGTACATAAAGGAGGCAGATAGGCAAGTGCTCTTGGACGAGCAACAAATTAAATCCAGGTGGAAATCCTATTTCCACGATTTGTTTAATGAAAAGGGAGATCCAGAGGCATCCCGAGGAGAACTACAAGCACCAAAGGAGCAAAGGACCGAGTGCTACGACACAAGAATTAGACCTGAGGAAGTTAGGGAAGCATTAAGGAAGATGGATAGGGGTAAAGCAGTTGGCCTAGACGAAATACCCATTAAGGAATGGAAATGCACTAGAGAAATGGGTGTCCGATGGCTAACCAAATTATTCAACCAAATCCTCCAAGGGAAAAAGATGCCTGATAAATGGTGGAAGAGTACAATAGCTCCCGTGTATAAGAATAAAGGCGAAATTCAGAGTTGTGCCAACTATAGATGAATCAAACAAATGAGCCATATCCTGAAGCTCTGAGAGCAGGTCATAGGAAGAAGGCGACAACAAAGAGCAGGGGTCTCAGAAAATCAATTTGGATTTAGGCAGGTCGACGACAGAAGCCATCCATCTCTTAAGGAGGTCAATAGAGTACTACAGAAATAGACAAAAGGACCTCCATATAGTTTTTATTAATTTAGAGAAGGCATATGATAGGGTACCAAGACAACTCTTATGGAGGGTCTTGGAGGGGAAAGGCATCCCTCAATCCTATATACGAGTCATCAAAGACATGTACGAAGATGCCCAAACCAATGTGCGAACAACGGAAGGGGATACAGACGCTTTTACCATTACAATTGGGATACACCAAGGATCAGCCTTGAGCCCATTCCTATTCATTTTGGTTTTGGACGAGCTCACAAGGCACATCCAAGGGGATGTGCCTTGGTATATGCTCTTCACAGATTATATAGTCCTAGTGGGAGAATCTATGGAGGAGGTGAATGAAAAACTTGAACTTTGGAGGACGGCTTTAGAATCGAATGGTCTGAGACTCAGTAGATCTAAGACCGAGTATATGAAACTCAAGTTCTGCACCTCTACCATGCCGAGCACAGAAGTCGTCAAGATTGGATTAGAGTGCATGCCACAGAAAGCATATTTTAAATACTTGGGTTCCATGATCCAACAAAACGGCGAAGTGGACGCAGATGTCAACAATAGGATTAAAGTGGGGTGGCATAAATAGAGGATGGCCTATGCGATACTGTGCGATAGGAAGTTCCCGTTAAAGTTAAAGGGTAAATATTATAAGACAGTAGTGAGACCGGATATGTCCTACGGTGCAGAATGTTGGCCAGTTAAGTGTCATCACACGCAGAAGCTGAAGGTGGCCGAGATGAGGATGTTGAGAAGGATGTGTGGACACACATGGAAGGACAGGATCATGAATAACGTTATAAGAAGTAAATTAGGCATGGCACCAGTAGAGGATAAGTTGAGGGAGCAACGTCTGCGGTGGTTTGGGTATGTTAGGAGGAGACCCACCATTAACCTTGTCAGGAGATGCGAACAGCTACAGATACAGATGGGAAGAGAGGGAGAGGTCGGCCAAAGAAGAGTTGGGCGGAGACGATTCGACAAGACCTCACCTATCTCAATGTTAGGAGGAGACCCACCACTGCCCCTTGTATGTATGGTTGTACAGATGCAGCTCCGGCGTCTATTGGTCGCTTAGGGCTCCTAGGGTTGGATGAAGGCAATTAGACAAATGAGCAGAGAGGAAGAGGCCGGCCATAGAAGAATTCGATGGAGACCCACCACTACCGCTGTAAAGAGATGTGAACAACCCCATATTACAACGAGGAAGGGAGAAAGAGGCCGGCCAAAGAAGAGTTGGACAAAGACAATTTGACAGGATCTTGCCTACCTCAACCTAAATGAAGAGACGGCCCTAGATAGAGCTCAGTCGAGGATTAGTATAAAGATAGTATAGAGATAATCGATTTAGCGATATAGGAACATCGAGTAGAAAACAACTTAGAGAGAAATTTACTACTAATACCCCCCCCCCCCCCCTACTTTCTCTCTCTCTCCCCCTCTCTCCCTATACACCCTAGACTATCTACTCTCTCTTTGTGTTTGCATCGTGTTGTATGTATGATCTTCCCCCTACATGCTTCTTTATTCTTACCTTTTGCTCTGGCTAATACGCTCCCATGCATACATGCTTACATGTTTATTTGCTTATATGCATACATGATTTATATGCCTACATGCATATATGGCTGACATGATCTCTATGCTTTATATACTTCACATGCTCTTCATACAGGCTCCTCATAACTATCATAACTATCATCAACTATCATCCATTAGGTTGGAGGTCCTCGGAAACAATCTCTCATTAGGGTCTTACCTTGATAGAGTAAGGCTGCGTACATCCTACCCCTCCAAGACCCTACGCAAGTGGGAGCTCTTGAGGTACTAGGACTGTTGTTGTTGTTGCTGTTGTAAGGATCAAATTTACTTTATATTGTAGCTTACTAGGTCTTGTTCCCCTATAATGAATGTAATTTTCAAAAGTAGTTTCCTTAATTTTGTAAAATGACAATTGTTTATTCAATTACCTTGTGCTTGGTGGATCTGTGTTAGTCATGTCTATTATTGGTACTTCGTGTAGCATTAGCGCACTTGTTAAGGGTCGATTTCTGTTGTAATAGCATTCGTCTTCCCAATAAATTTTTGTTATTAGGTTACAATTGGGTTGAGGACCTTTTAGATTTAAGGTACACAATTTCTACTTGAAAAAGAGTTCTAGATCCACGTAGTTCATCCATCATCTCTAAGGAAGATTCAAGGTCAGGAATGTGATCATCTATAATGGGTAAAAAGGTTTTGTTCCAATCCTTCAAGGCAATCTCGAGAGATTTGAATTTGTCTAGGACATTGATTCCATTATCTTGAATGCAAGTATCACTAACTAGAGCCATGAAAAATTATATTTCAATCAACCATTCATGAGCTTGAAAGCTTTTAATCCCCCCATCAATTTTGTCAGCATCCTCCAAAAGAGGACAATGATCAGAGGGTCTCCTACCAATCTCAAGAAGTTTCACTGGGGGCACTAGTAAGGCTTTATTTGGCACAACGGAAGTCCTCTTTCCTTTGGAAAAGATTTTCCAAGGGCAATCCAAATCAACTTGAGGTTTTTTATTGTGTGTTTCAATAGAAAATATGATTCATCCTTATAATGTTCCTTTATTGCATTTGATAGAAAACATGTTGGAACCAAATACATAAAATAATATATAAAACAAATAAAAAGGAAGGATATTACCTAAAATACGTAAAAATGACAAAGACCAATAAAGTAATAGTTGAGCGAAGCGCAGATCACGCTCTCTTTAAGACGGTTTCGCACCCCTTCAGATCTAAGTCAGTGTACTAGGTACCAGGATACAACGCTCAACTAAAGTTGTCACTTTCTGGGTTTTCACAACCTTAAAAGTCAAAGCCTCCACAACGTCTTACTTAACCAAAGTAATAACCTTAATTTAAAAAATAATGAGATTTCATGCGTATTGTTTTATTTATTTGAAGAATTCCTTCCCCGTCATTTTTTGCTTGTAACCAATGATTTATATTCATATTATAGTGCAAAGCATTTACAAACACCATCAGCATGCAGCTTTAATGCTTCTGTAACCGAATGAATTTTAAAAGCCAAATTATTCAAAGTTTAATGTAAATCTTATTTTTTAATCTTCCACATAAAGATCCTCTTAAATTAGTATTAAACTTGACTTTTAACAATATATAAAAGATATGTAACTATTGGACTTAAATCAAAATTTATCAATAATTTAAAAGACACAACTAGATAACATTATCAAGAGCATTTTTAATTTGAAAGTCATAATATTTTTTATTAAAATAGCAAACAATTCCCAACTTATTTTAATAAAAAACTGAAAGAGGCTTTTTCTTTTTAAAAAAAAAAATTCCTTTTAAGAAAAGACTTTGGTTAAGTGAGGATCTCATGCATCATGAAAGTAGTAATGCCTTTAAATCCTTACTTAGGGTTTCATCGACTCCCATACTAGAATCATGGTGGACTTAGCTTTTAAACCTTAGTTGCTTGAGGATATGTAGAGTGCTTCACGCACATAGTATCCAAGGTGTCCCATAGGCTCTCTAAAACGTGCACATTACAGCCCTGTGCATCATCCTGGATTCATGAGCGCTCTAAAGAGTTAGCCCAAACTCTCATAGGAAGCGGCCTTACTTCCACATTCATATATGCGGGTCTATCAGGAATGTACTCGTGGCCATACACCCCACCCTAATATAGGGGCTATAGACCTCACTAAGAACATAACTAGCTCAACCTTAACATCGCTACGTACAAGTAAGCATGCTGTACCATAGGGATGAACTAAAATAAAATAAAGTGCACGCTCAACCCCCTAATCACTCTATGATTCCTTTGTCCATTTTCAGGGCATCCTTGTAGGTGACCAATTTATTCTTTAAGCTTAAGTCTCATCTCCTTCGATGCTATTCAGATCTTAATTCTAGCTAGAGCTTTTATGCCCTCATATCACATTATATCAACATTAGCACCACTAGTAATAGATCTGGATCTATCATTCTTATGGTATTTATCATACATTTTCATTCATATTTGATAGCAGTGGCACAAGAGAACCAATTAATATATCATTTTCACCACTTTTTCAAATAACAAGGTTTGTGTCGCTTCCTTGCATCATTGGCACTACACGGCCTCTGACGCTTGCCCAATAACAAACTCACACGCCACGTTGTGATGGCATCCCTCGTAGACAAAACAAATCAATTTCAAGATGCCACTATCTCATTATTGCCTCATTCATGACCTAGTGTCAATCATATAATGCCCCATAGTATCGATTTTACAACATACCTAATTACAAGACTACGAGATGGAATATCACGCATTAGTGCGATAAGGTCAAAGCTATCAAATTTTCTTTGCAATATCAATATACACCCTTACAAAACACGCGGGTTAAAGTAAAGAATTGACCAGTAGTAGGCACTGAGTCGTTTGACAATGTTCTTAATGTTGACTTCATTTGCAATATTTATCCTCTAGGCAAAGTATATGCCATAAGCCTTGAAATCAATTCTTAAGGAGCTCATATCAATTATAACCCTTATTTCATCAATACTACATTATCCAATAATTTTTAAAGTATGGTTCATCTAAACAAGGTAAAGCCTAATTTTATCATTATTGAAACTAAAGAAAGAATACCAAAATTATTTATATTTCATTTCTCCATCATTATTTTTCAAAGAATGTGCACCAAGATTATCTAAATATTTTTAACCTTGTTAACCCCCACTATAAGAGAAAGCAGGAGAAGTATATTTTACACGTGTTCAGTAGTTATGTGGTCATTTGTGACATGTGAATCTCGCGCTATGTCCGTCTCACATAACTAAATTATTGTAATATTTGTTATGCACCATTCCAATTGTTATATTATTATTATAGTGTATGATGACACAAGGTGCTCATCTATCCGTATACTATTGTCAAACAATAATTCACTTAACCAAATTGTAGTGGCTAGAACTACCACTCCACTCTCCATAGTTGACTTAGCAATAATAGACTCATAATTCCACTACTAAATAAAAACAAATAATAATATGTAGCAAAATATAGTCAATTTGGGAATTTGAATCTATATCACTGAGTCTTTAAGGCTAAGCAATTTTCATTATTCAAAGACAAAGCAACAATTTTATTTTTTTTTTAATTTTAGACCCATGTTATTTCCAGCACATGCAAGCTTGAGAATCAAGCATTTACAAAGGAAATTTCATGCTAGGTGGTTCGGTTATATTAGGAGGAGACCATCCACTGCTCCAGTCAAAAGATGCAAACTGCCCCATACTACACTAGGGAGGAGAGGGAGAGGCAAGCCAAGGAAGAGATGGATGGAGATGATCCGACAGGACCTCATCCACCTAAACCTATAGGAGGAGATGGCTTTAGATAGAACTCGGTGGAGGACTAACATAGGGGTAGCCAATATAGTGGCTTAGAGTAGGGAATCTTTGACTGCTTACACTAGTGATTCTAGGTGTCTTAACTTTCTCTTTGGCGCACGTATTGGAGCACCTATTTGTGCATCGATGTGCTGGAGCACTAGCGTGCTTGCTGATTATTTGCCGGCAGTTACCTTCCTTCGAGTTTTCCTTTGAGTTTTGCTTCTTAAACTTGGCTTGTATTATGTATTACTCTAATAATATGTTGCTTTTATGCTTTTAGGCTCTATGATTACATAATGACATGCTCCTCAGGTTAGGGGTCCTCGAAAACAGCCTCCCTTCAGGGTAACACCCTAAAAGGGGAAGGCTGGGTACATCCACTCCCCCGCGCCCCCCCCCCCCCCCCCCCCCCCCCCCCCCCCCCCCCCCCCAAAAAAAAACAAAGATCCTGATTATGTGAGAGTCCTTGTGGAACTAAGACTATTGTTACTGTTGTTCTTGTACAAAGGCAATTTCATGCACTCACCATTGCAGACTACTACTGTTAGTATTAAGTGGCAATTAACTCATGTTTTGCAACAAACAATTTCCCTCAGTCAAAGTGTTCCATATATGTACATTTAAGAAAATATGCACATCGACTAAATTTAATTTTAAATAAATTTAAAATTTATAAATATATAAATGAGATAAATTTTTTTTTTTTTTTTTGGATCAAACGAACAAGCCAAAAAGGCCGGAGAAAATTATAGTACATCATGCAAAATTACATCAGCTAATTCTGGTGGTGGACTATTCCACCAATTGTGATTATATCCTTGATCGAAATGTAATTTAGCTCTGAGCCACTCTATTACAACCCCGAGGAATCCAACAAAAAATAACAAATTCAAAATTACTCTTAATTTGATGTATATCTTGCACAATAGGGAAAGAAAACCATGGGGAAGGATATTTTAAATTCAAAATGTTAATTGCTTCTTGACAATCTAATTCAATGAACACTTTCCTCCACCTCGAAGCAAAAGCAAGAAAGCAAGCTCCACATATTGCTTGTAATTCAGCTACCAATGGATTCATGGCTGAAGGAACAGCACCATTCGCCCACCATTGTGCCGTTATGATCCTGAGCAACAACAGTTGCATCTGCATCTCCATTGTTAATCCACGCATCATTAGAATTAATCTTAATGAAATATTGCGGAGGAGGACTCCATCTGTTCAGACCAACTCTGAAGTCCGACACTTCTGGATGCTGAACTGTTTGCTAGAAGAACCCGGCTTGTTCCTTTGCTTGCTTGCATACCAACATGGGAGGAATCTTTTTTTTTCCTAAAAACAAAATTATATCAATTTTTCCAAATAAACTTACAAAGATAAACACAGTTAGCAATAGTAACGTAATCAATCTTAAAGTCATTACAAATTGATTCCCACCACTTTAAAAAACTTGGAAAACATATTGTTTTTTTGGGGCTTATAGCCCAAATCCGAAGAACTCCACACAGCTCTAGCAATGGGCAAAAAAAAAAGGATGTGTTCTATGGTTTCAACATTTACATGACAATGGGTACATTTAAGATCAGCAAAAAGCTTCCTGATAACAGGTTTTCCCCAGTCACAATTGCGTTATACAAAAACGCCACAAAAGAATTTTAATTTTGGTTCGCATGGGGCCTTCCAAATTAGGGGGAATGCTTTTTTTTTGCTTGTAAGAGCCAAAAACTTCATCCCCTGCATACAAAGCTTTTTAGTCAAAATTCAATTTCCGTACCCACCCTTGACATTATAAACACCATTTCAAGCTTCTTTCCAGACACATCTATCATCAATTCCAAGCCAACCAATAGGGATTTTTTTCTATTTTGTCATCCACCTCCCTAGGAAAAATGATCTTATTTTATGAATATCCCGCCTTCTGGATCTAATATTTATCAATTCAGATACTTTTTCAGGTTTGGCCTCTATCCTTGGGTTATCCAAACATGGCAGTGCAGTGAGTCCTGGAATCCAAATATCCTCCCATATTCTAACCTCAGCTCCATCCCCAATTGACCAAACTAAGTCTTTTGAAATATGATTACGCCCCTGCAAAATGCTCTGCCACCACCACGATGGGTTATGGCCAAGTTGGGCATTAAGGAAAGAGCAAGTAGAGAAATGCAAGCCTGAAATTATTTTGACCCAAAAGGAGTCAGGATTTTGAATTATCCGCCAGGATTGTCTTCCAAGAAGGGAAAGGTTGAAACTTTCAAAATCCTTAAATCCAAGACCGCCCCATTTTTTGGGGTTCAAAAAGTGTCCCATCCTTTCCAATGGATACCTCTAGCTTCGTTTGACTCCCCTCTCCACCAATAGGCCGCTATAAGTGAGTTAATTTCGTGACAAAAGATTTTAGAAAATTTAAAGCATTGGATAGCATAAATGGGGATAGAAGATAAAACCAATTTGATTAAAACTTCTCTCCCTACATGGGAAAGCTACGAGGTAGTCCACCCTTTCAAATGATTTCGAATTCTATCCAAAAGAAAAGTAAGGGTCCCCGATTTTGATCTTCCCTACAATAACAGGACTCCCAAATATTTTTCATTCCCACGCATAGATTCAACATTAAAAAAAAAAAAATTTAAACACTAGTCTCTGGGGATTTCATCAACATTGGATGAAAAAACTCTTTGGATTTAGTGAAATTTATTTATGGGCCCAAAGCACAGCAAAACAAATCCACCAAAATTTTGACCTTAATCGCATTGGGGATATTAGCTTCGAAAAACAAAACACAATCATTGGCCAAAAGTTGATGCAAAATTGGAGTGACTTCATTAATTCGAAAAGGAACCCAATTATTACTATCCACAGCATTAGTTATAAACGGAGAAAAAGGATCCAAGGGAAAAGAGGGTCTCCTTGCCGAAGTCCCCTCCCCAAAACAAACGAACCCACCCTTGATCCATTCACAATTGGGGGTCATAGATACAGATTTTAGGCACTTTATTATCCATTTTTTAAATTGATTATTGAACCCAAATTTATTTAAAACTAATTCAAGGAAATTCAAATTTACTTGGTCATACGCTTTTGTTAAGTAAACTTTGAGAGCCATTACTCGCTTTTTGCCTTTTCTTCTTGATTTCATATAATGAAAAGCCTCATGGGCCACAATGATGTTATCTTAAATCTAATGCACCTTCACGAAAGCTGCTTGTTGCAGGGAGGTGATACATGGCAAAATGCTATATAGCCTATTAGTAATCACTTTAGCAGTTATTTTATAAATGAAATTACATAGACTTATAGGCCAGCGATAATTCAAGTATTCAGGTCTTTTTATTTTTGGGATTAAAACTATATCCGTCTCATTAACTTTTAATTATATTTAATGCTTTTACCACATTTACCACATCTACACCAACAATGTCCCAATACTCCAAATAAAATATACCAGGATAACCGTCAGGTCCTCAAGCTTTTAGTTTCCCTAACTACTTGGAGGCTTCAACAATTTTCATTCCCGTAACCTCACTGCTTAAAAAACAATTCATCTGGGCCGTGACTAATTTTGGAATAGCTCCAGCAGCTTCTTCCATTCCATTACCCTCTTTTTTAGCTTATAAATTCTAGAAATAATGCATAACCACTCTCTAATGACGTTCCCCTCCTTCCTATTCTCTTTCATCATTGTTTATTTTTAAAATTGAGTTTCTCCGTCTATTAGCAAGAGTTGTGGCGTGAAAAAACTTCGTGCTTCGATCCCATATTTTAACTAGTCCACCCTCGATCCCTGATGCCAGTGACTCTCCTCCTCTTCCCAATGTTTCGAGAGCTGCTCCTTCAACCAGGCCTCAAGGTTTAGATGCTGCACATCACCTTCTTGACCCTATAGCTCAGTTAATTTGTCCATAGTTTCATTTATACTCCCTACTTAGTTTCATTTATACTCCCTACTCTTTGTTTTCTTCTTTCAGCCCACCAATTCTTTAGCAGCCTCTTGCATCTTTTAAGTTTGCTTTTAACTCTATACATCCTTGAGCCTATGTCACTGTTCATCCAACTTTCTCGTACGATTTCAGCACAATCTTTTTCAAGCATCCACTTTGATTCAAACTTGAAACACGGCTTTGGTTTAGCTTGTTTTCCTTCCAGCAAAATTACAAGAGGGGAATGATCCAACCCCACCACTGGCTCTAGCACTGCCTCTACAAATTCAAACAAAGACAACCAAGTATAATTAGTAGCTGTCTTATCAATACGTTCTCGAACATGTCCCATTCTTTATAGCGGCCCATGAATATTTACAACCTTCGGTTTCAAGCTCAATTAGCGGGCAACAATCAAATGCATTACTCAAAGTTTCTAGTTGTGCACCTGTAACAGAAAGACCGTTGAGCTTGTCAAGAACTGAAGATAAAGCGTCGAAATCTCCTGAAACTGCAAAGGCTTCATTTACTCCGGCATATGTAGCACTAAAATCCTCCAAAGTTTCATCTTGCATGCTGCCACAGGTTCTCCATACATGAAGACATGTCTCCATTTTTTGATTCCCTGAGTTTACTCAATGGAAACATCAATCAATCTACTTGAACAGTCCACCACTTCAATATTTGCATCATTTTTTCATCCTAAAGCGAGTCCCTTCTAAAGGCCATCAGGGTTTATCCCTTCGAAAGGCCCTCCGGATTTATCACAAAATGATTTGAAAAATTTAGTTTTTTAAGGACTTTAGCAACAAAATCCTTGTTTTGCTTTGTTTCAAACAAAAAAAAAATGGAAGGATAAAATTTTTGAGAAATTTCCCAACGGTAGGGAACTGTCAACAGTCCTTCCAGCCCCTGATAGTTCTAACATATGATACTCATGGCGCTAGAGGCGGTTGTTTTGGGAGAACCACCACAAGCCCCTCCCCTGATTGAGAGCTGTTATCCATCAGCTTATCTTCCATCCGAATGTAATCGTCAGCCTGTTGAGGGCGAATCTCCTTCGTTTTCATCTTCTCTACTTCATTCTTGAAACAAGTAACCTTTTTAAAATTTTTAATGACTCTCCTAGCTCTCCCCTTATCCTTGGATTGTTCAGGAAAAGAATACAAGTTATGATTCGCTTTTCAAGACCTTGCAAATCGAAAATAGCTGTTATATTATCCCCCATATACTCCACCATTTCATTTGGTAGGTACCGGTTCCCATATTAATCCTGCTTCACCATGCTATAAAGGAACTCCTGCACTACCCGCTTAGCCCTCTTATTAGCTTCATACTAATAATCATCCATGGCCATTCTCTTCCTATTCAAAATGGCTTCTTGTACTACGACATTTGATTCGTACTATGACTTTTCCTGCTCACTCGCATCTATGACTTTCATTAAATCTTCATTAGAGTATCTTAAAAGCATTAACACACTATCAACTAATTCTCTTGCCTCAACCTTTTCCAAATCTGAACTATCTTTCCATACTTGTTTACCTAAACTCGGTTTAAAAACAGTTCCTTGGTTTTCATAACTGGACTCCCCTTTTTCTGGGACGTTAATTTTGAATTTTTGAGACCTGTATTCTGTTGCCCTTACGGATTTACAATACAGTGGATCAGCAATTATTTTTTCATCTATTGAACACTGTCTGATGACATGACCTAGTTTATCACAAGCATAAAAGAACTTAGGTAGCCGTTCATATTTGAAATCACCCATTTATCTTTTTTCCCATTTCTTACAAGCCAAAGGCCTTTTTTCAATGGGATATTTACATTGATTTCTACTTTTAATCTAATGTATTTACACCAAATTGAGCTTATGTCAACATCTAAGTCTATTTTAACCACCCCTTTAAACATACCACAAATTTTTGTTCGGTTATCATAAGTCATTAGGTTTAAAGGAACCCCATGAGCTTGGACCCAGAAAACCTAGGTAGAGAAATCAATCTACTAGAAGTAACATTGCCTGGCCATTCTTTAAGGACATATGAGCATCACTAAGGGACCAAAGGGAACTATCTACAACTTTATCGTTATCCTCCTTACTTGAAAAAATAAATAGGAACATATTACCTGCCAGTGCTTACACCTCTAGCCTCTCCTTTAAAGCCCGGGCCTTTCCCAAGATGGCTCAAGCTGGTCCAATCTTGAAAATCTTCTCAAATAAAACCCTCCAAAATAACACTAGCTCTTTCAGGGCATTACTGATCTTCTTGTTATCTTCAAGTTCTAAACAACCCACCCCAAGACCTAGGGTTACTAAATCCGGCTCCGTTATTAAGGGCCCTCTTGAACTCCCCATTTGCTCTGAGAGAATATAAGAGGATGTGAATGAAGATTGAAGCGAAAAGTTATAGAAGACAGTAATTTGAAGAAAGGAGGAAACACTTTTTGATAGCAAATATCCTCAGAGAACTTGACTGAGACACCAACCAAGAAAATTGTTGCTATATTTAATACGGAGAAAAAGCAGGCCCCAATTACTACACCCCACCACCATGGTTAAAAACCCCTTAATTCTTCAACAACCTAAGTAAATGCATTATTTAATGATTACTGGGGTGAAAGATGGAATGGGATTTGGTATACACATAACGAAGGGCTAATTTTGAGTACATGATATCTATTTCTCTCTCTTCTTCTTCTTCTTTTCAAAATTACCTATTCATATCATAAACCTTATCTTTTACTTTACACCCGCCACAATTAAATGGAGAAAAACTGAAACACGCAAAATCGAGCAGAGATAGCTCTTAAATGTTTCAGTTGGTGAAGCTCAAAAAATCGTACCCTAAACCCTAGCTTTTACGTTTGGAACTGACCTGATTGAGAAGAACAAAAATACAATTGCATAATGTAAAAATAATCCAACCTAATTTTTTGCAATAAATAGGAGAAGGATTGTAACTTCGCTAGAAAATCTAAGAGAGAAACACCTAAACTCAGTGCTACCCTAGAAACCCAACGGAGAAATTGAAAGGTGCTTCCCCGAGAAGAGAGAAACGAAATGAGTAGAAAGATGTAGGTTTGTAAAGTAAGAAGAAAGAGAGCCCTTAATGAAATGTCAGAGTACATTAAACCCTAGAGTCACCTCCACTTGCATAGGAAAGAGGACAGGGGAAAAGAGATATAATTATTGGTATTGAATAAACTTTACCATTAAATTAAATGACAAAAGAAATACCCTTCCAAAATGGGAGGATATCCTACATAAAAAATATCATAGTCCATGATTTTCTTAAGGCACTTCAGTACCCTATACACTGCATGCCAATAAAGTTTACTTGAATTGCTAGTATACCTACTTAGCTTTTCAACAACAAAGGCTATATTGGGTCTTTTGCTAGTCATGGCGTACATGAGACATCCAATGACTCAGGCATACTCCAACTGTGACACTGGAGCTCCCTCATTCAGTACAAGCTTCACACTTGGGTCCATTAGAATGGACATCGGTGCACAAGCACCATAGTTGAATCTATTTAACACATTTTCTATATAGTGAGATTGTGTCAAAGGGAAGTGTATCACCATTCCTTACAATTCTTATACCGAGGATAACCTCAGCCTCACCCATGTCTTTCATAGTAAAGTTCATCGAGAGAAACTGTTTTGTTTTCTCTACTTGCTCCAAATTAGTACCGAATATCAGCATATCATTAACATATAAACATTTCGTGACTTCTTTGCCATTCATGAAATTGCTATAGACACACTTATCCGATTCATTTATAACGAATCCATTATTTAGAACAACTTGATCAAATTTCTGATGCCATTACTTTGGGGCTTGCTTGAGCTCATACAGAGAAAGTATGAGTTTACATACTTTTCTCTCTTGGCTCGAAACAATAAAACCTTCTGGTTGTTCCATATACACCTCCTCTTCTAGCTCACCATTTAGAAATGTGGTTTTAACATCCATTTGGTGAATCACTAGCTTATAAATTGAGACAAAAGCTATTAAGACTCTTATCATTGATATCCTTGCCACCAGAGCATACGTGTCAAAGTACTCTAACCCATGTTTTTGGGTAAACCCTTTCGCCACCAATTGGGCCTTGAACTTGTACAGTACCATCGACTTTCATCTTTTTTTTGAAGATCCATTTACACCCGATAGGCTTGTTTCCTTGTGGAAGATCCACTAAAATCCAGGTCTTATTACCTATGATGGAATCCATCTCATCATTTATCACCTTTCGCCAAAAGGAAGCATCATGAGTCCTCATAGCCTTAGCAAACGTCATGGGATCCACCTCCATGACACAATAATATGGAGTTACATGGTCTATATCATTACTCGAACCTTCTACTAAAAACGTGTAGAAGTCCAATCCGAATGAGTCTTATTTCCTTGCTCTCTTACTCCTTCAAAGTTGTAGAGCATTCTTTGGGACTTCTTTTCTCTCATCATGATCACCGTCATATGACATTGGAATGTTATTCTCAACTAGTACATAATCCCTTGGTCTGGGAATAGAGGTAACTCGATTCTCATCAGAAATGGCATCTCTCGATTCTATTTTTATATTAACATTGATGTAGTCATTTGATTCAATTACATAGAGCTGACACGCCTTACTTTGTGGCGCATATCTAACAAATATACAATCGATGTCTCTCTCACCTAACTTCTTACATTTAGGTTTAGGAACTTTAATGACTGCCCTACACCCCCACACTTTTAGATAATTCAAATTTAGGGCTCGTTTGTTCCAATGTCTCGCTCCATTGCCCATAGACAGCACAGCTTCGTTGCCTATGGGTTCAAATCCTTGAAGAACCCCTTGTTTTTACATACATGCTTCGTGGCCCCGGAGTCAACCCAACAAGAGTTATCACTCTCGACTAAGTCGATCTCCGATATCATCACCATGAATCTATCATTCGAATTTTTGGCATGATGATCTAGCCCCTTACCTTTCTTATTCTTACGGCGGAAACAATCCCTTCTTAGGTGACCAGGCATCTGACACTCCTGATAGACCAACTTTGGCATTGTCATTTCGTTTCTTTTGATATTGTCTGGTTGTTTTGGCTCCCTTACTTGATTGGCCTTCTTCTGTGACATTGATCTTCCCAACGTCACCAGGGCAGTCATTGTTGTCGTCCTATAATCTGTACCCTTACTCAATATGCAAAAGGTTAGCCAATTCCTCAATTGACATGTCTTCCTTTTTGTGTTCGAGACTTTTTTTAATGGCTCTCCACGAGGGAGGAAGTTTGTTAATCAAAGAGGACACAACTATGGTATCGTCCATATTCATTTTATGTTGTTTAAAGTTATTCAATATTCTTTCAGTTTTATGGAATTGCTCCATGATTGGATGATCATCAACCATCTTGTAGTTATTAAATTGACTAACTAAAAATTTCTTACTTATGGCGTCCTCCACCATATAACGTGCCTCTAGAGCGTCCCACAACTCATTTGTGGTAGGCACGTTAGAGCAGATATCAAAGAGAGCATCGATCATGCCGTTCAGCATGTGCCCTCTATATATGTAGTCATCATTCTCCCATTTCAATTGGGCTCATCGCTCGGCTAGTGTCTCCTCCTCCTTAGAAGCGGGTGTAGGGAATGGTGTATTTAGGGCATACACCACATTCAGCATGGTGTTCGGGAAGTGCATCTTCCTCTGCAATTGGTGGAAATTACCACTATCAAAACAGTCCAACTTCAGGAAATTGCTATCATTTCTCTCAGTGATGAAGCCATATCAAATCAGAAGCTAAGTCTTAAGATTGTTAGTGCAATCTTTTGTAGATCTATGCAAAACAGGTAACCAAGAGATCTCAGGTGTCGAGACCGTGTAATCACTTTCCTTAAGACTTATTTCAGCATAGGAAATAGTCTCGGGGATATAATGACAACTAAAATGATGAAGTGAAGATGTGTAAAAGGAGAGATGGAAGAGATGAATGAGAATGATGTTTGCTAAAAACACTTTAACAATTCTCACAAGAACTTTTAGTCTTTCTTCTTGTAATTCTTTCAAACTTTTTCAAAGTGTTACTCTCTAAAAGGAAAAGGGGGAATATATGTATATATCAAGCAAGAAGACGTCCCAAAGTTGTGCAAGTAAATCGCCAAAAAATGGGAAAAAATCGGGCATAATAACTGTCAAAACTGTCCTATGTGTCAAAACTGTGTGTTGACACACAAGGCTGTGTGTCGACACACGCATTGACATTAAAGTTTCTGTAAGTCTGTGTGTCAAAGTGAGTGTCCATACTCACTTCAACACACACCTTACTGTAAGCTTGTGTATCGACACACAAAGCCCTTTCCTACGCTTTTGTAAAACCTGTGTGTTGACACACAGCTGCTTCAGTTTTGTTCTGTAGGATTGTGTGTTGACATACATCAAGTCAAATACACTTCAAATAACATCGATACGAATCTCAAACGCTTTATTAACAATACTTATTTTGAAAATACAACAACAGGTCTGAACCAATTGCACCCAAAGTAGGGGTTAAATGCTTATAATATTGATCCAATAACTGATTCCAGTAAAAATCAATTTGGTCTTTGCTTGAGGATTCTAGTTAGGTCTGAACTAGTATGTTAACATTTTAGATATATCCACCAATATTAGCCAGAGTTAGACTTAACTGAAGACTAATAAAAGGCTTAAACAAAGGTCTAAGGATAATTGATCATCTCTAGTCTTGCCTTAGACCTGAAATTCTTTTAGTTTGTTTTAAGAACTAGTATAGATCCAAATCAAGGACTAAAGTTCATACCAAACAATAACTAATCCAATTTGATTCAGTCTTTAGATTGAGATTCCAAGTACAACTCAAACTAAAAATAAATAAAGGTAATAAATCAAGGACTAAGGACCCAATAGAATAATGATCAATCTAGTTTGATCCTAGATCAAACTTTGCGATTGTATCGATCCACACCCATATTCTAACATATAATATGTTTATCGCTATATAAACATATATCAAAATGCAGAATGATCCAAATCATGAAGTGAGAATTCGACCAGACAATGACAGAGTATTTCAACCTAATACCTAATTTTTTTCCAATTTGATCCAAAAAGGATTTCACATTTTTCTTATGCTCATTACTTCATATCAGGTCAAGTTGGACCAACACTAGATAAAGGTGAAATGACCAATGACTAGACGGAATAGTAATTCCTTAAATAAGATCTTCCACTCTAGATTGTTAATCAACCCGCCGGAGCAATGCTAAATGTTTCTCCTCAAATTATCGAAAAAATATTAGCCTACAACTTGTAATTTTCAAGTAGAACTAGCTCTTCTTCTTCTTTTTTTTTTTTTGTTTAATTTTTTCCTCAGTAGTTTCTTTCTTTTAAAACTATGTGCCTAACACAGCCTTAATAGAAAAAGACATTTCAAAACATAAAAGGTTTCAAAACTACTTAAATTTTAGTTACAATTTCAAAAAATTACCTTTACATGCATAAGGTGTAATTGGCATTTATATGCATATGGCTTAAATGTAATTTACATGCGGGAAATGCATGATAACCTTCAAGGGGACAGCGCTAGTAGTTAAAGATGGTGAATGAATTAGAAAGCATGCGGCTCTTTTTACCAGCTTGAATACAACTGTAACAAAAATTTTAAGGTGTTGTTATTATCAAAATTCTTTTTATTAATTACAGAATAATTTCACTGCAATGAAGCTTGAAAGTGTTCGTTATTGTCCTAATAATAAAACTAACCTAAATTTAATTCACAACAACAACAACAAACCTAGTGCCTGCAAGGGCTCCCGCAAAAGCAGGGTCTGGGGGGTAGATGTACGCAGCCTTCCCCCTTTAGGGGGCTACCCTGAAGAGAGGCTGTTTCCGAGGACCCCCAACCCGAGAGAATGGTCCGCTGCAGAGAGCAAGAGACCTGGCAACAGGAGAACAACAAAGCGATCAAGACAACAGACACAAAGCACACAAGACACAAGACATAAAGCAAACCACATCAAGCAAAAAACAAGCCTAAATTTAATTCACTTATTGTAATTAATTGCAAACCTCAAGCTCGTTGTTTCAGTTTTATTATGAAAGGGCTATTATGATCGAGCACAATATATAAGTTTGAAGTATATATATTTTTCGATAATTAGCAATAGAGTCACAATACATAACGAGTAAATCGAACAAGCAAGCCCTAAGTCAACCTGTAAAAGAACAGGGATCAAAACAACAAAAAAACAATACAAACAGGAAAACAAGATAAAACAGGCCAACACAAAGAGCCTCAAACACCACTAGGGAAGACATGGAAAAAAGACAAACCAAAAGACAAGAAAATAGGACAATCAAGCCAGAAATCCATCGAAGCTAGCACTCAGCACAAGTGGATAATAACTGTCAAAATTCAGCCGTGGTCTTTTGTCCATCTCCAACGTGTGCTTTGCAGCAAGGGGCTTACCGGCATCTTTAACGCTATCACCCCTTTTCTCCATATTCTTCTTTTTTGGTTTGCCAGAGGCCTTCGAAGATCTCTTCGCGCTATTCTTGAGCAACATGTCCTTTAGGAAATCTTGTAGCTCCCGCTTAGCTTGCTCTTTCATCCTCCCACCGCATTTTGTCGCACCCGACTTATGGGACGTCCTACCCACAATTTTTCCCTTCTTTGCCCAGCTATGCGGGACTTCTCCATAAATGGCACCAACACTTGGAAATTCCTGGGCATACTCTCCTCTGAGGGTGAGGGTCATGTCAAGGCAAGGGGCTCGAAGCCCGTCAAAAACTCAGGCCTAGAGAACCGTGAGTCATTATTACTTACGGTGTCCCGAGCTTCGTGCTCAAGAGACGATGTCTGATCATGAGGCTGAATTATTTCAGCTATATCATTCTCAACCCATGAAAGGGGGAGAGGAAAATGTTGGTTTACTCGAACTTCCTGGATTGGTAGTTGAGCAATAGGCTGGGGAAAGGAAGGGGGACGAGATGCGCACAAGCAATGGCAATCCATGGCCCATCTCTTGATACATACATACATACATACATACATACATACATATATATATATATATATACACACACACACACACATAACAAAGAGGGCACTAGCACGCTATCACCGGATCCCATTAAAACTCTGAAGTTAAGCGTGCTTGGGCGAGAGTAGTACCAGGATGGGTGACTTCCTGGGAAGTCCTCACCCTCAGGTTGGGGGCACTTGGAAACAGCCTCTCTTCAGGTTAACACCCTGAAGGGGGAAGGCTTCGTACATCTACTCCCTAGACCCTGCATAGGTGGGAGCCCTTGAGGCACTGGGTATATTCCTTTATACATATTGTTGTGATTTGAGGGTTCAAAAACCGATTTTAATCTTGTTTAAGTTCTCAAAACACTTCCGTTAATATTGATCTTTAGAGAAAACCAAACCTATTATCAACCTAAGTCCAAAGCACTTGTTTTAACTTTACAAATTTTAGGTTATCTTTATTAAATCCGGTTTTGTCTTCAATATTAACTTAGTTTATAAACAGATCGGTGAAAAGGGTGGTTTTCAAACTGTGGCTCTAAGATTTAAGTTGAGATTACAAACGACGATAGAAGACATAAACAAAATAAAGAGAGTACACGCGATTTTAACGTGGTTCGGTCCTAACTGACCTACTCCACGGCCCCTAGAGAGATCTAATTTATTAATATTTACAAACCATATTAAAAATTAAAAGGCAATTTCCACCAATAACCTAAGCTATTAAATTACAACCTTTCCTAAAACCAATCTTTACAAACCAAACAGTAAAGAAATAGAAAGGAGTAAGAGGTTATACCGACTCCAAGCTTGTGGCCGCTAGTCTCACGATCCCAAGTCCGACCTTTGGACTAGCCTTCGTGGTTTCCGGCTCCTACCGAGTCTACTTCTTACCAGGGTGGGTTTTGTCACTAAAACCCTCTAAGCAAAACCCAAAAAAACACCTTGAAAATGGAAAGAGGGTGATCGGTTCATTTGGGAGAGAGGAGAGGAGGAGAGAGAAACAGATGCCCAGAAAAACCCCCAAAAAATGATGCTACTTATTTCTCTCCCCTCTAACCCCCTTTTTAAAGCAAGAAAATAAATCATGTGTAAGCAATATGGGCCTTTGGTTTTGCCACCCAAATCAAGGGCCAAGATGAATCCTTCAATATAGCCAATCAGATTCGGACACGTGTCCATCTTGAGCAGGAAAAATGCAACGGGTAAAAGCTTGCACAGGAAGCTGAACCAAGTTTTTAATATATATATATATATATATTTTTTATTATTAATAAATTCAAATTTTAAACTATAAAATTTATTTTATTTTATTTTACCTTAATTTAAAAACAGTTCAAATTATTTTTAACAAAAAAATACAAGCAGTAACATTAATAACTTTAATCTCATGCCTTGTTTCGGGACATAGTTTAGACTATATAGAAACCAATTTCTAACAATTCTCCACTTGGTTCCTATATGGTCTAACTATTGGATTCACTCTAGTAATAGGGCACAAAACAATTTAGGTTTTGGTCCATCAGCCGCCTTCTGGATCCCAAGAGTCCTGAACTAAGTTAATACACTTTATTAACTTGTTCAAGGGTACGGCCTTGGTTCCCATATCTGCTGGATTATTGTTTGTACAAATTTTTTGTAGGTCCACTTTTTTCGACTCTATCTGTTTAGTAACAAAATGTCGCCTGATAGCAAGATGCTTACTTCTATCATGAAAAATAGGGTTCTTACTTAACGCTAGGGTCGACTGGCTATACGTATATATCGTTGGTACCCCTAGGCCTAAGTTTAATTCATCTAGAAGTCCACTTAGCCATATCGCCTCTTTAATGGCATCCATTAGTGCCAAGAGCTCGGCTTCGGTCGTTGACAATGCTGTGGATGACTGGAGATTAGATCTCCAACTAACAGCTCCACCATTTAGAGAGAAGATGTAGGAGCTCGTGGGCTTACGCTCGTCAAGGTCTCCACCGAAATCACTATCGGTGTATCCTAAAAGTTTTAAGTCCATATCTGTTCGTCCAAACATAAGTCCTAGCTTTGTGGTACCCTTGATATATCTCAAGAGCCACTTAACCCATTCCAATGCTCTTTTCCTGGGTTCATCATGAATCTAGAGAGCGCACTAATGGGAAAAGCTAAATTAGGCCTAGTACATGTCATGGCATACATAATAGAACCTATTGCATTAGCATAAGGAACATTAATCATTTCAGACACTTCCTGTTCATTTTCTGGACATTGTGTTACTGGAAATTTGTGATGTGCGGCAATGAAAACTCTAACAATTTTAGCATCTTTCATGTTAAACCTATGAATGACCTTTTCTAAGTATGAGGTTTGGCATAAGTTTACCCTATGTTTAGTACGATCCCTACTTATTTCCATCCCTAAGATTTTCTTAGCTGGACCTAGGTCTTTCATTTCAAAGTTCCGGTTTAACATGTCTTTCAATTTCTCAATCTCAGATAGACGACGGCTAGCTATCAACATGTCATCCACATAAATCAATAAATATACAGCAGAATCAGAATTCAAATTTTTCGCATAGAAACACACATCATGTATTAACCTAGAGAACCCAACTTCAGTCATGAAGTGGTGGAACCGCTTGTACCGTTGCCTCAGGGACTGTTTTAGTCCATACAAGGACTTCTTAAGTCTACATACAAGGCCAGCATTCTCGGGCTTCACAAAGCTCTCGAGCTGAGCCATGTAGATCTCCTCATCAAGCTCCCCATGCAAGAAAGCGGTTGTCACATCTAACTGTTCCAACTCTAGGTCAAACTTGGCTGTCAAAGCCATTAGCACCCTAATGGTGGTGTGATTTACTACAGGCGAAAATATTTCGTTATAATCCACACCTTCTCTCTGCGTGAAACCTTTAGCTACAAGCCTGGCCATAAACCTAGGTTTTCCAGAAGGTAAACAAGGTTCCTTAGTCTTGAATATCCACTTAGATCCCACTAGTTTCTTACCCGCCGGCTTGGGCACTAGTGACCAAGTCCTATTTTTCACTAAAAAGTCTATTTCGACCTTCATAGCATTCAACCATTCTGTTGAATGCTGACTGTTAACATCCTGTTTATAGCTTAAAGGTTCTGACTCAATATATCTAATGCTGTATTTAAGGCGTAGGCTATGCAGTCCACATATCCTAACCTCTGTGGTGGTCTCACGTCCCTCCTTGCCCTATCTCTTGACAGTAGATAATCATCTAGCTCATATTTGGTATGGTATCTATTTCCATCACAATTTCTAGTTCGGTGGCTCTTTTAGCACCACCTACATCCTGAGATTGATCTATCTGGGTTTCTAACACTTGTTCGGGTTCTACTCTATCTGGTTCTGGTTCAGGTTCAGGTTCAGGTTCAGTTCTTGTTCTTGATTCACTTTAGTAATTCGGTTCAGGTGGGTTCAGCTCAAATTCGTAATGTTCTGGCTCAAACATGCGCTTTTTGGGAGTTAAGTTCTTATCTAAGTAGGGCATTTCATGTTCATTAAACTTCACATCTCTACTTATGATAATTTTCGTTTTATTTTCATCCTTAACTCCTATTCTGTAACCTTTTACCCCTTCAGGGTAACCGAGAAACACACCTTTGACGGCTCTTGATTCCAGCTTGCCCTCCGACTGGTGGGCATAGGCTGCACAGCCAAAGACTCTCCCGTCCACATTTCTTCTGGTGTTTTAAGGCCAATATCAGATGAGGGTGTCCTATTTACCAAATAGCTAGCTATTTTAACAGCCTCCCCCCAAAACTGTTTACCCAGGCCAGATGCGAATAGCATACACCGAACTCTGTCCAGCAGGGTTCGGTTCATACTCTCTGCAACACCATTCTGTTGGGGTGTTTCTCTAACATTATTATGATGTATGATTCTATTTTTCGCATATAACTCATCAAATTCGCTATTTATGTATTCCAACCTGTTGTCAATTCTTAGATATTTCATTTTTTGTCCAATTAAATTTTCTATCTGAGTTTTTCACCTATTTGTGGGAAAGCAATCATCCTTATTTTTCAGCAAAAAAGTCCAAAGTTTACTTGAGAAATCATCAACAATGGAAAGAAAATATAACGCTCCACCTAAAGTCGACACCCTGGCAGGCCTCCATAAATCCGAATGAATGTAATCTAAAGGCCCATGAGTTATGTGTTTACCTACATTGAACATTAACCTATGATGTTTACCAAAGATACAAGATTCACAAAAACTTAGTTTTGAAATCTTATCTCATCCTAATAGGCCTTGTTTGGCCAACTCTTTCAAACCTCTCTTCGACACATGACCTAACCTCTTATGCCATAGTTCTGTTGGGTCGTTATTAGCTATTGCATTAGACTCTCCCGACATTATCCTACCCTTTAGTACGTATAACCTATTTTTCAACTCACCTTTTAGAACTACCAAGGATCCTTTCATGATCCTCAGTTCTGAGTTTATGGCTCTAAATGACATTCCCTTCAGGTCCAATTGACCTAGGGAAATCAGGTTCCTACGTAGGTCGGGAACATGTCTTACATCCTCAAGTATGTAAGTAGCCCCATTAGTTAATTTTATCTTGACAGACCCAACTCCAACTATCTTGCATCCCCGGTTATCTTCTAACAGCACCCTTCCCCCATTAACAGGTTTGTAATTAATAAAATTTGATCTAGTGGTAGTCATATGAAAACTACACCCTGAATCTAACTCCCATTCATGTTCAAATGTATGAGACGAAACATTAACATGATTAGAAGTACTACAGTCAGACATAGCACGTTCAGGCAGTTCACAATTAGTATTTGAATCACACAAATCAACCGAAACAGTAAGAACTTCAGCATTTCCAGATTCAAATGAAACCACATTGTCTACTGTTCCTTGTTTTTGATTCCTATCAGGGCAATTCTTTTTCATATGTCCTAATTTATTGCACCCATAACATTTCATTTTTGTCATGTCTCTTCTACCTCTAGACTTAGAACGATACTTACTCATGGATCTTCTCTTGTTATTATTGGATTGCCTATCATTTGTTCTTCTCCTCATTACTAATCCCTCACCACTAAGTCAATATTTCCCCTCCCTTTTTAATTCTAGAATTTTACTCCTGAGTGCTTGCATTACTTCATCTAAAGTAATTTTTGTTCTACCGTACCTTAGTGTGTCTTTAAAGGCCCTAAAATACTTAGGTAAAGCACACAGTAAAACTATAGCTGAAGCTCATCCTTAATTCCAGCATCGACATTCTTTAGGTCTTGTAAAATTTTATTAAATTCATCTAATGAATCTTCTAGGGGTTTATGCTCTGACATTCTATAAGTGAAGAAATTTTCCATATAAAGTATCCTATTACTTAAGGATTCAGCTTTATAAATTTCTTCTAACTTAGACCACATCTTAGCTACAGTGGTTTCAGCAGCAACTAAGGAAAGAATATTTTTATCCAAACACATAACAAGAGTACCATACGCTCGCTGTTCCATGTCTACCTTATCCTTCTCAGTCAGATGAGAAGGCTGTTTTTCTGGCTCCAGTAGCGTGTATCCAACACCCTAGGACATCAGGAGAGCCTTGGTCTGCATCTTCCAAAGAGTATAATCGTTCTTCCCGTCAAATTTCTCAATCTCAAACTTAGCAGCCATTTTCCTTTTAAAACGGTTTTCAAAAAATAGTAACCCAAAAAAAAATTTGGTTTTTTTTTTTAAACAGTGACCAGAAAAAAAATTTATTTTCGTTTTTTTTGGTTAAAAAAAAGGCTGTTTTAAAACACGTTTTTATGCTCAGTTAAAGAACCATGTCCGCCTTTTTTCACAAGCCTCAAAGCTCTGATACCACTTGTTGTGATTTGAGGGTTCAAAAACAGATTTTAATCTTATTTAAGTTCTCAAAACACTTTCGTTAATATTGATCTTTAGAGAAAACCGAACCTATTATCAACCTAAGTCCAAAACAGTTGTTTTAACTTTACAAATTTTAGGTTATTTTATTAAATTTGGTTTTGTCTTCAACATTAACTTAGTTTATAAACAGATCGGTGAAAAAGGGTGGGTTTTAAACTATGACTCTAAGATTTAAGTTGAGATTACAAACGACGATAGAAGACATAAACAAAATAAAGAGAGTACACACGATTTTAACGTGATTCGGTCCTAACTGACCTACTCCACGGCCCCCTACCACTAGAGAGATCTATTTTATTAATCTTTACAAACCATATTACGAATTACAAGGCAATTTCCACCAATAACCTAAGCTATTAAATTACAACCCTTCCTAAAGCCAATCTTTACAAACCAAACAGTAAAGAAATAGAAAGGAGTAAGAGGTTATACCGACTCCAAGCTGGTGGCCGCGAGTCTCACGATCCCAAGTCCGGCCTTTGGACTAGCCTTCGTGGTTTCCGGCTCCTAGCGATTCTACTTCTTACCGGGGTGGATTTTGTCACTGAAACCCTCTAAGCAAAACCCAAAAAAACACCTAGAAAATGAAAAGAGGGTGATTGGTTCATTTCGGAGAGAGGAGAGGAGGAGAGAGAAACTGGTACCTAGAAAAACCCCCAAAAAATGCTGCTACTTATTTCTCTCCCCTCTAACCCCCTTTTTAAAACAAGAAAATAAATCATGTGTAAGCAATCTAGGCCTTTAGTTTTGCCACCCAAATCAAGGGCCAAGATGAAGCCTTCAATACAGCCAATCAGAGTCGGACACGTGTCCATCTTGAGTAGGAAAAATGCAATGGGTAAAAGCTTGCATAGGAAGCTGAACTAGGTTTTTAATATATATATATATATTATTATTAATAAATTCAAATTTTAAACTATAAAATTTATTTTATTTTATTTTACCTTAATTTAAAAACAGTTCAAATTATTTTTAACAAAAAAATACAAGTTGTAACATTGATAACTTAGATCTCATACTTTGTTTCGGGACATAGTTTAGACTATATAGGAACCAATTTCTAACACACACACACACACACACACACACACACACACACACACACAGATATATATATATATATGTTGGGGTCTAGACACCTAAACCCGATTCAAATCGACCACTCAAGCCAATATTAATGATAGATATAAATCACAGGGCACACCAATATCACCAAATATCAACGACGAAAATAAATATGCGGAAATTAAATCAACAACAGATATAACGTGGAAAACCCTCCAGAGTAGAGGGGAAAAACCACGGGGCAAACTGACAGCAAAATCCACTGTAGAAATAGCAATTACAACATTTATGGTTTCAAGATGTTAGCCCTAACTTGAAACCTTCAAGCAAATTTAAGCGATACAAGGATTACCTCCCCAGGCCCGAGAATAATTTATTCTCCCGATCAATTAATTCCAATCAACGCCGAGAATACCCGCTTCAAATTGCTCCATGATCAATCCCCGATCTTCACCGAAAAATATCGGAATTTGTTGATGTATTCCACGGCCGCAATTGTTTCTTGCTTTTTTTTCGTCACAATGCCGCCACTGCACGTCCCCCTTCTTTTTATTTTTAGGTTTTTGGTTGCTACATAAAATCACCCCTCTCTTTTTCCATATATATATATAATATTATTTAGTATAACCCTAATTTAAATGGGCCATAAAAATATGGACTGGACTATGGTACATATTATGTACCTCCACAAATCTCCCCCTCCAGCCCACCACGAGGAGCAGAAAACTCCGCATCAAGCTACTTGGAGTCCACATCGGCCATCCTAGTGCACAACTCCACCTTGCCACTAGGCACCACCTTGGTCAACGTATCAGCCACATTCTTGTCAGTGTGAATCTTTTTCAGCATCATCAGCTTTTCTTTAATAACAGAACGTAACCAATGATATCTTACATCAATATGCTTTGTGCGGGCATGGTATATGGAATTCTTACTCAGGTCCATCGCACTCTGATTGTCACAGAATACCACATATTCTTTCTGTTTCAGACCTAACTCTTGAAGAAACCTCTTCATCCACAACATTTCCTTCCTTGCTTCAACAGCAGCAATATACTTGGCTTCAATAGTGGAGAGAGTAACACACTTCTACAACATGGACTGCCAAGACACAGCTTCCCCTGCAAAAGTGAACAAATACACCGAAGTAGACTTCCTACTATCAAGACATCCTGTCGTATCAGAATCTATATACCCTTCAAGAATCGGTCCCGAGCCACCAAAACTCAAACACTGTTTCGATGTACCCCGCAAATATCTGAAGATCCACTTCACTGCTTCCCACTGAGCTTTCCCTGGATTTGACAGAAACCTGCTCACAATACCCACAGCATGAGCAATATCTGGCCTGGTGCAAACCATAGCATACATCAAAGACCCAACAGCAGAGGAGTAAGGAATAGAAGACATCTCTTCTTTCTCTTTCTTAGTAACAGGATAAGACTGTTTACTCAATTTAAAGTGTGAGGCAAGAGGTGTGCTAACTGGTTTAGCACTCTTCATGTTGAATTTATCAAGCACCCGTTCAACATACTTTTCTTGTGACAACCACAACTTTCCAGCCTCTCTATCAGGGTAATCTCCATACCCAAAATCTGCTTTGCTGGACCCATGTCTTTCGTTTCAAAAGACTTTGACAACTCCTCTTTAAGCCTTCGAATCATATCTGCATCTTGACCAACAATTAGCATGTCATCAACATAAAGCAGTAAAATAATGAAGTTGCCTCTTGAGAATTTCCTGATATACACGCAATGATCTGTACTTGTTCTCTTGTACCCTTGACCCACCATGAAGGAGTCGAACTTCTTGTACCACTGTCTAGGAGCCTGTTTCAAACCATACAAGCTCTTTCTCAATTTGCAAACCAAGTGCTCTTTACTTTGAACTTCATATCCTTCAGGCTGCTTCATGTAGATCTCCTCTTGCAAGTCACCAAGGAGGAATGCAGTCTTCACATCTAATTGTTCAAGCTCAAGATTCATACTAGCTGCCATACCTAGTACCATTCGAATGGAACTCATCTTCACAACAGGAGTGAAGATCTCATCAAAGTCAATCCCTTTCTTCTGATTGAAGCCTTTCACCACCAAACGAGCTTTATGTTTCACAACTTGATCACCATTGTTTTTCAGCTTGAATACCCACTTGCCTTTAGGAAGATCAACCAGCTCATAGGTTCCATTCTTCTCTAAAGAATTCATCTCTTCATCCATGGTTTTGACCCAATTATCTTTGTCTTCATGAGTCTGCACTTCCTTGTAGCTCTCTGGCTCCTCCTCATCAGTAAGACAAATATATTCAGAACTCGAATACCTTGTAGACGGTCGACGCTCTCTATCAGATCTTCTCAACTGAGGCTCAGCGGCCACTGGTTCGGGGGCTGGCTCCCCCTGCTCAACACCATCTGTACCTAGAGTATCATCAACTGTAACTGGATCAGTATTGTTCTCAAGTTCTGTCCCATCATAAACCCGCTCTTCATATGTGGCACCTGATGAAGATGAAATCGATGTAGTATCAGCAATACCACTAGGAGCACATGTAGTCTTCTCTGACTTGTCAAAATCAGCCATATTCTCATGTTCATGAAACACGACATCTCTGCTTCTCACAGTCCTTTTCTTCACGGGGTCCCATAATCTGTAACTGAACTCCTCATCACCATATCCTACAAATATGCATGGAGTGGCTTTACTGTTAAGCTTGGATCTCTATTCCTTTGGCACATGCATGAAGGCTTTGCATCCAAACACCTTCAAATGA
Source organism: Simmondsia chinensis (assembly GCA_018398585.1). Lineage (NCBI taxonomy): Eukaryota > Viridiplantae > Streptophyta > Magnoliopsida > Caryophyllales > Simmondsiaceae > Simmondsia > Simmondsia chinensis. The sequence goes on along the minus strand of JAGTTD010000002.1, from coordinate 31,910,782 downwards.
GAATAAGAAACATCTTTCCCAGTCCACACTCTCTCTGGAATGTCAAAATTCAAAGGAACTGATGGATCTCTGTTGATGATGTACACAGCAGTATTCACAGCTTCACCCCAAAATGCCTTAGGCAGCTTCGACATTCTGAATAAACATCTGGTTTTCTCCACAATGGTTCTATTCATCCTTTCTACGACACCAATGTGCTAAGGAGTACCTGGTTCTGTTCTTTCATGGCAAATCCCATGCTTCTTACAGTACCTTCTGAAATCTCGATTGACGTACTCTCTCCCATTGTCAGTTCGGAGACACTTCAGCAACATCCCTGTTTGTCTCTCCACCATGGCATGAAACTGCTGAAAGACTTCAAATACCTGACTTTTGAATCTCAACAAAAATATCCAAGTTTTTCGTGAAGCATCATCAATAAAAGTAACAAAATATTGATTTCCTCCTAGAGACTCCACCTCTATAGGACCACATACATCAGAATGTATTAATTCAAGCTTGTTTTGTTTTCGTTTCAACTTTTTACCAAAACTGACTCTATGTTGCTTACCTAGCGAACAGTAATCACAAGGATTCAGTGACTTACCTTCAAGTGAAGGGATGAGGGACGTTTTAGCCAATATCTGCAATCCTTTCTCACTGGCATGAGCTAGTCATTGGTGCCACAAATTCGGTGAAGCATCATCCTCGACTGCGTTCAATTCACCACCACACACTGTCACACGTGTCTTGTATAAAGAACAACAAAGCTGTCATCTGGCTACTATCAGTGACCCCTTGGTAAGCTTCCATTTTCCATCTCCTAGATGATGTGTATAACCTTTTTTGTCCAGAACATTCACAGAAATCAGATTAAGGCGCAATTCAGGAATATGTCGTACATCTTTTAGAGTAACAGTGCAACCAGTACTAGTCTGTACACGGATATCCCCAATCCCAACGATCTTAGCAACACTGTTGTTGCCTATTTTCACAGTACCAAAGTCACCTGCTTTGTACGTAGACAAATATTCTCTCTTGGGTACACAATGATAAGAAGCACCATAATCCACAATCCACTCAACATCAGGATCACTTATATGATTGCACTCACCTTGAGCACAAAGCAATGTTTCATGGTGGTCACTATCATCATCTGTCACTGCAGCTACAGTCTTTTTATTATCTGCCTTATCCTAACTCGTTTCACCTTTTTTATCTTTCTTCAATAGAAAACAATTTCTTTTCAAGTGTCCAGTTTTATGACAATGCCAGCACTCTGGTTTATCTCCCCTGGACTTAGATCTGCCTCTTGACTTACCACGCCCCTTAGGCCCTCTACTCTTACTTTTGCCTCGATTTTCGGTAATAAGTGCTTGTGCAGAATCAGCACCCATCTCTTTTCTTCTCATCTCCTCATTAAACAAGCAATCTTTTATGGTACTCAAAGCCAACTTTCCACCAAGAGCTGAGTTACTAACATTTACCACCAAGGTCTCCCAACTGTCAGGTAGATAACTTAAAAGAAAGAAAGCCTGCAACTCAACATCAAGAGTAAGTTTCATAACATTCAACTGGTTAATAACATCCTGAAATTCATTCAAGTGTTCGGCCATTGATCATCCCTCTTTCAATTTCAAGTTGACTAACTTCTTAATCAGAAAAGCTTTATTTCGTGGGGTCTTTCTCTGATACCGACTCTATAAACTTTTCCATAATGACTCGGCATTAGTCTCTTGTGATATATGGTGAAAAACAGATTTTAATCTTGTTTAAATTCTCAAAACACTTCCGTTAATGTTGATCTTTAGAGAAAACCGAACTTATTATCAACCTAAGTCCAAAACAATTGTTTTAACTTTACAAATTTTAGGTTATCTTTATTAAATCCGGTTTTGTCTTCAACATTAACTTAGTTTATAAACAGATCAGTGAAAAGGGTGGTTTTTAAATTGTGGCTCTAAGATTTAAGTTGAGATTACAAACGATGATAGAAGACATAAACAAAATAAAGAGAGTACACACGATTTTAACGTGGTTTGGTCCTAACTGACCTACTCCACGACCCCCTACCACTAGAGAGATCTATTTTATTAATTTTTACAAACCATATTACGAATTACAAGGCAATTTTCACCAATAACCTAAGCTATTAAATTACAACCCTTCCTAAAACCAATATTTACAAACCAAATAGGCCGCTAGTCTCACGATCCCAAGTCCGACCTTTGGACTAGCCTTCGTGGTTTCCGGCTCCTAGCGAGTCTACTTCTTATTGGGGTGGATTTTGTCACTGAAACCCTCTAAACAAAACCCCAAAAAACACCTTGAAAATGGAAAGAGGGTGATCGGTTCATTTGGGAGAGAGGAGAGGAGGAGAGAGAAACGGATACCCAGAAAAACCCCCAAAAAATGCTGCTACTTATTTCTCTCCCCTTTAACCCCCTTTTTAAAGCAAGAAAATAAATCATGTGTAAGCAATCCGGGCCTTTGGTTTTGCCACCCAAATCAAGGGCCAAGATGAAGCCTTCAATACAGCCAATCAGAGTCGGACACGTGTCCATCTTGAGCAGGAAAAATGCAACGGGTAAAAGCTTACACAGGAAGCTGAACCAGGTTTTTAATATATATATATATATATATATATATATATATATATATATATATATATATATATATATATATGTATTAATAAATTCAAATTTTAAACTATAAAATTTATTTTATTTTATTTTACCTTAATTTAAAAACAGTTCAAATTATTTTTAACAAAAAAATATAAGTTGTAACATTAATAACTTAGATCTCATGCCTTGTTTCGGGATATAGTTTAGACTATATAGGAACCAATTTCTAACACACACACACACACACACATTGATACAGTATAAAAAGTTATTAGGTAATTACTTAGAAAAAATAAAATATACTTATTTCCTTTTCTGTTATAACTACCAGTAGCTGCTGCAGGGCCAAGGCTGGCGTGTGTGCTGGGAGGATTTGGCTTATAAAATGCAGTGTAAATTGTAAAGAGAAGGTCATTCAATGAAATATATTTGCTTCCTTCTCCCCCTTACTTTTGAACTCTGTCTCTCTATCTACTTTTTCTGTAAAAATCCCTCAATCTCTCTTGCATTGCATCATTGGTATCAGAGCATTCGACCTCTGACCTGTGGTGTGATTATTCCATGGCTGACAATACCAGATCAGTAACCGAAATTAGAAGAGTTGAGGAAATCCTCACTGCACAGATACAAGCCGCAAATGAGAGGATGGATCGAACCTCAGTCGATCTCCAGGCAGCCATTGTTCAATCCAAGCAACGATCTTCAGCTGAATTACAAGCCGCAATCCTATCACTTAGAGAATGGATGACAGGAATCGTATTGCAGCAAGGCAGAAATACTGATAGGAACTCCACAGCGGCAGAGGTGCAGGATCAGATGGCTCAGAACATTGTCGGTCAGGACCAGCAGCAAAATCGACCAGTGGGTAGCAATACTTACTCCTCTAGATTAACAAAAATTGAGTTCCCTCTATTTTTTGGGGAGAACTTAAATGAATGGCTATATCTAAGTGATCAATTTTTCACCATCGACAATAGTCTTGTTAATGATAAATTAAGATCAGCCACGATGCACCTAAGGGGGTTAGCTTTACAAGGGCATCAACGACTAATGAGAACTAGATATACTGAATTCCTACCCAGCTGGGAGGAGTACGTGCAAGCTTTAAAAAATAGGTTCGGGAATCCTTATGAAGACCCGGTGTCAGAACTGATGAATCTAAGGCAAGAGGGCACGGTTGCAGATTATCTAGCAAAATTTGATGCCATAGCTGTTAGAGTCGATCTTAATGAAACCCAACTTGTGAGCTGTATGTTAACTGGATTAAGAAAAGACATTGAGATGGATGTTCGAGCTAGCCAACCTCATAATTTGCAACAAGCCGTATGTTTAGCTAAGCTAGCGGAAGCTAAGATAGAAGCCCTGTCAAAACAATTCAGATCAAACCGACCTGCCATCCTTCCCACTTCTGTGAACACAGGGCCTCATCTTGGTCACAACTGAGGAGGGCAAGGGAGGTAGAATGCTTGGAGAGCAGGGGTTGGTCCATCAGGTGCAGGCAAGGGCTATAAGATAATGAACATAACTGATTTGCAAGAAAGACGAGCTAAGGGACTATGTTATTTCTGTGACGAGAGGTTTGAACCAGGTCATATGTGCAAACTGAAAGCTCCACAACTCTTTGTTATTGATGCAGATGATGACATAGGAGCGGAGCCTCCAGATACTGCTGAGGAGGTGACAGAAGATGAAGTTGAATGGGAAAATGCTGCCCAAATCTCTCTCCATGCTCTTTCAGGCGACCAGCATTACCAGATATTGCAGGTGACTGGAATCAGTGGGAAAAAACCTCTGCACATACCGGTGGATTCCGGATCCACACAAAATTTCCTTGATGCTGCAGTTGCATCAAAGCTGGGCATCACTCTGATGACAACAACACCTCAAGGTATAACGGTGGCTGATGGGAATAGACTGATGTGCAACACCAAGTGCGAAGGATTAGTTTGGAGGATGCAAGGACACACATACCGTGCTGATTTGATGTTGATACCTTTAGGTGGGTGTGATATGGTTTTGGGAGTGGAATGGCTATCCACTTTAGGGGACATCAAGTGTAACTTCAAGGACTTAACCATGGAATTTTGTGTTCAGAATTAGAAAAGGGAGTTACAAGGAAACACGGTGAAGAGCTGCAGAGTGGTAGGAATAAGAGCTATAAGCAGGGCACTGCAGGATACATCGTTTATAGCTTTACTGCAACTTAATTCCGGTAATGAAGAGCAGAGCAATTCTACACTGGCAGCAGCAAAATCAGCCTCTGTATCAGCTCCATCAGCCGCAATTCCAGCTAAAATTCGAGCTCTCTTACAGCAGTATGAAGAAGTGTTTCAAGAGCCATAGCAGTTACCTCCATCCAGACCCCACTTTGACCACAGGATTCACTTGAAGGAGGGTACGTAGGCCATCAACCAGAGACCGTACAGGTACCCAGCTTTGCAGAAAAACGTTATTGAGGAGATGACTCAAGAATTGCTGAGTAAGGGATACATTCAACATAGTGTAAGTCCATATGCTTCAGCCGTTGTTTTGGTTAAGAAAAAAGATGGAGGGTGGCGTATGTGTGTGGATTACCGCAAACTAAATCAAGCTACCACCAGACAAGTTCCCCATACCCTTGGTTGGAGAGCTCCTTGACGAATTAGGAGGAGCTACCATCTTCTCCAAGATAGACCTCAGGTCTGGTTATTATCAGATCAGGATGTGCCTAAATGATGTCCCAAAGACAGCCTTCCGAACACATGTGGGGCATTACGAATTCAGGGTGATGCCATTTGGACTCACTAATGCTCCTTCTACCTTCCAATCGCTCATGAATTCCATATTTGCTCCTTTTTTGAGGAAGTTTGTGTTGGTCTTCTTCGATGACATATTAATCTACAGCCCTTCTGTAGAAGAACATGTGAAGCACCTGAACTTAGTCTTTAATCTACTGCAACAACACCAGCTTCTTGCAAAGGAGAACAAATGCCTGTTTGCTGCTGCTCAAATTGAATATCTGGGCCATCTGATTTCATCCAAGGGCATCATGACTGATCCAAGGAAGGTGGAAGCAGTCACCAATTGGCCAGTACCCAACAACCTCAAACAGCTAAGGGGATTCTTGGGGTTAACAGGGTACTATAGGAGATTCATTCGGGGGTATGGTAAAATATCCAGACCTCTGACTGTTCTCTTAAAAAAGGATCAATGGGGGTGGAATGAAGCAGCTCAGCTAGCTTTCGAAGCATTAAAAGAGGCTCTTGTTTCAGCTCCAGTGTTGGCACTACCGGATTTCTCAAAACAATTCACAGTTGAGACAGACGCATGTAATGTGGGTATTGGGGCTGTTTTACTGCAGGAGCAGCACCCTTTGTCATTTATCAGCAAACATCTCAGCCCCAAGCAGCAATTATTATCAGTGTACGAGAAAGAGCTTCTATCGGTGGTGCATGCTGTCCGGAAATGGCACCAATATCTAATTAGCAACACATTTGTGATTAGAACTGACCAAAGGAGTCTAAAATACCTGCTAGAACAGAAAATCAGCACCCACTTCCAGCAAGTTTGGCTCTCTAAACTCCTCGGCTTCAGCTACAGTATCGAGTACAAGAGGGGCAAGGAAAACATTGCGGCAGACGCTCTATCCAGACTCGCTAGCGAAAATGTAGTTTGCATGATGCTTACATCAGTAGAAAGCAATCTGTATCAACTCTTACAGCTAGCCTGGCAGTCTGATCCCGACCTGCAGAAGCTCATTCAACAGTTGCAGCAGCAGCCTCAAAATCACCCCCGGTATACATGGCAGCAAGAACAACTCAAGAGGAATGGCAAGTTGGTAGTTGGGAACGATATTGAATTAAGGAGGAAGATATTACAGTGGCTTCATGAATCACCTAGTGGGGGACACTCCGGAAGGGATGCAACATTACAAAGGGTGAAATCCATCTTCTATTGGAAGGGAATGAGCCGGACAGTCAGAGACTTCGTTAAGAATTGCTTGATTTGCCAAGCTTGCAAATATGACAATTAAGCATACCCGGGCTTAATTCAACCACTTCCCATACCTCAGACAGTATGGACAGATATATCCATGGACTTTATCGAAGGACTTCCGAAGTCTTTTGGTAAAGATGTCATTCTCGTAGTAGTTGATAGACTCAGCAAGGCAGCCCACTTTATTGCGCTAACTCATCCTTATACAGCTTTAGGGGTGGCGCAAGCTTATATGGACAATGTGTACAAACTTCATGGGCTCCCAAGCCCCATAGTTAGTGACCGGGATACAGTTTTTCAGAGTGATTTCTGGCAAGCGTTATTCTCCATTCAGGGGGTTGATCTTCACTTGTCAACAGCTTATCATCCCCAGACGGACGGGCAAACCGAGGTGGTTAACCGGGGACTTGAAACGTGCTTGAGGTGCATGTGTAGTTCACACCCCTCACATTGGGCGAGATGGCTCCCTTTAGCCGAATGGTGGTACAACACCACTTGGCACTCATCTACTCAAAAAACACCTTACGAGGTTGTGTATGGTCAACCACCACCTTTACATCTGCCTTATTTAGCAGGAGAAAGTGAGGTTGAAGCCGTGGACTGAAGCTTACAGCTAAGGGAGGAAATGATCAACACACTAAAATTTCATCTGAAACGTGCTCAGAATAGAATGACTCAGATAGCTAACCGAAGGAGATCTGATAGGAATTTCAGCGTGGGAGATTGGGTTTACTTGAAACTCCTTCCGTATAGACAAATAACATTGGCTTATCGCAGCAACAATAAGTTATCACCAAAGTATTATGGTCCATTTCAGGTTATAAGCACGGTGGGCAGGGTTGCATACAAGCTTGCTTTACCTCCTTCAGCCAGAATTCACGATGTGTTCCACGTCTCGCAGCTGAAGAAGCATCATGGACCTGTACCCCCACAGCCGGTGGCCATACCTGATGATTGGGAACACCTACCCCGCAAGCAACCAGAGGCAATATTAGACATGAAGATGGTTAGGAGAGGACATCGGGCGGCTACTAAGGTCCTCATCAAATGGTTGAGATTTCCTACAGAAGAGGCTACTTGGGAATTCCTACACGATTTACAGCTGAAATTTCCCGATTTCCACCCTTGAGGACAAGGGTGTTTTTTTGGAGGGGGAAATTATGATACAGTATAAAAAGTTATTAGGTAATTACGTAGAAAAAATAAAATATACTTATTTCCTTTTCTGTTATAACTACCAGTAGCTGCTGTAGGGCCAAGGCTGGCGTGTGTGCTGGGAGGATTTGGCTTATAAAATGCAGTGTAAATTGTAAAGAGAAGGTCATTCAATGAAATATATTTGCTTCCTTCTCCCCCTTACTTCTGAACTCTGTCTCTCTATCTAATTTTTCTGTAAAAATCCCTCAATCTCTCTTGCATTGCATCACACACACACACACACGCACACACACACGCACACATATATATATACTTACATAACTATGTGTATTTAGATCTACGGGTAGAGATTTGGCACCAATTATTTTGTGTTACATCATGTAATGTGCATTACACCATTGGAATTGCGCTCAATATACTAATTACAATGATTTTACTCGCAGTAGCATAGAAATTGTCCCAGAAAAAATGATTTGCACTTGCTTAGTTATTTGTATTATCAACATTTCGCGGTTTCTACTCACGTCTGTAATATTTTTGTATTTTCCCTATCGGTAATTCTTTTTTTTTCTGCTACATTTGAAGTTGGAAAATGAAAGCAAATAATATACAAAAAATTTATCCATATTTATTGACGATCATGATAGAAAATGATCAAAAGGAGCGCGTGAATTGTATAAATGAGGCTAGCATTTTAGTACTCTTGTACTGTTTGATTGTCAACATAGAAAGATTTTTTTTATACAATAAAGTATTTGGATAAGAGTTTAAAATTCAATTTATCTATTATACTCATAAAAAAATGGCTTTAATAATATAAATTAACTAATAATAATAGGTAGAAAAGAATTGTAATAATGACACGCCATTATAGTGGAGGATGGTGAGTGTAGCGAGACAATAGAATAAAAGGGGTGGTCATAGATGCCGGTGGTTATAAAAAGTAAAAGTAGGCCATAGTCTTGAAAATTTAATATTAATATAGCCTTTTTAAAATATTTTTCTGAAATAAGTTATACAAAAAGATTCGGTTTTGCATCATTTTTCCTTTGATATAAAAATAACTTTTTTGTTCTTCTATTTCAATTGTGAAAAAGATGTAAAAAAACAAAAAAAAAAAAAAAATTTTCTTTTCTATCAAATAAACGAAAACCTTACATTTAATTAGAACCAACATTTTAAACTATCAGTTTAGGGGCTGTTTAGGATTGCTATAAAAAAACTATTTTTTTCATAAATACATTTTCACTACAACAAAAAAGGGTAATTCTCGGTGCTTTTTTTTTGAATTCTCGGCGCAAAAAAACGCCGAGAATTTCATTATCGGCTCTTAGGACAAGCGCCGAGAAAGAAAACGCCGAGAAATAAAAGCGCCGAGAATCTCAGCGCTTATAAACGCCGAGAATATATCTTTTAGGTGTTTTTACCTTTTTGACCAAATTTCTCTTTTCCAATTGCACGACCCCCAGACTTTAACAAGTATTTACCCATACTTGAACCATTATCATCATTTCTTTTAGTTCTATTAAAAATAGTCGTAGCGCCTTCTAAGTATCTAGAACAAAATGTAATAGTCTCCTCCATGATGTAGCCTTCAGCAATGGACCCTTCTGGCCGCGGCTGGTTACTTATGTATGCTTTCAAATGGGACAAATACCTTTATTACATAAATATAAATAACACGTGAGATCAATTACTGGATGCCAAATATGAGAGATAAAAGTAAATGAAGCATTATCGGCTAACCTTTCAATCGGATACATCCATCTATAGCGAACAGGCCCACCAAGCTTAGCCTCCTCTACTAAATGAATTAGTAGATGAACCATGACTGTGAAAAATGTAGGTAGAAATTCCATCTCCATCTCACAAAGTGTAAGAATAATGTTCGATTGTTGAAGATCGAGCATATTTGGGTCGAGGGTCGTAGAACACAAGTATTTGAAAAAGGAGGACAAGTCTGAAAGCAACTCAATGACTTGTGTGGCCTTGGATGCTCGTAAAGCTACAGGAAGAATATCTTGCATAAGAACATGGTTGTCATGACTCTTAAGGTTTAAGAGTTTTCTTTGTTTCAACTTCACACATCTAGAGATGTTAGATCCATATCCATCTGGGACCCTAAGTTTCTGTAGAACTCTTAGAAACCGTTCTTTATCATTTGAAGACATAGAGTAAGAAGCTGGAGGCATGTACGGATCTCTATTAGGACGAGGTTGTAGCCAAAGATGTGGCTTTATGTTCCTTTCTTCAAGGACCCTTCTTGCCTTTTCATCATCTCTAGTCTTTCTCTCCATATGTAATAGTGTCCCTAGAACATTATCACACACATTTTTCTCTATGTGCATGACATCTAGATTATGTCGAAGGAGATTGTACTCCCAATATGGCAAGTCAAAAAATATGCTTTTTTTCTTCCAAAGCACTTCCTCATTGTCCACTCTTTCTATTGAACTGTCTATGTGGTGCCTTTCTCTTTTCTTCTTACTAGTCTTTTGGGTTTTTCTGTACTTGTAACAAACTTGTTCTTGTGCTTACAAGATATCAGTCCCTGATGCCGGAGTAGGAGCACAAGCATACTCCATTGTCCCATCAAATAATTGACTCTGAGATCGAAAAGGGTGATTATTAGGTAACCATTTACGGTGTCCATTATAGCAAATCTTGCCCCCCAAACTTATAAGAATGTGTATGTTCAGTGCAATAAGGACAAGCTGTGTAGCCCTTTGTACTCCAACCAGACAACATAGCATATGCAGGAAAGTCATTGATAGTCCACATTATAGCCCCTTGCATCCTAAAGTTTTGTCCACTGTAGGCATCATATGCATCAATACCTTTCCGTAACAATTTCAACTCATGCAGCAATGGTTGTAGGTACACATCAATGTCAAGTCCAGGGCCCGATTTTCCAGGAATAATTGAAGAAAGAATGAATGACGATTGCTTCATACATAGCCATGGGGGCAAGTTGTACGGGATCAACACCACTGGCCATGTACTATAAGTAGTATTCATAAGACGGTACGGATTGAAGCCGTCACTAGCAAGACCAAGCCTAACACTACGAGGATCTGAAGAAAACTCCGGATACCGAGCATCAAATTTCGTCCAAGCTAAGCCATCTGCAGGATGCCTTAATTTCCCATCCTTCAAACGGTCTATCTCATGCCATCTCATATCTGCGGCTGTTTTAGATGACATGTATAATCTTTTGAGCCTTGAAATCAAAGAAAAATACCGCATAACCTTAGCGGGCTCTCCTTTCTTGGTTGACATAGTTTCATCACTACAACTGTCATCTTCCTTACCCTTAACTGTCTTCCATCTTGAGGTACCGCATGTATGACAACTTTCTTTTTCAGACATTTCACCCCAATATAATATACAATTATTTGGACAAGCATGAATCTTTTCATATCCAAGACCCAACTCATTGATCATTTTCTGAGCTTCATAATAAGATGATGGAAATACCATAATTTGGGGAAATGAATCAACAAGAAGTCTTAGCAATATCGTGAAGGACTCAGCAGACCAACTATGCATACATTTTAAGTGAAACAAGTGCAAAAGAAATGACGATTTGGAGAATGCGCTACAGCCTGGATATAGTTCTTCATTAGAAGCTTCCAATATCTTCTTATACTTGGTTTTCTCCTCAGGAGATTGGTTGGGTTGTTCAAGAGGAACTTGGTCCGACCAATCATGTTCATCAGACAAATGGGGTTAACTTGTGGAGGGAGGAATATCAACTCCGATACTTTCTCGTAGTAATCCACCAATATCATCTCAACCTATGGCCCTTCCCTCATTATTATTGGTAGATGTTTGACTATTGCATCTCAATTGTTGAACAATATCTTCTTTTCCATGAAAAATCCATTTCTTATACTTTGGCCAAAAACCCTTAAAAAGGATATGATATTCCACATCTTCTAATGAGAACCATTTGGCTACTTTGCATTTATTACATGGACATCGAGTTTTTCCTTCTATAAGTTTTTCTTTAGCCAACTTAATGAATTCAATGACACCATCAATATAAGCTTGACTAATCCTTGGTTGCGTGATCCAACTCGTATCCATATCTCTAAATATTAAGTAGTGCAATCAAATTACCCAAAAATTGAAAAAAGATAGAGTTCATAAGACAAATATTTAATCAACCAATCAAAATATATACAAATACAAAAACAAATAATTAATGGGACTTAGGAGAAGTTAGAAATTAAAGTAAGATACATGAGTTCCTTATAATCAATTTTAATCCTCTAATGTGAAGGATCCATCTAAACAAGAGATATAGCTACAAAGTTTTATTTTTCCAAATTGAAAAATTATGAAATCGATATCTAATCTCCCTGACATTAACAAATTGAATTCACAAGCGCCACCAACACATAATTTTAAACATCAATCAAACATAGTAACACAAGAATTTCGTCAAAACAACAATCTTTTGTATTAATCAATTCAAATGATGAGATGCAACGATAGAATCATTCGAACTATAGCATTAAGGATGCGCATGAAGCAGGGAAAAGTGTGAAACGGCGATAATACAAAACTATAATACAACTACTTTAACCAACTCAAATGATATAACACTTGTAGAAGAATAAGCAGTCCAATAAAAATAAAAACCGAAACTAGGGCAAGGACATCACATACTAACAGCAAAGCAAGAGCAACTGTGAAATCGGAAGGTGACGGTGAGAGGCGAACGCCAGCGGTGACGGTGAGAGGCGACGCGGTTGGAAATCGGGTGGTGAGGGTGAGAGACGAACGTGGTGGCGAGGGTGAGGGTGAGAGACGAGGGTGAGAGACAAGGGTTAGGGTTTGCGGGAGGTGAGGGTGAGAGACGACGGTGAGAGCGCGAGCAAATGAGGGTTAGGATTTGTTTGGGGGTATATATATACCCGACGAGATTCTCAGCGCTTATAAACGCCGATATTTTTTGCGTCGTTTAAAATCGCCGAGAATTTTTGACGCTTTGTCTCGACGCATTTAAACGCCGAGATTTCTCGACGTTTGTATAAACGCCAATAATTATGCGCCGAGAATTACCCTTTTTTGTTGTAGTATTTGTAAAAGCACTTTTATAAAAAATGTTGTTTCAAATAAGCAATTTGTATTTGGCCAACAAGTAAAGAAGCATTTATGGTATTATTATAAGTGTTTGGCCAATGTTGAAAAAAGTGCTTTTTTATATCAAATTACTAGAAAAAACACTAACAAATTCTTTTGTAGTTGAAAAACTCACCCATAACCATTATAAATATTTAATATTTTTTTTAAATATTTAAAATATTTTCTCAATATTTTAAAAATATTTTATTTTTTAAGAAAATTAAAATACTTTTAAATATTTTAAAATATTTTTTTCAAATATTTAAAATATTTTCTAAATATCATAAATATATTATTAATTGTTAAAATATTGTTTTTTGTATTTAATATATTTTTTAAAATATATAAACTATTTCTAAAATATATAAATTATTTTTTAAATATATTAATAAATTTTAGGGAACCTGAAATAAACTTTCTCAATTGTTTAGTTTTTGCTTTTGCTTCTGATTAAAAATATAAGCACCGAATTTGTTTTTTCTGCTTAGCTGCTTCTGCTTTTAATAAACAGTGCACTTATTTGTGTTTGCAAAACACCTTTGAAATCTCAAAAAAATATTTTTTCAGAAAAAATACTTATTTTTTAGAATTAAGCAATGCCAAACAAGCACTTAGTCTGCCTATGGTTAAGTTTGGGAACCTTGGCATATCTCTGCAAGTACAATGGGGATAAACTATAATATATACAAGGAAAATATTTTGTATATACAATTTAATAATTTATTCAAAAAAAACACGATACATATGACCCAAATGACTAAATCATAAAAAGTATGACGAGGACAACAACAACAGTTCCAGTGCTACAAAGGCTCCAGCAAAAACAGGGTCTGGGAAGTGGATATACACAGCCTTCCCCCTTGGGGTACTACCCTGAAGAGAAGTCGTTTCCGAGGACTCCCAACCTGAAGAACGTGTCCTCATAGAAGTGTATAGCCTGAAAGTATGAGTGCAACATAGAATTAGAATAAAAAAAAACACAAGACACAAGCTAAGCGATATCAAGTAAAACTCAGGAAGATCACTGCAAGCCCGTAAGTACACAAGTGTCCAAGTATACCAAGAAAAATAATATGACATAATTATATTTCCGTATTCTAGTTTTTAAATATAGTTATATACAAAGTTAAGCATACTTGGACTAGAACATCAAGATAGGTGACCTCCTAGGAAGTCCTCACCTTCAGGTTGGGGGTAATTGGAAACAGCCTCTCTAGACCCTGAAGGGAGAAGGCTGCGTACATCCGTTCTCCCAGATCCTGCTTACGTGGGAGCTCTTGAGGCATTGGGTATGTTGCTTATTGCACAAAGGCCTACAAGACCAATGCAATATCACTAGGTTCGGATATTGACACAGGAAACAAAAATAAAGATTAAATACCAACAAATATTAGAAAATCAGAGTTAATAGTAGCAACCTACATTTTCTTTTGTTAATTAGCGACAGAGTCGCAGTACAAAGTGAGCAATTCAACCAAGCAATGAATACATGATCTGGCATAAACAGCAACCACTGACTAATTGTTGGTTAATTTTGATATCGTTTATGCATCTAATAACCTCCTCGATTTTGTACAACACGTTATTACCCTACTAGGTGCCAACCCAAAATACCAACCGCATTGAAATGCGCCAAAAATAGTCATCATCTAATGTTAGCATGTTTTGTGGTTGCCTTATAATGTATGGCCAAATTTGAAATGAGTACAGGGTAAACCAAGTTGGAACCAAAATGTGAATGACCCCACCCAATTATTGTTGGAAATATAGGACAACGTATGGTCAACTTGGGAAAACTTAGGACGAATAGAAAATGCAAAGAAATGGAAAGAGATTATTGCGCCGTGGAATACCACTACCTTATAGCCAAGCACCGATACACACTGGCCTTTAACAATCGAGTCCCAAAGGTTAACGGGGAGAAGGCATCACCCGGGTACATGAGGGCTACAGTATGAAACTGCCTCGAAAAATTGCCAATAAAAAAAAGGCAAAGGACAACAGAGTAGAAGAGAGAGAGAAGAACTGATTCTTATTGGGTGTTGAGAATGATCTAATAGACCCCTTTTATAGGCAAATGGAGAGAGCATCAGATTTAATGGCCAGAATTCAAAAAATCTATTACTAACCTAACCTTATGGCTATATTACCTAGCCAGTTATGATATCATTAATCCAGTTGTTAGCATATGGTTCCTGTATATACTAACCATGACAAATTATAAGCTAAAGTGTCAACCCTAGGCTAAATCAAGTCAAAACACAATGTTTAATCAAGTTAAATAAACCTGACTCATATAATGGCACATATGGTAAATAATGTAAAATCTAGGGCTACTGATAAGTCAAAATTAAGTTTCATAGTTTTAACCTATAATTCCCAATGTGCCCCTGCCTTGCCTTCTGCCGCGCCTGCCCACTCCGTCTTTTTCGTGTGCCCCTGTACTAGCTATGCCATTAGCTTCTTTGAGAAGCTCTATACTCGTTTGAGGCTATTTTGAATGGAGGGTGAAGATCTTGCCATGTGTATCCATCGTAGCGGTGCAAATTGTGTGTATTTATGCTCATTTCAGCCATTGATTTGTCTACTTTGAACGGCTATGATGACCAGCACATGGATTAAGCCCTTTGCTTATAAAAGAGGTTGTTATGGTCACTGTTGCTCCCTTCGTCATTTTCCCCCCTTCCAAACCGGTGAGCTCCATTGCCAGGGTTTTCTCCGAGCTTCCTCCCGTGATGCTTCCAAAACTAATCGTTGTGTAATCCCTGGGAGCTAATCAAGATTGACTTGATGGCAACTATGGTGATTACAATTATAGCTGGAGTCTGGTGTAACTTCTTACTCTTTCTTGAGGTTTTGTTCTTAAGAGTTTTGAAAGGATAGTTTATGTAATTTGTAGCCTAGGATGTTAGATGGCTTGTAATTTGTAAGCAATTTGATATCTAATAATATAAGCAGGCCTCTTTAGTGGTAGGGGGATCGTGGTTATAAGCTATTTAGGGCTGAACCACGTAAATTCTGTTTTGTTGCTTTTGTTTTTCATTTAATTTACTTCTTCTATCATTGTTTGTAGCTTGATCTTAGATTTAGGCGAGAAATACATCTTTCAAAAATGGTTTTACATGATCTAAAACCTAACACCAGCAAATGACTAAGGATATTGTGGCATGTTTATTCCTCCAACAACTAGTTAAATTCCAACATATAATTTAGAAAAATATCAATCGGATGCAAAACATACCCGTCCCTTGACACGGATGCTTGTGGTCCACCCTAGCTCCAACGAGTGCTAAACAACTTAGCAAGCATAGTGGATACTAGGATATTTATACATAATTTAGTGTTCTCCCCAATTCGATTTGGGACACAATAAATGAGGAAAAATTTTAGGCTGGAATTTTAATGTGGGACTAGTAATTGCACAATACTTAAATAAAATGGGTTATTTTAGGCAAGCTCTTTTCTCCATCTTCCTCCAATATGGGATGAAGTCTTGGAAGAGTAACTTAGGAAAGTTCTAAGTCTTTTCTTTCAATGTTGGATAAGGAATAAAAGGAAGACCTAAAGCCACCCAACTCAAATTTTTGAAGCATATTTCTAACAATTACTTGTATGTTTTTAGTCTTTTGTTTTATTTGACTTCGATCTGTAACTAACTTGGATCCTACCAATGTGTGTGTGTGTGTTTTTTTTTAACATAAGAAAAATCCTCTAACTAAGGGTGAGAGATGAGGTAAAATTTGGACCACACATTGGGTTAAGAAGGAATATATATATATATGGCATAATTTTTATGAGAGGGTGAGAGTGTGAGAGGGGCGAACCTTAGCCGTTCATTGTAATAAAAAATTTAAAAATTATCCCCACCCCCTCCCACAATCCTCTATTTCTCTCTCTCTCTCACCCCACAACCCGCTACCACCGCCAATCAACACTGCTGCCCCTGCCCGCCCGCCACCACCGCCCCCCATCCACCTCCTTTTATCCGCCTTGCCACCCCTCTTTTTTCTCTCAATTCTATTACTTCTTTCTCTCTCCCACTATTCCTTCACCTCCCCCCCCCCCCCCCCCTCTCTCTTGTTTTCTCTTTCTTCCAATGCCCCTATTGGAAGAGAGAGAAAAGAAGAGGCGGAAGCAGCGAATGGCGAGATGAAGGGATATGGGAGGATGGGTATTGGAAGAGAGAGAAAGAGAAGTGGCTGCCACGGCGGCGGGTAGTGAGGGTTAAGGGATATAGAGTGGGAGAGAAAAGGGTATTGGAAGAGAGAGAAAAAGGAGGGACGATGATGGCGGTGGACGGTGGGGCGAGTAAGAGAAATGAAGGGTTGGGGAGAAGGGAGGGAGGGAAGAGAGAGGTGGGGTTTTTTTTTTTTTTTTTTTTTTGGTACCTTATAAAAAAAGTGGGCAATCTTAGCCATCAATTGTAATAGATGGCCATCGCTTCTTTCACCCTCTCATAAGAATTGATACATATATATGTGTGTGTGTGTGTGTGTGTGTATGTGTGTGTGTGTGTATATATATATATATATATATATTATCACTTAGATAACATGAGATTTGACCATTTATTATCTAGGTATTTTGACATTTTAAAATATATAAAGGGGCACCTTAAGATTTCAAAATTTTATCACTTAAGTACCCTGAATTTTTTAAATGTTATCATTCAGGTAGCCTTCTTCAAAAATCCATAGATTTTTGTTACAAAATGCTAAAGTGAAACATAATTCCGATAATATATAAGTATATTCATTAGAATTGATATTTTTTTTGTCAAAAATGTTGATATGACATATAATTTTGGCAATATATAGGTGGTTTACGTCCAAATTCAATGAATTTTTTTATCATAATTCATTGAATTTTTGCTGAAAATATTGACATAACTTATATATATTATTGTAATCATGCACTACATTAGCATCTTTTGTATAAAATTGGTTTAATTCTCACAAAAATTCATCAAATTCTAACATATGGTACTTAAGTGATAAAATATTCAAACCTCATGGTATGTCATTGTTTGAAATGTCATGGCACCTAGGTGATAAATGGTTAAAACTTAGGGTACCTAAGTAATAATTTATCTATATATATAAGTGGACTCAACTTGAGTGGTAGTTGAGTTATGAGCAATGCAGGGTAGTACTCTTCAAACTCCTTACCTCGAATGCTTAAGAGATGAGAACTGAAAGGGAGATAGGTTTGAGAGCTTATCCGCTTATCTTGAGCCCGATTCAATTAGGTGCTAGGCTTAATTGCATTGACTTATTAAAACTTAAAACAAATAAAATTTAACAAGAAAAAGATGAAATGAACCAAATTGAGTCACCAATCCAAGATCTACTCATTTAAGCTCAAGGATTGGCAAATAAAATCTTGGAACAATAGCACAAGTTAAGTTCACTTAAGGGCCTTGAGCTCAAGCATCTATCCTTTAGTAACATTACCCTTGAGTGCTTACTTTCTTTGGACTATTTTTTTAATCGTGTGCCTCATTAATCAAAACAACAACCTTTTCCAACTTGTCATTTTACTAGGTGAAAAAATGCTCCCTTTTATCCATTACAATAGTTTCAAAATATCACAATGGATAAAAAGACAACTTAACTTCCAATGGTTGAGATACTCGAGGAGGTGGAACAGAGGTGAAACTATACTCATTTTCAAAGTTTATTTATACTGAAGTTGGCTCTATGGTAGCTTTCAATGTTGCACTGTACACCTTTCCTGAATGTGTAATTATTATAGATTTCCTCATTTCAAACCCTAGCATTTGCTATTTGTATCGTCTCAATTCATATCTTTGTTCCTCTTAAATCAAAATCTATCATCAATGGCCCAAGTTTCTCATTGTATCTCTCCCTCAATTGCACATAGAATCGACACAATTGAGTCATAGAGGCGCTTGATCCAAACAAACTCTACCATGATTGTAGACTAGCTTCAAGTTGTGGCAGATACACCTTCCCTCTAGAGGCCTTTCTCTTTTTCTAAGGACGGGAATTCTTCTTCGAGTCCTTAAGTTTTCATGATGAGTCCCCTCTTGAACTTTAGCTTGGGTCAAGGATAGGAACTCTTCCAATCCAGGGTGCTCCCGAACAATCCAGAGGCACCTCTAATTCGTTCTTTCCCTTTGGTTTGAGAGGTTTGGAGCTTGCATCTACAAGAACTCCCCCCTTCCTTTCAGAAGATGGATGTTAATAGGGTCGAGTACATTATTGGTTCAAGTCCCTCAAGCCCAGGCTTTGGAGAAAAATAGCGGACAGTTAGGGCCTGTTTGATAATAGAGAATTCTCCTACTTTCTAGGAAAATTTTCCTAGAAAATTGAAAAAGATGTTCAACAATCCAACTTTCTAATTGGAGAAGTTGGAAAACAGTTTTCTAATTTTCCTTATTCTTTCACAAATTTTTCTAAATTTTTTTCATAAAATAGGAACTTTGTTTTTCAACTCCTCCCTGCCCCGCCCTACAAGGACTCCCCCCTTCTAGAAGATGGACGTTAATAGGGTTGAGTACATTATTGGTTCAAGTCCCTTAAGCCCAGGCTTTGGAGAAAAATAGTGTACAGCTAAGGTGTACTTAATAACAGAGAATTCATCAGTTTTTAGGAAAATCTTCCTGAAAAATTGGAAAAGGTATTCAACAATCCAATTTTTTAATTGGAGAAGTTGGAAAACAGTTTTTCAATTTTCCTTATTATTTCATAAATTTTTTTAAATTTTCTTCATAAAATAGGAACCTTATTTTTCACCTCCTCCCAACCCCCCCGCCCCAAAAAAAAAAAAAATTCCTCCTCCTGCTTCTCTTACATCTCTTTTTCTCAAGTATGTTTGGACTATATTTGTAATTTATTTCAATAAATTACTCTTTTTTCTTAGTGTTTGACTAATTTATTATTTGTCCAAAAAAAAAAGGACTAATTTATGGATAGGGATAAAAATAGGGCAGGGCGAGTACAAGGGTGCCACCTCGATACGCATACCTGCCATCCAAATCTAGTATCCATACCTTCCCCATTATCTACCACACATATGTAATGGATACCCGTACCTGCCCTGACGGATGCTACCCATATCCACACCACACTCCACTACTTGCACGTATCAAATGGGTATCTACTACCCCACCACAACTTAGAATTATATTTTGTAATCTAAGTATACTTGATATAGGGGGTAGATGTATGCAGCCTTCCCCCTTCAGGGGGCTACCCTAAAAAGATGCTATTTTCGAGGACCCCAAACCTGAGGAGTATGGTCCACCGCATAGAGTAAGTGACCTAGCAGTAGGAAAGTAACAAATAAGTAGGGCACCCTTGGAGGCACTGGGTTTGTTGCTGTTGTTGTTGTTGTAAGTATACTTGATACATTTTAATGGATAAATTGAGTATATATATCCTTATTTTACATTTAAATTGATTAAATACAAAACGAGACAAACAAAGTGAGGCGAATATGAGGCCGGGATGGCAGACATGGAGGTCGGTAGGGCGAGGCGGGGCAATTACAAGGGGAGTACAACATAATACCTGTAGCAAATATTTGAACTTATAACCTACCTGTATCTAGGGATGGCAATGGGGCAAGTAAAACTCGTTACCCGTGGGTATCCGCCCTGTTTGGGGCCGGTAAGAGTATAAATGAGGCGGGCAACGGGGACGGGTAGGGTATACATGTCAATACCCGTCATGGGTATGGGGCAGGTATGAGTATAGGCTTGTCCCCGCCCCACACTCGCATGTACTCGTACCGCCCCGCCTCGTACTCGCATATACCCTCCTCGTAATCACATATTGAAGTTATCCGTTGTGTTATTTTATATATAATATTTCTTATGCAATTTATAAGTATGAATTTATGGTTATTATTGAAGGAAAAAAGAAAAGAATTTACGAGTAATAATTTGGACATGCATAGGTAACAAGGCGGATACGAAGCGGGTAATGGAAAGGGGCAGGCAGGGCGGGTAGGGGCGGGTAATGGGTACCAGTTGGGTGCCCGTGGGTAATGGGGCGGGTACGGGTATGGGTTTGTACCCATAAAGACGGGCACGGGTACCCACTTCATACCCGTGGCGGGTCATGGGGTGGGTGCGGATATAGGATTTGGGTGGCGGGTACGGGTGTGGAGGAGGCGCCACCTATACCCGCCCCGTCCCGCCCCATTGCCATCCCTACTTGTACCTGCTACCCATCTCACTAGCATCCAGATTTGCCCCAAACGGGGCCTGCAGGTAACGAGTTTTACCCGCCTCATTGCCATCTCTTTTTATGGGTATTACGTAGGTGTATCATTTTTTAACTTTCAAATCACTGACATAATTGTTCAAAATGAATTCTGTAACGCCCCCAAACGTAAATACCGAATAGGCTTACGTTACAGGGCGCTACACGGCAGACTATAACGAATCCCCTCGTCATAGTACGAAGCCTGAATATTTCCAATCTAATTCCTCAAAATTCATAAACCGTTCTTATATAAAACATATACATCAAGTTAACATTTTAATACTAGTAGAGCGGAAGCTTAAAATTACAACAATCTAAATAGTCTCTGATATGCCACTACAAAATTAATTTATTATTTAACTACGCAAAATAAACTAATTCTCAGGATAGTAAGCCGCTTCATCATTCCTTCCTTCAGAAACTTGCCATGGGTTAATAATAAGGAAAATAAACGAATTGGGTGAGCAAACAACACGTTCAGTAAGTATAACACACTCCCTACTCGGATCAGACATGTTATTAAAAATGGATAGGATCCCAACTAAAACCAGTAAAATCAATTTATCTTAAAGAAAATCACGTTAAAGTAGCATAAATCATTAACTTATTTACAAGAGCTTTTTCGATAAAACTTACAGACGCATCGAAAACTACAGCCGGTATTATCCTCGCGACAGGGTCACAGATCGACGTTCACATTTCGCATATTCAAACCGGTTCTAAGTCAACAGATCCGCTAGGATCAAACATAGATTTATGTGTCGGTATTATTCTTGTGGCAGGGTTACAGATCGACTTTCATATTTCACATTTCATATTTCACATTCTATCGTTGATAGACCTCGAGGGGTCAACATAGTTATCTGTAAGCTTTTCTTATAAAAATCTTTCAATTTAAATCACAAGTTCACGACAATTTCTTTCACATAATCACAACTACCAATTCTTTCAAAATTTACACATTTACGCATCAAATCCACGTTTAAATCAATAGATCTCAAATCATAAGAGTAGAAATTTCTTTCAAAATCAACATATACAATTTATGTCAAAGTTCACATATTTCAACATCGACTCAACGTATAAACCAGTATAACTCAAATCACAAAAGTAGAAATCAAGTACAGATGCCTGAACCTATTTTAACAAACTAACAAATTATTCCAATATAAGTCTTATCAAACCATGTAAAGCATATTTTTTTTCATATTTTACAAACAAGTAGGGGGAGTAATATACTTACATTCACTAGCTTTTAATCCAAAGTTTAGCTTTTAAGCCACAAGCTAGGTGGTCGGAGTTGTACCGGCGTGGTTTGTACCAACGAGGTGGTGGCACTGGCGAGGCGAGGAGAGAGAGTCGTGAGTGGTAGAGAGAGAAAACCGAGAGGAGAGAGAGAGTTGTGGGGTGGTTGTGAGGTTCGAAGGGTTGAGGGTTAGGGATATTTATAGACCCCTGGAGGTCGGACGGTACAGTGGTGGTGGGAGGCAGTACTGAGGTCGAGCAGTACCGCGACAGTCCGAGTCGTACCATGGTGGTGATGAGCGGTACCATGGTGGTGGGAGGCGGTAGAGGGGAGCAAAGAAAGGAGGGGAGAGACGCATACCGTGGTGGTGGTGCGCGGTACCATGGTGGTCGACGTCGGTAGGCGCAGCATGGGAGTGGAATGACAGAGACACGGTGAGCAGAGAGAAGACGCGTGAGGGAAAAAGAGAGAAACGTGTACGGAAGAGAGAAAAGAGGAAAGTGTGGGGGTGGGGAAATTTGTCCTTTTGTGTTTTAATTTTATTATTTTCTTTTTTTTTCTTTTCTCGTTATTCTATTTGTTTATTTATTATTATTTTTTTCTTTGTAACCTAATCAAAATAATAGCGAGTTTTAATCTAATTTAAATGCCATAAGTTTTACATATTGTAATACAGAATCTAATTTAATTAGGTTGAATATTACAAATTAAAGTAGTATTATTCAATTTTCGGTTATACGAGTATTATTTATGTATCATTATCAGTTTTAGGAAATTGAAAACATAGATTATTTGAAAGCATTTTCCAATTTTCTATATTGCAAAATTGGAAAATGAAAGCTGGAGATGAAAAGAAAAATTAGAAATAGAAAAGAAAAATTGTTTTCTATTACCAAACAGGCCCTTAGCATTTCTGAAGTCCACAAATTTGTTTAAATTAATTCCTGATCTTCTTTTGTTTAAAATAGTTTACATGGTTGATTTATGACATAGGTGGAATATACCCAGTGCCTCAAGAGCTCCCGCCTGCATAGGGTCTGGGGGGCGAATGTACGCAGCCTTCGCCCTTTAGGGTGTTTACCTAAAAAGAGGCTGTTTCCCAATACCCCCAACCTAAAGGTAAGGACTTCTCAGGAGGTCACCCATCCTAGTACTACTCTCGCCCAAGCATGCTTAACTTCGGAGTTCTCATGAGATCCTGTGATGGCGTATTGATGCCCTCTTTATGACATAGGTAAAGGATAAAAAACAATAAATTAATTTTATTACAAAATAAATTATTAAAATTATTTTAAATAAAAAATAAAAATTAAGTTATATAAACTTGTAAATGCTTAATATTATTTTAAATAGAAAAACAAAATAATTTAAATATATCTATAAATATTAGAAATCTACGAGAAAGAAACTCTTGCCTAAAACCAAAAAGAAAAAGAACTCCCTTTCTTGACTCTCTTCTGTTTCTGTACATATTTAATCTACTTAATTTATATATCTAAATTGAGTGCTTTATAATATGTATTAAGAAATAGTTTTTTACTGTCAGAAAAATAGCACAAACATAAGCCAAAAATAGCAAAAACAACACACCAACAATTACATGAAAATCATCTCTCAACTAGAGAAAAAAACCACGAGATCCAAACGGGTACCTCATCTACTATGAAACTTTGGAATTACAATTTCTAATCATAACTAACCACAAACCTCATATTATAGTCATCCTAAACAAATGTAATTATTTCATAGTAAGTCACTAACCTTCTCACAATATAGCTTTGAATGGCAGGCAATTAGCCCTCGCATAATGTAGCTTTGAATTGCAAGCCACATGCCCTCGCACAGCTTTGCTTTGTATAGTAAGCCATCAAACCTCGTACAGCATACCTTTAAGAAGAGAAAGCTACAAAACTCCCTCAACACTCAATCAAGGCACCTGAGCATGTCTCCGTTCATGCTCGAGTGAACCCACTCAATATCAATCGCAAAGAAAAGCCTCTTACAATCATTTTTCTCTTATTCTCCCTCTCTCGAGGTGCTTTGATGTACCCCTTCACAAAACTCAAATTTCTCTACATTTTTCTCTTCTCTGTTTTCCCTAATTTTCTACCTAATACTTCCTAGTTATAACAAAACTGATGCAAATTTAAAATTCAAACTCAAAACAGGTAAACATCTTTGCCTTAATCTAAACAAAAAGATAATCTTTTCATTTTTATCACATTTCTCTTTTACCTATTCTTTTCTTTTCTTTTTCCCTTTTTTCATATTTCATTTTTTTTCCTCTTTTTTTTCAATATTTAAAATTCTACAAGTATTAATTTTAAGGTAAGAAATACATTTAATATTATTGGTTATGAAACTATCATTTATATAATTAAATATATAGTTAAATATTCAAATTAAGTATATTTAATATTCTAAAGGATTTGGTCAAAAAATGATGTATAGAAACAGAAATTTGCTATATTATAGTGAAAATTACAAAATTTTTATAAAAAAATTTATTACTTAAATATTTCTTTTGTTAGAATGACATTGCTCTTTTTTTTTTTTTTTTTTTTTGGAAAATGTTGATATGGAAAATGACTCGGACACTTGATAAGTCACTTACGTCAAAATTTGATGAATTTTTGGTGGGATTTAACAAATTTTTATGATAAATGCTAACATATGACACATAATTTCACCAATATAGGCATCCTAAGCTGAAATCTAGTGAAGTTTTGTTAAAATTTGGGAACCTTTTGCTTGAAAATGTTTAACAAGACATTTTTAATGTCAAAATTATGTTCTAGCTGTAGCATTTTCGGCAAATTTCTCACAAAAAATCATCCAATTCTGATAAAATATGTCTAAGTGATATAATTTTGGGTTATTTACTCCAAAAGTTTGTGTAATTTGCTCCGTAAGTGGTCCAACCCAATTGAAACCCACCTCTAACCTCAACATTAAAAATTACATCACCAACTTAATTTTAATTTTATTCTAAGGCTAAATTGACCGTATAGATTATATATTGACTAAATTGACTGAATTAAGTTAGAAAAACTACATTGACAAAGCGAAAAAGTGTAGGAACTTATGATGGCGTATCACTTAGTATCCTAAGATATCTGACTATCTAGTTGACAAACGTTTAAGTTTCTAAAGTTAATAATAATTCTCGGTCATTCATATGTCCATAAAAAATTAAGTCATTCATATGTCCATAAGAAATTAAGTGTCCAATTTTCATTTGGTGAAGTCAATTAGCATTTGGTTTATATTTTGCTTCAATATTTTTTTTATTTTTCTTTTTTGTTGCACATTTTTTGTGCATGTTGGATTAGATCTCGCTTTTGAAAATATGTTTGTTTTTATATTGTAATTTTTTTCGCTAATTATTGGAAAAAATGCATAAAAAATTGAGTGTCTAATTTTTATATATTTTTCATCATTCCCTGTACAGAGATTCCAGGGATGCTTGGCAGCACGTCTGCAGCCAAAGCAATTGCACGGACCCCATTATCTTTATATGAAAATACTAATTCATAATAATTTTGATAGATAACATAATTATAAAGGTTTAATATTAAATAATTTTCTTTTTGTAGTCTAGTATTCTTTTATTATAAATTTAAATACATCTATTCTATATAATTTGTATATATTAATTCTTTTATTGTTGTTTATTGTAAATATTAATTTGTATAAAATTTGAAGGTAGCAGAGGCGAGGATATGAAACTCAAGTTGGAGAGATAGACACTTTCTTCATCAAAGTTGGGGTACATCAAGGATCAACCTTTAGTCCTTTTTTGTTTATTTTGTTTATGGATGAGCTCACTAGGCACATCCAAGGGGGTGTGCCTTGGTACATGCTTTTCGCGGAAGATATAGCTCTTGTGGGAGAGTCTAGAAAAGAGGTGAATGAGAAGCTAAAACTTTGGAGAAGGGCCTTGGAATCGAAAAGCTCACGAATCAATAGATTCAAGACCGAGTATAAAGAACTCAAGTTTTGTACCTCAATAAGGCCAAGCATAGAAGATGTCAAAATTGGATCGGAGTCCATACCAAAAAAAGGATGCTTTAAATATTGGGGTTCCATAGTGCATCAGGACAGCGAAGTTAACTAGGATGTCAATAACAGGATTAAAATAGGTTGGCATAAATGGAGGATGGCCTCTGTGATACTATGACATATAAAGTTCCCATTAAAGTTAAAAGGGAAAATACTATAAGGCGGTAGTGAGACCAGCTGTGTTGTACGATGCAGAATGTTGGCCAGTTAAACGATATCATGCACAGAAGTTGAAGGTAGTAAAGATGAGGATGTTGCGTTGGATGTGTGGACACACAAGGAATCATAGGATCAGAAATTATGCCATAAGAAGCGAATCGGGCGTCGCCCCAATCGAGGATAAGTTGAGGGAGTAAAGTTTGGGCATGTTAGGAGGAGATAGACCATGTAAACTACGCATAGGAGGGGAGAGAGAGGCATGCCAAAAAAGAGCTAGATGGAGACGATTCGACATGACCTCACCCACCATAACCTAAATGAGGAGATGGGTCTTAGGTAGAGCTGAGTGGAGGGTTAGCATAGTTATAGTCGATATAACGGTGTAAAATAGAGGAGCACAATTAAGCTAGTCCTAGTGCCCTTAGGCCTATATGTTCGCCTATTTTCTTGTACTTGCTATTGCTGTGTACTGTTGGCTGCATGGCGCTTGGTGCTTGCTGCTTGTTGCTTGTTGCTTTATTGCTTTTTGTTGTTTTATGCGCTCCTTGTGTCGCTGTTTTTATGCTTTTCAAATTGGGGGGCCTCGGATACAGCCTCCATTTAGGATAGCACTCTGAAGGGATAAGGTCGGGTACATCCCCCCTCCCCTCCTCTCGGGAACGTGTATTTGCAAGAGCCCTTGAGGCACTGGGCTTCTTATTGTTGTTGTTGTAGAGATGAGGATGTTGTAATAGATGAGTGGGCATATTAGGAAGGACAGGTCAGAAATGACGTTATAAAAAACAAATTAGACATAACTCCCATTGAGGATGGGTTGATGAAGCAACGTCTGTAATGGTTTGGGAATTGTTCGGGGGAGATCAAATTCCGCCTCTGTCAAGAAACGTAAACAACTACGTAACAAGCACTGGAAGAGGGGTAGAGACAAACCCAAGAAAAGCTGCATAAAGACTATTTGACATTGCCTTACCTACCTAAACATTACTGAAGAGATGACCTTAGATAGAACTGGATGGCAGTTAAAAACACATGTGGTCAACAAAGCGAGTAGGAGAGAGGAGTGCATCGATACTACTCCACGGTACTCCTAGACCTACATGTTTGTTATTGTGATCGCTTTATTGTTCTTTGCATGTCTGTTGTTTCTTTATTTGAATTGACTTGAGCTTTTTTATAAATATTGTTCCTTCTTTTTTTTTTAGTGCAAGAAGCCCTTCGAAAACAACCTATCTTCAGAGTAGTCCCCCTATAGTGGTAAGGTTGTATATGTTTTACCCCCTGATCCTATCTTTGCAAGAGCCTCTTTGAGATATTGGGTGGTTGTTGTTATCATCATCTTATAGGCCATCAAAGAAAGATGTTTTCTAATTCATAGTCATAAAATTACAAAATATACCCTAAGTTGGTACGTGCCCTTCATGGTGTTAGTGAGGGTGATAACCACAATGTGTAATTTTTTTTTTGATAAATATCAGTAAAGCCGTAGAACAAACAGGCAACTCGAAAAGACGAGGCCTAAGCCACCCCCGTAAATGGAAGTGGGAACAAAAAATAAAAAATAAAAAAGAGACCAGATCAAACAAGGAACAAACAGGCACGAAAGGCAAACCACCCAAACACGACACAACAGACACCAAGCACATGCCAGACAAGATGCGCAAGAACAAGCTTAGACGGGGAACTCAAGTGAAGGAGAAACCAGAAGAACAGCACGAGAAACTATAGAATAGAAATAGTTTGTCTATATATCTCATAATTGAAATTATGATGCTTTACATCAATATAATTTGGAAATTATAGAATAGAAATAGTTTGTCTATCCTACATAAATTCAAAATATCAAACCAAAAGAAAACATAACAAAGTAGGTGAAAGGGATTTAAGGCTGAATGTCAAAACAATAGAAGGATGATCTTGAATCATCTTATGTGGTCGATCCGCGGCAGTTGCACACACATACACCTTAAGCAGTGTTGAGCACCACAAAATCAAGAAAATCTTGGAGTGCATCACCTGATGATCACTTACACCAAGGAGATCAAAACCAAGATCATTGAGGCTTCCATCTGACTTTCCTACGTCATTGTTGTAGCCAACACACCATCTACATGTCCCATGTTGGTACGTAGCACTTGCTAGCGACCACCTTAACAGTGTCGCCCTACCTTGTCATTAACGGTCTACTTAACTACTTTTGAGAAACAAACGGAATGCTGCGTTGCATCATTGATTATTCTTGGCCATCTCCTGGACCATCAAAATCGATCAAATGCCTAAAATAGTCGCTTGACTTCTACCAGAACCTTGAGAAAGTGAGGAGGACTAAACTCCAAACTGCCAAATAAGAAAACAAACCCATATTAAGCAACCTACAGTTGCCACTAGTGGACTCCTATTGGCTAAGATCCATTGCAGAATCTACATGATCTCTTCATGCACCGCCATACAACAGTGTGTACTATATGATGAAGCCATCCAAAACCAACAATGTTTGACACCTCTAATAACCACCATCATCACTAGATCTACCACCCTCAATAATGCATTGATGCTCAGAAGGAAGGAGGAAGAAAAGAGAGACAAGGTCTCAGAATGAAAAATTTCAAGGACAATGAACTTTAGGGAGCCAACTATTTCAATATAGGTATTAGTTAGAGTGGTGAGACGATGAGAGAGAGAAGTTAGGTTTCTCATTTACATAATACTGTTTGAAGAAAATAGCAATGAGCTCATACTCATATGGAAATACAGCTACACCTTACGGCTAATTGAAATGCATGTGATGAGGTAGAAATCACCAATACTATTTTATGCCCTAATCCTAGCACACACCACTCACAAGCACCATGATCACCTTTATTGAGCCCAAATTAAGTCATTACACTTCTAAAGTGCCCACATAATGACAACAGACATGCCTTTGAGACCAACATTAGGCCCACCGCCACAACCATCTCTCTGCCCTTGGCTAAATCACCATCTCACAAATGCTCATAACATTCAATAACATTGATGCACATCGGAGAGCAAAAGAAAGATGAGAGAAGGCCAAAACATAACGAAAGAAAAAGAGAGGAAGGACAAAAGCAAAAGGGTTTCTACGGTTTCTTTTCATGCCGACGACTTCTTTGTTCTCAGAGAGTATAACTTATTCCTTGGGCACATGATATATATGTGTATAGTTGGAATCCAAAGGATGGATTGTCAAGGTGTTGTCATCTTATCATTATCTTAATTTAGAGTGGAATTAGCTAAAGAGTACACATGAAGGTAGATCATTTGATAGATTACGCTGATATTTATCAATACCAAATGTCATATACATAATGTTCGTACAAACAAAAAAAGAAAAAGAAAAGCGGTTCAGATCCAAGAGGAGATCAAAATTATTTCCTGCCAAACATGAGTTGCACCGTAAAATTAAGACAAACTGGATTAACATAAAATGCTATGCTACATCGCTAACGTAATTTATTAAGCACACCTAATAAAAGGTTAAATTGCCAAGAAATAGCTCCATTAAATACAAATTCTACTTTAGATAGCCTATTTCAATTGAGTGATGACCCTTTTATTGGGAAGTATGACTTCTTTCATGAGCCATAATTGTTCACAAATTAGATTGCGGCTACTTACTGCTTCACTACAATAGAATGAACTTATTTTGTTTTATTTATTTATTTTTTTTTTTTGGAGAGAAACTTGACAATGATTTTTTTTTTTTGTTCGGATATTATTCTTAGAGGCTAAAATTTCAATTCTTTGGTGTATTTGGCTAGAAAGAAATGTTAAGATCTTTAAAAATTAATATACACCGGGAAAAGGTGGCCTTTATAGGAGCTCTTTGGGCTAAGGGCTTTGGGTGCTTTGTGAACGTAGTGCTAAAAGATTTGCTAAGGGATTGGAGGGCTTTGTATTATTAGTTTTTGTTATTTTGATGAGTGAGGACATCTTGTCCTTAACTTTATGTACATTCTTTCTTTATTAGTCATATTTCTTTTTCTATAAAAAAAAAAAAAAAACCTTGGCAATGAATTCGGAGCACAAACATGTGGATTTTGTTTTTTAATTAAAATTGATACTTGATATCAATGATAACGTGAAAAATCGAAACAATGTACAAAGTCCATAAAATCCACCCACGACAACCAAATGATGTAGATAAAATAGAGATAACAACTTTTTTAGCACCGTCAATAGAAAATTGAACCCTAAATGCCAACGTTCATGACCCTAATATATATAAAGTCATCCATACTAAAACTATAGTGTGTTATAGGTTTAAATAGGATTGGTCCATTCTTCTAACCTATAACGAAGAATAATACAACCAGGCTCCATATATAGCTCAAGAAAATTAAAGGAATGTAATATAAGGAGATGAGTGACAAGATGGTCAGAAGAGGATCATCACCAAAGCACAGAGAGGTAATTTTCTAAAATAGCACGTTTGGTAATTTTTATTCCCAAACTAGCATGAAAAAATTCAAAATTACCAAAATAGCACGCTCAATTAGCATCGCACTGCCACGTCAGCAGGGGCATATTGGTCATTTTTATTTTTGAAAATTAAAAAAATTGAAACTTATTTTTTTATTTTTTTTAACGCGTGTAGCAACTTTTCACAAAAATGTAAAAAAAAATTTCCCAAATTTGTGTATCGTATTATACAGATATAAGTATTTGATATACATAAATTTATCCAATTTATAAAATATATCCAAAAAAATATATTTAATATTAATATTATCGTTATATATAGAAGTTTATGTGTCATATAAAATAAAATATTTTTTTTCAATACCATAAAAATAATAATAAAATATTTAAAATATAATTATTTTAAGGAAAAAAACCATTATTGATGCATAATGAAGTCATTAGTGTAACGTGATCCTATAATTATTAGAAAAGTGATGTAAACATTAAAAATTTCTTTATATATAACTATGTGGTATAAGCTACTAGAAGCTTGTGGTATATTTAGTTAAAAGTTGAGGTACATTTACTTAAAACTCCCGGTACATATTAAAACTCATTCCAAATATGTTTAAACTAAGTTGGGGTACCTTTAAGACCATTAGAGACCCTTAATAAAGTTATTTAGTATAGCATAATCCCATAATTATTGAAAAATGGCATCAAAATTAAAGATTCTTTCACTTATAATTATGTGATACAAGCTAGTAGAATCTTGTGGTACATTTAGTTTAAAATAGAGGTACATTTAGTTAAAACTTGTGATACATTTATAAAACTAACTCCAAATATGTCCAAAATAAGTTGCGTAAAATTGAGGACCACTATAGATGTTTAATAAAGTCATTAGTGCAACATAATCCAATAATTAGTTAAAAAATGGTGTAAGAATTAGAGCTTCTTTCAAGTATAACTATGTCGTTTAAGGTAGTAGGATCTTGTGGTACATTAAGTTAAAGTCGTGGTACATTTACTTAAAACTCGCTGTACACTTCAAAAACTAATTCCAAATGAGTACAAACTAAATTGGGGTACCTTTAGGACTGTTAATGAATCTTAACGAAGTCATTAGTATAAAGTAATCCCATAATTAGTGGAAAAATGTATCAAAATTAAAGATTCCTTTATTTATAACTATGTAGTACAAGCTAGTAGAACCTTATGGTACATTTATTTTAAAGTAGAGGTACATTTAGTTAAAACTCATGGTACATTTATAAAACTCATTCCAAATGGGTTCAAACAAAGTTCGGGTGTCTTTAAGACCATTAGAGATCCTTAATGAGGTTAATAGTGTAGCATAATCCCATAATTAGTGAAAAATGGCATCAAAATTAAAGATTCTTTCGTTTATAACTATGTGGTACAAGCTAGTAAAACCTTGTGGTACATTTAGTTTAAAGTAGAGTCACATTTAGTTAAAACTCATGGTACATTTATAAAACTAACTCCAAATGTGTCCAAAATAAGTTGGGGTAAATTTATGACCACTATAGATACTTAATGAAGTCATTAGTGCAACATGATCCAATAATTAGTGGAAAAGTGGTATAAGAATTAAAGATTCTTTCAAGTATAACTATGTGATATAAGCTAGTAGGATCTTATAGTACATTTAATTAAAAGTCGTGGTACATTGACTTAAAACTCACGGTACATTTCTAAAACTTATTCCAAATGGGTACAAACTAAGTTGGATACCTCTAGGACCATTAGAGAATCTTTAATGAAGTCATTAGTGTAACATATTCCTATAAATAGTGGAAAAACACTATTAAAATTAAAGACTCCTTTATTTATAACTATATGGTACAAACTAGTAGAATCTTATAGTACATTTTAGTTTAAAGTAGAGGTACATTCAGTTAAAACTTATGGTACATTTATAAAACTAACTCCAAATGGGTCTAAAATAAGTTGAAGTACATTTAAAACCATTTTAGACGCTTAATAAAATTATTAGTGTAACATAATCCCATAATTAGTAAAAAATGGCTTAACGAAGTAATCTTTAGTTTTGAAGCCATTTTTCCACTACTTATAAGATTACATTACACTGATGACTTCATTAAGACTCTCTAATAAGGTACCCCAACTTAATTTGGACCCATTTGGAATTAGTTTTAGAAATTTACCACGACTTTTAACTTATGTACCATAAGGTTTTACTAGCTTATACTACATAGTTGAACATGAAGAAATCTTTAATAATTACGCCATTTCTTCATTGATTATATAATTATATTATACTAATGACTTTATTAAGCATCTATAGTAGTCCTAAATATAGCCCAACCTTGTTTGGGCCTATTTTGAGTTAGTTTTGGAAATGTGCCACTAGTTGTAACTAAATGTACCACGACTTTTAACTAAATATCACAAGACTCTAATAACTTGTACCACATAGGTATACATAAAAGAATCTTTAATTTTTATGCCATTTTTTTCACTAATTATGGGATTATGTTACACTAGTGACTTCATTAAACTTCTATATTAGTCCTAAATGTGCCCCAACTTATTTGTGACCCATTTAAAGTTAGTTTTAGATATGTACCACTCGTTCTAACTAAATATACCTTTATTTTAAACTAAATGTACCACAGGTTATGCTAGCTTGTACCACATAGTTATACATGAAAGATTCATTTATTTTTACGCCAATTTTCCACTAATTATGGGATTATATTACACTAATGACTTTTTTAAAAATCACTAATGGTCCTAAATATACCCCAACTTAGTTTGAAGACCTTTGCAATGAGTTCTATAAATTTACCAAATGTGTACAAGCTAGTATAATCTTGTGGTATATTTAGTTTAAAGTAGGGGTACATTTAGTTAAAACTTGTGATACATTTATAAAACTAACTCCAAATGGATTTAAACTAAGTTGGGTTACATTTACGACCACTAGAAATTTTTAATAAAGTCATTAGTGTAATATAATCCCATAATTAGTGAAAAATTGGCGTACAGATAATGATTCCTTAATGTATAACTATGTGATACAAGCTAGCATAACCTTGTGGTACATTTAGTTTAAAGTAGAGGTATATTTAGTTAACACGCGTGGTATATATCTAAAACAAGCTCCAAATGAGTCAAAAATAAGTTGGGGCACATTTAGGACTAATATAAAAGCTTAATGAAGTGTAACATAATCCCATAATTAGTGGGAAAATGTCATAAAAATTGAAGATTCTTTTACGTATACCTATGTTGTATAAGTTAGTAGGGTCTTGTGGTACATTTAGTTAAAAGTCGTGATACATTTAGTTGAAACCAGTAGTACATTTCTAAAACTAACTCGAAATGGGCCTAAACAAGGTTGGGCTATATTTAGGACCACTATAGATGCTTAATGAAGACATTAGTTTAATATAATCCCATAATCAATGAAAAATGGCGTAAAAATTAAAGATTTCTTCATGTACAACTATGTAGTACAAGTTAGTAAAACCTTATGATATATAAAGTCGTGGTAAATTTCTAAAACTAATTCCAAATGGGTCCAAACTAAGTTAGAGTACCTTTAAGACCATTAGAGAGTCTTAATGAAGTCGTTAGTGTAATGTAATCGCATAAGTAGTGGAAAAATGGCTTCAAAACTAAAGATTGAAGCCATTTTTCACTAATTATGGGATTATGTTACACAAATGATTTTATTAAGCGTTTAAAATGGTTCTAAATGTACTTCAACTTATTTTAGACCCATTCGAAGTTAGTTTTATAAATGTACCACGAGTTTTAACTAAATGTGCCTCTACTTTAAACTAATGTACCACAAGGTTCTATTAGTTTGTACCACATAGTTATAAATGAAGGAATCTTTAATTTTGATTTCGTTTTTCCGCTAAATATGGGATTATGTTACACTAATGACTTCATTACGATTCTCTAATGGTCCTAGAGAGACCCCAACTTAGTTTATACCCATTTGGAATAAGCTTTAGAAATGTACACCACGAGTTTAAGTAAATGTATCACGACTTTTAACTAAATGTACCACAAGATCCTACTAGTTTGTATCACATAGTTATACTTGAAAGATTCTTTAATTCTTACACCATTTTCCGACTAGTTATTGGATTATGTTGCACTAATGACTGCATTAAGCATCTATAATGGTCCTAAATTTACCCCAACTAATTTTGGACCCGTTTAGAGTTATAGTTACTTTTATAAATGTACCATGAGTTTTAACTAAATGTACCTCTACTTTAAACTAAATATACCACAAAGTTTTACTAGCTTGTACCACATAGTTATAAATGAAAGAATCTTTAATTTTGATGCAATTTTCCCACTAATTATGAGATTATGCTATACTAATGACTTCATTAAGGATCTCTAATGGTCTTAAAGACACCCGAACTTAGTTTGAACACATTTGGAATGAGTTTTATAAATGTACCATGAGTTTTAATTATATGTACCTCTACTTTAAACTAAATGTACCACAAGGTTCTACTAGCTTATACTATACAGTTATAAATAAAGGAATCTTTAATTTTGATACATTTTTCACTAATTATGGGATTACGTTACATTAATGACTTCATTAAGATTCTCTAATAGTCCTAAGGTACCCTAATTTTGTTTGTACCTATTTGGAATTAGTTTTTGAAATATACCACGAGTTTTAAGTAAATGTACAACGACTTTTAACTAAGTATACCACAAGATCCTACTAGCTTAGACCACATAGTTATACTTGAAAGAATCTCTAATTTTTACACCATTTTTCAACTAATTATTGGATTAAGTTGCACTGACGACTTTATTAAGCATCTATAGTGGTCCTAAATTTATTCCAACTTATTTTGGACCTATTTGGAGTTAGTTTTATAAATGTATCATGAGTTTTAACTAAACGTACCTCTACTTTAAACTAAATGTGCCACAAGGTTCTACTAGCTTGTACCACATAATTATAAGTGAAGGAATCTTTAATTTTGATGTCATTTTTCAATAATTATGGGATTATGCTATACTAAATGACTTCATTAAGAATCTCTAATGGTTTTAAAGGCACCTCAACTTTGTTTGAACACATTTGGAATGAGTTTTAGAAATGTATCACTAGTTTTAAATAAATGTACCACGACTTTTAACTAAATGTACCATAAGGTTCTACTAGCTTGTACCACATAATTATACATGAAGAAATCTTTATTTTTTACGTTATTTTTCTAATAATTATGGGATCACGTGGCTCTAATGACATCATTATTTTATAATTTTTTTCTTAAATAATTATATTTTTAATATTTTTAATATTTTATTATTATTTTTATGGTGTTCAAAAAAAATATTTTATTTTATATGACACATAAACTTTGATATATAACAACAATATTAATTGTAAATATATTTTTTTGGACAATACTTTTTAAAAATTGGATAAATTTATTTATATCAAATAATAATATCTATATAATACGATAAAAAAATTTAGGCAACTACCTTTTTTACATTTTTGTGAAGGGTTGTTGCGTGCATTTAAAAAAAAAACTAATTTTCCTTTATTTAAATTTTCAAAAATAAAAAATGACCAAAACGCCCCTTCTGATGTGACAGTGCCATACTAACTAGGCGTGCTATTTTGGTAATTTATAATTTTTGCATGCTATTTTGGTAATTTTTAATTTTTTCATGCTATTTTGGGAATAAAAATTATCAAACGTGCTATTTTAGAAAATCACCTAACACAGAGGGTTGGAAGACTTCAAAACATTTTGTTCGAATTGTTTAGCAGTTGCTCTAAATGTTTCCTTAACTTTATGTCATGTGTTCTTGCTTGAAAGAAACATATAATGACCTAAACCTATGATGTATCATCACGCTATCGCCCTGATAATTCTTGATGAAAGTCAAATCTAGAATTGATACTTCTTCATTCCTAATTACATCTCCTACTCTAGATGCGATCGAACCTTCAAAGAAAACTAGACTTTTTGCTAATTATATTTCCGCAAAAGAGTTACACCTAGGGGTGCAAATCGGTCTACTAAAGCTTGAGTTCGTAGGCTCACAAGCCTTAGCAAGTTTATCATAATGTAACTTGTTAGCTTAACTATACTTAATCAAGCTAAGTTTGAGCCCAAATGAGCCAAGCCCAAGGTTAAACGAGCTCAAACGGGCTTAAATTGAGCTTAAATGAGCCAGACTAACACAAGATTAGTTCGAGGCTCACCAAGGGAGGTTCAAGCTCAATTGAGCTGAGCGGAGCTGAGCCCGAGCCTTTGACAAGCCAAGCTGGAGCTTGAACATTCCGAGCTCACGAGATTCGAGTCAAGCCCAGCAAAAGTCTAGAGCTTGACGAGCTCTTCTTAGCTTGATTCAAATACACCCCTAGTCATGCTTCATACTCCTCGTCATTGCCCTCCATTGGTAACAATGCTCTCACCCACCTTCATCCAAGCCAAGGAAGCTACTGCCTACATAAAACCCTGGATTTATATGAATTTCAATTCGATTTTTTATACAACTGGATTTAGATTGTTATGATGTAATTTAATTATGTCTATCTCGAATGAAAATTTGTCAAAGTTGAAGGGACGATTGACTTATGAATAGTGTTTTTTATAATTACAAAAAAAGTCCTTATTAAAAATAGAAGTCATTCCTCTAAAAATCTAAGATGCAAAGGAGAAAGAGTAAACTTTTTATTGTTAGTGCTCTCTGCCAAACTTTTGTTTACATATAAAGAGGAATCGGAATCTAATTTGTTCTTAGACAAAACTTTTTCTTCCCTTGCCTGAGGCATGGTGGAGCTTCTCGAGGCCCGCCGTACCCTAGTATTTCCCTAACCTTAAATCTTCCATCTTCTAACTTCTTCCTTCTCCTCACTTTCTGTTCTCCTTCCCCTTAGCAATTTCTGTGCCATTCCCATGTGTCCCTCTTCCTAGCCTATATTGTTTACTGTTAGAGCTCAAAACCCAGGCACAGGTCTCCAAGCTGATTCAAGATCTAAAGTTTTATTGTTGTCAATTACCCCTCACACCCCAAATTTCCTTCATTGTTAAAGAACAGTTACTCTCCCAACCAACCCCCATACCCTCTTACGTTTTCATTTGCAAGCATTTACTAATTCCTCAACCACACCACCCACACCCCCCCCCCCCCCCCCCCCCCCCCCCCCCCTTAAAAAAAAATCATATCTACCTCTATAAATCAAACAACATTCTTTTATCCACCAATTATTCATTCAAAAAACTCCCGGTACTTTATTTACCACCCATCCACTCCCCCTGACCCATCCCCACCATTTTTTTCCTCTGAACAAAATGGCCAATGCTCCCAATCAGAACTTGAAAACCTAGATAAAATTAGTAAGAGCCTACATAACCTTGAGCTAATGGAGGATGGAACTCTGTCTAAAGCTTTAAAAAGCAGTCCTTAGAGCGGAAAGTTCTTACCAGGAAACTAGTCAAAACTAGTCCTATTAAGGTAGTGTTCGATAAAGTTTGGAAACCGAAAGGGAGGCTCGAGGTCCACGAACTAGCCCATGGCCTTTTCCTTTTCATCTTTTGGAACCAAAAGAACAGAGAGAAGGTCAGGTAGGGTACCCCTTTGTCCATAAACAATGCCCACATCATCATCAAGGAATGGGAGGGCGATACACCCTTCAAGGACGTCAACTTCTCTACCTCAGAAATATGGATTTAGGTACATTGATTACCCCATAGTATGATGCCATTTCATAATGCTATTTGTATTAGAAATTTGTTCCCTCGAGTGCTCAAAATGGATATGGAAGAACGATTCATGTTATGGTCAAAATTTATAAGAAAGAAGGTGGAGATTAATGTGGAAGACCCTCTTATTTGTGGATTTTACCTCAAGAGAAAATGGGAAATATGACTTGTTGGTTTGTTTCAAATACGAAAGACTCGGTGATTTTTTCTATATTTGTGGTAAATTTGGTCATGTCAGGATGATGAAGCTCCTAGAGAGGAGCCCTTATTTAAAAGCTCAATTAGAGCATGGAGTGTACGTCAGACAAAATCAGATTTTCTATCCTTGAGCGGGGGGCATACGAATTCCTAGTGGCTTTAGAGACAGAAACCGCTATTGGTGAAGAGTATGAAGTGGACCCACCAAGAGCCCTTTTCCAAAGCCAAGATTTGGCTTCCTTAACTTTAAAAACGCTTAACTGTTCCTTTAAAAAGGAAGGAAATGACACATCTTTCCCAATGCAAGTGTCTTCCACTCCTTTTTCAAAGGGTAAAAGAAGAGCCAGCGAGGATGAGAGCTTGGAATGCAGGAAGGGGCCAAAGCAGCGCTAAAAGAGCTTGTCGGTGACATGATAAGGAAGGATAAATTTTGCAACTGGTATTTGGATCCCGAAATTATTTTAGACAAGGAAAGAACGAATGATGGAATTTTCAAGGAAGATGGCCATATCACCACTAGGAATTCCATGCCGTATTCCTTCACGGTTGGACTAGTGGGAAATAGGGAACCTAGAAGAATTGAAAGTATCAAAAGAGCGGTGAGGATTAAGGCTTAAGAGGAGAGATCCAGGAAGACTTTCCAACTCTCCTTCACGGAAAGGATCAGGTCACCATTCTTAGCCCTGGACCTCGTTAGATCAGATAGCGAGGTGTCATTTTCTCACAGGTTTGCGGCGGTTCATGATCATCCTCTATTGGAACTTTCAGGGATTAGGCCAATTCTTGACAGTTCAAGCTCTTAGAGAGCTCAACAATAAATTTAAGCTCGATATCATTTTTCTTATGGAAACAAAAAAAAAAAAAAAATTGCATGCTTTCCATTGGTTATGGTTTTAACTTTTATACTCCTTTATGGCTAACTCAAGTGGTCTCTGAGGAGGTATGGCCCTTTTTTGGAATCAAATATTAATCTTAACGTTGAAAAATTCACCAATAGATTTATTGTTGCCACTATTGATGAC
The DNA here is from genome assembly GCA_018398585.1 of Simmondsia chinensis. Lineage (NCBI taxonomy): Eukaryota > Viridiplantae > Streptophyta > Magnoliopsida > Caryophyllales > Simmondsiaceae > Simmondsia > Simmondsia chinensis. The sequence continues at coordinate 31,870,807 of JAGTTD010000002.1, read as the reverse complement.
CATAGTTCCGATAAAGGATGGAGAAAGGTTTTTTTTGTATGGGGAGCTTGATAGAAGTAAGAGGAGGGGCTTCTAGAGATATATGTCAGTTGAATTTGCAGACATTAACCTCTCTTTTATCATTTTCAGTGATTTTAATGCCATCTCATCCCCTGATGATAAACTGTATGGTTATACCATCTCTAATTCTCAGTTGGCATGGATTCTTGATTTTTCGACCATTGTGGGCTGATGGAAATCCTTTCCAGGGGATGTAGATTCTCTGGGTTGAATAAGCAAGGAGATGATCGTAACATTAAAGAATGTATTGATAAAGTTACCTTGAACTACGAGTGGCAATCTTTCTTCCACAAGGCCTCGGTTAACCTCCTCCCGGCCATCGGGTCCAATCACTCATCGCTCATAATTCTCCTCAACAGGGAAGATATCAAGCGTAGCCATGACTTCAAATTTGAATCTAAGTGGCTTATGGAAGATGATTGTAGAGCTACAATTCAAAGGGGTTGGTCCTACCAGGGCCGTGGTTCTATAATGTATCATTTTTCAAGGAAGATTCAGTGTTGCCACCAAGACCCTTAAAGATTGGAGTATTAATCGCAGGAAAGAATGTTCTAAGATCTTTGCTTACACTAGCAACTGCCTCACTGAGATTCAAAGTTGTGCCAACTCTAAGGTTGGAAGGGAAGGAGAAGGATAATGTAAACAGGACATCGAAGTTTGGTGGGAAGTCGAAGAGAGAATTTTTGGCACCAGAGATCTAAGATCTATTGGTTATCTTTCGGGGATAGGAATACGCGCTTCTTTCATGGTTCTACATTACAAAGATATAAGATGAACGAGATTACAAGACTTAACTATGTGGAGGGGGGTTTGGGTAGAAGGCCATGACCGAATCAAGGAGCTTGTATCGCAACACTTTAGGAGACTTTATACGGCCAAGGGTTCTTGCAATATGAATTTGGTAATCGACAAACTCCTACCAATAGCATAGACGTGAATAGCTTTCTAACTGCTCCCATTACTGGTGAGAAAATCTTGGACGCCATTAATTAGTTGGGTAGCCTTAAATCTCCCCGGTCCAATGACTTTCCAAGTATCTTTTATACAAGTTTTTGGGATATTCTTTCCAATGATGTTTGCATGCTATTCAAAGTTTCGTTACGAATGGGAAAATGCTTAAAAATCTTAATAATACTAACATTGTTTTTATCCCAAAGCGTTTGATACCTGAAAACCTCAACCATTTTCGCTCAATCGGTCTTTGCAACTTCAATTACAAAATCATTTCGCAAATCCTTTTAGATCGGTTGAAACCTTTTATGAACACTCTTATTTCTCCTTTTCAATTGACTTTTATCAAAGGAAATTCAAGATAATATTTTGGTTGCCCATGAGGCTTTTCACGTGCTAAAAAATAAAAGAAAAGGAGGGAACAGTATTATGACGAGGTGGAATAAGATCTTTTGAAAAATGTTTTAAAAATAAAAAAACTTGGGTTCATTGATACTTTCGTCGGTTGGATTATGGAGTGTGTGTCAACTATCAATGTGAGTCCTACCATTAATGGGGAGAGGGTGGACTTTTTCGTATCTCTAGGGGTTTGAGTACCCATTATCCTTTTTCCTTTTTCTTTTTGTCATGGAATGTCTCTCTTCTCTTATTTGGAGTGCGGAGAATGCGAGGGAGTGGAATGGTTTCAAAATTAAATCGTCTTTCCCATCTTTGTCCCACCTTGCCTTTGCCGATGATTGTGTCCTTTTCTTTCAAGCTACCTCAAAAGTGTGTCGTCATGTCAAAGACGTTCATGGTCTATTTTATGGGGCTTCAAGTCAAGAGTTCAATCTTCATAAATCCCAAGCCTTCTTCTCTTCTAACAGTCCTTCATGGGTGTGTGAGGAATATCTTGGAATTTTGGAAGTTGATGAGGGATGACGAGCTTTACTTGGGTCCCCAGATTCTTTGGGGTCGTCCAAAAGCGTTGCCCTTAAATTTCTTTTCGATTGTATTAGGGGGCACAATTCAACGGTGAAAATCTAAGTTCTTGCTCACGTAGGAAGGGAAGTCCTCCTTAAGTCTGTTGTATCCTCGATCCCTTCTTTTGTTATGTCCTATTTTAAAATTCCCGTCTCCTTTGCAAAGAAAATCAATAGTGCTAACACTAAATTTTGGTGGAAAGGGGGGTCCTCAGAGGATAGGGGTGTCCATTGGAAGGATTGAGGAAAGATTTCTATGCTTAAAGACCTTGGGGGCCTTGGTTTTTGGGATATGTGTGGTGTTAACTTGGCCATGCTTGCCAAACAAGTGTGGAGAGCTATCCAAAATTCGAATGCCCATTGGATCCGTGTCCTTAAAGGGATCTATTTTCATGACAAATCTATTATTGATGCGCCTTTGGGTTATAATCCCTCTTTGGGTTAAAGAAGCTTTATCGAAGGCAAGGACTTTTTGGTGAAGGGTCTCCGTTGGGATGTCCAAAGTGGTTGTTGTATTGATATTTGGAAAGACAAGTGGATCCCAACCTTGCCTTCATTTTCGTTTGGCTCTAGATCGAGAAGGGGAACTATCGTGGTTCAGGTTTTTGAGCTTATATGTCCTCATTCTAGAAGGTGGAAGCTTGATATCCTTTCTAGTCTCTTCTCTGATGAGGAGATTTGAGCCATCAAATCCATCCCCTCGGAACCCGGTCAGGTTTGATGACCTCATTTGACACCCCTCCAAAAAAGGTGATTACACTATTAAGTCTGGGTGTCGCACCTGGAGTATTAGCTAAATTTGGAGAGGGTTAATAATGGACCTTCCGCCTCCATTGATTGTTCAACCACATGTTACTGTTCCACTTGGTCACTATCAGTGCCACCAAAAATCAAACATTTTATGTGGCGCCTAATCTCCAACGCTTTAGCCACTAACGAGAATCTTTGGAAGCGTAAATCACAGTCCCATCCTTTTTTCCCGAGGTGTGAGGTCATCCCGGTGATGATCGAGCATCTTATGTTCTTTTTCCTGTGGGCAATGGCCGTTTAGTTTGGTTCATGTATGGGGTTTAAACAGGAATTGGAAGGTTTCAGAGGCCTCCATTTGTAGTGGGATTCCACTTGCTCTGACTCGTTGTTCTCTCATGATGATCTTAACAAGATTACACTTGTGAGTTGGGAGATTTGGAAAGGAAGGTGTGGTTTGGTTTTCAAAAGCCACGATCACCTCCCCCATCTTGTTGCTAGAGCCGTGGACTCGGCATTTGCACTTTTATGTCCATCCAAATCTTGAACCACATGCAAAACTCTTCAATTCGGGTTCATCACCCACCTTCTTACTGGGTTCCTCCCCCTTTTGGATGGGTGAAAATCAATACGGTTGCGGCATTCTCTTGCCCCCATGCAGTTGCCTTAGCTGTGGTAGTTCGTGATCACTAAGGGTCCATTAAAGGTGGTTGGTGTAGTTCTGATTGTGCCCCTTCTTCAGTGGTTGCTAAGGCCCTCGCTCTGGGAGCCCTTATTCGTTCGCAATCTCGAATAGTTGGAGACATGTCTCTCTTATTATAAGCAGATTATTGATTTTATTTCATGCCATGAGTCTCCTTCCTGGGATTGCAAAGCAATCGTCGATGATATTTGTGCTTTTTCTTTTTTCTTTTTTTTTTGTTTTCTTGATGATGTTAGATTTGGTTGGGTCCCTCAATGTTGTGACAGGGTGGCTCATTGTGTGGCTTCTATGCATTGTAATAGGGTATATACTCATGATTGGTGGGTCTCTAATCCCCCATCGGTCACTACTATTGTAAACTCTGATCAGTTAGTAATGTAGTTCTTACCCTTGGACTTCTTTGTGTTCGAAGAAAAAAAGGAGCAAAGGTATGAAATGGGAGGCAGGATAATATAGGAGCATAATATGATCAAAACCATGCTAAAATCAACTGACATTGTCCATGATCCACAACTGGATGTGAAGCCTAGGATGGTAGTAATGGTAGCAATGTCAACCATAGCATCCCAATTGGCCCATTCTGGATCTAGAGCTGGGTGTAGAGGAGGAATACAATCTGCGAGGGTCTTCCATGTAAATGTGGGTAGGTACATGAAACCCACGAACTCATAAATATTTTTTTAACAAACTTGTAAATAGTTTGTTTGTTTGATTTAATTATTGTTGCATTTAAAACGTAATCTATATTTACATATTTCTTTCAGCTTTAATCTTTCGCACCAAATGACAAAATTCTTAAGTGACTGGAAGTAGGACAACTCTTTTTGCTTTTTGTTATGGTTTGAAAGGGAACAAACACTTTTACACAAGCATCAATTAACTTTGATGTGTAAATTTTTTTGGCTGAAAAAGATTTTAAAGAATGATTTTTCCTGAACACCACCTACATTTTAGGTACGGTTTTAGAAAATTATCTAACTTTTGTAATTTTTCAAAGCCAAGCCTAAACTTTTCAAAAAAAATTCAATGACACATTTAACGCTGACACCATTAAGTTTCTGTTAAATGAAATGTCATTTTTTTGGGATATAAATGTATGAAACACCAAATTTAACTTAATTTAATTAAATTATATTAAGTAATATGTTTTGTCAATGGCGAAATTACCTTTCACCTCTAAATTTGTAAAATTTTTAATAGTTTGGCGTGTTAATACAACTTTTTGCCACGAAAAAAATTTAGAAATATTTTTTATTTGTAAAATTCTTTATAATTTATTGAAAAATACCCCTTATTATACAAAAATGTCTAAAAAATGAAGAAAAAAGTGACAAAAATTAAAAAAAGAGTTGAAGAATAATTAAAAATTTCAAGTTGAGCTATGAGTCATGGGAAAACCCATTATTTCAAACAAAAAAAAGGTATATTTTTAATTCACGAAACCAAAAAAAAGTTTTTATTGAGGGCAGTTTGGTAATTTTCTATTTATTTTACAGGAAAGTTAACGATGTTAGCATTAGGAATGACATTGAAATTTTTTTGAAAAGTTTATGTGTGACTTTAAAAATTAGAAAAGTTAGATGGCTTTGAAAAACTGCACCTAAAATGTATGTAGTTTTCAGTAAGAAAAACCATTTAAAGAAAGTAAAAGAATTAGAATGGAAGAGAAGAGAAAATGTGATTGAGGTATTGTTAATATATATTTTTATGCACCTTGAGATTATAAAATATTTTAGAGGTGTTGAATATTGATAACCTTTTTTCAAGGTATCCTTTGCATAATGGTGTCAACGGTTCGTTATTGTTGGGGTCTAGACACCTAAACCCAATTCCAATCGACTACTCAAGCCAATATCAATAACAAATATAAATCAAATGGCACACCAATATCACCAAATATCAACAACGAAATAAATATGCGGAAATTAAAATCAACACCAGATATAATGTGGAAAACCCTCGAGAGTAAAAGGAAAAACCACGGGGCAAACCGACAGCAAAATCCACTATAGAAAATAGCAATTACAACGTTTATGGTTTTAAGATGTTTGCCCTAACTTGAAACCTATAAGCAAATTGAGCGATATAAGATTTACCTCCCCAGGCCCGAGAACAATTGATTCTCCTGATCAATTAACTCCAATCAATGCCTAGTAAACCCGCTCCAAATTACTCCAAGATCGAACCCGATCTCACCGCTGTCGTAGTGCCGTGTCTCTCTTTCTCATGTTATTTTTCGTGAGTTATTTCCGGCCTTCACTTTATTTCACGCCCTCATCAAAACACCCACAAACCTTTTGGGTATATATATATATAATATAATATATATTTAAGAAAGAAACCCGAGGCTGATTAATCATGGGCCATAACTTAAAATCCAAATATTATTTTTCTTTTTTTTCATCTTGAAAATGATATTTAACTTGTGGGCTGATCATAGTACATATTATGTACCCCATAATTATTTCACTGACGTTGCACTCGTAGGAAAAGAAAATATTTTAAACTAAATACAACCAAAAAGTCTACAATAACATTAGTTTTTTCAACTAAATCACAAAAATACACTTAATTTTTTAACTAAAACACAATAACATTAAAATTTTTTATAAATTCAACCCTTTCAGTTTTGCATCGCCACCATTACTCGTCGATGCTGTCGCTGGCCTCCACCATCCTTGATGCCATCGCCAACGATAGCATTGGAAGGGAGGGAGAGACACAGGACGATGTTAAGAGGCGGGGGACGCAAGGCGGTAGAGAGAGGATTTGAGATTTTTCTTAAAAATTATTTTAAACACAAAATGCTAAATTATTCATAACAAAATTATCTCTTAAGTATTTAGTTTTTTGGCATGCAACTATAAATTAATGCGTGCTGGCACCATTAGATAGTGGATATCTAAAATATAGTACTCTAAAATATTTTACAACCTCATATTATGTTAGGATCCAAAGTAGAGACTACAAGTAAATGTAAATGTAATTGAGGTCGTTCAAATTAGTTAGGTGGTTATGTGGTTGTTGGTTGTTAGTATGCTCTTGTATAAGAAAGGGAAAGCTTGGCATTGTAGGTATCCAAGAAAAATAAAAGAATTTTTTAGTTCTTTCTCTCTTACTCTACTTCTTCTCTTCATTCTTTCTTCAATTCAATCTAAAATTCCTATCCTTTCCTATTGAACCTATCAATTTGGTATCAGAGCCAACCTTTCCTGAAATTGTGCATTACAATTGTATGGGAAGAACCAAGAAACAAGTTGAAATGGCAGATGCACAGCAATTTGAAGCCTCGCTGCAAGCCTTGGTGGAGAAATCCATGGATTCACTTAAAGGGACCATTATGGCTTCACTCAAGGAATCCATAGAGTCACTTAAAGAACCTCTTGAGTTGCTGTCGACTAGGAACAAGCAACACAACCAAGAGCTGGCTGGATTGAGGGAATTTGTAGCTGGGGTGACATTGCAACAGATCAGATGGTAGCTCAGATGCAGAACAGCCATTAGTAAGCAGGGAACACTTCTCAGGCTGGGGTAAGCAACATTAATTCCTCTCATCAATTCAGTCCAAGATTCACGAAATTGGAATTCCCTAAATTCAATGGCGAAGGAATTAGGGGATGGTTGTATTGAAGTGATCAGTTCTTTGCATTAGACAACACATATGATAGTAAGAAGGTTCGAATAGCTTCTATACATTTGGAAGGAGATGCCCTGCAGTGGCATCAGTCCTACATGAAATTGAGACCCAAAGATAGCTGGCCTGGTTGGGATGAATACATACATGATGCCATAATGCAATTTGATGAGGCACTCTTTGATGACCCACTTCGTGAACTGAAGGCCCTGCTGCAAATAGACAGTGTTAGGCAATACAAGAAAGAGTTTGATGCGTTGCTAACAAGGACTTCTCTCACAGAAAATCAGAAGTTGAGTTTCTTTTTGGGGGGTTTGCAACCCAAGATCTCTGTGAAGGTTAGGATGTTCAACCCCACATCTGTCATTCATGCTTATAAATTAGCACGATCCCAAGAATTTGCTTTGAGTCTATCCCAAGAAAAGCCTGCTATCACAAGTAAACCCATACCCATCCTTCCAAACCCCAAGCAGATATTGGTTCCCAGTGTATCCAGAACCAATCTTGCATCTTCGATAAATTTGCAATCTTTTAACTCAGGATCAGGGGGCATAAAAGGACCTACTTCTAATCTTCCAAGCAGGAAGTATAAACATCTTACACAAGCTGTGATGGATGAAAAAAGAGCCAAGAACCTTTGTTTTTGGTGCGATTCTAGATTCACACCCTGTCATAGCTGCAGAAGAGCAAAAGCATATCGTTTGGAGGTGTTAGAGGAAGGTCTGGAGGATGATGTGGTGACTAAAGAAGAGGAGTGTGAGGAAACATTGAGCTTGGATTCAGCAGACGACTCCTTATACATATCAGTACATGCTCTTATGGGAATGCAATCATATCAAACTCTGAGGGTGGTTTGGCAGGCCAAGAAAAGGACCATCCATATCTTGGTTGACACAGGCAGCACCCATAATTTCATGGACCCTGGGGTGGCAAGGCAACTAGGAGGTAGAATCACCCCTACCAGTCCCCTTCCGGTGGTAGTGACTGATGGGACTCACATTGACAGCTCATCTATGTGTAGAGGTTTCTAATGGACAATACAGGGGTTAAGTTTTGCTCAGATGTGAGGCTTATTCCATTAGGGGGTTGTGAAATGATTTTGGGAGTACAATGGTTGAGAAGTTTGGGGAAGGTGACATTTGATTTTAAGAAGCTGGTGATGGAATTTTGCTATGAGGGTAAGGCGATAACCTTACAAGGCTCCACTGCTGCTTCTGTTAGTAAGATCCAGGGGGATCAGATGCAGAAGGCAATCAGAAAAGCATCTGCAGCACACCTTTGTTCACTACAACTTGTGGCATGGCAGGTAGTTTCCCCTAACTCCCTTTTTTCCTGCAATAAAGACACTTCAATGACAATATGTGCATTAGATAGTAACTTCCAAGAGCTTAATCCTCAATTACAAAACATTTTATCTGAATTCCAAGACATATTCAAGGAACCAAAGACATTACCACCTACTAGAGCCCATGATCATCAAATTCACCTTAAGGATGGGACCGAGCCCATCAGTGTTAGACCATATAGATACCCTTCCCTACGTAAAGATGCCATTGAAAGCATGATTAATGAGCTTTTTTCATCTGGATTCATACAGACTAGCACCGGCCCTTTGTCCTCTCCAATTGTGCTAGTTAACAAAAAGGATGGCTCCTTGCGCATGTGTATAGATTATAGGGAACTGAACAAACACACCATCAAAGACAAATTTTCCATACCTGTCATTGAAGAACTCTTAGACGAATTACAGGATGCTCACTACTTCTCAAAGATAGATTTAAGGTTCGGGTACCATCAAATACATATGCATCCTAAAGACATTCCAAAAACGGCCTTTAGAACTCATGAAGACCACTATGAATTCTTGGTTATGCCCTTTGGGCTAACCAATGCCCCATCTACTTTCCAAAGTTTCATGAATCATGTTTTCAAACCGTTCTTGAGGAAGTACATCATTGTTTTCTTCGATGACATCCTTGTGTATAGCTCTTCTTGGAGTGAACATTTAATGCATTTGCGAAGTGCTCTTACTGTATTAAGGGAGAACAACTTGTATGCCAAGAGAAGTAAGTGTAGCTTTGGTGTAAAGCAAATAGAATACTTGGGTCACTTGATATCTGCAGAAGGGGTCTCCACTGACCCCAAGAAGGTGTCTATAATGGCAAACTGGCCAATGCCGCAAACAGTAAAGCAATTGAGGGGATTTTTGGGGTTGACAGGGTACTATAGGAGGTTTATAAAACACTACAGCATCATTGCTCAACCTCTATTTGTCCTGCTCAAGAAGTATGCATTTCATTGGAATGATTTGGCACAAGAAGCTTTTGAGCAACTAAAGCAAGCGATGAATTCCGCACCAGTTTTAGCATTACCTGACTTCAAGGATGATTTTGTGGTAAAAACTGATGCATCAGGCATGGAAATAGGAGCAGTATTGATGCAGAGAGGACACCCCGTCTCATTCATCAGCAAATGCTTATCATTGAGGCACCAGGCACTCTCAACTTATGAAAAGGAGCTGTACGTTGTGGTGTTTGCTGTTGAAAAATGGAGACCTTATTTGATTGGGGTCCATTTCATCATTATTACTGACCATTACAGCCTGAAATACTTGTTGGAGCAAAGAATCACCACCCCAACACAGTGCAAATTGCTACCTAAGCTGTTTGGATATGATTACAGCAAATGCTATAGGAAGGGGCAAGATAATAAACCTGTTGATGCCTTATCTCGTGTCTCAGGAGCCCAACTTATGGGGATGTTCTTTTCCACCATTTCAAATGATATCATCGAGCAAGTGCAGGCCAATGTGGAGCAGGATGAGAACCTGCAGAAATTGATCTCTGAAGTTCAGCAAGATTCCAGCAAACATCCTCATTACTTGTGGGTGCAGAATCAGCTATACAGGAAAGGAAAATTAGTAGTGGGTGACAATCAACAATTGCGTGAATTACTGGTGCATAGCTTGCACAATTCAACAGAAGGAGGTCATTCAGGGGTAAAGGTAACATTCAAGAAGCTTGCGAGCACTTTTTATTTGAAGGGGATGAAGAAATCAGTGAGGAATCTCATCAAAAGTTGTGATGTATGTCAAAGAATTAAGCATGAAACCATGGCCACACCAGGAACGCTACAGCCTCTGCCCATACCAGATCAGATTTGGGAAGACATCTCAATGGATTTTATTGATGCATTGCCAAATTCAACTGGGAGAACTGTGATTTTCGTAGTGGTTGACAGATTATCTAAATATGCACACTTCATGGATCTTCCTCATCCATACTCTGCTAAGACAGTAGCTCAAAGTTTTCTAGATCATGTGTACAAACTACATGGGCTGCCAAAGTCAATCACAAGCGACAGAGATGCAGTTTTCATGAGCACCTTTTGGAAGGAGTTGTTCAGCCTACTCAAGGTGCATTTACAGCCCTCTACAGCACATCACCCACAAACCGATGGGCAAACAGAAGTGGTGAATCGATGCATTGAAGGTTATTTGAGGTGTATGTGTGGTGACAAGCCTAAGGAGTGGGTGAAATGGCTGCCATTGGCTGAGTATTGGTACAATACTAACCATCACACTGCCATCAATACGACCCCTTTTCAGGCAGTGTATGGCAGAGAACCACCTCCACACATTCCATAGGTGCACAAAGACTCACCAGTAGCTGTCGTAGATGAAATGCTGGGTAGCAAAGAGGTTGTTATTCAGCTCTTGAAGCAGCATTTACTAAAGGCACAACAAAGGATGAAAGTTCAATATGACAAACATCATTCTGAGAAGGAGTTCGAAGTAGGCGATTGGGTTTATCACAAACTCAAAATGCAGCATTCAGTACATGAACGAGTGTGTCAGAAACTAGCAGCAAAGTATTATGGTTCTTTCTAAGTCATAGCAAAGGTTGGCAAGGTTGCTTACACTCTCTTGATTTACCTTCCAATGCTAAGATTCATAATACAGTCCATGTATCACTCTTGAAGAAAAGATTGGGCAACCACACTTTGCATCCTTCTCTACCTGAATTCTTAAGTGATGGGCAGTTGAAATGGGAGCCTATAGCTATACTCAATAGAGTATTGGTGAGAAAGGGCAATAGAGCAGCTATTAAGATGTTAGTTCAGTGGGCTAACACCTTTCCGGAGGATGCTACATGGGAAGATGGGGATGAAATGCGCAGGGGGTTCCCTACCCTTGTGGACAAGGGTATTCTTTGAGTAGGGGGTGTTGTTAGGATCCAAAGTAGAGACTACAAGTAAATGTAAATGTAATTGAGGTAGTTCAAGTTAGTTAGGTGGTTATGTGGTTGTTGGTTGTTAGTATGCTCTTTTATAAGAAAGGGGAAGCTTGGCATTGTAGGTATCCAAGAAAAATAACAAAATTTCTTAGTTCTTTCTCTCTTACTCTTCTTCTTCTTTTCATTCTTTCTTCAATTCAATCTAAAATTCCTATCCTTTCCTATTGAACCTATCATATTATATGAAAAATATAGTACCAAATGTCCAAAGCTCATATACTTTAATCGAATTTTCTAAAAAAATGATATTGATTTTAATTTTTTGGTGATTCATGAACAATAATTTTAAAATCACTTCATAACATCAAAACATAACTCATTAAAGAACTGTATCTTCCTACAAGTAAACTTCATTTTGGGTAATTCGTATATCAGCTTTTATACACTTTCACTAATTTCTAAATTACAACATCATTCACTCGATAGTTTTCTATCTGTAATATGATAAAATTCAGCCCACAGACTCATTCACTAACTCTAACAAATTATTGGCAATAAGTTGCAACTTATTCAAATTTATAAATCGACGTTTTATGAAATGTCAAGTTTAAGTGTCTTTTTAAACCAATCTTTTAAAATTCTGAAGTAAACAAAATTATGAGCTGATTCTTTTGTATGGCTATTTGTTTTGTACTCTCAGTTTTCACTATTATGAGATACCGAATTTTTATACCACGAGTTTTTAATTAATTAACGGAAAAACATTTAACATTATTTTAAGCATAGCATTATAATTATAATCCAATTTTCCCTCCAAATGCGAAGGAAAATTTGCTTCCTTCCTCACCATCATTTTCCTAAAGAAACTAAGAGAGAGAGAGAAAAAAGCCAATGCTTTAATTATAGTTTTGTTTTTAATAAAGCAAAAGAATTATTAAATATCAAAATTTAATACCACATACCATGATCAAAGTGACCAAAAAAAAAAAAAAAAGAAAATACTATGATCAAAATTGCAAAATAACTTATAAAAATTAGGAAAATTGAAATTATGGGCTTGTCTGATATCGTTTACATTTTATAAACTAAAAACTAGGTCTAAAAATATTTTTTCTCTAAATTATAACTTTTTTGTTTTTATTTTTTCTAGTTTAAATAGAAATAAATATGGAAATAAAAAAGGAGAAACTACTTAAAATCATATTTTTTAATGAAATAAAATCAAAAGTTACAAATAAAAAATGGCACAAAAAAATTCCTTAAAAAAATCATTAGTACATATATATTAATGGGTGATAATGATTCCAATTAATAAAATACGACTACCTCTTATAGTTCTCTCTCATCAACAAGTATATTCTAAGGTTGATCAAAAACAAATATATCCTATGATATTGTTATATATATATATATATATATATATATATATATATATATATATGTATGTATGTATGTATGTATGTATGTGTGTGTGTTTCTTATAATTTGTTTTTTTTGTTTTTTTTTGGTAAGGCCTTTTTAGAGGGTGAGGAAATTCCCTTAAAGGCGAGCAGCATGTTCTTAGTAAGAATCGAATCCAGGTGGCTTCTCTAGCTTTCGACATTCTACGTCACTAAGCTATGTCTCCAAGGAACTTGCCCATTCAATTTGTTGTGTCAAGTAAAGGAGCATTTATATCACTTATAATATGAAAGGATCAAACAAATTAATAAATTGTAATAATATTTATTATATATTATTATCAAAATTTCCAATAAGCTTTAACTTTTCAACATTTTTCATCATATAATTAACAAAATCTGCCTGAGAATACTTAAATATTGACAAAATTATGATCCACCTCTGCACTGCCAAACTAAACTTTCTTGAGTTGTGACAAAAGGTACATAAAGTGGTTGTAGTAGTGTTAGGAATACTTACTCACAAGCATACTCGTAAGTCATAGTTATCATAGGTATACGGGTGTCGTATTCACAGGAATCAACATAAAATTTGTTGACCCCATTAATAAGTGGTTAAAAATTGGTGTTTTAGTTGAAAAATGAATATTTAACTAAGAGAATGGAAATTTAATAGCAAGGTTGTCAAAGGATCGGGGATAGTGTAGGGTGTGAATTTAGATTAGCCTAAATTGGCTCCCATCATTGTATTTTATCGGGATAAAAATTTTAATAGTTTAGGCTACAAACTTTGAACGTAGCTAACACATAATTAGGGCTTAGGGTAATGAAATAGTTTAAGGGCATAACCCATGTAATCACTCTAAGTGTTGCATATATTATCTCAATAACATTACTAAATTCGTGCATCACACCTAATTTAGTGTTAATTTATATATAATATAGTGCTTAGGGTTGGACACTACTTCAACCTTGACTATTCGTGAAATTCTATTGTACTGTGGTCTAGACTACAAGCACTAGACAATATGTAGAGAAATTGGAAATCAATCATAACAACAGGCACATGAAAGAAAACACAACAAGAACAAAAAACCTAGTGCCTCTAAGGGCTCCCACATAAGCAGGGTCGGGGAGGGGGGGGGGGGGGTAAATGTACGTAGCCTTCCCCCTTCTGGGGGCTACCTTGAAGGGAGGCTGTTTCCAAGGACCTCCATGAAAGAAAACCATTCTTAAATATAAAGTTCCCCACATGGTGCAGAAAATAGTATAACATAAGGCATTATTGTAAATAAAACATAAATTCGGGATCCGGACAACTAACTATCTTTCATCCCTAAACTATAAGTCTACTCCTCCATTTGAGTTTTACATATCACGAATTCAAAAGAAAAAGAAAAGAGAAAACTCATTAGTTGTAGATTCCCTTAATTGGTGTTGGCTTGACTCTCGCTTTGACTCCCTAGTACTCCGACCACTTGCACTTCGGCCTTTGTAAGAGTTGGATTGCTCTTGGTGGCTTGGGGAGAGAGGAGATGTGAAAATATAGTAAAAGTGAAGAAACAATCTTCTCCTTTATTCATATGTGCGGTGTGGCTTAGAAGATAGCCGCACCTATCGATTGTCTGTTTTGGCAGTGTGCACATGTAACTTAAAATGCATGTAATTTTTGATCTGTAAGGAGTTACAGATCAAACTATATGTCAAAACAAAGCTCTCGAAGAAATCTACGTGACACCAATAGTATCGTAAGCAGGATTGGACATTATTGGGTCATGGATACTCTTCTTTTAACCTTTTGCTTGTTTTAAACTTGACCGATTGCCAAAATGCTAGGTCAATTGAGCCGTGCATTCAAGGGAAGACTTTTATTGGCCTAATTTTATCCCGATTGGTCTTTTTTTCTCACAGGTGTTCATATTTCTCAATATAGTTTTCAAATATGTTCATTTTCGCTTTTTTCACCACTTTTTAGGTCGTCCTAGCTCTTAGGAGTTCCAAGCCTAAAAACATGTAGATCGCACCATATGTATATGTGATAGCTGAAAATTTCAAGAAAATGGAGCATAAAATATATAAAAATGAGACATATCAATATGCACTGACAAAATAAAGTACCCGCATGATAAAACAAAAAAAAAAAAAGATTTTTTATTTTATATATTAAAATAAGAAGGTATTATATAATAAAAGATGGAACTTTAAAATCAATTACATAAAGAAAAGATTAATTTTGTGAAAGATATGAGTGTATGTATTTTAAAATTTGAAAATAAAAAGAGAAGAGGAAGGTGTACGCAGTGAATGGTAGGCTTGTCTCATATGTGTGTGTGTGTGTGTGTGTGTGGCCTCCCTCTCCTCTTTTTCTCTCTCTAACTCTCCCTCTCTCTCTCTTCTCCCAAGGTAGAGCAGTAGGCAGTACCCCCACAAAGGCGTAATGTTGAGTAGTAAATTATAGTCTCGTGATTCTCACTCCTTTCCCTCTTTCTCTCTCTCCCTCCTTCCTCTTCTTCATCTTCTTCGCCATCAAAGAGATACACACAGACCCACATTCAATTGGGCTGTTGTTACCACCTTCTCTCTCTCTCTCTCTCTCTCTCTTTCTGCTGTGGTACATTTCAAATTTCTATTTTGTTTCTTTGATTTTAAAATTTCCTATACTTGTTTGCTTTGTGATTCTCATGTCAATGTCGAAGATCTGGGTTTTTCTATACTGATTTTGGCTATCTAGGATTCTTGGCATTTCAGCGTACGTAGTCCTTCCGTCTGTTATCAGAGCTGATGCTTTGGGATTTTTAGTTTTAAGACTGTTTGTCTTTACCTTTATCAGAAAAAGTAGTGATTTTGGGAATCTGGGCTTTCGATTTCCAATGTTTCTCATCTTGGGTTGGAGAGTAATGATTGATTTTCTTTCCTTATGTTAAATTTTGACCAACCCTTTGGGCCTCACCATGGATTTAAGTGAGATTTACATGTAAGTTTAAGTGAGATTTTATCTTTAATATTAATTAAAATTAGGTGGAGTAACTTCCATATGAGTTTCAACTTTTTTTTTTTTTTTTTTATTATTCACATGGATTTCAACTAGACTCATATAATTTTTAACATGGCTGAACTTGGTTTCCAGTCTTTCTGTCTTAATGTTCAAAAAAAAAAAAAAAAAAAAAGTCCTTCTGTCTTTTGCATTCATATCAATTGCTTCAGATTTTGGATTTTCGTTTTCTTACTGTGAATATTTTGGATACTTTTTGAGCTTTATTTGTGTTGATTGGATTTCGGATTAGTTGCTTCCCCCCCCCCCCCTCCTCTACAAAAAAAAACCTTTTCTGGGTATGAGCTTCTTGTTAAAATATAAATCATCCTTGGGTCTTCCAACTGTAAACTTTTGAGAAAATTGGTTATTTGATATGGAATTAGAACCTTGTTAACCAAGAGGTTGTAGGTTTGAATCACATTAGTCTCCCACTTTCAATATTAACATAATTTAAGCATAAGGTATGATGTGGACCTGTGCAATATCCACCCTCAAGCCAATGAGCATTCGCGTGTGGGGACATGTTAAAGGATCAAATCATTCCAGGGTTTTCCCCCATCGGCATAAGCTTTTGGGAAAGTATGTTCTTTGACACTGTAGCCTGTGAACATGACCAAAATTGATACTTTGTTTGTGGGATCATTAGTATGGGGAAGTTGATTGCTAGACATGGAATTGTTTGAACGGCTTACCTAGTATTGTTATCCTTTTGAGAGACAAACTTCATTTCTTTTACTTTCATGGCGGTTTGAAAGTGTTCAGAGCACTGATGCGTGCCAACAGATTCTTAATCCCACATTCTCACCATGTTTATGGAAGTTATATTGTTGGTAATAGTGATCATCAGTTGCCATTATGTTTACATTGCTTCCATTTTCTGTCAATTTGACTTGCAGTTCTAGCGGATTATTGAAGACTTGGAGTTTAGCGATTGGCATGACTTGAGAGGGCATCAGGTTTCAAGGGTCATTTCGGGACTCCTTTTGGTGGAATGACGATTGATTTTCCTCCCAATATGTCCCAAAGCTCGAGATTCTCCAATGGCCATGAAACTCCTTCCCACTCCGGTGCTGTTTCCAATGGAGATGACTATGACAGTGATGGTGGATCTAATTTTGCACCATCGTGAGTCTTCTGCCTTGTTGACTGATGTTTTGTGCATCTTTTGGCCAGGTTTTACACAGTGGAGAATGCATGTGCAATGCCTTCTACTGGTGACAGAACTGTGGTCGAGCAACTACCCGTATAAAATACATGAAATGCACTCATAGATCACTGCACACAAACTAACATGTCCTCCTTTCGATCCCCTTTAACATGTAGAGATACTGCTAGTTGTTTGGTTTTGTTTCTCGAGAAGGAGTGCTGGAAAATTTTGTGTTTACTGAAATTGCTTTTCCAAGACAATACAATGCCTCTTGAAAATTGGCTCTTATGCTATATTAATCTACCCTTGCTACAAGAAACTTTTCAGTTATAATCTTGCCAAAATTTTTGTGGGTTGATTGTGGACGTGGTGAGTTTTCTGTTCTAGTATTTGTTATGTGACAAAAAAAGCATATATGCTAGACTCAGAGGATTTACAATAAAGAAGAGTATAGTTACTTCGATCCTTATGCCTATTATTTTGGAATCCACTTGGAGCTGCTAGGGAAGGGGAAAAAGATCTTTGAAGGTCATCTGTTGATCCAAATAAAAGCATGTGAAATTATTTCCAGAGAAATTTTATGAAGCATGTTGGAGAAGGAGGGTGTTCCAGTCTTGTAGATTCAGATTTGTACATGACATGTATAGTGGAAGGACGGCAATGGCTTAAGGATATTAACTATTGGCTTGAACAGGGTTCACTGAATCCTCTTCCTTCGGCTTTGCATTTTTTCTGAGCACATTCAGGACAACATCCCTCGGGTCAAATGTTGATTGCCAGTTGGAATTCTGAATGTACACTCACGAATCAAGTGATTATAGATTGAGCAGATAGAAATAGATGTTGGGCTGGAGCAGTGCTGTAAGTGATATGAAGATAAAGATATGGCTCAAAAATGTCCAAAGGAATGAGTATTTCAGGATAAACTTTTGCAATTCCTGAGAATGAAACCTTCGAATTCAAGCTGTGATATTAAGTCATAGACATGCATTAGTATTTCATGGTGACCATAAGATGTGGCTTAAATGAAGAAGGGGAGCATTGCAGGTCTATTAAGGAGTTTTCCTACTTTTTGTCGCTCAGGTTTAAGGGAGTTGAGCCCCAGACATTCGTAAAATAGTAGTAGGAATAAGAATCTTACTATGGATGCCCATATGATGTAATAGGAAGCAGGGTTCTGAATGAGGTTTTTTTAGGAAGGAGCAACGCAGAGGTATGCTGGAACTTACAGTGCATTGCAAGCAGATCTGGGGCATGGAATCATCTCATTGTAGAAAGAACAGTGGAAAATCTATTTAAAGTTGGGTGGTAATTTTTGAGAAGCAATCTTATTTGCTTTGGTGTTATGTACACTCTGGCCCAATTGTGGAGCACATTGGCTGGGAAAGATCTAATAAGTTGATCTGGATAGTGAAGACATATGGGTCAACCTTTCATCTTAATGGAAGATCCGAATCTCACTGGGATGTATTTCTCATATTATCTCATTGAGTTTTATTTATTTGTTCCATAAAACTGTTCTCTCAAAATGCACACGGGCCTCGTTTTTCTGTGTAGGATTGCGTATATTAACAATCTGGCGTATACACATGTTATTGCGGTAAAATAAAACATTGAAATCTGTCTTGGCGATGGCTAAATAACCTCCTGTGCTGGACTGTTATTTTATATAGATAGTTTCCTTTATCTATCCATTAACATTGGTTACCTTGTAATATAATTTAGTTCCATATGTGGAAGGAGAGTCTCTCTAATATCTGGGTTCTAACTTTCATGTATGTGTTGCAGTACGCCAATGAGCCTGTCAATGTCTATTCCAGCTGAACTTGCTGGCGCTATCCCCTTAATCAATAGATTTCAGGTGAGAATGTTCTACTTTGGGCAACATACGTGCTACATTTCTAAATTAAATGACTAATTTATTGTATGGAACCTGTAGTCATGCTTAAAGTGTAGAGCAATTTTTATATATGCCATTAGAATTGCGTTCATATTTATTGGGAAATTCCAGTTCAAAATTTGCTGCTGCTTAGACTTACAATTTCCTTTCAGGTGGAGGGTTTTCTGAGAGCAATGCAAAAACAGGTTCAGTCTTCAGGAAAACGTGGCTTTTTCTCTAAAAAGTCGTCTGGTCCTCAAAACCGGGAGAAATTCACATTTGAGGACATGCTTTGCTTCCAAAAGGTAGCTTACCTTATTTTATGACCTATTAATTTCTTACAAAATTACAAAGAGGAGAACTCATATGAAGTTAAACAATTGTTTCAGGACCCTATCCCAACTTCCGTGCTTAAAATCAACGTTGACTTGGTAAGTCGGGCCACAAAATTGTTTCAGACTATTTTGAAGTATATGGGGGTCGATTCATCAGATAGATTGTCTCCAACAAGCTTAGATGAAAGAATTGAACTAGTTGGGAAGTTGTACAAGCACACTTTGAAACGTTCTGAGCTTCGAGATGAACTGTTTGTACAAATTTCAAAGCAAACCAGGAATAACCCTGATAGGTTTGTATATTGTCCTTTTGACACGATGGTTTCTTATAACTACTATTGGTTCTTACATTTCTTATTCGTTGTTTTTGAATTTCAGACAATATCTAATCAAAGCATGGGAGCTAATGTACTTGTGTGCATCCTCCATGTCCCCCAGCAAGGACATTGGAGGATATTTATCTGAGTATGTCCATAACGTAGCGTATGGAGTGAATATAGATTCTGACATCAAAATCCTGGCACAAAATACATTGAATGCTTTGAAGTGTTCTATTAAGGCCGGCCCTAGGAACATCATCCCTGCACGAGAAGAAATTGAAGCCCTTTTAACTGGTAGAAAGCTTACAACAATAGTATTCTTTTTGGATGAGACTTTCGAAGAAATTACGTACGACATGTCAACAACTGTAGCTGATGCAGTTGAGGTAATTATTCTTCAGCGAGATTCTTTTATATGGGAGCAAATTTAAGATTTTATTCCCCCTAGAAATCAGATGTGAAGGGCAGTGTATAAAAAGGCGCAACTAAGGCGCGCCTAGGCGTTGAGGCGAGGCGAGGCGAGGCGAGGCGAGGCACAGCTCCCTCGCCTCACAAGCCTCAGGCGAGGTGACTTCAGTGAGGCGCGCCTAGGCTTTTTTGGGTATATTTTGCCTTAAATTTAACATATTATGATATTGTGTGTGTTTTTGTTTTGTTAGATAATTTTTGAAAAAAAGCTTATGTTGATATATTTACAATTTTTCTAAAAAAGCTTAAGTTGATATATATAATACAGCGTGTTTTTGATGAATATCAATATCTTTTAGCTGTATATTTCTTAAGCACTATATAAATTTTTAACTAGAGTTATATTACATAGTTAATTAATTTTATAACTTATGTTCATGAAAATTGTTATAAATATAGAATATGAATGCATATTACGGAATTGTGCACCTCATTTCGCTAAGGCGCGCGCCTTCGCCTTGCGCTTTGCGCCAAGGCACTAGGACCCCCTATCGCCTCAGTGCCCTTGCGCCTTTTTATACATTGTTGAAGGGAGCAGTCTGTGGTTCCAGGCTGCATCTTTCAAATTATTATAATTATAATTTCCTCCTATCAAAGAGTGTTGAACTGTATCAGAACTCTAGTATTCTGCTATGAGTTCAACACTGTTTTGGTTTAACTCTTGAGTTATTCTCAATTTTCGTGCATGTTCTCTTGAGTAACAGGAACTTTGGCTCTGCATGACTTCTTATCTATTATACTGACTGAAAAGCACTTCTTTGTCTGTGGCTCTTTTCTGATCCAAAAATCTTTTCTTTTGTTTTTTAAACATATTGCATAGAGAAACAGTATGATTTATGCTTTGTGATGCTAGTAGTTCGCTAAATCCCAGATGGGCTTGAAGAATATAGTTAATACAACTCTAATATCGCTTTAATTTACTTTACCTGATTTAGATTTGGAAAGAGACCAACTCTTGAAAAGGCAGTGATGTAGCATCTTTTTGTGTCCAACTCATGCATCGCATAGGTTGTTGTGGCACAATACCCAATTCACTGGACCTATTTCTATACCTGTAACCTTAAGCATGCAATTTGTGTCTAATAAATTATAGCTATTGTTAAATCCAGAGCCATTTTGTTATTGGTGTTCCTAGTGCTGCGCTCAGTTTTTCCTTTTCTCAGTTCAGCTATTGAATTGAATTAATCATTCAGTGACCTCGAAATGCTATACAAAATTGCCTTTGAAGTCAATGCTTGTTATGTTATTCTCGTTGTTTTCTCCATTCCAATAGCTATTATTGATCATAGTTGCAGGAAACTCTGAAAATGTTAACATTTCCTACTTTCTGAACACGATTCAGCATTTCAAAGTCAGATTCACGTTTCCCACGCGTATCAAACTTGACTGAAACAGGATTCAAACAATGATGGAATCATTTTGATAAGGAGATACATATTAAATGATTTACTAGCTAATTATATCATTTAATTTAAAGAATGATTGAATTGTGTGAATATTTTGGAGTCTTTTTTTTATCTTATTTATTGGGGTGCTTAATTTTTCTGAATTATTGCACAATGTTGACTTTGTTTTAATATTTATGCGTTTAGTGCTCAATTGAAGATATTTCATTAATTTTTCTTATATATCTAATATATAGTAATATAAGTGCTCCTCCACGCTCCCAGCCTCAGAAACATCTATGATTTCCCGCTCCCCGTTTCCACTCCTACTTCATGCAACTATTTTATTGATTTTAGCTATATGTCTTTCAGGAACTTGCTGGAATAATCAAACTTTCTGTACATTCTAGCTTTAGTCTGTTTGAATGTCGCAAAGTTGTGAGTTCTTCAAAGTCTGCAGATCCCGGAACTGGTATAAGTTTTCTACCCTTAAAACGTTTTTCTTTTTGCCAATTTGATATTTTCATGCGCTCTTCTAATCTACATTTTCTCTTATAGAGGAGTATATTGGGTTAGATGATAACAAATACATTGGCGATCTGCTTGCTGACTTCAAAGCTGCAAAGGATCGAAGTAAAGGCGAAATATTGCACTGTAAATTGGTATTTAAGAAAAAGCTATTTCGAGAGTCTGATGAAGCTGTGACTGATCCAATGTTTCTGCAGCTGTCCTATGTTCAAGTATATACCTTAGTACTCTTCAATATCAGGCCCTGAATAGGTTGTTGAAACATAAGTTTTTCCATTATAATGTCTTGACGTTTTGTGCTTAATATTTTTGTTGTAGCTACAACATGATTATATATTGGGAAATTACCCTGTTGGAAGGGATGATGCCGTACAGTTGTCTGCATTGCAAATATTGGTTGACATTGGATACATTGGAAACCCTGAATTCTGCACGTGAGTAGCATTCATTTATGCCAAATAACTCCGCTCCCTTGCGATAGTCAGAATTTTGTGCATGTTCAGGCTGTTGCTGTTGATAGGCAGACTTAGAATTGTAGACTACATATTGCCAAACTATCCACCATTAGCAAGTTTTGACTGTTGCTGCATGTATTTTCCAGTGATTGGTCGTCACTCTTGGAAAGATTTTTACCCAGACAAATTGCAATCACCCGTGCAAAGCAAGATTGGGAATTGGATATTCTTTCTCAGTACCGCTTGATGGTAAGATGTAACACTTGAATATCCTCTATGGAAGGAAGAAAAGAGGATTTATTTGCTTCTACTTTGAATACAATTTCTTGTCATCCAAGTACCCTTTGATGTGTTTTTCCTTCCATCTCTTTCACTTCCGGTTCGGGCTCACAAACAGAGGCTGTATTTTCTCCCTTCTAACTTTGGGATTGGGGTGTGGTAGTATGGAATTTCACAAATCCTGGGAAACTTAAAATTGTCGGATCTTGCTTAATTGTTATCCTGTCTAGTATTGTCAAAACCACTGTGGTGGCAATCGTACCCCATCTCTATCCAGTTAGGTTTCAGGCTTTTGTGAGAAGCTGGTATTACTAATTGCATTTTATCACATGCAGGAAAAGTTGACGAAAGAGGATGCAAGGCAACAATTTCTGAGGATACTGAGAATGCTTCCTTACGGGAATTCAGTTTTCTTTAGCGTCCGGAAGATTGATGATCCTATTGGTCTTTTGCCAGGAAAGGTCATTTTGGGCATTAACAAACGTGGGGTTAGTCCTAAAAGATTCACACTTTTGATTGCTTTAAGGCTCTTTTTGTTTGGAAGGAAAATATTTTCCTTAGGGAATGTTTTTGTATTCAATATTTTCGATTAAAAATATTTTTCTTAAAAAATATCTTTTGTGTTATTAAAGAAAATAATTCCATTTTATGAACCTGTATGGGGTTTGTGTTTGACCCAGTTGAGGTTGAGGATGGGAATCATGAAGGACAAAATGTGTTCCCTTTCTCCTAGAGAGGAAGTCAAGTTCACCTCCAAAAAATGTTCTCTTTTTATGTCGTTGTTGCTCCTCATTCATGTAAAACTATGATAGAAATAGGATGAAAGACGGCTACCTCCTAGCCAAACGGAGCCTTATTCTTGGGATGTTTCTTATTGCATTGACTGGTTCAATGGATTCTGGTTGCTCTTGCAGGTTCATTTTTTCCGTCCAGTTCCCAAAGAATATCTACATTCTGCTGAATTGAGAGACATAATGCAGTTTGGCAGCAGCAATACCGCAGTGTTCTTTAAAATGAGAGTTGCAGGTGTCCTCCATATCTTTCAGTTTGAAACTAAGCAGGTTTGATCTTTTTCTAGCGGCTGCTTAACGTACCTGTTCTGCTTATGTTTGTTCTTTTCTTTATAAAAGGCGCTGACTTATTTATTGGGTGCAGGGTGAGGAAATTTGTGTTGCTCTCCAAACACACATAAATGATGTTATGTTGCGTCGCTATTCAAAAGCTAGGGCCATTGCTAGCAGCACAGTAAATGGAGAGGTTACGAGTAATTCCAAGCCACCAGTTCCTTCTCCAAACTTGGAAGTCTATGAGAAACGCCTTCAGGATTTGTATAAAACTGCTGAAGAATCTCAAAAGAATGCTGATCGAGTAAGTCTCATGTTCCTTTTTTCTGCTTTATATTGCTCTTGCTCTTTTGTTGTCCGTATTATTATTATTTTCATTGTTGTTGTAGTAGTTTTCATTACTACTCTTATCATAACAAACATTGTTGGTATTAGTATTATTTTACTTATTATTGTTGTTATTATAATTATTCTAGATGTGCATCATAAGAGGCACAAGAAAATGGAACTTGAAAGGTAAAAGAAAAACTCTATAGCAATACTGACGATGACATGTGCTTGTTGCTCGACTTGAGCAAATACTTTACAATATTCTCATAGCTTGATCCTATTTGCAGATATAAATTTTTGGAGTTCAAGTTTTAGTTGACAACCAATCTTGCGCATTGTTGGGCCATTCTTTTCTTTGTTACTAAAATGAGACAAATAGATTAATTCAGTATATAAGTGATAGAGATTAAGCAACTTTGTGCCTAATTGAGGGGTTCCTGAGCACCCCTGTGCTTAGGAGGACGGTTGAACAACCCTGTGTCCAACCAAACCCTGTGCCTATTTGACCATTTTCAATCTTCTCCAATTGATGTAGCATTGTGATCAAGGAATGCGCGTGTTGATCAAAATAAGTGTCATTGGGAATAATGAAGGCAATATGCTCAACCTCATTCACAATCATTTGATCTTTAGCTAGAACTACCCTATTGCAATCATCTTCCTCCACGGGTTGAAGGATGTGATGCTCCTTTGCATTGATTCGTCGCTCGGGTTCCTCATTTGCATTGGTTGGTTCCTTAAGATCAACTGTAACTTCTTCAAAATCAGGCTTTTCTAGGGGTTCAGTTGTAGTAGGCACAACTGGACATATGTTACCAACAACCTTACTATATTCATCCAAGGAAATTCCATAAAATTCCACCAAATAAGCAAGGCACAGTTTAAGTCTTTCGACGGTTCTTTTGATTACTCCTTTTGCAAGCCTTCGAGTAATAGATAAGACTTCGTTATTGCCCTTCTTAATAATCTCTAAAATACATAACAGTAGCTCGGGTGATACATCATCACTCTCATTTAAGATCAATGTCATAATCATCTCCATAAAAGAAAGCATGGTGCCATCATGAAAGTACCTTATTGATTTAAAGAAGTGTTGAAACATCTCTAGGATCAATGCATCACATTTAAGATCTAACATCATCAAACAAGATCTAGAAAGTGCCATAATTTCGAGAATCCTGACTCTCTTGTTGTAGGATTTGTTAGACATGTCAAGTAATTTCTCGAAAGAAGACACAATCAATTGAAATACGTCTACTATTTGATCATCATCATAAGGTGCATCTGGAGTTGTTATCCTTATAATTTCGCTATGGCAGGAAGCAACTGCTACCTTTATATCGGGATCTTGATGTCTCAATAGTTGGCACTCACTAATGCTTTCATTAATGGAGAAATTGCGTCCCTGATGGACTGTGATTCTGATAATTCTACTTTGGCAAGACGTGTTAAAGTAGTATTAAGTAAAGAGAGGAGCTCATTGTCCGAATCTGAAGGGCTATTAAGAAGTCGATTTCTAGTGGCTTCAAGATTTTTCTCTAACTTATTTATTGCTGTCTCTGATATGAAGTACATGTCTCAACTAAAAAAAAAAAAAAAAAAAAAAAAAGAAAAGAGAAAACACACCCTTTTTAATCTAAATGAGTAGCTCACTTAAAATTCGTAAAAATTTGAAACTTAACCTCCTCAACCCTAAAATAATCCAGATTAGGTTTTTGACTAGTCTGGGCACGTCCAACACAAACAGCAAGGAAAGACCGTGAGTTTCGATGGTGGCGCAGCGCCGAGCAATAAAGGATGCTTGCAAACAGTGTGAAACCAGACAATTGGTCGAGCGGTCAAAGTCGACGACGGGCGAGGGTCGAGATCTGGGTGGTTTTAGGGCTTCAAAGGTGGATCGAAGCGAAGGTTTGGGTGAGGTTGTGGGCGTAGAACCTCAAATTGATGAAGGTGAATTGGGGAATTTGGTTTCTGCGATAGTGAGATGTGTTTTTTTTTTTTTGGGAAATTGAGTGGAAGATGATGGGGCGAGATTGGAGAGGGGGTGGTGATGTGACGATGGTGATAGTGATGACGGTGGATCGGTGGTGGTTAGTTGGATCGGAGAACGGTGGCAACAAGCAACGGAAACGATGAATCGAAACCTGGCTCTGATACCAATTTGATAGAGATTAAGCAACTCTGTGCCTAATCGAGGGGTTCCTGAGCATCCCTGTGCTTAGGAGGACGGTTGAACAGCCCTGTGTCCAACCAACTAAGTATCCCTGTACTTAGTTTTAAGTAGCCCTGTGCTTAAGAAAATAGAAAAGAACTGAATTTTTATTTAATAGTATAATGATCTTCCTTGAGGCTTTGTTTACAACGGTATTTATAGAAAACAAATTAGAATCTTAAGTCAAAATATACTCTTAAATGGATAATAACAAAGAAAGCTAATAAAATCAAACTCTATCTTAAAATAATCCTAACTAATGATATATTCTAAAATAATCCTAACTAATAATATATTCTAAAAGATAGGTTTTACAACAATTTAAATTCCTAATAATTATCCTAAATCTCCATCTTGATCCTTTCTCCTCTATCTCTATCAATAAGTGACTTGGATGGATGCAAGTGTCCTTTGTACTCACTTTCGAGACCTTAGGCTAGAACGTGGAATTAATCATGGTTCAGGGCCACATTGTGATTGCAATGGTGGTGTCATGGATGTTACATTTAACATATTATGGTGGTAGCAACATTATAGTTAGCTCAAAATTTGTTAAATAATTGCTTCTTTATGACTTTGACAAATTACTGCCCCTAGTCTTATAGATCATTGAGAGTGGCACTAAATTCATGGCATTTTTCTCCATGTACTCTTGTCCCATTATAGCTTTCTTGGGTGCACATCATCAAACGCAATTCGCACAACGATCATTAAATTACATATTTAGAGCTATCAAATAGGTATATTGTTAACAGTGAAAATTAAGACAGGAAAAGCACATCGTTCATGTTAGCTTATTGATCTTTGTGAAAGCTAACAAATAGAAAATTATCCCTCCATCTTTTTCTCAAAGTGAACTGATAAAAGTGGGATGCAGAGTGTTACTTTTGTTCGGAAACCTTGTTTTTTGTTTTTTCTGTTTCCCTTTTAAGTTAAAGTTGAGATTGACTGGTTACTTGTTCATCTAGTTATCGGAGGAGTTGCATGAAAAGCAAAGGGAAGAAGCGAAATTGCAAGAAGAGCTTGAACACTTGCGAGAATCCATGGTGTCTGACAAGCAAAGTCTTGCAAAAATTGCGAGTGAATGTGACAGACTAAGATCATTGTGCAATGAAAAGGATTCAGCTGTCCAGGTCTGCTTTGTTGAAGCACCATTGAAGTTCTAACCTCTTTTGCTATTTGATTTTTCTCATTCTAGTTTCCATATCTGACAGGCAGCTTTGGTGGAAAAGAAGAGCTTGGAAACAAGACTTGCCAAGCTGAATGATCTAATCTCTGAGAACAATGCCAAAAGGGATTTGACCGGAACAAATAACCAGGTAGAACCATGGAATACACTTTCTGAACTGGCTTAATGTTTTATTTAGGCTCCATTTAGTTGGGAGAATTTCTTTTTTGATCCCATTTTTATACATTGAATGTATGAATAAGTTGCAAAATGATCCGGGAGAAAACCTTTTTCTTCAGTGGAAAGTAATCAATTTCTTCTCAAGGAGAGAAGACATTTCCTGCATAGAGAGGAAAAGTTTTTTGCTACAATGGTCTCACATCCCTTCTCTTTCCTCGATCCATAGGTCAAATCTCTGTCTCATCTAGAGTTTGTTAATGAAATTATTTTCCTTAACCAAATAAAAAGAGGATTTTGAATGGAATTTTATTTTTCAACTCATATTTTGAGAACAATAGTTTTTCCTGAGCTCTTCTTTCAAAGTTCCCATATTGTTCTTCAGAAAATAATATCCTGCATGGAGCAGTCATAGCTCAATATTGCATTTGAGATAATTGACACGCTCAATATCGCATCTGAGAAAATTTACATGGCTGCCAATAAATAATCACTATCAACTCCAAACAAATAGGTCAAACCTCATAGCGGACAAGGTTGTACAACAAAATTATTTTTCGTAACCCAAACAGAAGAAACTTTTGAAATAAATTTTATCTTCGGCTTAAAATATTTCTGAGGATACTAATTCAGTGAGCAAGTTGTCCTCCCTCCAACCAAATGGGCCTTAGTTCTTTTGAAAATCCCGAATGCCATGGAACCCAGCCAGAGCTTGTTACTGCCTTTGAGGTAATTAACACCACTGCAAATAATAATCAGGCATTGCATAAGATACAAGACGAGCTTAAAGTACGAAATGCTGAGTTGCACTCAGCTGAGCAAACTGTAAAGAGACTAGTCGATGAAAAAGTGTTGTTAGAACAGAAGATTCTAAGGCTTGAAAGGAAGCATGGAGATGAGGTATGGATTTTAATTAACTTCTTGATCCAGAATTGCAAAGATTCCAGTGTGTATATATTGATGTGTTAAGTGCTAAATTGTAGATGGAAGCAGTTGAGAGAAGGTTTGATCAAGAGCGCCAAACATTCAAGGTTCGAGCTTTAGAACTTGACAGGAAGCTGGAACGGGTCGAAGAAGAGCTGGCTGTTGCTGAGTCTGCTCTTGCTACTAGGGATGCAAATTTGTCTTCATTGCAGAATAATCTAAAGGAGCTAGAAGAACTAAGGGAAATGAAGGCGGTATGATTTAGCAATATTATTTGTGATTCAGTTTTTCTGCTATTATTTTGCTCCCTCTATTCTAAAATGAATGTCCCCTATCTAAATTTTGGACGATGTAGGATAAATGTCACCCTTTTTTTCATTTTGAAATTTTTTTTTTTTGTAATTATAACACGAATTTGACACATTTGTCTGTTTTTCCAATGTTAAAACAGCTGAAACATACTTCTTTTGCCTTTAAATATCATCTCAGTTAATTGATTTAGACAATTCTAAAATGACTGTTAATTCCGAAACTGGGCAATATGCTCTTGAAATGATTATTTATGCTTCATATGTTTTGATGGAAAATATTTTCTATCTCAGTTTTATTGTTTCACAACAATCATAGATAAGGAAAATGTTTTCCTCTGTTAAGGAGAAATTGACTTACCCACAAAGAAACAAGAAAACATTTTTGTCACGGAGGAGAATGTTTTCTGTCCTGATCTCACGTCATATGCTTCCCTTCATCCTTCACTTGGCCAACTGTGATCGTCATACAAATTTATAAAATAGAACTATTTTCTTTAGTTTAAAAGACAAACTTTTAAGGTAAAAAAAAACTATTTTTAATTGAAAATATTTTGTGAAGAAATATTTTCCGTAAAGAAAAAGTTTTTTGTCGAACCAAACAGAGCCTTATTTAGAAAATTTTCTAGCATGATAATATTTTTACCCAAGTTTTCTTTTTTCATATTTACAAGTGCATACATGGATAAAAATAACATTGGGATATATTAGAAGAAAACCGGTGCAAAAAATTTCTTAGTTTTTACGAATGAGAATTATTTTTGGATGGGGGGTGGGGGGGTATTTTACAACTAACTTTTTTCTGTTATATGTTCCGTTAGTATGTCACAATATAATCTGAAGAAGCTTTATCTAAAGCCAAGTTTAGCTTTGTTAACCTAAATTTTTCCACATGGTTTTAGGACATTGATAGGAAGAATGAGCAGACTGCAGCTATCTTGAAGATGCAAAGGGCGCAGCTAGCCGAGTTAGAAGTTCTATATAAGGAAGAACAAGCTTTAAGGAAGCGATATTTCAACATGATAGAAGGTTGTTATTATACTTCACCAAAGAATGATTCTTACACATTTTAAAACCGTTTTGATAGTATATAATGACCGTGGAATCAAATTGCAGTTTGCAGTTGCATAATATATAATGCAACTGCAAACTGCAATATGATAAGTGGCATTTATGGAATGAAATAAAGATGATTACATCACAGATGGCTCTCTATGAGATAGATTTTGAGCTAGTTATTATAAGATTGGTTGTTATCTAATGTTGCTTTTGCAGGGGCCTCCAACATGTATATGTATTATATTTTATGTACTAAAATACATTTATAGATATTTATATGTTAGAAACTATAGGAAAGGCAGAGGATTAATGATTGTATGACTATCCATTTAAATTTTTGCAAATATAAGGCTTAAAAGCAACTTATGAATCCTTTAAAAATCCAATGTGATTGTTGTGACATGTTACATAACATATGTGGCACTGTGACCATGACTATTACGCAATTGTGAACCACGACTATGACCATGAACTACAATTTGATTCCATGGTTGTAGCTATCGCATTTGGTCTTTAAGGGAAAATTAGCTGCTTTAGCTTTATGTTTGCAAAAATTTGAATGAGTACTATATAGTTATTAATTTGTGCCCATTTGATAGTTTTTGATATGTAAATACAGAACATACCCAGTGCCTCAAGGGCTCCCACCTACGCAGGGTCGAGGGGGGGGGGGGGGCAGATGTACGCAGCCTTCCCTCTTCAGGGTGTTAACCTGAAGAGAGGCTGTTTCCCAGTGCCCCCAACCTGAGGGTGAGGACTTCTCAGGAGGTCACCCATCCTGGTACTGCTCTCGCCCAAGCACGCTTAACTTCGGAGTTTTTGATATGTAATTACATTAAGTATATATATATAATTGTGGAGGCTATTACAAAAGTAATGCTAGTTATGCAGCAACCTATTGTGGGATGGCATCTTGAAAATCTGTCATTGAACAGCCATTTGGTTGTGTAATATGTGTTTTTTTAACGTGTCAGATATGAAAGGAAAGATTAGAGTCTATTGTCGTTTACGACCTCTTAGTGACAAGGAGAGGGCTGATAACGAAAACAACGTTGTCACAAGCATGGATGAGTTTACTATTGAACATCCATGGAAAGATGATAAAGCTAAGCAACATCTCTATGATCATGTCTTTGATGGTACTGCAACCCAAGAAGACGTTTTTGAAGATACAAAGGTTTACATTATGTTTTGTCCATTTGTTTATAGATAACTAGAGCATTTTCAGTTCATGAAAGTCTTACTTTCTAAGAAAATTCATGCAGTATCTGGTGCAATCTGCTGTGGATGGCTATAATGTGTGCATATTTGCTTATGGTCAAACTGGTTCCGGCAAGACCTACACAATTTATGGCACTGAAGCTGATCCTGGACTCACTCCACGAGCTACTGCAGAGCTCTTTAAGATTTTGAAACGAGACAGCAAGAAGTTCTCCTTTTCATTGAAGGTAACCCATCTTCATACCTAAGCACTGAGTTAAATTATTGGGAGGATTGACCTAATATGCCACAATTAGCATAATTCTAGTGATGGAATCAGATCACCATTTGGGGTCGTGTGGCACTGTCACATAGTTGAGGTTGAGTCTTTTAGGGCACATAAGTTGTTTTCTAGTAAATATGTGAATAGATGAATAGAAAAAACAGTGCATCATTTTAAGTATTTCTTTGGCAGTTTTTAATACATAAACATGATTATAAGTGTGTTTTCGTAAATAAAATACAACACATATATATTGTGGGCCGCTTATAGAATTATTGTCATGTAACAACCGTGTAATGGCTAGCTCTATTTCGATCACATAGTAGGCACTAATTTACGTAACAACCTTTATTTCCATGATTCTGGTATATGAATTTTAGTCCATCTTTCTTGGTGTCAGAGCACTTATTTGTGAAAAAAATGCAGGCATATATGTTGGAGTTGTATCAAGATACCTTGGTGGATCTATTGTTACCGAAGAATGCAAAACGTTTGAAGTTAGACATCAAGAAAGATTCAAAGGTGATAACTACTGAGATCAAATATCTATACAAGTTATAATATTGCGCTAGATTTTCATTTATGATTCTAATATATAGAAGTTAATTAATGTTAGTTCGCTTAATTGCTAATTTGATGAGTCTGAAAGTGTAAGTACTGATCTGATGATTATAACTTCAACCACTCAGGGCATGGTTTCCGTTGAGAATGTGACAGTTGCATATATCTCGACATTTGAGGAACTAAGAAGCATCATCCAACAAGGATCTGAGCAAAGACACACATCTGGAACCAACATGAACGAGCAAAGTTCAAGATCCCATTTGATACTTTCAATCATTATCGAAAGCACTAATCTGCAAACTCAATCTGTTGCCAGAGGGAAGGTAATTTGATTGATCCACTTTGTCGCCATGGATATTATGCATCTTGAACTTCGTTCAGTTCTGTCTGTGCTTGTCAGTGTGTCTTGCCTGTAGCTGATCGAAGAAAAGCCACAACATGCCAAGGCTAAGGCTGTGATTCTCTGGTATATTTGGTTAAAAAAGAATGCAAAAACTTTCAAAGACCAATATGTACTTGTGAATTTCTTATAGAAAAAAGTAGTCTTTCGAGGATCTCTTTGGCCAAAGAGTTCTGGGGTCTCGCTGACATAGCCTTGATTGATTTGTAGAGAGATTGAAAGGTTTTATGTTATTAATTATTGGTTTCTTTTTTATGTTTGTGGCTTTATATTTGAGAACATCTTGTCTCTAATTCTTTATCATTCTTCCTCTCTTAATTGTATTTTTTCCAATAAAAAAAAGGCCACAACGTGTTAAGTAATTTTTGCAACATAAATCTTTAGAGTTCCACCCAAGTGGTAAGATATTTGGATCTAGTGCCTCATGAAGTGTCAGTTCTAGTGTAAAATTCCAACCACTAGGTTCAAAGGATTTATAGGGCCTTGGGTCTGTGGCTTGAACTTACTATGTTACGCATAGGGAAAATTCTTAGTTGACAGTGTGTACGACCCCAGGCTTAATCAAGGTGCATGTTAGCTAGTCTGGACACCCTAGTTACCCAAAAATGTCCCCAACACCTCTATTGCTACGTGGCTATGGAACATGATTTAATTTCATCACGTTTACCTTCACCGTAAAGTGACATATATCACGTATCATATGGAATGTTCGTTTCAAACCTATCCTGATGACCATACACTTGTTGACCACTACAATTTTGCAGCTAAGTTTTGTGGATCTTGCTGGTTCAGAAAGAGTGAAGAAGTCAGGTTCTGCAGGTAGCCAACTGAAGGAAGCTCAAAGCATCAATAAGTCATTGTCTGCTCTTGGAGATGTTATCAGTGCGTTATCTTCTGGTGGACAACATATTCCGTACAGGAACCACAAGTTAACGATGCTAATGAGTGACTCTCTTGGTGGGAATGCCAAGACGCTGATGTTCGTAAATGTATCTCCCGCAGAGTCTAATTTAGACGAGACATACAACTCTTTGACGTATGTTATTCCATCCTGTTTTGCATTTGTTTTCATTCATATCATAATAGCACAAACAGGAAACCTGCTCGTCCCATAGTGTTATCAGTTTCTGAACTCTTAACTCTTTTTAAGATTTTTCTGTATTTGTTGTCTAATTTGAAGCATCCATGTGTTATCAGTTTCCAAATATGGTTATTTAACGAGTAGTTTCAATGGAATAAAGATTCAAAGTAACTGAGCTTTTCATGGATTCATAGGGGTTTCTTTTGTGTTTATTTCTAGATATGCGTCAAGAGTGAGGTCCATCGTTAACGATCCAAGCAGGAATGTTTCTTCCAAAGAAGTCGCTCGGCTGAAGAAACTGGTCGCATATTGGAAGGAGCAAGCTGGTAGAAGAGGCGACGATGAAGATCTCGAGGAAATCCAAGACCAACGGCCAGCGACAAGAGATCGATCTGATGGTCGGAACTCCATGTAGGGTATCCCTATAATATTTCACGACACAACACTTCAATCCCATAAGATCTTTTGATATGGGTATGCGTCCAAAGGTCAGAAATTTTCTAAATTTTTTCTTACGTCTTTAGTCTAACTTGAAATGTTTTAAGTATCATACTAGCATCCAGCTACTGCTACCAGATACTGGTAGTTTGGATCAGAATGGAGAGTCTAGATAACATAGAAGACTGCTATGCACATATTTCTCATCGAGGTATCGTGTGTGAAATTGTCTTGTGTGATATCCGATTGTCTCGATGCAGATTTTCGTAATTTGTGTTGAGAGTTGCTTTTGTGGGCAGAGAGGATGTAGTTTGAGCTCAAGATAGTTTCACTGTATAGATGCAAATGTGTATAAATTTGCTCCTTTTTTAATTTTTCCTGGATTTATTATGATAATTAGATTGTTTATTATGGTAGAGAATTGTCTAAT
The DNA here is from genome assembly GCA_018398585.1 of Simmondsia chinensis. NCBI lineage: Eukaryota > Viridiplantae > Streptophyta > Magnoliopsida > Caryophyllales > Simmondsiaceae > Simmondsia > Simmondsia chinensis. The sequence goes on along the minus strand of JAGTTD010000002.1, from coordinate 31,836,647 downwards.
TTCCCTCCTTCCCTCCCCCCCCCCCCCCCCCCCCCCCCCCCCCCCCCCGAACACTAATACAAAAGCAGCTTAGTGCCTCAAAGAGGCTCCTACCAAGGCAGGGTCTTGCGGATGTAAGATGTGCATGTTGCCTTTTTTTTTTTTCCTACAGAGTGCTATTGTATAGGGGCTAGGTGGTTGGTTGGTTCGGTTTTTATTTTTTTATTTGTTTTTAATTATTATTTATTATTATTTTTTTTATGAACGCCTACATCCCTCCAAATTGATACTTAAAGAGTTATGTACACTACATAAATGAATAACTTTGAAGGCAAATCTCACCCCTCTTTTTACTTGTTGCCCTCAAGTTATTTATACTGTTGCTCTCTAGTATTTATAAATTTATTTAAATTAGATTCTTATTTTTTATTTGTTTAATATAATCTATAGCATTATAAATTTGTTCAAATTGATATTTATCTTTTGTACTCAAAATAGTATCATGTTCTATTTTATGATAAAGGTAATCCCTTTTCTTTTAATTTTACATACTATTGGTCATTCATAGGGGATGATTTTATCCTAAACTAAAATATGAGGAATTTTTAAAATATAAACTTAAAAATATTAGGGATGGATGGATGGAATAATTAACTCTGCTCCCCTTCTTCGAGTTGGGATGCCAATTATATCACGTTATTTCAATAATTTGATTATTTTGAAATTGTGTTTGAAGTAATGGCAAAATATGAGATAACATGTTATTTATTTCAATCTACTATATTAAATGATGCTAATGTTATCTTGTGTGACATGCGGGGAGTGTTATATTTTAAAAATATAATTTTATATGTTATATTGGAACTTTATTAAATTTGCCGCAGTTTAATTTATACTTTTATTTTAAGAAATTACTTGTAATTTTTCAATTTAGTGTTGTAGAATGAGTTGGTGATTTTATTTTACTATTAGTGTGTTACAAACCGAAATTCCGAGGCTAGAGTTTAATTTGATGAAATGGGTGGGAAAACTAATTGGAGGGAAAAGCTGTTAAAATCTGTTATTGGGCTGCTGTGTTTGATGCTGGTGCTGAACTACCTGCCGCTGCATATCAGTTAAATCTGTCAATGTGAGTTGTTTTACTGATCTGGTGTGCTGCTGCTACTGCTTGGTGTTGCTGATGCGTACCACTTGCTGCTGTTTCTGTTATTTACCTGAATTCTGGCGCCAAGAATAATACAAACAAATATTAATTAGTTAGAATATATTTTAGATAGCTCTAGATGTTTCCTAGCTAGGTTGATTAGTAGTTCAATGCTATAAATAAGTGTTGAGTTGTAATCATCAAAGCATTCAATGAAAAATCTGAACAATATCTCATTTGAGATTTAAACTCTCTTTCTCATCTCCTTTTCCTTTGTTTCTCTCATCTAACTCTAAACTCTATCTTCTCATCTCAATTTCACATTCTTTTCATCTCAAATTCTCAATCCTATCCAATTTATTTTAGTTTACGTTCGAGGTTCGAGCCCGAGCGTAACAATTGGTATCAGAGCCTCGATCCGATCGAGTGCGTAATCAAAAATTAAAAAAAAAAATTTTCAGAAATCAAATTAGTGTTGCTCAGATTGTGCAGATTTCAAACAATTAGATTATGCTGATCAAAGTGCAAATTTCAAGTTTAATTCGGATTTTGTCAGCAAGGCGAAATTCTGACAAGGTGGGGAAATTCTGATAAGAGGAGAATTCTGACAAGCGAACTCAGGTGTTGAAATCCGATATTGTTCTTGAAGATTGTTGTGTATTGTGAGTTTAAATCATCTTTACAGACCAAAATCGAACCAATTTCAGATCCTTAGTCGCAATTATCCGCATCTCTGTCAGAAAGCGTCGTGGTTAGGGTTTGTTCGATGATCGGTTCGAAATTCATCAGCTAGGGATTATAATCACTGACGAGCATAGAACCGATAGCAAGTGCTTGTTTGTGCGAACGAAGGAGTAGAATTTCATTAAGCAATCAATTGTTGAAGAGTTGTGAAACAAGTTTTACATTTCTGCGATTTCGAAATTGTACACTGCGAAGGTGTTGATTCAGATCGAAGTTGTTGTTCATTTGCAAATATGGCCGAAGGAATAAGGTCCAGATCAGGTGCTGGTGGTGCCGGTTTGAGTGCAGATGCTTCCATTGACAAGCATCAAGAGCTTAATGATATAATGGAAAAACTGAACGCTAAGTTGGATCAGCAAATTATCGAACTTAAGCAGCATAATGTCGAAGCCAGAAACCAAACGGAAAGCATTCAACAATTGTTGAGGAAGCTTTTGGGTGAGGATGTGCACAAAGAAGATCGGGTGCAACAAATTGAGCCTTCTAGCCAGATAGTTCCAACAACGGAAGTAGTCCTACCACAAGAGTTCGTTGTTGAGCAAAAAGAGGAGGTAAAATCTGTTGTTGTTGAAGATGAACTCAACCATGACAATGCCGAAATTGAAGAACACAAGCTGGAAGAACCTGAGTTTGAACAAGACGATCCTTATGAAGATCCTTTGCTAGAGTTAGAGTATCTTGATGACGTTGAGGCACAATATGACACGTATGCGGAATGGGAATACGATTTTCATGTCAAAGGAATATTGAAGAAAGCAAGGAGTAAAGCTAAAAGAAGCTAACTCAATGATGCATTGAACAATCTTTGGGAAGCAAAGAAGATTACAAAGAAGAAGATGAAGCGTGAGGAGACGTTGGTTGAAGAAGGATCTCAAGTTGCTAATGTAAATGTTAGTCCTCAAGTTCATCTTCAAATAGATGAAGATAGGCCTCAAAATCATGTTCCTGAAGTTGAAAGAACTAATAGTCCACATGAACGATCACCTTATCAAGAGCATATTCTATCTGTTAGCATGCATTTTGTTCAGAAAGATTGTCCACGTCCTGTTTTTTGAATGCTCAAACTCACAACATCCAAATGTTTGATATAAACAATGTTGCAAGCTTTGTCATTGCTCCAGAGCACGTTGGTTCAGCCAGAAATCAGATTCCAGTAACAAATATGCAGTGTCGGTATGCCGATCGGCAAGTTCGGCATGATTTACTTCTTTTATGGAAAAGAGATTTGATTAATAGGGACCCTATCATGAAGCTATGCTATTGGGAAGACATTTGCAAGACGTTGGTCACCGAGGTCTCAGCTGAGGACAAAGAAACCACTGCATTTTTGAAGTTACAGCTGCTGAAATTTTGGCCATTAGTGTACATCGACAAGAAATTGAGCTGTCTGAATTGCAATGGGAAATGCTTACAAGCAAATTTTGATGTTAGGTTCTCTTGGTTTGAGTTTGGAAGGCCTCCCGAGATGTTAAAGGACTTCGTATGCAGCTTTATTGGAGTAAAGATATATAAAAACAGTTGTGCAGCCTTTCATATGCAGAAATACATAAACATGAATGCATTTTGTGACTCTCAACAGCAAGAAGGAGTTGTGAGCTGTATTATCTGGATTATGAGGTGTCGTGAAAGTGTTGTTGATGTTTGGTTTGATCGGTGTAGACCTCCAGAAGAGTATTACGTACTCAAACGCAGACATTGCAGCGAGATAAACAACATCCAAGGTGCTCTGCAGAATTCAGCAAAACTTCATCCCTTCAGTTATAATTTCATATACAATTATAGTTCTCCATTGTTACGATTCTCTTCTATTCTTGAGGACAAGAATGTTTTCAAGGGGAAGGGAATGTTACAAACTGAAATTCCAAGGCTAGAGTTTAATTTGATGAAATGGGCGGGAAAACTAATTGGAGGGAAAAGCTGTTAAAATCTGTTATTGGGCTGCTGTATTTGATGCTGGTGCTGAACTACCTGTTGCTGCATATCAGTTAAATTTGTTAATGTGAGCTGTTTTACTGATCTGGTGTGCTGCTGCTACTGCTGGGTGTTGCTGCTGCGTACCACTTGCTGCTGTTTCTGTTATTTTACTGAATTCTGGCGCCAAGAATAATACAAACAAATATTAATTAGTTAGAATATATTTTAGATAGTTCTAGATGTTTCCTAGCTAGGTTGATTAGTAGTTCAATGCGATAAATAAGTGTTGAGTTGTAATCATCAAAGCATTCAATGAAAAATCTGAATAATATCTCATTTGAGATTTAAACTCTCTTTCTCATCTCCTTTTCCCTTGTTTCTCTCATCTAATTCTAAACTCTATCTTCTCATCTCAATTTCACATTCTTTCTCATCTTAAATTCTCAATCCTATCCAATTTATTTTAGTTTACGTTCGAGGTTCGAGCACGAGCGTAACATAGTGTTACCTCAAATGGTTTTATTTTGAATTTATATGGCTATGTTATGTTATTCCTTTCTATTTTTCTTTATAGGGCTCTTTCAACCCTTATATTTTACTTGTTTTTTGCATTATTATTCAATGCGATATTGTATTTTTTACAACTGACATTGTCTGTAGCATTGTAGAATACCAAAGTTCCTTGAAGTCAAAATGTTCCAATTGTGCATAACTGTACATTGGATTGATTCTTCCTACATAATACAAAAACAAATTTTATTTCGCCTATTCATATATCCCCACAGTTCTCATGTAATCTCAAGTACTATTGTGGCCGCATTGCCGTGAGTGGAGGATTAAAAACTAAATTAGAAGCATTACTTTTGACAATGCAACTAACAATATTAGATCTATTAACCAATTAATTTGGTATTTAAGGCCCATGTTAGATGAAAAATGTTTTCATTTGAGTTTCATTTGTCATATTTTTCATTTAATGATAATGGATGAAGTGTAACTTATATTTTTTTCTTACAATTTTAAGAAATATAGTTAAAGCAATTAAAACATCTGCAACTAGGCAACATAAATTTAAAAAATTGTGTCAATCACAAGGTATTTCATGGACACGTTTTAAATTAGATGCATCTCCTAGGTGGTTATCAACGGTCGAAATATTAGAAAGATGCATATCATATAAAGACATCTTGATGGAATTTATACAAATAAATTATGTGGATCTAAGTTGTTTTAGTGTAGATAATAAAAATTGGGAAATAATAAATGAAATCTGTAAATTCTTGGTTCTTTTAAAAATGCTACGACATTTTTTTTGTATCTTATTACCTAACCATTCCACACGCAATATCTAAATTGGTAGATATTACTGCATGGATGATGGAGAACTCCTCCAACCCTGTGCTGCAAGGGTCCATTGCCACCATGCAAGAAAATTTTTTAAAATATTATACTGAATTACCCATGTCATATTTTTGATCCACGTTACAAACTTGCGGGTTTTCAATTTTTTGTCCAAATATTTTACGAAAGAACTCTACCAAATTTTGATGTAAAATCTTTTATTATTAAAGTGGAAGCAATTTTACATGATTTATTTTCTGCTTATTCTCAGAAATTAACAAATAATACAATGTTTCTTCTATATCATTTTCGTCCTCCCTCCCAAAGACAAGCATATGCGTGGGATATGTTTAGCAGATTAATGCCCTGACAAGTCCCACGTTATAGGATGAGCTTTCTTTATACTTGCGTTCAACTCTGTTCGAATTCTAACCGACGGAGTCTAATGAACATTTTGATATTTTGCTATGGTGGAAATCATATAAAACCCAATATCCCGTACTTTCCACCATGGCACGTGATATTCTAACATGTCCGGTGTCTATAGTAGCATCGGAGTTTGCTTTTAGTGCCGGTGGCAGATTGCTAAGAATAAAAAGAGTGAAGTTAGCACCGAATACCTTAGAAATGTCGGTGTGTTTAAAAGACTGGATGGCTGCAATGAATAGAGACTAGAATCGTCTGAAATTAGAATCATCAAGCGATGAAGAAGATGACAATAACTCCATTACAAGTACCATATCAGCCGTAAAAATTTTAGATTGATTTATATATATTGTTATAGTTATATTTTTTTAACAAGTTATAATACATTTTATTTTATAAAATATATTTGTAATATTATAGGACACTATTATGATTATATGTTATATTATTGATTAATAAATTATAATTATTTTTTATCAAAATAATTATATATATTTATATATATATATATTCTATTTTTTAATATATTTTTATAAAATTATTTTTTTGGGGGGGCCTGGGGCTCAGGCCGGGCCGGTCCCCCAAGGTTAGACCTAGGTCTAGGCCCGGCCCGTGGCCACCTCTACTCCCATGTGCGCCTAGCAACAATAAGCTTTGCATCCTCTATAGCCCTGTCGTCCCTCCTCGCCAACCTCCCTTTTTCTTGTTTACTAGAGGGTTTGGCTTCAAACACTTCTTGGGAGACATATATTTTAAGAATTCATGCAAATCTCGCTTTGTTTTTCTTTAGTCCTGCACTTTAGTGCTTTACGACTCCTTTTTAGATAAACAAAACTAGTACCATGAAAACCCACCACCATCTTCCCTCTTTTGTCCTACCAATGGGGGTTTAAAACTAGGAGGATAGGTCTGAAATGTTAGGAAAAGTGTCTTGAAATCCAAATTTATTCTGGATATATTATTTTAATTAATAAATAAATTTGAAGCTCACGCGGGAGCCCTTGGGGCACTGGGCCTGTTGTTGTTGTTGTTGTTGAATAAATAAATTTGAAGTTCCAGTCATTTCCTAGTTAAATTTGTGTATGTGAGCATTTATACTGCATGTGAATTTTTTTTGAGAGACATCCATGAGATGGGTGTAGTTCTCAGACTATAATTTACATGTTTGTTCTAAGTGGTTTATAAGACTAAGTCATAGATAGACTTGGAACAAATGGTATGGATTGTTGTTTGAAAGACTCGTAGTTGAAGACAAGTTTGTACCACTTGTATGTTAAGACTATAACGTGACACTTTAGATGACTTGTCTTGGTCATGTGGATGGAGATCCAGAAGTGTTAGGTTAGTGTGTTTAATAAGGTTGACACACTGAGTTGGACCACATGGGTTACTTATTTCTAGACTACTATCGGAAATGATTGATTCACGTTGTAGTTTGAGCGACGACTCTAAATCCTAAGAGTATTCTGGACTTGTGCATGGAGCGTTAGTTACTTATTTACATGTTTGACTCTAAACGAATGACTGAAATCCCACGTACACTGGGTAGCGGCGTGAAGTATGACAAGGATTATGTATTCAATAGGGAATCTACAGTCTCTTATGAGATACAGGTGTCCCCTTAGTTGATTCGCAAATATTTGAATAGTTCGGAAACTTTGGCCAAAGCATTCCAAGTGTTTGACATTTGGAATTTATACTGTAAATATGTTCAAGTATAAATGAATTATTCAGTAAAGGGCGAGTCGGTAACTAATGGAGAAGCTGTGAGAAGGATAATGGTAGTGCTTATATTTATCCTTTATCATGGACATCTAGTGGAGGGGTTGTTGTCATCAATATAGTCTATTAGGGAGATATCGAATAAATAATTTAATTCTAGAGTGCAATGAGATTTATTTAGTGGAATTAAATCTCATTAAATGGTAATTCAATTATTTCATGAGATAATTAATTTAACCCATTTGGAGCTAGATTTAAATTGTCCTTGAGGTCCTTACGCAAGCCTCTGTATTTATTGCCATTGAAAAAATATTAAAGAATTCATGAGATGAATTATTTTTTCATAAGATGGGTAATTTAAGTTTGCCAAACATTATTCATGAAATGAATAAATATTAAAAAATTATAAAATAAAATAATTTTGAAAAATTAAAATTCATAAGATGAATTTTTATATGTGGGAAACAAAACAAAACAAAAAAAAAATCAAAAATCGCGTATAAACCGTGGCGATCGGCGTACTTCACTGGCAGCCAATCAGCACGCGACACGTGTCACGCGTTGGGCTGCCCAAGGGAGGAATCCGCGTGCCACGGGTTGGACCAATAGGCGTGCGACACGTGGCACGCGTTTTGAATTAAAAAATCATGCGATTTTGAACAGTGATAAAACGACGGGTTTTGACTTTTTTTTTTTTTTTAATTAAACCCTGCGTTTTGATTTTAATTGGGCAATCCCACTTCGATTAAAATTAGAATTTTTGCTCCGGATTACTTCTATAAATAGAGGTGCTTATTCCGAGGTTTGGTATTCAAGTTGAAATATTTCTTTAGAGTTTCTGAAATTGTTTCGGAGACCTAATTGGAGAAAAAAATTTCCATTGAAAATTTTCTTTCCTTAGTTTAATATTTTTCGGAGCCCACCCTCCGAGCAGTTCGAGGTCATTGCGTAAAAGATCGCGGGGTCTCGATTTTCTTAGTTTTTCTTTATTATTAGAGCAATTCAAGGTATGTTCTTCTTTCTTTATTCTTTTTCGCTTTTCTATTTATTTATAATATTCGTTATTATGTCTGTTCAAGTTTATGTATTGTTATGAATGTATTAGAGTAAAAGATTTAAAATTAGGAATTTTAAATCAACCCTAAGTTTAGAGTTATGAATTCTAAACCCGTTCCGCTGCGTTAACTTTGTAAACTTTAGGGAGAATTTTTGAAATTCATCCCAACAACCGGTATTAGGGCAAAGGGTTTATAGAGATAAACCTATTCCCAGGAACTCTCGCACGTGAGGTGTCACGAAGCGTGACTCTCCGACCGGGGGCTTAGGTAGAGAGAAGAGTCTCCTACTCTAAGTGCTCTAATAGGTGTCTATTGTTGTGACTATAGTTGAGAACTATGAACCTGTCATGATCCTAGCCATGACATGGTCCAACGCATCAACTAGGGCAGCAAACAATAAAGGATAAGTTGTTCTTAGGGGTTGTCAAGGAAGGCCAAGCAACCAAGTCAAGACAAGGTTCTGGATCAAAGCCGGGTCCGCGCCAGGGTCAAGAGGTCCGCAGCCAGGTCTCGTCCAGTTCGCAGCAGAACCGTGTCACAGGTGCAGCGGGACAGTGTCAGGACCGATTTGCAGCGCCCGATAGCAGTGCTAGGGCGCCCGATAGTGTCAAAGGTGTGTCATTCAGCCTCCACGGTCACAACAGGTCATTCTAACAGCTCCAAAGGCGCGCCTCTACCTAGAATGATCTAGAAGTATATAGAATAAAAAAGGGGGACGCTCCTCCAACCGCTTTTCCCTCCAATATTTGAATAATTTGTTTTTCCCGCCTTTATTTGAATAGGTAGTTATTTTCCGCCATTTTATTTGAATATTTTCAGATTGTATTAAGCTAGGAAGCTTCTAGAATTAGTTTACTAGTTCTCTATAAATATAAGAGCATTTGCAATGTAATAAGGAATCGAATATCATAATTCAATCAATAAAATTGTGAAAGTTAATCTCATCTCCAAGTGTTCTGCTATTTCTTTCTCTCACCTAAACTCTAATTCTTTTCTCATCTAAAATCTATCTCAATTTCTATCTCTCATCTCAAACTCTCTAAATTCTATCCTTCTCAACTCAATTCATCAATTCACGTTCCAAGTCCTATCTGAAATGGAGTCACAAATCCGAGGAACGTGACAGAACCTAATAGTCGGCATCAGAGTTTATTTTTCAACAAAATTCATATATTTTCCCAACATGAAAACCCAGAATCAGAATCACTAGCACCATCCTAACCCTTTTGAATTTTATTTTTTGGATTTGCATTACTTTATGGCCTTGAAGGATTCATTTACCAGGCACTAATACACTGGATCCTATTAGAACTCCGAAGTTAAGCGTGCTTGGGCAAGGGTAATACCAGGATGGGCGACCTCCTAGTAAGTCCTCATGTTGCCAACCCTATAAGGTTGGGAGTCCTAGAAAATAGCCTCTCGATAAAGTTACACCCTGAAAGGGTAAGGCTGCATACATTCGCTCCCCCAACCCCGCTTAGGTGGAAGCCCTTGAAGCACTGAGTCTATTGTTGCTGCTGCTGCTGCTGCTGCATTACATTATGACCTTGTACCTTGTAAAGGCACATTCTCTCCTCTTATTGAATTATTAAAAAAAAAAAAAAAAAAATCTTGTAACTTGAGTTCAAGCAAGGGATTACAAATGAACCAAGTCCTCATGATTCCTAAGGTAGCTCATTGCCAAGCTCAAAATCCTTAGTTGTTTGAGCTAGGGGTATATTTGAGCTGATTCGAGCCCAAGCCTAACAGGCTCGAGGCTCGGCCCGTTAGGCCCTTTAGCTTTAAGCTTGGTTCGAAACTCGTCGAGTTTTAAAAGTTCGAGCTCGAGCTGAGCCAAGCTCAATGAGCTTCATATTAAGCTTGTAATATTTCGACTCATTTATGGTCAATATAGGCACATTTGGGCTGGTTTAAGCTCAGGCTTAACTCATTTAGGCTCCAATATGGCTTTATTGGGTAATATTTGAGCAAATGTATTATATTAAAAAAAACTCGCTCGAGCTTCATTACGAGGGCTTGTGAGCCGACTCGGCTCATTTACACCCCTAATTTGAGCTCAATCTTAGTGGCCTGCAGCCTAAATAAGCCTCTATACAAACATAAATGTTCATATTTAGCCAAGTTTAACACTAAACAACCTACGCTTGAGCCTAATTGAACCCAAATAAGCATACCTTAGACTTTAATAGTGGTTTGGACCTCAGTGAACTGACTAACAACACGAACAAACTAGAAAATACTAAAGTTGGGACTGAAATTCAAACTTGCAATGCCAAAATAGATATTAAGCCCTTCTTTCACATCAAAAGTTCATCATCATACTCGGCCACAGATCATATATATATATATATATATATATATATATATATATATATATTTCCAAAGCTCAATTGAAATAAGATTTTCTACACAATCCTAACCATGCATTTTTGGTTCTTCATCTCCTAACATGACCAACTCCTATCAATTCATCCCTTCTCAACAACGTATTCACGAGTCTCAACTTCACATGAACAAGCATTCATAAACATGCCTTTGCTCGTGTCATCCTCAATTTATGTCACTTTCACTTTATCTCGAATCAAATAGCTATTAATAAACTACACAATTAAATTACGGAAAAAAGGACTTGTAATTACCATGAGGCTAAGTGGTGCAGTTTTCAGGTACCCTGAGGTTATATAATGTTTCTTATGGATACCTCACCATCAAGCCTTATTTGACCTCAGCGATGGCGCTAACATGTCAATTAAAAGGAACTCAACCACCCTAAAAGAATGCCAGTTGTGCAAAAAAATAATAGAAACATCCTAGCCCTCCCCAAAGGACATGTTAACCTAGCAGAAATTGCCAGAAAATTTTTTTTTTGACAAAAGCTAATTTTTGCATTATTGGACATATATGCCTCCCACTAATGTCATTTTACTCCTTTGGCATATCTTTTTTACTTGGTTGAACATTACACATCAGCTGCACCTAACGGTGAGCTAATAGTGTGATGGTGCAGATATATACATAAAAAAAGAGATATTTATGCCAAATGTCATTGTACCTTGCCCATTATATCAATTTAATCTTTGTACTTCTAGTCATGCCAATTTAGTCTCTATACTAGTGATATAATGTCAATTTGGTCCTTAAATTAAAATTTATGTTCAATTGTTGATGAAATTTTTAATAGTTCGGCCACCACTTAGGTTATATTTAGTCAATGTGTGTGGTTAATGTGATGATACAGTTAAAACTTACGCCATTGATTTAACTTTAATCTGACCATAGGACCAAATTGGCACAATATAAATTATAGAGGGACTAAATTAACATAATAAAAAATACAAGGACAAAATAGACACAACAAACAAAATACAGAGATCTTTGGTGTACATATCCCTAAAAATAAATGTCAAATAATAAAGGGTACTTCAACACCATTGAAAAAACTTGGGTACCAAAAAATACTTACAAAAGTTTCTTCATAAATTAATGACAGTCCTAAAGATAAAAGCCAGTGGGGTAAATGCAGTAAAAACAAACATGGTAGTTTGTTTTGTCATATGATGTACCTAAAACACAAACCAAACTGAGTCCCAAAACATTCATCGACTATGAGTCATCTATGACAAATTTTATTCATTTTGATGTAAGAGCAAAAGACAGTTTCGGTCTAGATTTGTTCTTACCAAGCAAAACCATCTGCTTTGACCGTTCTTCCTCCTCTTCCTGCTTCTTCCTCCGCAATGCTTCCTCCTTCTGCCTCTGCATCTCCTCCAGTTGTCGGTAGCGCTCTTCCTCTCTCCGCTGCTGCTCTAAAGCCTCATGCCGCTGCGCTTCCTCCAATCTCCTTCGGTTTTCTTCCAGCATCCTTTCCAGCTCTTCTTTCTCTTTCCGAGCTTGTTCCTGCACAGCATATATAACGCACATATATTATATTTTACTTATTACAAATGTACCTACATGTGAAATGGTATAAGAATCAAAGATTGTATGTCTTTTCATTAAAAATTTTGTGATATAAGGTTTAAAAGTAATTTATATTGCAACGCTGCCTTATTCTCACTTTTATGAGATATTTCCAATATTGACCATGGGGCGTTGAGGTCATGATGGACAAACATTACCAATTATACCAAAATCCACCTTGTTTTCAGGGCGAGGAGAATGCAAATAAAACAGTGCTTAAAACTTGTGTAAAGCATGCCCGTGGCAAAAAAATAGATCAATCGAACTGCAGTATTTCCAGGTTTCGGGTTTCACAGAAACATGTACATTTCCTTCAGTTTGTGGTAGTAGAAACTGGATGCAGAAAGGACACAAAGTTCAAGAATTAAATTAATTACATTTTCCTAAGCAAATGACTTTTTGCCATATGTATTAAGGTACACAAATTGGATACATTTTTGGGAAACCCATGGCAATCATCTCTCTTCCCCTTTCTGGATTCCCATACAACAATTTGGCTCATGAACGATTAACTCGTAGTACTTCAGTAAAGGCAACAAAAAACCAAAGCACTCCAAAGGTTTCAACAGGTCCGACAACTGTCATGCAATGGAAATTAGTTTAGCCATTGCTTAACAAACCGCCAGGTTCAGTGACTCATTACGCTATGTCCATAACACCCGTTTTTAAACTTCCCTCGTGGTAGCGATTCAAAACCACAGAAGGTCCACATGAATGAGGAAATTCAAGTGTTCATAGTAAGAAATCAGCAGTGGAATGTGACATGCAAGTCAACAGATCATCAGATATCATTAAACGAAATTCCTTTCTTAATCTGCAAACTTCTCGTGGCAGCACTCAATAATGTTGTGAGTCATGGGTTTGGACATAGTGGTAACTACCTCACCCCAACCCCCATCGTTGGCCAGGGCTTCGAGCTCATTTCACCTCTAAAAGAATTTACTGCAGTTCTATCGAAGTCTAGAAATTATCGTTGCCTGATTGTACATCCACCCCCCAGAACCCGCTTAGGCGGGAGCCCTTGAGACGCTGAGACTGTTGCCATTGTTAAAGGCTTCTAAACTTTTAAAATACAAGTGCAAATTTTTATGATTTAGTACAGCTCACTAGACTTGCCTCTTTCCGCTGAGCCTCAAGCAAAGCAGCCTGTTTTTCTCTCTCCAGTTGAGCTGCAACTTCTTCGTGTAGTTTTTTACGACCTTCCTCCAAGAGCCTCTGTATTTCCAGTTTGATCTCTTCAGAGTGCAAGCTCTCTGCAACCTTTTTCTGAATTGCTTCCTCAACCCTCCTAATAGTTTCTTCTTCTATTAGCTTCCGTTCTGCCTCCTGTTGACGCCTGAAAATAGATTAAAAAATTCAGTACAAACACTTCGAAAATTTTGCAACATAGTACAGTCCTTACAGTCCTATTTGCCCTCACAGGCGAAGATATTTACGTTGAATCAGCAATAACACGATGAACTTCCTTCTGACTTTTTTTCCCCCTTCTTTTTGTCCTCTTGATTATCATCCAAACTAATGAATAGCAGACTAACCTTTGATACTTATAAAGTCATCATATCTATGCTTTTAAGGCATACCTCTAACCGATTCCAGATCCAAACAAATGAGTTTCAAAACTGGTGAACAGTAGATAAAGGAGGCAGCCAATGGATCATCAAATATTACAAGTTGAATTATAGCAGTATCTTCCTTCAGAAAGCCTGTAAAGGAAACTGTCAAGTAACCTGCTGCACTTGAAAACCGATCACCATAACACTTAGATTTTCACAACAAAATATCAAATGAGGACACGCTTTTCAAATTTACGTTTCACAGAGCAATGATTGAGCTGATGATTTGATACAATGTACAATAAGACTCGAGCAATATTGCAATATTCTACCTGTAGATGAAGAACAGTCCAAGGTAACGGTCTACCAGATACAGCGTAAATACCAGGCAAAACGCAGCTAAAAATGTCAGAAAATTAATATTGAAAATGGCTTAACATCAACCACTGCATTAAGCCCAGTAATTCCTCAACCAAATCAACCCTAAATATTTAGAAGTCAAAGCATAGAATCAAAAATAAAGGTGGTTATTTTACATTACAGATTTTAAGCTAGCTATAGAGGTTGCCCATTATGTAATGACAGTTTCATAAAGTCTCATAATGCATACTAGAAAGTATTTATAAATGTACATATATGTCAAAAACTATCAATTGTGCATAAAAATTATGACTATATTATCCAACTTTTTCGCAAACACAAGACTTAAAAGCAACATATATTCTCTTGAAGAAACCCACTGCAATCACTACTACAAGTAACGTACCATTTGTGAACCCATGACTGTGAACCTCATACACCATGGTTCATAGTTTCCCCGCCCTTGTCTCTCTCACACACCCCCATGCAATACAAAGATTCTACTTTCAAGACCACTCCACCAATGAAGCAATGACATTCAGTATAATCTGTTCATCTAGAATAAGCATTTTTCAGTTTATGCGGTGCTAAAACAGATGGCCTTAGATGGCTGAAGGAGAGCTCCACAATACACACTAGAAGAGAGGTAGAGATAAGCTCAAGAAAAGTTGGATGGAAACGATTAGACAATGACTTTACCCACCTAAACCTTACTGAAGGGATGGCATTAGATAGAGTTGAGCGACGGTTACAAATACTTGAGGTCGACCCAGTTGTTAAGAAAGAGGAGCAACACCAATGCTAGCTCATAGTACCACTAGGCTGCATGTCCGATATTGCTGCCGCGTCAAATTTTTTTTTTTCCAGACTTCATAAATATTGTTCCTTTTCAGGTTGGGAGCCCTTTAGAATTAGCCTCTCTACAAGATAGCAACCTGTGGGGGTAAGGTTGTTTACATCTTACCCTCCCAAACCCTATCTTGACAGGAGCCTCCTTGAGGCATTGGTGGTGGTGGTGGTGGTGGTGGCTGCGGTGTTGCCGAGGTGCCAAAAGGGAGGGAGGACGAAACAAATGCCATACGTTTCTCGAAGAATATGGTCTAAACAAAGCGAAGGAGCCAAGAGGAGAGGTAGCACAATCTAAAGTAGTCACAAAAGACCAAACCTTAATATCTGGTTCAGACTTAAAACTGATAAGGTAAAATATTCCACATTAGGAGGCACAGACCCACACTATAATTGTGCTAGTCAAACAACAAAAGCGCAAAATAATCCAGAGAATTGAGATAGCAATAGAAATAAAATATTCTCACCTAGATTAGAAAGCATAAAATGCATAAACTATGTTTGATATTTAAATGATTGGGTTCAATATGAGACCATTAGTTCCAAAATTACTAACACAGGATGAGCTAGACACTTATAAGAAGCGGCTTTCTCTTTTTTTTTTTTTTTTTTTTTTTTTTTTTGCTCGTTGAGGTGGTCCATGAAAGGCATTCCCATTTGAAGAGCATTTCTGATTTCTCATTTTCTTCTGAACTTTTTTTTTATAATAGAAGAGCGAGAAAATACACAATGCCTTTCTCTTTAGGCTAATTCAAAAAGTTCACTACGAAACTTCAAGTTCATAATAACAATTTAATTGTGGGTTGAGAAAGTACGCAGCTTATACTATGTTAAAGAAATAAGTATACCAAGTCAAATAAAAAGTTCATTTACCACGATATAAATCACAACCCTAAGGACCACAAGTGCTGCATCATCATTAAGGATAGTCAACGCATTTAGAATGTTTTAACATTTTTGTTCAAAACCCATACTCAGCTGACAACAAGGGCAAGAAACAACAGAATCACATCGAGCTGAAAAAAGCACGAGGTAGGCAGATGAGGAATCCAAGGTGTAACACGCTTAGTTCAACCCTTGATTTTCTGATTTGAATTTTGCAAGCAGGTGGCATTTGCTCCATGCTTGAGCCGTGAAGCTTTTATATTAGTAATCATTTTATAGATTTGTATAGACTATGTTCATTGCAATAAAATATACACTGCTAATGAAAAGAGTGGCATCATGAAAATACCTTGGCAAACATAACACAATCCGCAGAATTCTCCCGAGCAGATAAAAAAAAGTTAACAAAAAAAGAACAGAAAAAGACAAAAGATAGATACTCGAGGAAAGAGTTTACAGAAACATAAAATTCCAAGGTCCTTTAAGGACATAGCCTAGTAGTTGGAAACTTCGGGGCCTAGAGGCACCACCCGGGTTCGATTTTCACGAGAGGCATTCCTCCCTTTCCCACCTTGCCAATGTAAAAAAGATAAAATAAAATAAAATTCCAACCATTGTTTCAGCTTCACAACTGGAAAGCTAAAAGCTATCCAGTTCAGGGGGGAAATTTTCGAAGGCCCTACAACCAAACATCCAGCAAGTCCCTAAAGCCAAAAATTTCAAACACGCAGCAAGTGAAAGTAGTTGAGTCAATTGAAAGTAAGAATAGCATGTACAAGTTTTTGATATACCTTTGTTTCTCTTCTTCTTGTTTCAACTTCACATTGGCATTTTTCTGCTCTGCTATGCCAATACTTGGAGAAGGTGATTTGCGTACAGGAGACAACGAAGCACTATTACTCCGTCGTCTCCTATAGTGCCGAGGTGTGGAAGAACGACTTCTATGACGGTGAGGAGTACGAGAACGTTTTTTATGGCGTATTGGGGAAATAGAACGGCTTCTACGTCTGTAGGATAAACGAAAATACCATTGAGCAATAGGAAGAACAAGAAGGCGAAGCACAACATGTGAATTTTAGGCCAAAAAATCCTGCTAAAATATATACAAAAGCATATTCAGTTACCTCATTCAATTGTAAAGAAAAAGCTCTGAGACTCCATCTTTAATCACATGACGTTGCTAATCACAATCGAGGAACAAAGTACACCCAGCAGCATATATTACCTGCTTGCCTCCCATACAGTGGGAAGCAGTTTCTTGTCTTGAAACTTTTTTATGAGGAAAAGATTAATCTCATTATCATCATAGTGTACACGCCAGGGCATCTTTAATCATGTGATGTAGCTAACCAAAATCAAGGAACAAAGTACACCCAAAACACGCAATTGCTTACGTCCAATAAGATAACAGTTTCTTCCTTTTAGACTCATTATAAGGATAATATCACATTCTAATAACATTGAAGATGTCAAGTTATGAATAGCTAACTTACTCCATCTTCCCCCTCCTTGTGAAACAGAAAAATTTTCAAAATTGACACTGGCCAATACAGTTCTTATCATTGTTTACGAGTAAAACTGTAGCCACCAATTATCACTAGATTACTCATTTACAATTAATCCGTAAAAGGGAAAGGTTGGGGAACAGAAAGCCACACAACCTAAATCATCAATCTTCAATGTGGCAACCATGCAAAGCAAGTGTCCTGCATAATTACAAAAGGATGCTACAAGCTCAGAAGCAAATGCCTATACTGATTGCGCACGAGAGATGATTTCCCCATGCTCACCTTTAAGGTGGAAAATATGATCCCAGAATTCTACTCCTCATTGAAACTTAATCTCTACTGAAATGGTCAAGACATTGGCTACAAACCCAGGTTTTTTTCATAGCAAGCCATTAACAAGAAAATTGTCTAAGAACCAGAAAAGTTGAAAGTGACAATTTAGAACGGTAAAAACAAGGCATGTAGTTCCCACAACAAACAGAACAAGAAAGCCAAGAGCTTACTGAGAGTGAGAATCTCCTAACGGTAAAAACCACAAACTAAATTTTGATTGCTTTATTCTTCATCTAAATAACTTAGGTTTCGCTTTCACACATGAACTTCATATTTTCAATTATCAAAGAGGATGTAAAACTTACAAACCAAACTGAATTAAACTGCTGCAAAGCTGGAGCTGCTTTAATGATGATAAAAGACAGTGGTATTATAGATAATACACCTCCTATCCAGTGTCATAGTTTCAAAGAAAACGATCAAACTGGAACACAAACTGGAAATCATAGTTGGACCAATTTTCAAAACCCCTCGATATTCACTCCATTAGTCTCTAATGTTTGTAAGTTTCTTTCAAACTGGTCCCTCATCTTTTCTTTTTGGTTAAAAAAATTCCTTCATGTTCTATTTTGGGAACAAATTCATCCCTCATTTAAGAAAGAAGAGAAAGGGGGGGGGGGGGGGGGGGGGGGGGGGGGGGGTGGTAGTATAAAATATGAGATATTCACTCCATTAGTCTCTAATGTTTGTAAGTTTCTTTCAAACTGGTCCCTCATCTTTTCTTTTTGGTTAAAAAAATTCCTTCATGTTCTATTTTGGGAACAAATTCATCCCTCATTTAAGAAAGAAGAGAAGGAGAGAGGGGGGGGGGGGGGGGGGGGGGGTGGCGCCTAAACTGTCATAAAATTAAATATGAGAGTATTTTAAATCCAAAAAATTATGAGGAACCAATTTGAAAAAACTCACAAACATTAGATACCAATGGAGTACATAACTCCCTCACAACTCTTGCCAAATCCCCATGCTACTACTATTCCTAGTTGTTCATAAAATCAAAATCTATCTATTCAATCTGACATAAGTCACATCTAAACCACCCATCATGGAACAAATAACCAAAAAAAATGACCACCAGTACCTTCCTACCTCTGGAGGTATAATTTCAAAAGCGTTTTCCACTTCTTTAACTCTCCCCACAAATTGGAATCCGAAACATCCTGAACCTCATAGAGTGTGCTTGGTTCACAGAACTTGCAAAGGAAGAGTAAGAGAAAAGGAACTGAGAAGAAAGGAATTGCAGGGGAAAGAGTATTATATGCGTTTGGTGAGGAATAGAAAGCCAAGGAGACCTTGATTCAATGGCAACGGCGCTGCCAACTAGGTTAAAATCTCCTCATCCCCCACGTTGTCACTTATTTACCTAAAATATTAAGGAAATAGAAAGACAATGCAACTTATCTTTCTTTTTCTTTGGACAGAAAATAAAAGGAAATGAGAAAACCCAACCCAATCCTCCCCCTCCTCACAAACATGATAGACCCTCCTCTTCAGCCACAACATCTAACTCCACCTCCCCTTCCCAGCCTCATTGTCCCTACCCCCCCCCCCCCCCCCCCCAAAAAAAAAAACCGGGAGTGGTTTGTGATGCAGCGTTCTCCCCTTCCCTCCTTAGCCAGACAAAGGACCTCTTCTTTCCTGTTCTCTCTGCACTTTGCTGGTCTCTGTCCGCCCCCCAAAACCAACCTACTTGATGATTTTGAGCCTAATCCATGTCAAATTTCTCTAATCAAAATTCTAGAGAGCACCACATCTAAGAGATGCAACACCCACAGTTGTCAAATCAAGCACATTGACTCCCACTGTGGTTGCAGCTCAATTTTTTGGTTGGCGGTAGGCTGGTATGTGGCTTATGGCAGTAATCGTGGTGCTTTTACAGTTATCTGTTGGTGCAGTGGCAAATTTGGGATTTCATAGCTGTGGGAATGGCAGATCGAGAATTTTGTGGCAGTATTCGTGTATGTCAGCCTCCTGCATTACAATTTTGGTTGTTGGCAGTGGTTGGTCTCAGTAGGCTGATGGAAGCAATGGCTCATAGGGAGTGGGCAGTGCTATCTGCGTGGTGCTGTAGCGGTGAATCTCATTTCCTTTTTGAGTAATGATATATGTACGTATACCAAAAATTTTCTTAGTGTATGTATAACAACTGTTATGGCAATAGTTGAAGAGGAAAAACTATAAGACACAGTTATATTTTAGAGGTTAAGGGAAAATACTACAAGACGGTAGTGAGAGCGGCTATATCATATGGTGCGGAGTGTTGGCCAGTCAAACGGCATCATATGCAGAAGTTGAAGGTGGCAGAGATGAGGATGTTGCGGTGGATGTGTGGACACACAAGGAAGGATAAGATCAGAAATGACATTACAAGAAGCAAATTGGGTATGGACCCATCAAGGATAAGTTGAGGGAGCAATGTTTGTGGTGGTGTGGGCATGTTAGGAGGACACCGACCACTACCCCTATCAGGGAAATGTAAACAACTCCATACTACAATCGGGAGGAGAGGAAGAGGTAGGCCAAAAAAGAGTTGGATGGAGACGATTCGTCATGACCTCCCCACCTCAATCTAAATAAGAAGATGGCCCTAGATAGAGCGGAGTAGAGGGCTAACGAAAGTGTAGCCGATATAGTGGTTTAGGATAGAGGAGCACAGCTAAGTTAGTACTAACGCTCTTAGGCTTATATGTATGCCTGTTTGATTATATATGCTATTATTGTGTACTGGTTGCTTGTTGTTTTGTTACTATATTGCTTTATTGTTATCGCTGCTTTATGCTTTATGCTTTCTATCTGCCATCATTTTTATGCTTTTCAGGTTAGGGGCCCTCGAAAACAGCCTTTCTTTAGGGTAGCACCCTAAAGGGGTAAGGCAGTGTACCCTACCACCCCCCCCACCCCCCGGGCGGCCGCCTCCTCCTCCTCCTCCAAACAACAGAAAAAAAAAAAAAAAAAGACCATGCATATGCGGGAGCCCTTGAGGCACTGAGTTTTTTGTTGTTGTTGTATATTTTAAAGGTTGGAGTTAGCGCCACATCACTTTATGTGCATGCACTAAGAAAACTCTCAGCCTATATTATCACTATCTTTTTTCTTATTTACTTTCTGGTTGAGTTTTTTTTTTTTTTTTTTTTTTTTTTTTAATAATTAACTTTAGAACCACATTTCTTGTCCTACCCAATGAGAATGAGATCTCAGACTCTAGGGAGAAGAGATAAAAAGAATCATTTTCTTTCTTAGACCAACCAAATAACTAAGAAAGGGAATGACCATCGGGATTCCCTTTCTTGAGACTTGGAACAGCTAACCAAATGTGGCCTCTAATGGAAAATCAAAGTCAACCCATAACAGCATTAGACTGAGGGCCTTCAAAGTTCAATCCACCAGATCTGAATTGCTAACCAATCATCGGATTTCCATACTATCACAACGCAAACTTTAATGCAATCTTCTATAACTGGTCAGTCTTTCAGAACACTAACACGTACAATAGCAATTGAGAGCAAATCACAGCTAGACTTCTGGATGAACAAATGGAACTTTGCAGAAAAACAGCCCCAAATTTATTACACCCATCATGTTTGTTACTTTTAATCTATAACAGTATGTTCAATCTATGCTGCAAACATAACATTATCACTGAACTGCAACAGAAAGGAGACAATGGAAGCTGTAGAGAGAGAGTGAGAGACTGAAAATGAACGGGATCACCTGCTGCGGGTATGAGAAGTGTAAGGTGATCGGCTTCTGTCTCTGTGGATTCTTCTACTATTTCTCCTGTACAAAGGTGATCTCGAACGTGATATGTCCCTCGCCATCACCCACGTCCCTTCTTTTATTGTTCTGAATTATCTTCCTTGCTATTTCTGGCTCAAAATTACAGCACAATCCACTGCTGACAAGATGTTATGAAGCCAAAAGGACACTTTCTTAGCCATACGGCATAGCTGATCCAAATGCAATTAAAACAGAAGTAATTTCAGTATAGCAGCCTTCAGATATGAGCATTTCTCAATGGCATTGTCAGACCATCTTGACCCGAAATTATGCTTTTAAATATGAAACTTTTTTCCTCCGTTATGTAGGGAGGTGATGGGGGAGAAGAGCGAGAAGGTGCATTATCTTCGTGGAATCAGATGTACGTCGTTAGGTACTATAATACCTCTTTCGTATGGATTTTGAGCTAGCCATCACATAACAATAGTTTTTATGTGAGCTCCTTTATGCACATATACTGTAATCTATTCATTAAAAACATATTACAAATTAGTGATTGTATGCCATTCATCCAACATACTGCAAACATAGAGCTTCAGATCAAGTCCTATTCCCTTAAAACCCAACATGATTGGCTGAATTCTTTCTGTACCGTCTCCAAAAAAACTCGCTTTCACGACACCACGACCGTGATAAAATTGCGAACCATAATCACGGTTCTCTTCCCTAAATCCAGCAGTTCGAGGACCCTTGTGTGGATAACATATTCCCAACTCAACCTTTTACCTCTGCAGCGTTCCAGAGTCTAGAGAATGGAAATAACTTTTTACTTCCAAACCATTGGTCATGCATGCTTTGAAGAAATATTCCCAACTCAACTGTTCCGGACTCTAGAGAATGAAAGTTACTTTCTATGTATGTTATTTTCACAATAAAAATCACAAAATATACTGAAGAAATTATTTTCTTTGAGAAATATCCCAAATATAGCACCATTCTAGTTGCAAATCCCGGCATGATGCAGGGAAACTTTCAATCCCCCTTTTTGGTTTGCCTTGGTCCATCTACTGCATCTAGCTTTTAAGAAACTGTACTTTCTAACAAATTCAGAGCTATTTACACTGTTGGTCCCTAATGTTTGTAAATTTGTTCAAATTGGTCCTCATCTTTCCTTTTGTTCAAAATTGTCTCTAATTGGTCCTCATCCTTCCTTTTGTTCAAAATTGTCCCTCATATTTTATGACAAAATTGGTCCCTCATCTTTTTAATTTTACCTAATTTTGGTCACTAGGTGAGGGACTAATTCCATCACAAAATAAAATATTAGGAAAAAAATAGAAATGATGAGGGACCAGTTTGAGCAAACTTAAAAACATTAGTGACCATTTTGAATAAAAGAAAAGAGAAGGGACCAATCTGAACAAATTTAAAAGTATAAGGGACCAATGGTGTAAATAACTCAACTGAATCGTGAATAAGCGAATAGAACTTCAGATTATTTCAATGGAACGACTACGGTTTGAAGATCATATTCTTAAAAATCCAACATCATCTGGCGTATGCTACCTCATTCGGTGAGGTGAGGTAATCCCTCCCTTGATTAGCCGATTTTTCAAGTGCAGTTTGATCTAATACCCTCTTAAAATATTATGAGTGTTGTTATTATCAAGGTAAAAAACGTTATTATTAGAACAATGATACGACTTATAGTGAATAATAGCCACAATTTTTATAAAGTTGCTCCGATATTAACATTTTTTCATGTCAGTCAATAATATTACCTTATACTTTTCTCAAAAGTAGTCCTTTAGGGACATAGCCGAGTGGTCGTGATAGCCGGGTGCCAACGAGGTGACCCGGGATCGAATCCCACAAAGCTCAAAGTGGTGTCCTCTTTAATGAGGACTTTAAGGGGTTTATCCCCTCCCCCCTCCCCATGGCTTTACCATCATAAAAAAAAAAAAAAAAATAAATAAATAAAAAAAAATTTTCTCAAAAGCAACAAATTGCAATTCAGAGACGAGGTTATAATCAATTACATTCTTCTCAACCAAACCCTAAAAAATAGAATCGCAGAGGTTCAATAATCCAAGCAAAAGCCATATGCACAAAATCGCCTCCAATTGAAGCGTAAGAAAGAGAGAAGAGAAGAGATTCAAGGATAAAATACACAGATTGAGTTCATACCTTGAAAGATTGGAGGATAATAAAATTTCCGAAGCCCCTTCGGTCCTGACTATGTCCCCTTTAATATGAGAGAGAGAGAGAGGGTTGATCTGAGAATTGGGTTCGGCTTCGCATTGACGTGAAGTGTTATGTTATTGTTTTAAGGACAAATTAACGAGATATTTCTTAGGTTGAATTGTCTTTAGAGCCTCTTTGAAATTAATTATTTTAGAAAAATAAGTTTTTTTTTTTGAAGAAATATTTTTTTGAGATTTGAGAGTATTTAACAATAATAAAAAAAATATTTTTTATTAAAAATAGAAGTTATTTTTTTGTCTTTAAACAGAAGCAGAAGTAAAAACCAAATAATTGAGAAAATTTATTTTAGGTATCTTAAAATTTGTTAATATATTTAAAAAATAATTTATATATTTCACAATAGTTTATATATTTATGATATTTAGAAAATATTTTAAATATTTGAAAAAAATACCTTAAATATTTGAAAATATTTTGATTTTTTTAAAAATTAATATTTTAAAAATGTTGGCCCTAAAACCAATATTATTATAATTTTGATGATAACAACCATTTAGTGAGTCATGAGATTTAATTATTCTAATCTTATTTTTAAGTGACTTGTAAGAAAGTTAGGAACATCAAGATTAATCATGGATCCGAAGCTTTCCAAAAGATGATAAATCAAGAGGAAAAAGATAAAAACTGAAGAGAAGATTTATCCAAATTGATGAGAACGTGATCCGAGTCCGATCATCCTAAAGTTATTTATTTTTATTGTCTAGGACTTAGGATCGGCATATATCAATTGAGTCCAAGTCTCAATATTGATATGTGATGCTCTTACAAAAATATTTTTGAAATATTTTTGAAAATTGATTTTCAAATTTTATTTGAAAAATATTCAAGTCAAAATTAAGCCAATCGAGCTTATCATGAAAATCTTTTTCAAGATTGGTATTTTTGAAAAGCATGATCAAATCAAACAAGACAAATTTTAAATGGGTGATAATTTAGCTTGATTTATGCAATCAATCATCTTTATGATCAAAGCAAAGTAGGAAATTAATTCAAAAATTTAAGCTAATATGGAAATCAATTAATTAATCAATCAACTTAGCTAATATTGTAAAATTATCCTATCAATCAAGCTAAATGGTCAAAAACGTCAAAATCCACCCAAGTATGGTTAGTGTCGACACATAGAAAGTATGTGTCGACACACAAACATGCAGTAGCCCTCTGGAGCTGTCGTGTGTCGACACACAGCCCCCGACAGGCTCTAACGGCTACATTTTGGACTCGATTTCTTTCCAATTTTTTTTGAAATGCTCCCAACGACTCCTAGGCCTTTCTTGGCCTATATATAGAGGTTAAATGTTTTGGTTTAAAATCAAGAAACAATAATTCTGACACTCTCTAAGAAATCTCTCAAGAAGGGCTCTTACTCTTGCGCTTTAACGGTTTGTTTTCGAATTCTTGTTTAAAGTTTTCTTGAGCATCACTAGTTTTCTTATTGTTGATCTTTGAGCTTTATTGGCATATCCTTAGCTTTGGCTAAGCTTGATCAAGTGTCAATTCACTCTTGAAAGAGTAAAGAATTTGAGTGCTTTAATTCTTTCATTGCTTTATTCAAATCTGTTGCATTGTAAAGGTTGGATCTTGAGCCTATGGTTACAAAAGGATCAGTTGTAAAAGGTTGGTCTTGAGCCTACGTACAAAAAGACCAGTTGTAAAAGTTGGATCCTGAGCCGGTTTTTAAAAAGGATCGTCAAGCTTAGTTAAAAGGCTCAAGTGACTAAGAGTAGTCACTGGAGAAGTGGACTAGCTTCCGGGTTGGAAGTGAACCACTATAAAAATCTCTGTGCATTATTTTTTTTGGCTTTAATTTCTGCATTTCATATTCATTGATTCAACTATTAATTGATTTTTTTGGTTCTTAAAGTTTAAATTTTCATTTATCAAGAAAGAACCTAATTCAATCTCCCCTCTTAGGTTGCTTTTTGGGCCTTCAAAAAATATTGAGAAAATATTTTATAAATATTAAAAATTGTTTTAAATATTTAAGAAATATTTTTTAGAAAATATTTTAAATAAAATAAAAAAGAAAACGAAAAAGAGCAACGTAAGCATTTTTTTTTGTGGGGCCCACTTTTTAATAAATAAATATATATATATATATATATATATATATTAGGACATATTATACTCAAAAGAAAGGAAATAAAAATAAAAATAAAATTATAATTAAATTGCCAGGAAAACCTAGTGGGACAAAAACCATAAAAAAGGAAAAAAGAGTACAATGCGTACTTAGCTCCCCCTCACGTGAACATATTAGTAAGGGGCGTTCTTGAGTAGATGCATGCCAATCTTATGAACTAATTTCTCAAGAGTTGTTGTTGGCAATGCTTTCGTGAACAAATTTGTTAGGTTCTTACTTGAGCGAACTTGAAGAACATCTATTTCACCCATCTTTTGGAGCTCATGTGTAAAGAAGAACTTTGGTGAGATATGTTTAGTTATGCTGCCTTTGATGTATCCACCTTTGATTTGAGCAATATATGCAGCATTATCTTCATATAGTATTGTTGGACTCCCCATAATTGTTAGAAGACTGCATTCCTTTTGAACATATTGAATAAGAGATCTCAACCATAAACATTCCCTACTTATTTCATGAAGTGCAAGTATTTCAGCATGATTTGAAGAAGTTGATGATGTTGTTTGTTTGGTGGATTGCCAAGATATAGCAGTGTCACCATAAGTAAATAAATACAAGGTTTGTGAATGGCCTTTATGTGGACCAGACAAATATCAAGTATCTGCATATCCAACCAATCTTGGATTTGGTTGTCGGAAATAGAATAATCCCATATCAGATGTACCACAGAGATACCAAAATATATGCTTAATCCCATTCCAATGTCTTCGGGTAGGAGTTGAACTATATCTTGCTAATAAGTTAACCGAAAAGGCTATAGCCAGTCTCGTGTAGTTAGTAAGATGCATCAGTGCACCTATTGCACTTAAATATTGCACTTTAGGGCTAAGAATTTCTTCGTTATCCCCTCGAGCTTAAAAAAGGTCATTATTTATATCAAGGGATTAGACTACCATTGGGGTACTCAACGGGTGTGCCTTATCCATATTAAAACGTTTTAGAACTTTTTCTGTATAAGTAGATTGATGGACTAAAATTCCATCAGATAAGTGCTCTATTTTCAAGCCAAGACAATATTTTGTCTTTCTAAGATCTTTTATCTCAAACTTCTTAGTTAGATATGCAACAGCTTATTTAATCGCTTCAGGAGTTCCTATGATGTTCAAATCATCAACAAAGACTACAATAATAGCGAATCCAAAATTTAATTTCTTAATAAAAACACATAGGTTAACAGGATTGTTAATATATCCCTCTCTCAGAAGGTATGTACTGAGACGATAGTACCACATTCGTCCAAATTGTTTTAATCGATATAATGATCTCTGTAATGTGATTGAGCATAGCTCTTGAGGCTTTAAGTTATATGCATATGGCATTTGTAGCCCTTCAAGGATTTTCATATAGATAATATTATCCAGTGATCCATATAGATAAATTATCACCACATCCATAAGAAGCATGGGGAGTCTTTCAGAGACTGCCAAGCTTACTAAGAATCTAAATGTAATTGCGTCAATTACTAGTGAACATGTCTCTTTATACTCAATTCCTAGTCTTTATGAGAAACCTTGAGCTACAAGCCGTGCTTTATATCTGACCACTTCATTCTTTTTATTTCTTTTTCGTACAAATATCCACTTGTAGCCTACATGTTTCATATTTTCAGGAGTTTGGACTAAAAGTCCAAAAACTGCACATTTCGTAAGTGAATTTAATTCTGCCCGAATTGCTTCTTTCCATTGTGGCCAATAATTTCTTCTTAGACATTCTTGAACAGATTTAGATTCAAGATCTTCACCTTCTATGGTCAAATTAGTAGCCATTGTATATACAAATACACGATCAATAATCGTTTTATTTCGATTCCATCGTATGCCAGTAATAGCATAGTTTATCAAGATCTCCTCATTCTCGACATTTTCATCATTTTCACAATTCTCAGGTACTTGATACACTCGAGAAGCCATTTCATCCTCCATACGTTTTTCTTGAATTTGCATTTGTACCTCTTCAAGGGTTTTAATAAAGGGGCTAACTTGTTTATTTTGCTTTCTTTTCTTTCTGGGAATCTTATCTTTAGAACCAACATGTCTACCATGCTTCTGCCATATAGTAGACGTACTTGCTAATGTCTAAGCAGACTGTTCATTTGGAATATCAATTCGAATGGGAACATTATAGCTGGAACATGTGACTTAGTCACTCTATTTATATCAACGAATGCACTTGGTAATTGGTTTACAATATTCTGTAAATGGATAATTTTATGACTTTCAATTCACATTAATTTGTACGTTGATCAAAATGTGATATGGACGATACATTCCACACAATTTTACGCTTTTCCAGCTTTAATTTTTCCCCTCAATTATGGGAACATTGTTTCGTCAAATTTACAATCTGTAAACCATGCAGTAAAAATATCTTCAGTCAATTGTTCAAGATATTTTATAATTGACGGGAATTCAAATCCAACATAAATTTCAAGTCTCCTTTGTAGACCCATCTTTGTGTGTTGGGGTGGAGCAATTGGAACATATAAAACGCAACCAAAAATTCATAGATGTGATATATTTGGTTCTTGACCAGAAACAAATTGCAATGGAAAGTATTTATAATAAGTTGTTTGGCCTAGCACGAATCAGTGCTGCAGCATGTAATATAGCGTGCCCCTATGCAGAACTAGGCAACTTTGTTTTCTTGAGCAATAGTCTAGCAATTAGTTATAGACGTTTGATCAGAGATTCTGCAAGACTATTTTCTGTATGCTGGTGGGCCACAAGGTGCTCAACTGTAATCCCAATTGACATACAGTAGTCATTAAATGCTTGGGATGTAAATTCTCCTACATTATCAAGACGAATCTTTTTGATCGTGTAATCTGAAAATTAAGCCCGTAATATGATTATTTATGCAAGAAGTCTCACAAATGCCACATACAGACATGTGACCAATGTGTCGAGGTGTCTATCAACACCATAAAATATCGAAATGGTCCACATGATAGAATAATAGGCCCACATATGTCTCCTTATATTCTTTCCAAAAAGGTAAGAGATTCAACCCTAATTTTAGTTGGGGATGGCCTAGTAATCATTTTACCTTGAGCATAAACAACACATAAAATATCATTAGGTGAAAGAATCTTCTGGTTCTTTAACGAGTGCCCATGAGAATTTTCAATAATTTTTCTCATCATCTTTACACCTGGATGGCCCAAATGGTCATGCCATAAGGTGAACATTTTGTAATTAGTTAATTTTTGGTTAACCACTATATTTGATTCAATCGGGTTAATATAAGTATAATATAATTTAGAAAAAAATACTAACAATTTTTTTACTATTTTCTTTCTTCCTGAGGTAAGCGATATAATATAAATGTATTCTTTATCACCCTCATTTATAGTCTCAATATAATAACCATTGCGACGAATATCTCGAAAACTGATCAAGTTTCTCTGTGATCTACTGGAAAACAGAGCATTGCTTATGTTTAGTTTTATTCCTTCAGGAAACATAACACGTGCTCTTCTGGAGCCTTCAACTAAATTTGAAACACCCAATATTGTATTAACATTCACTTCAGCTAATTGTGCCTGAGAAAAATATATTTTGCTTTTAAGGATAGTGTGCACCGTTGCGCTGTCAGCTAGACATAAATCTCCATCTTTGATCAAATCCATGTTTCTTCAAATATAAAATACATATGTATTAGTGAAACTATATTTATGTTATAAATTAATAAAATTACAAAAGTGTAACTAATAAAGTATTTCAAAATGACTATGATAATAGTTTTGAATTTTACTTTATAAATATAGTTGATCAAGCTTGATTTTATTGGAAATAACTCATTAAGATAAAATATCAAAAATATAATATTACATTAAATTACATACACCAAAACGATATTGTTTCATTAAAAGTAAGACAAACTTTAGTACAAAAGACATAACTAAAAAAAAAGACTTCAGTCCAGTTTAACATTTTCATTGACTATCAAATGATCAATTCTCCTGCTAGCATCTTCAAAGAAATCAGAAACATCAAGATGTGTCACATTAATTAGAGAATGATCTTTAGCAAAATTTGTTTATGTATATTTGCCTTTCTCTTTCAACCATGCTGGATAGAGGTTCACTAGATGTTCAGATGTATGATAGGTATGCGACTAGTGACCTTTCGTACCATAGCGATAGCAATTTGTTTTAGCATTTTTGGATGAATTTTGTTGATGGGTTTTCTCCCTTTTATATTTCTCTTCATTGTTGCCGAACTTCTGAAATTTTGGTCCATTTTGATTACCGTGGTGCCAGTTATTATGACCACGGCTATAACTTCGTCCACAACCATGACTGCGCTCACGACTATGGCCACGTCCGTGACCACGGCCACGGCTATATGTATCATTTTCGTGGGATGCAACATTCACTTCTGGGAATGGCTCTGACCCAGTTGGTCGTGACTGATGATTTTTTATTAACAGTTCATTGTTTTGTTCAGCAACAAGAAGACATGATATTATCTCTGAGTATTTTTTGAAATTTCATTCTCTACATTGCTGCTGCACGAGCATATTCAAGACATGAAAAGTAGAGAATGTTTTCTCTAACATATCTTTCTCAGTAATATTTTCTCCGGATAATTTCAGTCGGGAGGTAATATTAAATACTGTAGAGTTATACTTGTTGATAATTTTAAATCCTGCAACCATAGGTGAATCCATTTATAGCGACCTTTAGGGAGGATCACATATTTTTGATGATCAAACCTCTTCTTTAAATTCAGCCAAAGGACAAGCGAATCCTTTACAGTAAGATATTCGGCTTTCAATCCTTCATGGATATGATGGCTTATCGCGATCCTGCAGGGATGCGCTATTTTTCCTTTTAATTGTATCTCTGAGATTTGTAGCATTAAGGTGAATTTCAGCATCAAGGGTTCAAGGCAAATGATTTTTTCCATATATATTAAGAGCAGTAAACTCAAAATTAGTTAATTTAGCCATTGAAAATTACAAAGACTAGGGAATAAAAGCTTGACCTCAAGCTTATGATAATCCTTGATTGGCTAGAGACTCGTGCTGATAACGTGTTATAATACTAGGGACATATTATACTCTAAAAGAAGAGAATATAAATACAAATACAAATATGATTAGAGAAAAATTGCAAGTATTTTATTTCGGAACTTAGTAATTAGAGTATATTTCTCAATCTCTCTCTGTCTTTTTCTTTTAATTTCTTTCTCACTTTCTCTTATTTCCCCTTCTTCATGTCTTACATACAGAACCCCTTAAATCCAATATTTATAATGTTTGAGGATATACATTAGTCATCTCTTGATAAATCTCATGCCAACATCTATCAATCTTTACATGACTCTTATCCAATTTCTATTTCTAGGATATTTAATAGTATCCGAATCCGATCATAAAAATTGTACCAAAAAATATCCAATATTTACAATAATATATATTTTGTTATATAAAGTATGCCGCTGCCATGGATTTGAGATATATAAGTTTAGGGTTTTGGAACTTGGTTTTCTCCTACGACAAAAACACTAAAATTGTTTTAGGGATTTTCTAAATTATTGTTTAGCATAATTTTTCTAAAAAATTATTTTTTGCAAAGATTGAAAGAAAATTTTTGTTTAAAATTTTTTCCTAAGTTCAGTTTTTTGGGAGCCCACCCTCCCGGTGCTAGAAGAGGTCATTGCGAAGAAGACTTTGAGGTGTCGAGGATTATTCTTCTAATTTCAAATCTTCAAATCGGAGTTGGGATTCGCGCTTCAAGTATATCTAAATTAAAATTTTGATATTTAATTTGTTTTCCTTTATTTTGTTTATTCTACATACTATATTTATACTTATTTTATTTGATATTTTTGTATGTCATATTATGAACCTATTAGAGTAAGATCTAGATCTGATTGAACAGTTTAATAGGTCAAGACTTTAGATTTAAAATTAAGAACTTTAAATTGCTATTGTACTACACCTACTTAGGGAAATATTTTTGAAATAAGTTTCCAACAATTGGTATCAGAGCCAACTTTGAATACGTTCATGATTTATATTAAAAATATCAGGTTTGATAAAATTGGAGTATGTAGAATTACAAAAGTATGAAATTGGGAATTTCATTAAAGGAAAATGACAAACATGAAGATTGTTGTTAAAGAGTTTAATAACAGGATTAAATGTTCACTAAAGTTTTAAATTGCTTAAAATTTCATATAAGTCATGTTTCAAGCAAGGAGCGTAATTCTAAATCGTATCTAATAAGATTAGATATTCAAAGATTTGAACAATTTAAATTATTAATGTAATGTGATTAGATTTTGAACCAAGGTGTGAAATATTCAATTGTTAAATGTTTTATAATAATCCAAAATAAAGAATATCTAATAGGATTAGATGTTCTATGATCTAGTGAGATTAAGATTGGTTTTAACTATTTATTTATTTATTTAAAAAATGATTCTGATGTGCTAACGTCATTCTGACGTAAGCCCTGTCAAATTTTTATAATTAAAAAAACATTTTAATAAATAAATAATTAATTAGAGTGATATTTTAATTATGATTATACAAAAATCTTTTCTAAAAGTGTTTTAGAAAAATCTATAATTACTCCAACCTTGTTAGGCCTTAAGTAATGTTATTAAAAAGGTTTGATAACATTGCACTCATTGGATTTTATTCACATGTTTAATATTATTTAAATGAGTTAAATATTATGTATAGTGTGAATAGAGTTAGAAGGCCATTTATTTATGCAACTTAGTGAAATATTTAATTTTTATCAAGTGGGAGAATATTTAATATGATTAGATAATTCAATAGTTGAATTATTTGAAAAGAAAATTCTCATAATGTATCTAATGAAATTAGATCACATAGGTTGGATAACTAACGATACCTAATATGATTAGGGTTTTATTTCATGATTAAATAAAATTTTGAATATGATTCTAATTATTGATTATGAGATAATTGAATTTAAAAAGAAAGATTCACCATTTAAAATTTCAAGCGGGGGTGAGATACATAGTTGTTTCCTCACGGTCTCCATTGCCAGTCTAATAGTATAGTGGATAGGTGTTATTCCTCGGGGAGGGCATTTGTTGGGGGGATACAGGATTAGACTTCTTAAAGATAGATGGAGGTACGGGAAAATAGATGTGACCACAGATTCGTGGTGTATCTTGTTACTTGCACTAACGTCTAGGTAATGGTATGCACTTGACTATGATAGTATGATAGTCTCCTAGGGAGCATTGTGATACTTTCTAAACATATTAATTGAGAATTGCTCACCTTACTGATAATTCGTTATGCCCCTCTCTTATGGAGTAACTGGTAAATTGGTTAGCTCATTGTTGCACACACACAGAAAATGGTTAGATGAATTCCATACTTTGTTTGTTTGCTAAAATTATTAAAAGTTCATAAGACTCAAAATATCAAGTGGAAGTGAGCTAATAAATGAATGCTCAAGGGAGATGATGACATCCCAGAAGATGAACGCAATGACATTGATGGCCATTCTCGCAAGAGTTTCATGGCTATGCTCAAACGCTGTTTAAAAATCGTGGACCAATGAGTCCAATAAATAATGAGAGAAGCCTTTGAGAGATAACGTGTTGAAATAGAGCGCAATCTAGCGACCCAGCTAGAAAACGCCGCCGCTATGAGAGCTGTTAAATAACATTGGAACCTCAATGCATGATAAGCTTCACAAGGAGACTGACAGAGTCTTAGTTGAAATGAACTCGACATTGTCTCCTACTGCTACCCTTATTGTTAAGGATGTGGCAAGACAGACACTAGTTGAGGTTGGTTAGACAGGATGAGGCTCATAATGGCTTGGTTCAGGGCATTAGAGAGAATTTCAGGCAACTTAGGCTTCCACCTCTTCCGTTAGCA
This sequence comes from Simmondsia chinensis, assembly GCA_018398585.1. Classification (NCBI taxonomy): domain Eukaryota; kingdom Viridiplantae; phylum Streptophyta; class Magnoliopsida; order Caryophyllales; family Simmondsiaceae; genus Simmondsia; species Simmondsia chinensis. Next base: position 31,802,874 of record JAGTTD010000002.1, on the reverse strand, counting down.
CCAACTGGATGTCCTTGTAAGGCTCCTTCGAGCTTCTGATTACCAGTGACCCAGGTTGACTATAACGTCCCTGAGAGAACAGAAAACCCAGTTATGGTTAACCCAGGTTCTATGCCCTTGAAATCTAGCCATAGGAACAATGTGCTAACAGCCTACTAATATTGGTGTGCTCCAACCCAGGCCCTACTAGGACATACTTCACGGCCAACCAAGCACATGGCCAAATTGATTAGGGGGTTACCCTAGGTTTGGGCAACAACAATTGCTCCCACACCCGATTGAAATGGGTGCTTAGGGGTATCTGTAGATCTCCCTCAAGATCCTCACCCACTTAGGGGGCAATGGCAAGCACATAACCATGTGCCTAACCTACCCCTCCAGCCGTAATTGAGCAGATGTATGGTCCATGCCTTAAAAGGGTCAATGGACCCTTATACAGTAAACCTTACCCTCACTACATGGACAGGGACTACCCTTTTCCTCGAGGATATAAAATCCCCAAGTTTACACTCTTCTCAGGGGAAGAGATTGTGTCTTCCCTCAAGCAATTGGCAAGATTTAATTGCCAATGTAGGGAAGTAACTGACAATCAGTATCTCAAACTCAGGCTATTCCCTAGTTCCCTAACTGGAACTACTTTTCAATGGTACATTGGCCTACCTCCTAACTCCATCTATTGCTTGGATGACATCGCCAGTAATTCTAGGCGCAATTCCCAAGAATGGAGCTAGGAACTTCCATGTCTAACTTGGCTCGAATGAGACAAAAGCAAAGTGAATCTATGGAAGATTACATTAACCACTTCAAGAGATCTAGGTTAAAGTGCATAGTATCCCTTCTTGAAGTTAAATACGCCAAGCTAGACTTAAATGGCTTGGATATTGAATTTAGGAAATAAATTTGAAGGCTCTAATTTCATGATGCTCCTACAGCTGGCAGAATGTGCCGCTTGATATGAGGCTGTCTTGAAAGAAGAAAGCCTTAGGAAAAACAACATTTATGGAACTTACGTGCATGACTTAATAGAAGAGGATGAAGATCCTCCATATGAGATTGACGTCGCTGAATACGTTAAGGGGCTCCCTATAGTTTGTAATCCTTTGGTTAAGAAGGATGTCAAAACTAGGAAGTTTCATCAATCCCAAGACTTGAGAAAGTACTCATTTGACCTCTCAAGAGTCAACATAATATTTGATTGGCTTGAAGCAAATAACAAACTCAAGATCAGGGGTAAACATAGAAAACCTAACCCCAATTCCAATAGGGGGAAGGTGTATTGTAAATGGCATGATTCGTTGACCAATTCAAAGAAGAATTGCATCATCTTCAGGAACGTGGTTCAAGATGTCATAGAAGCACAATAATTAATCTTCCTAGGAGAAGGACAAATTGGCCTTCCATAGTCTTGTCCAAGTTAATATAATCGAGGTAGAAAAGCCTTGTGATCCCCATAAAGCCAAACTAATGGAAGCTCTTTATGCAGGATGGATATGGACAAAGATAGACTGGTCATGGCCAATGCTTTGTTTTATAGAATGTTGGAATCTAAAACATTTGTTCCCCAGAACCGCATTGAGATTGCTAGAGGATTACTGCAAGCGGCACATCATGGCTGAGCATTCAACAGACAATTATGTTACATTCAGAAGGTTCTTAAAGAAGCAATTAGAAGAAGGTATTATTCTTCTCTCTAAGGAAGAAGATTTAGCCATGGGTACTCTCGCTTATGACCAATGGTAGATAGTCTTTGCTTCCAAGAAACAGGCATCGAGGAAACTCTTGTGCCTCACACATGACCTCTGCGAAGGTTGTGGTCAAAAGTTAGTGTCAGAAATGAAGAAGTTGAGTCTTTACCCAAAGAAGAAACCAACTCTCTTGACAAAAACATCACTAACAAGAGCTCCTCGTGGTCTTACTTCAAAGACCCAGATCATCATGAGAACTAGGCATCCAAAGAAAAACTTGAATTACCACCTGCTAGACATGGACACCAGTCGGGCACCACGATAGTTAGGACACCGACCTTTTGGGGTCCGATTTGGTAATGTATGGAGAAGAAATCAACTCAGACAAGGGGAGGTTAGTCCCTCTAGCCTTACCAAAACTCAAAAGTGGAGACAGCTGCGGAAGAAAGTAGCTCAATGAAGGACTGGGCTTGATACTTGCTTAAGTAGGCTCTCTCAAGAGAAAGTCAGAGTCCGCAAGGGCAAGTAAAGCATATGGATTATGAGGATCCAGTAACTGAGTCCAGGCCTTTTACTACTATCGGTAAAGGGCAGACACACAAGAAGCTCGAGAGATGGGCTAGCCTCTCATCTTTTGAAGGGCGAGAGTCTTGGTGGGATCAGCTTGCCACGAATTCCCTAGCTCAGTGAGCAGTTGAGGATGAGGAGGAGTATTCCCCTCTTAGCATTAACTTAGTGGAACCTCTAGGCCGTGTTAATCCAACATGGTCCAACATAGAGAACGATTTCCATGAGGAATACTTCCCCCAACCAATAGAGGAGTCTCAAACCCTAGTGGTTCATTTAGAGGACCAGCCTCTAGAGTAGGATACGCCAACGAATGGCAGTCCTCAACCCTAAGATTAGGACACACCCATGGTTGTCAGCTCGAAAAAGGGAACATACCAAGGAATCCAGGTATAATTTGGGACACTTCCAGAAAAAGTTGTTGTCAGAACTGCATTACTCCTTCCTTTGGAGTTCATGGAAATAGATACTCAAGAAGGCCTCAAGGGAGACATTATGACATCAGATAAGGATCCTATGGGTCTAATACCACCAATAAACACATCAAGCCCCTATACATCAAGGCCAAATTTGATGGCATTTTGGTGGACAGGGTCTCAGTGGATAATGGCGCGGCCATCAATGTTCTGCCTACATACATGTTGGGGGTCATTGGTAAATCTCTAGATGATCTAATTACTTTGGATGTTGTAATCTATGGCTTTTCTGGAGCTACTACTAAATCTGAAGGGTTCATCACGATTGATTTAATAGTTGGCAGCCTAAGCAAGCTAAAAGCTTTCTTTATAGTGGATACTACCTCGAGCTACAATGCTTTGCTCGGGAGAGATTGGTTACATGCCAATTATTATATCCCTTCTTCACTTCACCAATTGTTAATCTTCTGAAACCTTGACAAGTATGAGGCTATTATGGCAGATAATAGGCCATTCATGGCTTGCTCTAGCTATGTGGAGGCAAAATTCTACGAAGATGGCATGGGACCACTTGATGTTAAAAGGACCACTCCATAATCTACCTAATGACAGGACAATATTGCCATCCTTGACAACCCATTGACTGAGGCTGGGGTTGGTCAATTGGATGTAGAGTCTGAAGACTCTAATTTCTAGGGATGTATGAAGGCCCTTCTTGACGAAGGAGATTTCCAAGGCACGCCAGAACCCTAATGCGGAGGGGCCAAGACCTCTCATTAATAGCCCAAGAGGCCATTTCCTCAGCACTAGCAAGGCTCATGGCCTGGCATGCTAAAGATCAACTTTGGACCAAACAGCCTTTTAATGGTTTCCAGGTCCATACCACACAAAAAGAGGAATTGGAACTATCTGACTTAAGAGAAGCACCAGCTCAAATGGAGGATTTGACGGCTAAAGTCCAAGATCCTCTCCTCGAGGTTAATTTGAGTTCGACAAAAGACCTAAGACCTAGCTATATGAGCGCTCTGCTTTCTTAAGAGCAAAGAGAGCAGTAATTGACTTTACTTCGCGAATTCAAGGACTATTTTGCTTGGGATCATCACAAGATGCCTGGCCTAGACAGAAAGGTGGTCAAGCCTAGGTTTCCTATCAAGCCAAGTTCTAGACCCATCATTCAAGCCTAGAGGATAATGTCCCATCAAGTTATCGATTTGGTCAAGGAAGAGATCGAAAGGCTCTTAAAGCCAAGTTTACTAGGACTTCCAGGTACATCGAATGACTGACAAATATTGTTCCTATCATTAAAAAGAATGGCAAAATAAGGGTCTGTATTGACTTCAGAGATCTGAATGCAGCCACCCCGAAGGATGAATACCTAATGCCTATTGCTGATGTGCTCATTTACTCAACTTCGAGGCATGAATTCTTGTCCTTCATGGATGGCTACCGTGGGTACTACCAAGTTATGATTACTTCATAGGCTACCCACAAGACGGCATTCAGGTGTTGTGGGCCGACAGGGATGTTTGAGTGGGTGGCCATGCCATTTCGTTTGAAGAACTCTGGCACCACCTACCAAAGAGCTATAATCATGATCTTTCATAGTCTCATTGGCAGGACCATGGAAGTCTATATAGATGACATCACGGTCAAATCAAAATCCCAAGTTAAACACTTGGAATACTTGAGGGGCACATTGCTTAGAATGAGGACCCATAACCTCAAGATGAAGTCATTAAAGTGTGCTTTTGGCATACTTGCTGGAAGCTTTTTGGGTTTTCTGGTGCACCAAAGGGGCATCGAGATGGATATTAATAAGATTAAGGCCATCCAAAAGGCTAAACCCCCTCTAAATAAAAAGGAGCTTCAACGCTTCCTATAGCAGGTTAATTTCCTAAGATGTTTTATCTCAAATGTCGCATGAAAAACGGAAGTCTTCTCTCCACTACTGAGGCTCAAATCTGAGAAGGGATTCAAGTGGGAGGAGCCACATCAAGCATCCTTCGAGGCCATCATGGAGTACTTGATTAGGCCCCCAATTCTTATTCCACCAATGTGGAGCAGACCTTTGCATATCTATGTCTTTGCTTCTGAGGAATATGTTGGTTCTTTGCTTGTATATGACAATGAGAAAGGGTTTGAACAGGTTATGTTCTACCTTAGCTGTTGCTTAAATGAATTTGAAATAAAATATTCTTCAATGGAGAAATTGTGTTTATCGTTATTCTATGCATCAATAAAATTGAGACATTACTTCTTGGCATTTACTACATATGTAGTTGCTCAAATAGATGTCCTAAAATGCATGCTAGATAGACAATTTGTAAGGGAAAGGTTGAACAAGTGGAGTACAGCTCTACTTCAGTTTGAGTTAGTTTACGTATCATAAAAGTAAGTAAAGTGCCATCAGACTTTTCAGCAGACCACAAAAACATTAATACTAGCTTGGACTATGAGCTAGACCAACTCCTAGTAGTGGAAATGGTCCCTTGGAAGTTATTCTTCGATGGATCAAGGACCAATTTAAGTGCTGGAGTTAAAGTTGTGATAGAATCTCCAACTGGGATCATCACCAAATTGGCTGTTACTTTGGTTGGCAAATGTTCCAACAATATGGAAGAGTATGAGGCATTGATAATAGGCCTACAAACTCTCCTAGAAATGCAAGTCCTAATGTTATCATCAAGGGGGATTTGCAGCTGGTAATTTGCCAAGTAAAAGGGGAATTTCAATGTTTGAGCGATACCTCAAATTGATACTTATCAGTAGTACAAAATCTGTTGAGTAAATTCGATGGTGCGCAGTTTGAGCATATTCCAGTAGAACTGAACAAAGCAGTCAATGACTTGGCCTAGTTAGTATTAGGGTATAAATTGCCTAGGACTTGGTGCAAAGAAACCATGCTCATTAAAGCCAAAATTTTAGACCATGACATCGAGTTCACTGGGTCTTTCTATCTTGACAGCTAAGTAATGCTGAGTGAACACTTGGAATGCTTTGAAACCCAACAAAATGTCCTAAGTCAACTCGAGGATTGGAGGAAGCCTCTAATGGATTAATTCAAGAACCCTTAAGACTACGTTAAGAATAGAAAGATGAAGATGAGAAATATAGATTCCATCTTAATTATATATCTAGAGACTTATATAGAAGGGACGCTAGTGGAGTGCTTCTCAAGTGCCTTGACTTGGACGAAGCAATGCTAGTGATGGTAGGAGCCCATGAGCGTATCTGTGGATCCCATCTAACTGGCAACAAAATGCACTGGCTCATCATACGTTATGGCTATTACTGGCCATTAATGATGGATTATTACATAAAGTATGCCAAGGGGTGTAGAACATGCCAAAGACAGGTCATGTGCAAGAGTTCCTGTGGTTGAAATGCATGCTATTGTTGAACCCTGACCATTCAGAGGTTGGGCGATGGATATTAAAGGAGAAATTAACCCTCCTTCTAGCAAGCACCACTCTTAAATTCTTGTGGCCACATATTATTTCACAAAGTGGGTGAAAGCTAAGCCATATAGGAATATCAATCAGTAAGATGTGATTGATTCTGTCAAAGAATACATCCTATGTAGGTTTGGTATCCCATAAAACATTACTACAGACCAAGATAGAGTGTTTAATAGAGCTGAAGCTAAGGCGTTTTGCGAAGAGTTTCAACATAGAAATCTTGAACTCAACCCCTCACTATGCTGAAGCCAATGGCCAAGTGGAGTCAACCAACAAGATTTTGTAGGCCAATATTGAAAAGATGATTGAGGACAATCCCAGGAAGTGGCATGAATCGCTACTTGATGCCCTTTGGGCTTACAGGACATCCAAACGAGATGCAATTTGGACAACTCCCTTCCATTTGACATATGGCCATGACGTCGTACTCCAAATGGAAGTAACGGTTCAGTCTATTAGACTAGCTCATCAAGGGAGGTTTTCTGAACTTGAGTATGATCAGGCTATGATGGACGAACTGACTAACTTAGACCAAGTTAGGCTTGATGCTCTTCACAAGTTGGAAACACAAAAGAAGAGAGTGGCCAAAGCCTACAACAAATGGGTCAAGCCTAGGTCTTTTGACTTAAGAGACATAGCCTGGAAAGTGGTTTTACCCTTTGGCCTGAAAGATCGTATCTTCGGGAAATGGTCCCCAAACTAGGAGGGCCCATTTAGAGTCATCGAGGTGTTTGGAGACAATGCTTATTTACTCCAAGATCTAGATGGAAGAACTCACCCAAGGGCTATTAATGGAAGGTTCCTAAGAAATATGAGCCATCAATTTAGGATTCTAACAGGGAAGTCCTTAAGTATAGATTCCTTGAATTATGGGCTCAATTTCAGTACCAATATCTTGAGGATCAACCCCATGATCCTTAAGTTAGAAAAATAGAGGTAAAGGAACCACCAATATGAGAGATGTATTGAACAAAATGTGTATTTCATTAACCTTGTGGAAGAATACATGGCTTACATACAAAAGATATTACAAGTGAGTGACTTGTACAGCAATTACAAGAATTTGGATTAAAAGAGCCGAGTCCTAATCCTCAATAAGGATTCCTTTGTTAAAGATAGCTGGCTCGTTGTATCATTCAACTCACGATCTAAGAAAAGAACTTCTTCTTCAAGAGCTTGGCTACTCCGCTAGGCCTCCACGGTAGCTTCCTCGAGCCTTCCAACAATAGTGCCTTGAGAGGAATGTTGCTGTCTTAGGAAAGTAATTCTCTCGTAAGATGACTCAGTCTCTTCTCCAAGTGGTGAATTTCATCCTCGACCTTTGATCTCTTAAGCTTGTTGGCTTTGGGTTCTCTTGGCTACCTCAAGTTTTTCAAATAGAAGCTGCAGGCCACTAAGGTCAGCTGAGCACCCTAAGTCCCTTATGGCATTTTGGAAGCGTCGCCTCTTCTTAAAAAGGGTTGGGACTTCATGGTTCACTTTTTGAAGCACCTCTTCTAAAATAGCAAGTTCCTTGGCAATAGTAGGAGCCACTTTTTGATCCTCCTTCAAGGTTTTTATCAGGGATATGGGCTCTTTAAAAGTGGCCTCCTCATCCAGAGTCAAACTAGGGAGGTGCAAAATTTCCCTTAACCTTTGGAGTTTGGGAGACTCTTGGTCTAGCTGCTGAAAGGCTAATATGCCATTCACTCCTAACTTTTCTAAATGAGAAGATATTCCCCCTAATCTTGAGGAAGGAATGGCTCTTGGAGGTGTGACCTATAAAAGGGTTGACGTCAAAAGGAGTTAGCTTAAATCCTAACTTTGGAAAACAAGCAAAGTTAGAAGAACTTTCTTGACCTTTGAAACCTCAGCTTGAGGAAAAAGAAAAACTTCTACTAACATCTCTACCATTGGAAATTCTGTTGACTCTTTGACCACAGGGACGTCTTCCTTGAGGGGAGCCTCCGGGAAACAATGCTTTAATGTTAGAACCAAATATGGTTAGAAACATCAAGAGTTGGAAAGCTAGGTTACAGAATCTTACCTTCAAAAGATTTCCTCAATGGAAATCGAGCCTATTGGGAGGAGGAATGGGGCCTGCACAAGGCCCTGGTTCAGGGAGACTGGGAAAGAAACCTCTTCAGAGGGATAGCTGATAATTGGCTCCACAGCAGAGGTAGCCATGTCACCTCCTTCTTCAGTACTTGAGCTTAGTGATTAAGTACTTTGACTGAGCTCTGGTGCAATCTCTTGAGGTGGAGAATCTGGTATCTCTCGAGCTGGCTCTTCTTGTAGTTAAATAAAGGGCCAAGTTAAGAGCTACTTCGATAAAGATGAGTGAGACACTAGTCAAGAAAGGCTAATACATCTAGTTCAGAGAGTCTGGCTCTTCTTTTCTCACCAGTTGTGAGACAGGTACTTCTTCATCTTCTTCCTCTTCTGCTGCCTAAATGGCTCCAGTAGGAAGAGTTTGGGGAACCTTCTTCTGCTTTCTCTTCCTTAAGCCACCAATCATGAGGGCTAGTGAAGAGGTTCCTAGAGGGATTCCTCTAGAAACATTTGAGTAAAGGTCCTAGTCCCAGTGTTTCTAAGGGTTGCTTGGATAGTTGTTGTAAAAAGTAAAAAATAGAGATCAGTCATTGTTCAATCCATTAAAATATGACTGAGCAAACTTCAGAGGTGGCTGTTTACCTAATCGTGCCTTCTGCGGGGTTAGCCTGATGCTAATGGGCTAGCTTCGTCTCGAGTTGGGACTTGCAAGCTTAGATAAAGGCATAAAATATTGCTTGGTGCCTCTGGCCTCCAAAAAGGACCAATAGGCTTGAAACCAAGCTGCAACACGTGGTGTGGCACACGGGGTGTACCTACAAATAATAGGATACCTATAAAGAGATTTCACTTGTTGGTTTCGCTCAAGGAGCTCCCTAAGCTGGACAGGTTAGATGGAGATCCTCTTAGCCCACCAAAGGTTCTGGATCCGTGGACTGGGAAAAGGGACGTCTTAGACCATGTCAAATTGCCTGGCATACAGTCTAGGCCTATACATTTCTACACCAAGAAGAGTTTGGTGATGGAAGATTATATCTTGAGGGCCTAGGATTGCCTACCAAAAATGCGAATTGATGTCCATAGAGATATCCTACTAAAGGTCAAGTTTCCTAAAAAAGAGTGGACATTCCTCTCCCTGAAAAGGAGTCCATTGAGTTCTCTTCCTATCTCGAGGAGATGTTAATCTCTCAAGGCATTGGTTAAAGGACCATCCTGAGGGTGAGAGGACCTCAAGACGAGTGATGTACTACCCAAAGCAAGAAAACCCCTCACCTATGGGAGCGTAGGGGCCCATGGGGCAGAGCTCAGAAAAATAGGCTTGGACCTAAAGCTGGACTAGCCATAAGGGTCCACCTATTTGGACAACATAGTTCTTAACTGTGATGTCCCTAAGGCATCCATATACTAGGGCCTAAAATAATGGTCCCAAGGCTAATGTACCAGTGCTAAAGACAAAGTTTGCAGCCATTCAGAAACTTCAAGACTGAGTTGGAGGGGTTAGAGAAGAAAAACTTTTTTAACCAAAACAGGTAAAAGTCTGCCTCTTTGTCTCTTGGACCTTGCCCAAAGTCACGAACCCTTGTTACAAACATTTTAACAAAGAACTCATAACCACTAGGCAAATCAATTAAAGAGAAGGAAGAGGCAAAAGCTTCAGCCTCATTAGAAATAAAAGAGTCAAGAGGCAAATCCTCTCCTTCTCAGCGAAAGACCTGTTAAGGCTGCTATGTCCTCTAAGGTAATGCCAAGAAATCCCTCGGGGAGGACAAAAGCATTATAAAGGGTGTTCTAAGAGCAAGTGAGTGCCGTCATAATAGGGTAGTCATACTTGAGAGCAAGGTGGAGAGCTTGATGGCTTTGTAAATATGAAGATTCTTCCATTTCTCTTCGTGGGTCACCATTAAATTTTCCACCCACTAGGTGCATCGCTTTGTCAAAATTCCATCCTTTAAAAGGCGTCATCTCCTTTAAGATGCATCTTTCTCCCTAAGAATAACCTGTAGAAATTTTGTGAAGTAGAGGAGATTTGTTAGTACCTGGAAAAAGTCCCTGAAGATTTGGAACATCTTAGGATAGGTCAAAGACGAGCCCTAGGGCATAAGACGCGAAGGAAGATGAAGGATCACTCTGATAACCAAGAAAGATCCTCATCAATGGTGTTAAGATTGATTGGGCCCTCAAGCACATCACGGACTATCGAGATGTCTGATTGAAGCAAACACATTGCTCAATTGGGCTATTAGCTTGAGTAACGAGGCCAAAGACAACAAGATCAAAGGAAGCGAAGGATGGAAAGCAGATTGGATCAAGATTTTGAGATTCAAAGAACGAAATTAAGAATTTGCAAGAGTGCTTGAAAGAGAGAACATAGCAGAAAAGTGAAAATTTGGGGCCCTAACTGTCACATTTGTAGACACGAGGGAAGGAAGAGAAAATGACAAAATAGTGATCTCTTGAGCTCCCTGTAGCCTTCGAGGGTCAAATCAAGATTTTTTACAGTTGTAAATTTAAATTTACCAACAGCTAAAGGGGGGCATTTTTTTACACCCTAAATTCGAGGGGACTAGGACGATGCCATTTTGAGCAAAGTGCCATGTGCTTAACACATGAGGCCTCCCTTGAGAAGAATTAAGCCTTTAGGTGCTAAAGTAAGGCATATCAAGCCTAGTATCTTAAGAAGATCATTATCCCAACAAAAGTGTCAACTACTTAAGGCTCGAGATGCTTGAAAGGTAAAGGGAACTCGAGCTCAAGGGGCTACCAAGAAGGCTGCAAGACAGGTTGTTTTCGAGCTCTAGATAGTTACTTGCAGCACAGTCTCAGATACTTGGGCATTAAGCTTAACCCAAGAGGACATGAGGCTTTTAGAAGGGACTTCCGCTAAGATTACGGATGTGGGCATCAAGGAATTCCCTCCAATACTAAACTAAGGTCACATTCATTAATATTTGCGTACATAAGAGGAAGCTTAGTGGCCTGATGTGGGAAGAGTGCCGCAGAATTAGCAGCAACAATTATTTTTCGTTTTTCATAAATAAAAGACTCTGCGTCAGTCTAGAGTACAACACAACACAATACAAAACTTCATCAATTTTTATTTACAGCACACTTGTGATCTTTTCTTAGGAGTAGTGTAACTTAGCATAGCTTAGCTTAACATAAAACTTGTTGTACTTGCTTCATCAGTAATACAGTTTCTTGGGCTTTAGGTATGAACTTTCAGTTTTCATTTGTTCCCATATTTCGATGAGTTGAAATTGAGACTTTAGTTTAAGGCTTTGATGGCCAAGGCTTGAGCTTGATTGCGGTTGGTCTTAACACTATTGTCACTACTTGATAAGTCAGGTGAACTTAGGTTCGCGCCTTTGTTTAGGGCTTTAATGGCCAAAGCTTGACCTTGATTGCATTGGTCATAATCCAGTGACCTAAATATGATTTGATCCATCTTAATCTTATCAGACCTAAACTCATTCAAGTTGTTATAAGTCAAGGGTACTAGGCTTGAAAACCTGATTAACTTGGGCTTGTAAGTGAACTGCTGAGCTCTTGGGTTTGTCTCCACCCCATTTCCTAACTTTTAAGTATATGAGGAAAGATGTCTGTCACTGTAACTGCCACTTGAGTTAGGTCCATATCGTTTTATTTTCTATCAACATTTATATATATATATCCACAAAAATACTTAACAAAAGTCTTCTTAATTGAAGTGTAAGCTGTACTTAGGGTATTTCCGAAGTTAGATACACCAACATACCACAACTTTTTCTCCGAGCAGTTCATATTTAGACTCACTCCCTCATCGCGGTGAGTCCCATTTTGCGCGTTTGTTTTGTTTTCACATTTACATCAGCCACATCACACTGAACTCCAAACAAAATAGAGATTGCTCATTATCTGAACTAATGAAAGTACAATTTGAGAGAAAGGTGTTATAAGAACTAAGGAAAGAGTCCCCCTTAGTGTAAGCATCTATCTCAGGGCTTAGGAACCTCTAAAGGGTAAGATAAAACATGAGTCAAAATAGTTTTGCCTCCATTATAAAAGCATTGGACGTTATTCTTTAAAAGGAATTGACTAGGTACTTAGATACTATTGTTGCCAAGACTGAAAGCCAACATGGTAGGGTATTTGATATCCTATCTCCTCTAGTTGTGACTAATAGGTAGTTCACTAGTGTTCTAGTGAATGTGTTTTCAATATGGGCACCAAGAGATAGTAGTTGAAGTCAAGGAATGCAATTTTGTATTTGAGTAACTACCTTAATGTACTTGAGAAATTTGAATTCTATCTACTATTTGTTTGAAAATAGTCTTTTAGTTATTTTTATTAAAAATACATTGATATTTATGTAAATAAAGTGTTTATTTAAAAGGTACATTAGTAGATAATTGACTTATTTCAATAAAAAATATGTTACTAGAAATTTATTAGTCTAATACAAGTTAGACTGTGTAACCATATAAAAATGAATTTCCTGAAGCCCATGAAGTTTTTAAGTGACACTTGATCTTATATCACATTAATCTGATATGATTCATAACTAGTTTGATTTGTCTTATAGAATCATAAGTATTAAAATGATAAGCAGTATGTGAATCATGTTCGAATTAATGGTGATTAAAAGTGCCTTTAACAGTAAAGGCAATAGAGTCACTAAGGTGCTAGAACTTGTTCAAAAATATTTATGGACTGCTAAAAGTTTAAATGAGCAGAAGCAAATAGTATTTGATAAAATGTTCATGAATAACTATATAATTAATTGATATATGGATATACCTATGAAGACTAAAGTCTTGAATCTTTTGAAAAGTTCAAAGAATTAAAGACTAAAGTTGGGATCAATTAGGTAATTATATCAAGTCAATTTGATTAGATCAAAGTGGTAATTTTAGGTGGATTCTTATTTTCTCTTACAACAAATTGTTATAGAAAGGATTAATAATGTGTTACTGAATATGGTAAGATTCATATGATGAGTCACATCTGCATATTAATAGGTCTATTATGTAAGAGGTTATAGAAAGTGATCTAAAAGTGCAACATATAGCTTGTATTAGATAGATTGACAGCATGAGATACCGTGTCTCTACAGCTTGAAACAATTTATAGTGTATATGATGCATTAGATATATCTTCAACTAGGTTATTGTCACACTAAGTACATTAGAGCTTTGAAGTAGTGGGAGGATGGTTAGGGTCACCTAATGGATCTTGTCTTCAGTCTTAACAGTTAAGTATAATGGTGAATCTGATCCTTTAGACTAAAATAAAACTCTTAAGTATAAAGATGCAGACAGATGGGTTGAAAGACATTAAGTCATTAGATTGGATCTGAATGGATCTACGAGAATTAAAGAGTTAAGCGGACGAGAATGTTGAGGCCTTCAAAATAGATTGATGGAAGTAGGTTATACCCTAAAGGAAGGAATCGTCTTTGGATGAGACCTTCTAGCCAGATGTTATGCATAAGTCCATAAGGATACTCTCATCCATTATACCTCATTGTAATGAGGTATGGAAATGGAACTCAAGATGACATTTTTTGAATGGTCATCTTGGAAACTTATGCATATGATACAACGAAACAAGTTTATTGCCAAGAGTAGGGAGCATATAGTAAGCAAACTGAGGAAGTCTATTTGTAGACTTAAATAGGCATCTTGTTTATTGAATAGTAGACTCAATGGTGACTAATCAAGTTCTAGGGATTTGAATTAATGGTTAGTGAATAGTGAGAGGACTTGCGACATCGCTGGAAAGTAGTGACTTTCTCCGTGTTGTATATAAATGGATTCTACTAATTGAGAATGATATAAAATTGCAATGAGTTGTTAAGATTTAATTGTCTAGCTAGTTAAAAGTGAAAGACCTAAGATGAGCACAGTATAATCTTAGGATCAAGCTTACGCGAGATTCAAAAGAAAGAATGTGAGTTTTTTATGGGTTGTTTGTTTTGAAAAGGGAGTTTAGACATTAGACGTCAAATCCGTGTTTACCCTTTTAGTGGGGGTCATTAGATAGTGAAGAGTGAAGCAGTCTTGTATTGCTTACTTCACAACGAAAGTCGGGTACTTAACAGCTATGGAGTTGTTGAGTAGACTAGTTAACTCAGAAGGTACTTAAAAGATGAAAGCATATGAGCAAAACAATGGGATAGTGACAGATGGGTATTGATAAAGTTTATAGTCAATGAATTGATAGATCCCTAAGGGATATTTATGCAACGCAAGGCTGATTAGGTTTAGGACAAGTGGGAGATTGTTGGAATTAATGTCCTAAAAAACACGATTAATTAGTTTTAAATATTAAATAAATGAAATTGTTTTATTTATTTTCTGATTATGTTTTGCAAGTCAAACATGTGTGTGATTCTTTTCTAAAATGTTCCATGAGATTGATGTAGTCCAAGATGATATGTTAGGTTTGGTTTAGGTGGTCAATGAAATTGAACCACATATAGACTTAGATCAAACTATTGATATGTTGTCAAAGTATGTTTGTAGTCAGTGATAAGGTTGGACAACTTGTCTGATAAAACTATACTATGATAATTTTGATGACTTGTCTTGGTTATGTGGATAGGGATCCAACAGTATTATGTTGGTGTTTTCAATAAGATTGGAACACTGATTAAGACCGTCTGAATTATTTGTTCCTTAACTGCTATAAGAAATAATTAGTTCTGTAAGACAATAACTCTAAATCCAGGAATAGTCTGAACTCGTGCATGGTTGTTCGTTGCTTTGATATGCCAAAAGGATTAGTCAAAGTGCATTGACTTGAATCTTATGCGTGTTGGGTAATGGCATGAAATGTAGCGGGAACAGTTGTTTTACGTGGAATCCATAGTCTCTAACGAGATAAAGATGTCCCCTTAGTTGATTCACAAATATATGAATAGATTCTAGAATCTTTTCCCAATGTATTCCATATATTTGACATTTGGAATTAATGTGGAAATTATTTTTGTACTATTGAATTGATCGAGATGTGCGAGTCGGGAACTGCGACGAGATGTGAGAAATGTAACGATAGTAGTTAAAGTTACTTTTGCTCACTGCTTTCTAATAGAGGGGTTAATTGTCATAATAAAAGTTATTTGGAAAATTCTTGAGTGAATATATTTAATTCTAGAGTGCAGTAAAACTTATTTAGCGGAATTAAGTTTAACTAAATGGTAATCAATTGTTATCATGAGATGATAATCAGATTTGACCAATTTGGTGCTAGAGTTAGATTGTCCCTGAGGTCCCTTCGTAAGTCTCAACATAAGCACTGTTTGAAAATATTTAAAAATGAATTCATTGGTTGAATTATTTATTTATGAGACAAATAAATTTTTACGCAAAACAAATATTCATGAGATGAATATATCAACAAAAAAAAAAAAAAAAAAAAGAGCAACGATAGCATTTTTTTTTGTGCGAGCCCCGCATTGGGCCCACTTCTTTAATATATATATTGTTATATAAAGCACGCAGCTGTTGTGGATTTGAGATATGTAAGTTTAGGGTTTTAGAACCTGGTTTTCTCCCATGACGAAAAACCCTGAAATTGTTTTAGGGATTTTTTAAATTATTATTTAGCATAATTTTTCTGAAAAATTATTTTCAGAAAGATTGAAGGAAAATTTTTGTTCCAAAATTTTTTCTAAGTTAAATATCTTTAGGAGCCCACCCTCTTGGTGCTAGAAGAAGTCATTACAAAGAAGACCTTGAGGTGTAGAATTATTCTTCGAATTTCAGATCTTTTAATCAGAGTTGGGATTCGCGCTTCAAGTATGTCTAAATTAAGTATTTGATATTTAATTTATTTTTCTTTATTTTGTTTATTCTATATACTATGTTTATATTTGTTTTATTTGATATTTTTGTTTGTCATATTATAAACCTATTAGAGTAAGATCTAGATCTAATTAAATAGTTTAATTAGGCCAGGCTTTAGATTTAAAATTAAGAACTTTAAATTGGAATTTCGTTGCACCCATTTAGGGAAATATTCTAAAGATACGTTCCCAACATTTGATAGGGACGAAGAGGTCTTCGCATGTGACATCAAGTGAAGGAAATTGTACCTTGACCTACCAAATACCCTAGTTCTCTTGAATCAATCAATGATCTAGGCTGCTTTCATAAGGAGGAGGAGTTTTAGCCAAAGGATGCCCCTCTTGTGTCAATAGACTCTCCTAACTGTTGGCTGGATGAAGATAAACCTAGTGTGAAGTCATCGAAAAATACCGCTCAGAAGAGGTAGGACTTTCGGGGCCTAGGTTCTATTTGGGTTTTCTTAGTTTCTGAATATTTTCTATATGGTTATGTATAATTATTGTGTATGTTTTTTATGTGTAGATTGAGTGTAGTTGGAGGATTTAGGGAGAGTATAAATCGAACTATGCAAGGTTTCCTATTACTTCATTGTAATCCCTTTTTGTGCTCTTACCCTCTTAGTTATAGTGGGACTCATGTTCTTTTAGGAGTCCTATGTAGGTTCAGTGTGTGCTTATTTTCTCTTGTTAGTGGGTTTTTGTGGTTTCTTGATGTTTTATAGTTTTTTCCTCATTTACCCCTTATGCTCATAATATTATAATTTATGAAGTACCTATAGATCGGAGTTTCCCTCTGAGTGGAGTTCAGCTAGGGCTTTTTGCCCTCAACTTTTCCTCTACTTTTACTTAATCTCTATCTCCATTTTCAATTGATTTGCATTTCATCCTTGTCTCACGAGTGTTGGCTCCTTTTATTATGTTGAGCGGCTTGTCAGACGGACTTCAATTACCTAAACCCTAGTAGTAAGACTGTGTGCTTCCCCTTCATAACTCAATATTTATTGATCAGGGGTTTGTTTTAGCTCTTTCTCTGCTATGTGCTTTAATTTTTGAGTCGATTTGGTCTCTTCCTTCGTGATCGTCTCTGCTTCATTACCATCACCAAATCTGTGATCTTTTAATGATCCTAGCTCAAGTGCTCTTCGTTCTCCTGTGCTTGACTTTCTCTTCCTCATGAGTCTATTATGTTGGAATTAACAAGAGCTTGGGGGGCCTTGGACAGTTCAGGCTTTGTAGGAGGTGGTTCATAAGTACAAGCCTTATGTGGCTTTTTTGGCTGAAACCAAGCAAAAGAGAGATTTTGTGGTCAATGTCCTTAATAACCTAAACTATCCAAATGTCGTTGTGGTAGATCTTAAGGGATTGTTTGGGGGTTTAGCCCATGGTCAGAATTTCCATACTCTTTTTACGGACCCTTAATAATTATCAACTAACAGGTTGGGGGTCCTCGGAAACAGTCTCTTGTTAGGGTCTCACCCTGATAGGGTAAGGCTACGTACATCCTACCCCTCCCAGACCCTACGCAAGTGCGAGCCCTTATGGCACTGGGTATGATGACGATGATGATGATGATTGGAATGAAGATGTCAGAATTGAGTTGGCAAATCGATCCAATAGAATTATCAAGGTGTGGATTGAGATGATCTAGATTTCGAAAAGATGGTTTCATGCTTTTGTTTATGTACGGTTTGTTAGAGGGTAAGTATTTAGGATGGTTTTTGCTCAATTTTTGCTGGCTTCCCCTCCCCTTTTTGTGCATCCGGTGACTTTAATATGCTCTCTTCGATTTTTGACAAGTCAAACAAGTTGAATGTCTGTTAAGCTCAATTGGATTTGATTAGTGGAGTTTACGAGATGTGCCAACTGTTGAACTTGATATAAAAGGTTGCAGATTCTCATGGGCTAATAACAAAGATGGGGAGATTCTTATAAGAGAATGTATAGACAAAATAGCTGTGAACCATTCTTGGCTTTCCATGTTCGAGTTTGTAGAAGCTATCCTTTTGTCGGCAGTGGGGTCTGACCACTGACCCCTGATTATCCTGCTCGAGGGAACGGGTGTGAAGCCAAAGCCGAACTTCAAGTTTGAATCAAAATGGCTCATTGAGGATGATTGTGCCGAGATAGTGAGTGAAGGATGGCTCCAGCTGGTTAGAGGCTTGAGAATGCTAAAAGTCCATCAAAAGCTCAACAATTGCAAGCACTGATTGAGTAGGTGGTGGACTAATAAAAGAACAGGTAGAAATGCCCTTGGTCCAAAGCTTGTTGCAAAAGCTTGAAATCATCCAAAGTTTTGAAGAACCTTGCCTTGCATGTGACATTGAAATTAAACTCAACGAACAATTAAAGAGGATCTGGAAGGCAGAGGAAATGCACTGGCATCAATGGTCATGGGTGAACTGACTTAAATATGGTGACAAGAACACAATTTTTCCATGCGTCCACCCTTGGGAGGAGGAGAAGAAACTTAGTGTTGAGGATTTGGGGTGATTAGGGAAATTGAATAGATAGTAGTGAGGGTATAAAAGAAGTTGTTCTTCAGTATTTCAGTGGTTTAGATGCTGTCAAGGAAGGGGAGAATTATGAGGAAGTAGCTCGTGCTATTCCACGGCTTGTCTCTGATCAATATAATGAGCTGTTATGTGCACCGATACAAGTAGGTGAGGTTTTTCAAGCTGTGAAGTAACTCGGTAGCCTCAAAGCTCCTGGTCTCGATGGTTTCCCAAGTATCTTTTATTTAGAATATTGGGATTTAATTGCGAATGATGTGTTCAACGCTGTGTTGGACTCCTTTTAAAATGGTCGATTACTAAAATATTTTAATGAGACCGATATTGTCCTCATTTCGAAAATCAACAACCCCGAATCGTTGAATCAATTCAGGTCGGTAAGTGTTTGTAACTTTATATATAAGATTATTGCTAACATTATTGTGAACCACCTAAAGCTTCTTATGCCGGACCTTATCTCCCCTTATCAAGCGGCTTTTGTTAAAGGGAGGCAAATCCAAGATAATATTTTAGTTGCCCACGAAGCATTTTACCGCATGAGATTGAGGAAAAGAGGGAATAAGGGGGTCATGGCTCTAAAAGTCAATCTTACAAAAGCTTACGATCACGCCAATTTGACTTTTCTGGAGTGTGTTTTGATAAAATTGGATTTCACCCTATGTTTATCAATTTGGTCATGCAGTGTGTTAAATTAGTGTCAATTAACCCTACGGTTAATTGGAGCCGGGTGGGTCAAGTGCGGGCAGGGAAAGGATTGCGTCAAGGGGATCCATTATCCCCTTACCTGTTTGTTTTTGTTATGGAACCCGTTTTGAATCAACAGATTCACCCCTGACTATATTTTGTTCTTTGACGTCACTGTGCAATCTTGTTATATGGTCAAGGAGATATTTAATTAGTTTTATCGAGCTTCGGGGCAAGAAATTAATTTTTCTAAGTCAAAAGCTTTCTTCTCTTTCAATATTGAACTCCATATGATAATCGATTGTCAAAACTTCTTTGGGGTAGATGCCATGCATGATGATGATCTCTATTTAGGGATTCGACTTGTGTGGGGGTAAATCTAAGGGAGGGGCCCTTACCTTCATCCATGATAGAATCAGAAAGAGGCTTAAAGGGTGGGCAAACTCTTTATTGTCCCGTGCGGATAGAGAGGTGCATATAAAGTTTGCTTTTTCAGCTATCCCTATTTATATTTGCACTGTTTTAAGATCTTCAAATCCTTTTGCTCAAAGATTAGCGGTTTGATGGCTAGGTTCTAGTGGAGGGGGGAAGCGAATAGTATTCGGGTTGTCCATTGGACAAATTGGAGTGTGTTGAGTGATTTAAAGTTGGAGGGAGGGCTTTGCTTCCATGAGTTTGAGGGCTTTAATACCTCATTAGTGGGAACACAAGCTTGGCGTATCATTCCTAGCCCGGATGCGTTCTGGGTTAATGTTCTAAAGGAGTTCATTTCCCTAAGACATCTTTTATTAAAGCCTCATTGGGCAGTAATCCTTAGTGGGGATGCAGGAGTTTACTTAATGGGCAGGATTTTACAGTTAATGATCTCAGGTGGTCTATAGGGGATGAAAATTCTGTGAACATTTGGAGTGAAAAGTGGATCCCCGACTTAAATAGGCGCCCGACCCCCTCATCCAGTCCTCTAGCGACTTCATAGAAAAAGTGTCGAACCTTATTGTCCACAATCTAAGGCGTTGGAATTTTCAGAAACTAAATAATTGCTTCCCTAAATACATAGTTCGAAAAATAGAGTCTATTCTTATAGGTGGCCATGGCATCAAAGACATGTTTATTTGGATGGGATCAAAGACAGGAAATTATAGTGTGAAGTTGGGTTACCTCCATTGGAAGAAGAAGCTCTAAGCCCAATCACGGGACAGGGGGTCGTCGTTGGAATTTGTTGCAAATAGAGCCTTGGCTTGTATTTGAAACTTGCCTTATGTGCCCAACGTTAAACACTTCATATGGAGGGCGTGTTGCAACGCCCTTGCTACCGGGGAAAATCTTTTTAAAAGAAATCTTTCTGTTGCCCCCCAATGTCCGTGTTGCGATCATGATCTCTAGTCAATTGATCATATTTTGTTCTTCTGCTCGTTTTTCCAACAAACCTGGTCCTCTTCGAACCTTGGCTTTGGGCCCGAGGAGGTTGGGTTCCCAAGTTTTGTCCTGTGGTGGGAGTCTCTTTTCACGGTGTCCAAGTTTGACTCTGAATTTATTGCTTGTTGTGCATCCTTATGTCGGTGGCTTTGGAAAAATAGATGTTCGTTGGTTTTTAAAGGGAGAACCCTCAATCCGATTCAGATTGGGAGTTGTGCTATTTCACCTTAAGAAGGTGAATGAGTCCCTGTGCCGCCCTGTCGTTTCAGGTCCCATGCCGTCCAGGTGGTACCCTCCCCCTCCTCACTTTGTAAAACTCAACACTAACGCTGCTTGGAGGAAAGACAAAAGGGCCGTTTGTGCAGTCGTGGCCCGTGGTTCTAATGGCTTGGTTTTCAAAGGCCGGTGCTTTTCCCCTCATGCTGCTCTTCTCATGGTGGTGGAAACTCTAGCTATTAGAGGCTTTTTTGTTTTGGCTATCTCATCTGGAAGGAGGAAAGTGATTTTTGAGTCTGATAACTTAGAGGTCATCCAAGCTATAAACCTTTGGGACTTCTCGTGGATGACACAAGCTATAGTCAAGGATATTCTTAGACTTAAAGTGGCTTTTGATTGTATTGTCTTTCGTTGGATCCCTTGTGATTGTAAACAAGTGGCCCATATGGTGGCCAAGTTTCATTTTGATAATTGTTGTAATCATAGGTGGTGGTTAGCCCCTCCACCCCAACTATGTTCTATTTTCCAGCTTGATGTTGGATGTTAGTCTGTTCAGCCTTGGACTATTTTGTTGATAAAAAAAAAAAAGTACCTATGAGGTTGGAATTTTTTCGATGATTATTGAACCTATGAAGTTGGACGATAATACATTGTATTTTCGTTGAGTTGTTGTGGTGTTATATGCTTGGCTGTGGTGTTTGAAATAGTTAAAGCTCTTAGTTGGTAGACGTCATGTTTTCGAGGATAGACTCTTTGCCTTGCCCAAATGACGGACCAAGGCGACAGCCTCTGTGGGGTTTATCATTGGGTATTTCCTTTTACAGCATACATTGACATTTGAGCATGATACCATTGTCTATATAAGATCTTGGACCACGTTGGTAAAAGACGTACTAATAGATTCTTAATCACAATGGATTGGTTGATGATGCTATTTAACAACTAAGAGGCAAATCAATGCTTCCTTCTGGGTTGCAAAAGGTGAGGAGCTAAAACTCCTTACATGTAAAATCAACCCTAATTGTTGTTGTCTACCTGAAACTCTAATGGATGCACCCTTCCCTTTATATACAATATTAAATTTGAGTTTCAACACATGGACTTTTCCCTAGTTGACAACCACATAGCAGGCATGTGGCTACTTTGAAATATGAGTAAGTATAATACCTAGATTTTACTGGAAATAAATAGCCTAATATATGCTAAGATTTGGAATCTAAAAAGAAACCTTAAGTCAATTATGGTATTTATCTATGCACTTGCCCTAGAGGCCGAAAAAAATTGACTAATGACTTTTCTCTCCCTTGTCTTATCTCGAACATGAATGTTTTACTTCACCATAAGAATGAGCAAGAAGGTTTACCAGTTAGAAGTTCATGCCTGCACAACTTTAGATCACTAACCTATGAATTTGATTTAGTAGGTCTCCCATTTCCAGGGTCCACCATATGCATGGAAGCTCAATATTTTGGCAACCATGGTTTGGTAAAAGCTACATAGTTGTTTTATTCAAAAATATTTGCCATAAAACAATCCATAGATTGTTCTTCGTCATGGGTCAATTAGAATTTGTAACTATGCACCTATTGACTCTAACGATAGGCATCTTGGTAAGGCATGCCTATTTTGATTCAATCTCAAATGAGTGTCGACTGATAAGGCCCGCTCCATTATCACATCAAACTGGCAATAACTATGTTGAGGGCTCTAAACTTTTTCTTATAGTTCATAAACTTCATTCTACAAAATGGCAGATTAATAACTTAAAAGTTGAGCGGAGACTAGTGTGTGACGCCAATTAAGTAATAACGAGGATAAAATTTGTTACCTTCAAGATGTCATTATCAATAAAGACTATTATGAATTAGACATGCAAGGAATTATTTAAACAACATCAAAATTACTTTTGTTTAATAGAAAATATTGGGGTCAGTTATGGGTAAAGCTTGACAGTGACTCAGGATCTAAACTTAAAATTATTTCAACAACAACAACAACAACAATCCCAGTGCCTCGCGGCTTCCGCTAAAGCAGGGTCTGGGAGGGGTATATGTACGCAACCATACCCCTTCCGAGTGAAAATGAGACTATTTCCGAGGACCCCCATCCTGAAGTACAGGAGCGCCTGCAAATAAAATCATTAATTTATCGCCAAATGAGTGAAGAAAAAACTTAAAATTATTTCAAAGGTTATAAATCAAAGAAAAAGGAGACAACAAATCATCAGGTGGATAGGTTGATGATGTGTCGGAAACTAGGACCCAATTTTAAATTTAGGACGTGCTTTACGTTAGCTCATACCCCTTGTCCTATCTTTTTGGGCAATGCACCAGTCATTACTGTGAAAATGACCGATAATCTAACCGAAGTCCCTACATTGGAGGAAGTGTGGTATGCACTTTTGCAAATGAATCCTCAAAGCGCTTGGCCTAGATGGTTTTGATGCATCTTTCTTCCAACAGTAGCGAGCCATAGTAAAGTAGGACACAAAGGATGCTATTTGTTAGGAAAATTTGTAAAACTGGGTATTAAAACTGTCAAATGGCCTCAAGGCATGTAACGAACCACTATTCTTAAGACTTATTTCATCGATGCTGAAATAGTCTTGGGCATACAATGAAACTAAAAACAAAGTGAAGTAAAAGTGTATAAATGAAGGATTTCCATGACAAGAAGAAAAGAGAATGGTCTGATTTTCAAGTGTTTGATATCTTCTTTAATCTTGACAATGAAGAAGGGTATATTCAGTTTTCAATTGTCTTTTAGGAAGAGACATATCTCTTCATGAAAAGACACGTTGCTTCACATTAAGAGACACACCTCTTCACTGAAAGGCACTAAACTATCTTTTACCTTTTTTCAAAATACACTAATAATCCCTACCATTTTCAAAATACATACATTTTCAAATAAATTTTACATCATCTTGGAATAAAAAGAAAGTCTTAATGCATAAATGAAGGCGTCTTAGGATTGAATCCTCACTTAGTGAAGACATGTTACAATTAATCAGGATAACATAGTAGAATAAGATGTGAACCATACATCCCATTTGACTAATTGAACACATCTACACATACAAGACTTACTCCCTACACACAACTCATCTTCAAAATGACACATTTTAGGACTTGTATCTTGTACCCTTTGTGAGTGTTACAGAGTCAAACCCATGTGAGTCAAAAATTGCTTGAAGCGGCCAAATTTCACACTCACATTGGTGGTCTCCATGGATCATGTTCGTGCAACACGACATTCAATAATTACGTCGAGTCATTTAAAAGCATGCGCTCAACCTCCTTTTTCCCTTTGTCATAGGTTACCAAGTACTACACTTGGGATGGAATTTTACTTTAATGCATGAAATCACAAGGATGATGGAACTCACTCACTGAACTCAAGGCCCAGCGTTGTACATAGGGTTAGGTTGATGGTGATTAAAATTGAAGAGTTTAAGACTCATCCCTTTACTCATATTCATTATCAAGCCTCTAGCAAGGCTTTTCGTAAAGGGATCTGCTAGATTTTGACTTACATTTACAAAGTTCATGTTATAAAAATATCATAGTAAAATCGCAAGATTCATAATACATCAAATTCCTAACAAACACACGAATTACATTGTTTCAAGACACAACTTTTATCTCAAAGATTTCATCGAACACCTTGTATGCAATTTTAAACTATTCAGATTACAACAACAACTTAAAAATTGCTTTCCAAGAAATAGACATCTCTCATCGACATTTGACCGACCACGTAATAGGCCCATTTGGGGGTCATAGCAATTGGAGTAAAATTCAATTAAGCAATTTCAAATAAGAGTTTCAAGATGTTAAAAATTAGCATATATTCAATCATAACAACAAAGGAGAGGGAAATTAGAAAGATCTTACAAAATGATGATATCGCGCCGTGGTAAATACCACTGTCCTAAAAGACGATTTCGCCCCTGTTTCGGTACAAACAGATGAATAGGCGGCCGTCCTCCAGGATTTACATGGTCCGACCCTTAACGTGCACTCGTTAATTGCCGGTTAGGAGTGCCTTGAACTTTGTCCAAATTTTAGGAGAGAGAAAAACCGTGAGAGAGAGAGAGACCGAGAGCGTTCATGTTTGGTTGTTATAGCTAATGGTATATATATAGTATAGACAACTCTAACAAGTATTAAAAAGAACGGGTGCAATAAATTCCAACGGCTATAAACGGTAAAAAGTATTAAGTCATTGGCTGTAATGAATTCCAACGGCCATAAACGGACGTAATAAATTTCAACGGCTATATTGTCGTTTAATTCCCAACGGTCACAATTTTAATGACCCTGAACGACTAATAATGGTGAACAGCTGGTAATTAGGTACGGTTAGAATATTTTTCCATAACACTTAAGTTTAGCTTGTATCATTTTTTCAACAATCCCCCACAAAGGATACAAGTGGAAGAGAACAAAGAAGGATAGATTGGGCAAAGGGAGTTCAGTTTTTCAGTGCCGATGTCTCGCGACTCGAAACGTCACTTAGTGTAACCCAAGTTTAGGACCACCATCTTGTAAGGTGACTTTCGTCTTGAACCTCACAAGGGGTTGTATAGTCTTCCACTTGGACACAAACCGAACTCCAGATCTCGGCAACTTCTGCGGTTTGGCGCATTTAATCGGCCATGCGCTCGTCCTGGATGTTCGTAGGCGCTCTAGAAGGCAAGTCTTAATAATTCATAGGGAACGGCCAGACTCCCACACCTATATAGGTGGATCCCATCAAGTGTGTGTTACCGAACACCACCAAACATATGGATATGGGTCCATTAAGAGTTAAAGCTCAACCTTAACATATGGCATTGGACCTGTCTCCAGACTGTGTCCGTCATGTGCAAGTCGTGCTTACACTGCCAACATACAGCATTGGACCCGTCTCCGCACTGTCACACCATAGGGAGGGACAACATAAAACACACTGCATATCTTGAATGAAACTATGACTTTTCACATTGAACCTGATAAGCCTAGGTTGGATATATCATAGTTTATTCGTGTACAGACTTCAGTCCCTTCCCCCTCGATGTTTTTACAATCATTTTACGACAAAGGCCTTTTGTCAACGGATCCGTAAGACTCTTTTCAGACTTTACAAAGTCTAGTGATATCACTCCACTTTCTAGTAGATCTTTCACGATCTTATGCCTAAAACAAATGTGTCTCCTCTTGCCATTATAGACCTTGTTCTTTGCCACAACCATTGCAGCTTGACTGTCACAGTAAAGTGACACTAATGGAGCTGGAAACCCCCACAATGGCACTTCAACACTGTATTGCAACAAAGCGGTACTTCACAGTTGACTACTGCCAACATCAATCACAAGTTGCTCTTACCCCCACATTGAGGTACCTGCAATGAGCTGTTAAACAACTAGCTCCATCGCCTGCCAACTTCAATAAGAGTCAGTATAATACAGTAGTGGAGCACACATCATATTAGTAAAATTACATCTCCACCCCAAGTACTCACATAGTACGTATATCATATATACAGTTGGCATGAAAATCATATACCGCAAATTGTCACTTTCACATCTCATCACAATTGTGAAACATTATCACTAGTTTAGGTCACAAAGGACCATATACCCATTCTCATCGTACTTCGCGTGCATGCGACATTACTATTAAGGGTAGTTCATGTCTTACCAATGTTGTACCAAATTTTGGTGATATCAAGAGAAAGAGGTTCATAAGACTATAATTCACAAGATGTCTTTTACAACTCAACTTAAGGCACCCAAGCCTCTGCAAGACTCTCAAGCCCAAGTGCTTAGCATCATTAAGCTATAAACATCGACTTTGGACAATCGACAAATAATATTTTCACCATAACGAATTTCCATGAGCTAGCCATAACTAGCAAACAACGGTAGAAACACAATAATTAGAAAAGATTATGATCATGCAGCATGCCTCATAGGCTTTCGGGTGCTCTTATAGCCCCCAACAATGGAATGTCTCACACTGCATTCTTAAGCAGTTAGATTTTTCTACCTGCCAACTCAGTGTTAAGAGGATAACTAAAATATGTAGGTTTCAGCGAGGTGTCAGAAACATATTGTAATTAGTAGAATGTCTCTCAACTAGAACAAACACCCAACACAACACGGAGTCTACTACAACATAAATCCCATTCATAGTACTTCACTAGTGCTTCAACAACTTAATTAGAGCACTTTAATATTCATTATTTGGATTAATGTTTGTAGACAAGGTCCACCACTAACATATGATATAAAGGGATGAGTGTTGTGCTATTCACCAAAAACATAATACTATCAATTACCTTAGTATATTTGGCTTGTGATGTGATGCCATATTTTTATTCTCATCAAATGAACACTAGGGTCATATAGTATGTCATTCAAACGGCCAACCTGAGCACAAAACATATGACAATAACCAAATAAGGCATCTAGGCACAAGCGAAATACTAAGCCTATGACCAATCAAGGTTATCATGTGGCCTGCACCTTACTCCTTTTCCAAAAACTAGAAAGAAATACATGAAACAATAATCCTAAGGGCATAATAAGTCTCCGTAGACAACATACATTCCTCATATACTCAAACATATCATGTTTTTCCGAACTACAAGATGGAATTCAAGAAACCAACTTAAAATGACAATATATTGCTCAAAAGACTGCCGTTGCAATATTATAGTAAGAACAAATTCAATACTGCACAAATTCAGCAGTTAACAGTCATAATCTGCTGTATGTACATAACATACCTTGCTTGCACAACTGAAACAGCAAGTATTACTCTAGTACTGCAGAATTCAAAATGTAAAAGTCCATAATAGCATGCACATCAACATCTTACAGCCCAAAACAATGTGCAGCAGTGCATTCGGCAACATACAACATGCTTTTCATCATTTCAAGTAACATGTTCACAATACTTCAAACATAGCCATGAAAAATACATGAAACACATCATCATGGAGACTAACACACCAAATCACTCATGAATTTTCACAAATTATCACAAGTCCTATTATCCCTTTATAATAGTCAAGGTCTCTAAGAATTTTATCCACATAATCAAGAGTCAAATCCCTTTTTTTTTATATTCATTTTCACATCGGTGTCATATCTGCCTCATATAAGTTTCTTATATTAACTCCAGAAAAGCTTTATGGTATTTATAGCATTCATACTCTCCAAAGAGGGACATCTCATCAACTTGACTTTTTATACACACAAACCGCCACCATAAATAAGCTTATGTGTGACCAGGAATAGTCAATTATGATACTACTATCTAGGGATTTGATAAATATCACATGGAGAGTTTCAAACACCTAGACTTTATTTTATTTAGGAATCCCAAAACCCCTCTAATTTTTCATAAAAATTTCTCTCTTAATATTATAGCTCAAGATTTTTGGCTATCAACAAACTTTCTTGAAATAGGTGCACTTATGGCTTCATAATATCATTAAGGATTTTAGGACCTTCCTCAATCGCATATGCACTAGTTACATGATTGTCAAAATTAAAACACTTGAACTAGAAAGGCAATAATATATTTAAGAGGACCTACATAGGCTAGACGCCCCCACAATTCAAGGTAGTAAAGATCAGAACCATAACATTTTAGAGTATTTTATCTAACCATTAAATAAGGAGCCCTTTAAAATCAGCAGGTACATCCTCTAGGATAACCTAGAGCTTTATTACTTCAACATAAACCACTAATCTCAAGCATGAACACCTCTTTCCACAAAAAAGAAATCAAGGTTGTGTTAAGAAAAATAGTGAGAAATCCATGCTACTTAGTGGTAAAAATAGTTCTTATGTAACACAAAAATTTTGCGTCATACAATAGCACTGCCCTCACATTTCACTAGCTTATATTAGGGTTTATATGAATGTGGATCTAACTTTCATTGATAAAATGCAAGTGATACATACATGCCAACATTATGTTGCTTCCATCTAACCTCTTTCATATCAACCTTGAAAATTAGGTCATTTGAATTACAACATGAATAGTAGGAAAAGCGTATGGAATCTAAATCATCAAACATACACATACTTAAACTTCATGTATAATTTTTGGTTTATTATTAAGTATATATTTTTTCCTTTTCCTTTACACTTAAAAGCCCAATTGTTGGCCCAATCGTATTTAAACCCTTAGATCCATATGAGTGTTCTTTTTTTTTTTTTTTTTTTTTTTCTCGTAAGGCCTAATGACCTTACTCCTTCTATTATGCATTCAATTGGCAAATTAACTAACACATCAAGTTGTTGTCTTTCATATGCCACAACTAGAATGGAGTATTCTTATTTCATGCTAACTAGATTAAAATAAGCATAATTCGCATTGTCTTTTTGGAAATCTAAAATAGTGCATCACATGAGTTCCAATCATCAATGTCCAATATGACAGTTCCCCCATATCTCGCCAGCTCGTGGTATAAGTCATATGAACGTGAGTTCATCTCAATAACAGAAGCGATTTAATATGTACGCCACATAGGCTTAAATAGATACAATATTATACCACATGAAATTAGGTGATATTGTCCAAATTATTGCTAGCAAAAATAACAAACGCAATAATAAGAGACCATCAAAATGCAACCAGAAGTTTTGAATTTTTTAAATCAACATATAGATTTGCTAGAAAATATAAATCTCATGAAGGCACATCCTTTCCTACATTAAGTCTTAGGTGATAGGCCCAAACAAGAACGAAAAGTTTATCCCTATATTACTCATGATTGATAGATAAATCGTCTTTTAGATTGTTATAAAAATATCATAGTAAAATCCCAAGCTTCATAATACATTAAATTCCTAACAAACACACGAATTACATTGTTTCAAGACACAACTTTTATCTCAGAGATTTCATCGAACACCATGTATGCAATTTTAAACTATTCAGATTACAACACAACTTAAAAATTGCTTTCCAAGAAATAGACATCTCTCATCGACATTTGACCGAACACGCAACAGGCCGATTTGGGGGTCATAGCAATTGGAGTAAAATTCGATTAAGCAATTTCAAATGAGAGTTTCAAGATGTTAAAAATTAGCATATATTCAATCATAACAACAAAGGAGAGGGAAATTAGAAAGATCTTACAAAACGATGATATCGCACCGTGGTAAATACCACTGTCCTAAAAGACGATTTCGCCCTTGATTCGATGCAAACAGATGAATAGGCGGCCGTCCTCCAGGATTTACACGGTCCGACCCTTAATGTGGACTCGTTAATTGCCGATTAGGAGTGCCTTGAACTTTGCCTAAATTTTAGGAGAGAGAAAAACCGTGAGAGAGAGAGAGACCGAGAGTGTTTATGTTTGGTTGTTATAGCTAATGGTATATATATATAGCATGGACAACTATAACAAGTATTAAAAAGAACGGGTGCAATACATTCTAACGGCTATAAACGGTGACAAGTATTAAGTCATCGGCTGTAATGAATTCCAACGGCTATAAACGGACGTAATAAATTTCAATGGCTATATTGTTATTTAATTCCCAACGGTCACAATTTTAATGACCTTGAACGACTAATAATGGTGAACTGCCGGTAATTAGGTACGGTTAGAATATTTTTCCATAACACTTAAGTTTAGCTTGTATCATTTTTCCAACAGTCCACACTGATCACTCAATCTTATGTCTCACACTAATGTATCTGGACTTTCCATTATATACCTAACTCTACATAATTGAAAGGCATACCCTAACTATCATAATGGACATAATAGGTGATATTGGCTTAGGCTACAAAGAAATATTATACAAAAGATCCTTTAATTATTTTGTTTCTTTACTAGTAGAAACTAGAGCAATAAACTCTACAATCATGGTGGAACCAATAATACATGTATGTTTCTTGGGACCCCAAGCGACAAAACTCCCACCAAGTAGGAATAGCCATCGCTTATAAAAGCGTAATCTTGCTTATCAAAGATTCAACTGGCATCCGAGTATCCTTCTATAGTAAAAGGATATCCATTGAAAGTAATATTATAATCCATGGTTGTTTCAGTACCCTATGTACTACATGCCAATAAAATTTACTTTGATTGCTAGTATATACATTTAGCTTTCTAACAACAAAGGCTATATCAGATCTTGTACTAATTATATACATGAGACAACCTATGACTTTAGCATACTCTAATTATGCCACTAGAGTCCCATCACCTGGTACAAATTTTGTACTTGGATCAATCAGTGTGGATGTAAGAGCTCATTCATTGAAATTAAAGTCTTTTTAACACTTTCTCAATGAAGTGAGATTAAAGTCAAGGATAGTGAATCACCATTTCTTATAATTCTTGTACCAAGAATAACTTCAGCCTTGCGCATATCTTTCACAACAAAATTAAGAGAGAGAAATTGTTGAGTTTTTCTACTTGCTCCATATTGTTGGAAATATTTTATAACAATAATAAAAAAATACAGTAATAGATGAAAATATATATGAATAAATATATCAGCCGAGAACAAGTATTCAAACGTAAATAGTCATAGAACTAAAGAATACAACAATAGTCATAGTGCCAAGAATATAATACAAAACATTATAAGGATATCATCAAATCAAGAACCATCAATCTTGATATAAACAATATCAAATACATGAAAAACAATTTAAATAGAGAAGGAGTTTTAGAAAACATATCTTAGGTTGGGTTGAGGCATGTGAGAACGCTATCCTTAGAAAGGAAACACCCCTCATGCACGAGTATTGCTATTAAGCAGGAGTGCTATCCTTTCGTAGGATTCAATAACCCGTCGGACCTCTATTAGTGCAACGATCAAAGATCCCCGAACTATAACTACTAACCTCATTATTCTTGAAAGAGTGTGGAAGATTAAAAGAATAAAATATTTATATCGGATATATTTTTTCCCCATGCCTATATGCTTATATAGGTAAAACCCATACTTGATTCTGTTAATGTATTTTCAAAATAGAGTATTTGATAAAGTGTTTGAAGTCTGTCCCGTACTTGATTTTGACGTGTATTGGCTCATATGAGATGTGTCAACAAACAGGAACAGTGTGTCGACACACAGCCTAACAGAACTAATTTGAAGTGTTTATGTGTTGACACACAGGGCCCGTGTGTTGACATACAGATTTTACAGAATTACAATAACATGGTTTTTTCAGTTCTTTTTTGTGGTTCTTTGGGTGATGTTTGGGGACGTCTTTAAGCCCTCTTATATAAACATTCCCTCTGGTTCATTTGAAAAGTACACATGAAAGATGTTTGCTTACAAGTATTGTGAAATATTAAAAAGGGGAAGTGTCACTTCGTGGTGTGTCCCTTCATGAAGAGACACTGAAAAACTATAAATAACCTCCTTCACTCTCATGTTGAGGGATGATGATGATTTTATGAAAACTAATTGCAAGAAACACTTGAATCAATTCATAATAAAGCGTTGTGAAAGTCTTGAAAAACATCATTCTCATTCATCTCACTATGTCTCTCCTCTTACATATCTTTACTTCATTTTTGGTTGTCATTGTATCCCCGAGGATATTTCGAACTCCGAAATAAGTCTTAAGGAAAGTGATTGCATAGCCTCAACACCTAAAATTTTTTGGTTACCCGGTTCCCGGTTTATTAGGAAATTCTCTAACAATCTTAAGGCTTATTTTCGTTAATTGAAAAGGGCTTCTTCACTTTGCATGAAATGATGACGAATCTTGTGAGATTGATGAAAGTGATGAATACAGGGGACTGAGACTTTTTCTTGGATCTTTCTCTTATATGAATTGCTAAGGATCAAGGTATGTCTTCTGATTCAATTATATGTGGGAATATGGTTAAATGCATATATTTTTCACTTTGATGTGAAAGTGGTTCCCAACCATGTTCTTGTGAACATTGTGAGCTTGATCACTATTCCTTGCATGAATTCCGTTTATGTGATCAAGGATTACCGATATTTAATTTAAATGTATGATCTGGGATGAAATCATGAGACTCATTGATGTGCATTCAATCATGAGTATACATGTGATCGATATCAAACTAAATTTAAATAGGCATTGATTGTTTGGATCATGGATTTATATTCAAGTGCCTTTGAATTCATGATGGTTGCGAATCGTGAATTTTGATCAAGTGTGTTTTCAATTACACTTAATTTTATCAAATGATGAGTATTATGATGATTTAACAATAAATAAATAAATCTGGCGGTTTCCATGTCTACAGAAATTGGATTATTGTTGCAAAAACCCTTGTTCGTAAGGGAGAAAATAATGTCTCTTTTCATTCCAGATTCATCTGATGTGTAAAGTATAATTACAAATTAAAAAAAGGGTCACGGTTAAGGGGTTCGAGCCTATGTCCATACCCGCAATGCAATTAAGGGATGAATAAATAACCACCAATCCACTTGCTTCCTTATGCAATATTGTTAAACAATATTTATATATATAGAGAGATGTGCATATTAGGAAGGGAGGACTACTACTTGGCACATAGTTGAGCCTATTTGTTCTTTACTTGTTCAAAAAAAATTATTTATTATGTCAAGTATGTTCATGATGACGTAAACAACAAAATTTAAGTGGTTAAAAGCCGGTAAAAATTAATTCAGGTTAATAAGTAAAATTATAAATACATGCTTATTATAAATTGATTATATGGAAAATCTATTTTGGGTGATTGTTGAAACCAGACGTCGAGGCGATGCTAAAATGGAAATCCTTGTTTAGTGTGGTTGTTGAAACCAGATATCGAGACGATACCAAAACTATTAATAACATATAAGTGAATGAAATATGTTGATATTTTTCGAATTGAAAGGAATAATGGGTTCTTTATGAAATATGAAAATACATTCAGATTTTAGATTTCAGAACAAAGTATAAATTATACATTATGTATAGTACATTCATTATTGTATAAATTTGTACTATGAGTAATTGAGGTTTAATGCATGTATGCATGATTA
The DNA here is from genome assembly GCA_018398585.1 of Simmondsia chinensis. Classification (NCBI taxonomy): domain Eukaryota; kingdom Viridiplantae; phylum Streptophyta; class Magnoliopsida; order Caryophyllales; family Simmondsiaceae; genus Simmondsia; species Simmondsia chinensis. The sequence continues at coordinate 31,769,063 of JAGTTD010000002.1, read as the reverse complement.
ATGCAATCATAAACTCTGAGGTTATAATTTGTCAACATGAATATTATATGTTTACTTGGTGAATCCGAAAGTGGCTCGAATTTGAGAGAAATTAAAATTATTGATCAGGTCAAAATTTATGTGATATTTGATGTCATGTGAATATTTGATTATGAAAGGAAAAGATTATAACAAATACGTATTTAGTATTTGGAGTATATAATTTGAGTAAAAGAAATTAAAAAAAATCATGAAAGGCAATGTGTATATGATCATGAATATGAAAAGAATTTGAGTATAAATATTTATATACGTTAATAGAGTTATAATGTTAATGCATGTTAGTTAGTATAACTAATACATGCATGTCTAGAGATATGAAAGAAAGAATAAGCATGGGTGTTAATGTGGTTGTATGATTAATGCCTATATGCATGTTGACACAATTATGGATGTATGATTTCATTAAATTGAGGCTGATGCTTCAGAAAAATAATTTGTGTAACCATATGTGTTGATATGGTTATGATGTTAATTGTCCATGAACATGAATGCTGTTTATATGCTTGATAAGTGAAAGTGATGTGAATTTGAATGGAATTAGTGGGTTATAAAATATATGATTATTTTACAGATGTTGATTCCTAATATGATGGATATAAAGAAATTCAAATTGAAGTTCATGATTAAGGACAATGAAAGACCATTGTCTAAGAGCACTTAGAAATAATGAGTCATAATTTCATAATTGACCGCATATCTCTGGTGGGTTTTCCATTGTTATTGGATGTAATGTTTAAATGGAAACCGGCATGCGTGTAAAAATTTTATCACTCATCATGATTGATGCGGTTGAAGTAAAGATTACTCACATTTTAATGGCATATGTATATGATAAATGAGTAGTCGGTTAAAATGAAATACATTTAAACAATGAATGTTAAATGCTTAAACTGAGTGATAGGTGTATGTAGTTGTTGCATGGAAAATGAGATTATTATGTGATCCAGCCTTCATATGTTAGTCATCAAATTGGAAAAATAACGAGTATATGAATACAGGACACTGATGGCTCATGTGTTACCCATAAAGTTAGATGTTTATAAGTGGCATGATAATTCATATAAATGGCAAATAAATTCACATGACTGAATTATGGGTGAATTGAACATCTTAAGATATAATGTGAATGAGTACATAAAAGTGACTTGGAGTCTGTTATTGATATTGAACGATGCATTGTGATCATTTGAAGTAAAGTATATTATATTGAAAATCATGATTGAGGGAAAATCCCTGAAAATACTCTAGAACTTTGAAAGAGTAAAATAGTATAAAAAGAGAAGTCTTAGCGATTGGACTTGTATATTTCTAGAGGAATGAACTAGAGATAATATGAATGTTAAAGTTCAATGTCGTTGTGTCATAGATTGGGATCCTATGATGAGACTATGAAGTCTTGCGATGTTGCCTTCTGAAAGAGGTAATTAATGAATTCGGAAAAGTGCGTACGGCAAGTTTAACAATGATATAGGATTTGTCGTATGTATGTACTTTGATTACATGTTAAAATTTGGTATTAATATTTAGAACCAAATGAAAGTGTTTCAATAGTATAATTGAAATTTGCAAAGGTTAGTTGTAGCCTTTGTTGCCGGATAGCTAAGTGTATATAATTAGCTATGTAAGTAAAGGTAACTGGCATGTGGTATATAAGGTACTGGAATGACCATAAATTATGGTGTTATTTTTAATGAATACTCTTTCTATTGAGAAGACTACTTGGATGCCAGTTGTATATCCGATAAGGAGGACTACGCTTATAAAGCGAGTGAATGTTACAAGTGGTGGGGGTGTTGTGCTTTGGGTTTCAAGAAACTAACACGTATTATTAACACCACCGTGGTTGTAGAGTTTATTGCTTTAGTTTCTACTTGTAAAGAAACATGATGATTAAAGGATCTTGTGGTTAAGATTTCTTTATGGCCTAAGCCAATATTGACTATTTCCATCCATTGTGATCGTGAGAAGTGCTTTCAAATATATAAGAGTGAGATGCACCACTTAAAGTCTGGACACATTAGTGTTAAATATTGTTAAGTGAAATAACTCATGAAAGATTGTGTGATCACTGTGGACTTTGAAAATGTAAGTCAGAATCTAGCAGATCTCTTATTTAACAACATTGCTAGAGACTTGATAATAAATAAATGAAGAGATGGTGTGAAACCTGTCATTTTTAGTCTCCCATGATAGGCCCTCAACTCGACCCCTAGTATGACTCTAGGTCTCGGGTTCAATAAGAGAGACTTGTCATCTGTGTGACTAAAAGCACTAAATGAGAATTTTTCCGTCCCGTTTGTGTAGTGCTTGGAACCTGCGTCAGAGATACTAAGAGGATGAGCCAAGGCTCTTAATAGACTTGGTTTTAGAACTTATTGAATGTCACACCACAGGAACATGATCAATGAGGTCCACCTTAGTTTGTGTTGAAGTTTGGCCGCTTCAAAAGGGTGATTTTTTACTAAGGGTTTGGCCGTGAAACATTAACAAAGGGTACAGGACACAGGGCCATAAATGTGTCGATCTGGGAGTTGTGAGGTGTGTATGGAGAGTATGCCTAGTGCGTGATTAGATAGTCAGTTAGTCAAATGGGTTGTATGGTTCAAAGCTTGGTTGGTCTTTTCACTAGCTGGGGATTCAATTGGGAGACACCCTTGATGATGCACAATAAGGCCTCCTTTAATTTGAGATGTCGATTATTTGAGAATGATTGTATTTTGAAAATGGTGGGGTAATGTTGATGCATTTTTAAAATAGAGTGTTTGAAGTTTGTTCCATACTTGATTTTGAAGTATATTGGCCAGTATAAGATGTGTCAACACACAGCCCAACAGAACTAATTTGAAGTGTTTGTGTTTTGACACACAGGATCCGTGTGTCGACATACAGATCTTACAGAACTGCAGTAACGTATTTTGTCCAGTTCTTTTTTGCAGTTCTTTGGGTGATGTTTTGGGATGTCTTTTAGCCCTCTTTTATGTAAACATTCTCTCTGGTTCATTTAAAAAATACACATGAAAGGTGTTTGATTGCAAGTATTGTGAAATATTAAAAAGGGGAAGTGTCACTTCGTGAAGGGCCATGTCCCTTCATGAAGAGACACTTAAAAACTATAAATAACCTCCTTCACTCTCATGTTGAGGGTTGATGATGACGAGTTTATGAAAACTAATTGCAAGAAACACTTGAATTAATTCTTAATGAAGTGTTGTGAAAGCCCTGAAAAACATCATTTTCATTCATCTCACTATGTCTCTTCTATTACACATCTTCACTTCATTTTTGGTTGTCATTATATCCCCAAGGATATTTCGTACTCTAAAATAAGCCTTAAGGAAAGTGATTATGAAGGCCCAAAAAGCAACCTAAGAGGGGGGAGGGGGGTGAATTAGGTTCTTTCCTGATAAATGAAAATTTAAACTTTAAGAACCAAAAAAATCAATTAATAGTTGAATCAATGAATATGAAATGCAGAAATTAAAGCCAAGAAAAATAATGCACAGAGATTTTTATAGTGGTTTACTTCCAACCCGGAAGCTAGTCCACTCCTCAAGTGACTACTCTTAGTCACTTGAGCCTTTTAACTAAGCTTGATGTTCCTTTTTAAAAACAGGCTTAGGATCCAGCCTTTACAACCGGTCTTTTTGTACAATGGCTCAAGACCAACCTTTTACAACCGATCCTTTTGTAACCGCAGGCTCAGGATCCAACCTTTACAATGCAACAAATTTGAATAAAGCATTTAAGAATTAAAAGCACTCAAATTCTTCACTCTTTCAAGAGTAAATTGACACTTGATCAAGCTTAACCAAAGCTAAGGATATGCCAATAAAGATCAATGATCAACAATAGAGAGAACTAGTGATGCTCAAGATAACTTTAAACAAGAATTCGAAAACAAACTGTTAAAGCGCAAGAGTAAGAGCCCTTTTTGAGAGATTTCTTAGAGAGTATTCGAAGTATTATTTCTTGATTTAAAACCAAAGCATTTAACCTCAATATATAGGCCAAGAAAGGCTTAGGAGCCATTGGGAGCATTTCAAAAAAAAATTGGAAAGAAATCGGGTCCAAAATGTAGCCATTAGAGCCTGTTGGGGGCCGTGTGTCGACACACAACCTCTATGTGTTGACACACAACAACTCCAGAGGGCTACTGCATGTTTGTGTGTCGACACATGCTTTCTGTGTGTCAACACTCACCATACTTGGGTGAATTTTGATGTTTTTGACCATTTAGCTTGATTGATGGGATAATTTTACCATAATAGCTAAGTTGATTGATTAATTAATTGATTGCCATATTAGCTTAAATTTTTGAATTAATTTCCTACTTTGCTTTGATCATAAAGATAATTCATTGCATAAATCAGGCTAAATTATCACCCATTTAAAATTTATCTTGTTTGATTTGATCATGCTTTTCAAAAATACCAATCTTGAAAAATATTTTCATGATAGGCTAGATTGGCTTAATTTTGACTTTAATATTTTTCAAATAAAATTTGAAAATCAATTTTTAAAAATATTTCAAAAACATTTTTGTTAGAGCATCACATATCAATATTGAGACTTGGACTTAATTGATATATCCCGATCCTAAGTCCTAGACAATAAAAATGAATAACTTTGAGGCGCTTGGACTTGGATTATGTTCTCTTCAATTTGGATGAATCTTCTCTTCATCTTTGATCTCTTTTCTTCTTGATTCATCATCTTAGAAAGCTTCGTATCAACATGATTAACCTTGATTTCCCTAGCTTTCTTATGAGTCACTTAGACGCAAGATTAGAACCATTTAAACACTATGACTCACTAAATAGTTGTTATTATCAAAATTACAATATAAATGGCTTTATGGCCAACAATCTCCCCCTTTTTTATGATAACAAACATTTGGTGCTTTTTCTTGGAAATGTGAAAGTTGAAGTATAGAGTTCACCATAAAAGTATTCACTTACTAGAGCATACACATGACCATGAGCTTATGGAGCAATTTTTATCCTGATTAAAGTTCAAATGCAATTGCTCCTCCTAAGTTGATGCATTTTAGGAATCATACATTCAGTATATTAATATCATCATCATTTTCAACATTTCTCAATCAAGCACATACATAACTAAGCATGAATACTATACATAAGTACACCAATTTTTCTCCCCCTTTGTCATCAACAAAAAGCAATAAGGGAAGGGATTTATACATTAAAGTACAAAATGTAAAAGTAGTTTTCATATATCTAGCTAGATATGTTAAGGATAGTTTCACCTTTTTTTTGTGATATAACGTTTCACCCCTTTTTTTTAAGTATTTCCATATGCCTCAATAAGGTGAGCATGAAGAATTTTTCACAAAGCAAGATTTTTAAACTTGAAGTTTTGCAATTCTCATAAGACATTTATAACTGTGATCGAAATTATGAACAAGAATATGAAAGAATATTCAAGTTCAACAAATGTTGGAGAGATCGAAGGTAACTCAATTTTGGTGTTTCCTAAAAAAAGGGCTTCCAAGCACTAATATCCATTAGATTGGATAAGAATACTTGGACAATTGTATGCAACAAAAGTAGTATATTTTACCATGTTAATCCTTCTTTTATTATCACCAATTAGTTCCACATAGAGGCCTAGTAGTTGATTATTTGTGGGCACAAAATTTCTGATATCTCCTTTAAGTACATGATTATGAATGATATGATGTCTACCTCTTTATGATTGGCTCTAAAAATTTTTAGCCAGAGGTTTGGTGAAGCATATTGTTCTAGCATTATCACACACAATAAAAGCATGATCAATATGAATGCCTTAATCATTGAATTCATGTAGCAATAGGATATTTTAGCACAATGACTCGCATAAGTAATGTATTTGACCTTTATGAAGGATGAAGCAATGTTCCCTTTTTTTCGAAATGTATGAAATCAACCACATAAGAACACATTAGACAAGATATCAAGTCTATTCGTGGAATGGTGAACAATGGATCAAATCATACCTCTATTTAGCTTTTTGATCCATCTTTTTTACCTTTTTCATCCATGTATAACTTGAGTGTTGTGCTCATCAAAGCTGCAATCGCTTTTGAAATTTTCCATGCCAAACTTCTTAAGTGTCGTCTTGATGTACTTGGCTTGTTTGATGAAAATTCCTTCCTCACTTTGCTTCATTTGCAATCCAAGGAAGTGGTTGATTTTTCTCCTCTTGCTTATATCAAATTTCCTACTCATAAGACTTACAAATTCTTCACAACGAGTTGGGTTAGTAGCACCAAGCACTACATTATCAATACGAATTTGCATAATAAGAGTATCATTTCTAGAGTGACTAAAAGTGTTGTGTTAACCTTCCCTCTTAAGAATCCATTTTTCATTACAAAATAACTCAATCTCTCATACCGAGCTCTAGGAGCTTCTTTCAATCCATAAATATCCTTTTTGAGTATAAAATATGATTGGGAAATATGTCATCCTCAAAAATGAGTGGTTGTTTAATATAAACTTTCTTTTCTTGTAAAACCCTTCAATCATGTACTTTTCACATCTATTTGAAAAAGTTTAAAATTTATAAAAGAAGAAAAGGCTCATAAGAGTCTAATAACTTCTAATCTAGGTGTAAATGTCTCTTTGTAGTCTATACCTTCTTCTTAGTCATACCTCTTAGTTACTAACCTTTCCTTATTTCTTACCACATTGAGAGAGATCACAGATGATTTATCTTGTTGGGTGATCCTTCTAGAATTTCTAATCCTTTTTTTATTTTACATTATCAACCATTCCTTTCGGTTCATCCATTGGAGCGTCACGTTGAGCAATTTCTTGCTCCTCGGATGAGGGTGTGATGTTTGTTAGTTTGGTCACTATATCATCATCATCACAATGAATTCTAGAAGACAAGACATTAGTTTCATCAAAAACTACATGTATAGACTCTTCTACTATCATTGACCCTTTATTATAAACTCTATATGCTTTTGCACGTAAGAAAATATCCAATGAATATACCTTCCTCCATTCTCGGATCAAATTTGCCAAAACTAGTTTTACCATAGTCATACATAAAGCATTTACGCCCAAATTAAGTATGCAATATTTGGTTTTCTTCTTTTGTAGAGTTTATAAGGTGTTTTCTTCTAAATTAGCCTTATTAAAGTCTTATTTTGAATATAACAAGCAGTGTTAACGACTTTGGCCCAAAAGAAATTTTGCAAATTGTTTTTACCAATCAATATTCTTGCCATTTGTTCAAGAGTTCCAAATTTTATTTAATAAAATTAGTTTTTTAACCACTTCGCTTGATTGAGAAATTACAGGAGTTGAAAAAATATAGTGGATTCCAATCTAATCACTATATTTTTGAAAATCGTTTATTTTTTTAAATTACCTTCCACAATCACTTCTAATTGAAATGATCTTCGAATATTCTTCATTTTGCACTTGTTTGCAAAGCTTTTTCAATTTTATCAAAGGTTTCACTCTTATGAGAAGCGAATAAGAACCAAGCAAAATGAGAATAATCATCAACAATTACAAGCCCATACGTTTTTCATAATGGCCCAAATGTTTAGTAGGATAAAACAAGTCCATATGCAAAAGTTCAAGATGCCTTGTGATAGAAACTACATCATTGGGTTTGAATGAAGATCTTGTTTGTTTTCCATATTAAAGTGCATCATGAATATGATCTTTTTCGAATTAAGCTTGGGTGGTCATCAAGTACGATCATTTTTCAAAGGTTTCAAATCTAATTCCATACTAGCATGTTCAAATCTTCTATTTCAAATCCAATTATCATTTTCATTCGAGAAACTAGAACATTTCACAAAGTTCATAAATTCAAGATCAATTATATAGACATTATCACATTCTAATTGATCAAGTAATAATTCATTTATTTAAGCATGCGACACTTCGTATTTAAATGACTCAAGATTGCACACAATAAACTCTCTCAAGTAGTATACTAATGTTAAGAGAATTATGCATAAGACCATCAACAAGTAAACCATCATATATGCAAGGAGAAGAGTTTAGAAGTAATGTTACCAATATCGATAATTTTCTATTCTTTTTGTGGAAAGTGAGATTTTCCCTTCCCTTGGTTTGATAAAAGTGGATTTGCATTCATCTCTTGTCATATGACTTGTGAAACTACTACCAAACCACTACTTGTGATTTTCGTTGTCAATCTTCAAGCACACCTATACAATTTAACGGATTTTTGGTACCCAAATTTTCGTGGGTCCTTCATTGTTAGTCTTGATATTTGGAGGTCAAGATCCCTTTGGAACCCAAACCATCTTGATTTTTCTCAAATTCTTTTTAAATGGACATTGATGCACAAGATGCCCATGATCACCACAGTAATGGCATCTTATAGAGTTTATCGGTGGTGAGGCTTTGACAAAAAGTGTGTTCAATTTTTTTCTTTTGAGCATTTCCATTATAGCCGATTCCCTCTTTATTATAAGTGGATCTTTGAGAAGTGAATATTTTTTCAAGTGTTTCTTCTCCCTTGAGAAGCTTACTTGAAATTTTTGAGAGTTCTTCCACTTATTCTTTCAAAGACTCATTCTCTTTAACCAATAATTGATCTTCCTTAGATTCTTCAGCACGTTGCAGTAAGGAAAAACTAAGAACTCTCACCAATTCTATCTAATCTAAGTGTTTTGATACCTCTACCTAATTAATCCCTACTCCAGTCAATTTATTTGAACTTTTCAAAAGATTTATACTTTAGTCTTCATAGGCATATATAATTATCAAATACTCATAGCTTCCTTCCGCTCGAACATCTATCAATCCACAAACATTATATTAGCAAGTTCAAGTAGCTTAGTGGCTTTGTTGGATTTACTCTTAAGGATTTTCATAGTCCCCATTAAATCAAACATGATTCGCAGACTAGTTATCATTGTGAATCCAATTATCTTATGACCATCTCAAACTAGTCTTTAAAGCATATTACATAAAAGCAATATAAGCTCAAGTGCCACTTAGAAGTTATATCTAATTCAAGAAATTCTTCTTTTATATGATTATACAGCCTAACTTGTATCGGAGAAATAAATTCCCAGTAACATGGTTTGAATTTAAAATTAATTAACTATCTACTAATGTACCTTTTCAAATAAACATTCTATTTTTTTCAACTCTCAGTTTATTTTTAAAATAACTAAAGACATTATGTTAACAAAATTGAAATAGAAATCAAATTTACATGAAAACTAGTACATAAAGACAGTTAATTTATATCAAAACTATGATCCTTAACTTAAACCACTATCACTTGGTGCCCATACTGAAATACTTGTACCATCTTCAAACGAAGAGCAAAACTTGTCATCTAAAAGCTTCCTGATTAGATTAAGACTCTACAACACCTTACAAAGACTGTTGCTTGATTCACAATCCACTCATGGGGCACTAGTAGACTACCAACAAACCACGATTAAAGCAGACAATATATCAAATACGTTGTCTTGATGGCTTGCTAGTCTTGGCAACAAGAGTAGCTACTTACGTAGGCAACTCCTTTTGCATACTAATGTCCAGTCCTTATGCCAAAAACAAAAGACATTATTTCACCTTTTATTTTGATTTTACCCTTTAGAGGTTCCTAATTCCATGAGATAGATGCCCTCACTACGTGGACACTTCCCTTAATGCGAATGACACCTTTTCCCTCATCTAGTCAAACAACAAGTAATCCCTATTATTCGATTTAATCCAACCTAAACTAAATGAAGGACCTTGATAGGCAATTTAGACTCATATCCTGTTGAGATTGGCTATCAACATTTGTGTCAAGAATTTCAATTCAATTAAATAAGCCATCATCACCATAACACACTCTTGAACTGAAGTTCCTTAGTACATTCTAGTGTATATCATCTTTCTCATAAGCTTTTTTCATGCTACCTATTCATCCCATCAAACATTTTTTCAAGGATTTGAGCAATTCCACTATAGTTGAAATTTCAAATATGTAATATTAGAATACATTTGATGCTAACGTATGAATCTAGCACCTGACTAACTCATTAGCCTACACAAGTATTCAAAATAACCCTTCAATCTAGTAGATATTTTAGCAACACCTGACTAGCAGCATATAGTGCTCTTCATGTAATAAGACATATCAATTATATTTCAATGCAGGACAAGCGAATAAGATATCTATTAGTATAAAATAAGTAGTCTGAAAAGAAAACTGTAAATAAGTCATGCAACATACACTGATATTTTTCTTAATTTTAGCAAACAAATAAAGTACACAGTTCACAATCTCAAACTAATTAAGATGCATGTCTCCCTGGCAGTAGGGTCACATCGAGATATCATTAAGATGAGAACTATTCTCAATTAATATGTTTTCTTGTAATTCCTACTAAACATATTTAAGACATCATACTTGCCTCTACTCCTAAGGTCATACAATAGAGCTTCTCAGGAGGCTAACACAGCACCATAGTCAAGCGTAAACTGCAGCCTAGATAGTCGTACAAGTCCTCAAAGTAATCGATGACGGCGTGCTTGCACTATAATTCAGTCTATCTCTAAGAGGTTTAACCTTGTACATTGTAAATGAACACCCTCCTCAAGGAGTAGAGCCCACCTATACTATTTGATCAGTGGGCTGCGAGCATTCATCCATAAAAGCTCGCTCCCACTTGATGTTTTAAGTTAGTGAACCTTTTTAGTTGTTTAGCAAACAATCAAAGCAATATAACTCACATAACTATTCTATAATGTGTGCAACCATGACCTAACTGATCTATCCATACTCTCGCGGCTGGGGTTGTACCGAGTAATCAGTGTGGTAAGAACTATTCTAAATTAATATGTTTTCTAAACATAATTGACTGATCATTCCTGCCTTGGCCTCCAAGATAGTATGACAGTGCTCCCCAGGAGACAAACATACTATCCTAGTCAAGTGTATACCATTGCTTAGATATTGGTACAAGTCCACAAGATAATCCATGGCGGCATGGTTATATCTGTTTTCTTTTATCTCAATCTAGCCTATAGAATTCCAACCGTATATTCTAAAGACAAATGTTCTCCTTAGGGAGTAGCACTTATCCACTATATTGTTAGCCCGACAATGGAGGCCATGAGAATTCAACTTATAAACCTCTCTCCCACATGAAATTTTTAAGTGATGGGTCTTTCTTTAATGTCTGATTATCCCATAATCATTGTTAGAACCATATTCTTAATATTACTAAAGTATTAAATAATATCATAATCGCATGGGATTGCCTTAATTATCCAATCTACGTAACTCTAATCCACTTAGATGTTATATGAAATATTTTCTTTCTATATAATTCAACTATTGAATTTCTCATTCGATTAGACCTATTAAAAAATTCTCCCGCTCAATAGAATAAAACATTTTACAAGGCAGGCATAATTAAATAGATTTTAAAACACACTTAAAATGATTATGATATAATCCTTATTAAAATCTTATTCTAACAAATTATATATTTATTTATTTTATCATTTTAGTTTTAAAATTAAATAAAATAATATAGAATAAAAAAATTACCATTGACTCGTCAACGTTAATGTTAGCAAGTTAAAGATATTTTTTTTGTTTTTCAAAATAATAAATAAATAAAATTTTCTAATCTCATTAGAAAAAATAAATAAATAAAACCAAACATCTAATCATATTAGATATTCAATGTGAGATCATTTAGAAATATTTAATTCAACGGTTGAATATTTTCCTAGATTCGTACTAGATTTAACCATATTAGATCTTAAATAGACAATTACATCCTTTTTCTTTTTATTGAAATATAAAATTTCATATCTTCATAATTCTGCATATGTCTACTTTGTTAAACCTCATACTTTTATGTCAAGTTTATATGCGATTTTGTATTTACATTTTTTTTTTTTTTTTTTTTTTTGCTTTGTTTCCCACATGTTTTCAGAAACAAGTCTCTAGGTAGGCCTTTTATAAATGGATCTGCTAGATTCTGACTTGTTCTCACAAAGTCCACAATGACACCTTCTCGAATAAGTTGTCTCATAATGCTATGTCTTACACTAATATGCCTGGACTTTCTGTTGTACACCTCACTGTACGCTTTTGAAAGCTTAACTTAGCTATAACAGTGGATAGATATCGGTGAGATTGGCTTTGGCCACAAAGGAATCTCATACAAGAAATCTTTCTACCACTCGGCTTCTTTAGCCGCAGATGCAAGAGCTAAAAATGCATACTTCTTAATTTAGGACCATCTAAAAATGCTTTTTTGATATCAAGTCGGCAAATGGACCATTTGTTAATGACAACCAAGGCAAAGCATAAACCTGATGCTAGTAGGTTTGACGACGTGACTGAAAGTTTTGAAGTAGTCAAGGCCTTCGCATTGATGAAATCCTTGAGTAATAAGCCTAGTCTTGAAACGATCAACTAAACCATCGGGCTTATACTTAACCTTGTATGTCCATGTGCTACCTACAATATTATGACCAGGGGAAGGAGGACCAAGATCCCAATTTTGGTTTTGGATAAATGTGTTAAATTCGTCAATCACAGCCTCCTGCCACTAAAGGTTTTAGATTGCTTGGGAAAAATGTGTATGTTCCTGCAAAACAGTGATGGAGGAGAGGGAAAGGATGTGTTTGGACTTGTGCATATCGTCAGTAAATCTCATGCGCATAGGGTGAATATTTTGCACCATAGAGTGCTCGAATAATTTGGATGAGGTAACAACACCATTGGGACGAGAAATCACATCCGACGAGGTGATAACCTAGCCCAATTATTCATAGGAGAAGGTGCTAGCATGACAAAGCCACGTTCAGATGCAACAGCAACAGCTGTAGGGAGGATGTATGCTCCGACACATCACGTGATAGAAGTGATGGTAGGGCAGATAAGCCACGTTCAGATGTTCTAGTGGGTGGTAAGGAGTTGTGCAACAGTGTCTCATGCGAAGACACAAGTGGCATGGGTGTGATATGAAGAGGAAGCTCAACAAGAAGTACGGGGGACGATGTTGCTGAGCTCGCCACTAGATCAGGGTAGGGAAAAGCATTTTCAACAAGGTGGATGATCACTGACACGAACACAATCCATGGCGGGGTCAAGATACCAATAGCCGTTGTGGCTCTCTACAAAACAAGAAAGACACAGGGTATGGAATGAGGCAGTAATTTTTGACCTGTACGGGAAGTGATATTAGGGTAACATGTAGTGCACACAACATCGGCCCCATAACAAAGTTGGTATCCAAGCTTTAAAAAGTAACATCCATACCATTTCACTTACATGTTGATGTTTGCGTTTCGCTACTCCATTTTGTTGCGGAATATTGGGAGAAGAAAGGCGAAAGTGGATGTCATAAGCCCAACAAAGAGCATCCATGGCACGATTGTCAAAGTCACGACCACCATCAATTTGAAAATATTTAACTTTGGGTTATTTATGCCAAAGGTCCCTGTATTTTGCCTATTGTGTCAATTTGGTCTATGTACTTTAAATTGTTTCAATTTAGTCCCTAAACAATTCAAAATGTGTTAATTTAGTCTTTCAATCAAATTTAATTTAAGTTAATGTCGTAATTTTGAATGACAAAATTATGTTAGTTACAACCAACTTAGTATAAATTTATCTGTTTACTCAATTTAACCCAATTCGTGGCCGAACCATTAAATATTGTATTAAAAACTTAACATAAAATTTTCTCCAAGGACTAAATTGACACATTTTGAATCGTATAAGGATTAAGTTGACACAATTTAAAGTACAAGGATTAAATTGATATAATGGACAAAGTATAGGGACCTTTTAATATAAATAACCCTTTAACTTTTAAATCAAATTGATTTTCAACAAAAACCTTAGAATTAGAAAATATAGATTAAACTTCTTCTTTCCTACGCATCGGATAAAGCCATGAATGCCGAGAAAAATCATTGATAAGGATAACATAATATTTAAAATTAGAATCAGATGCAAGAGGAGCCTACCAAACATCAAAGTGTAGTAATTGCAAAGGTCTGGTAGTTGTATGTAAAACATGATGAAATGAAAGTTGGCCCAACTTTCCTAAACAACATGTATTACAATGTTTTAATGAACTATAACTAAAACTAGTAGAAAGCAAATAACGATGATGCAAATCATCTAAAACATAATAGCCTAAGTGTCCTAAACGTTTGTGCAAGAGTTTAGCAGTAACTACATGTGCAACGAGTCCAAAAGGGTGTAAAGAGAAGCCATATGGAGGACCATCACTATGTATCCTAAGGAGGGGTGTTCCCGTAGTTTTGTCCTTAGCAAAAAAGGAAGAATAATCAAATTGAACCACATAGTAATTGTCACAACACAATTGTTTAATGGATAAAAGGTTATAAGTAAGACCAGGAACAAGTAAAACATTAAACAATGATAGTGGACAAGACCTAGTATGTATGGTGGAGGAACCAACATGGGAGACAGGTAATTGCCAACTTAAATAGACTTAGACCCTGCGTAAGAGAGTAAGTTTTTCAAAATACCTGAGATTGTAGTCATATGGTTCGATGCACCAAAATCTAGGTACCATGTGTACTCAATAGGATCAGAAACAGACATGGACAAGAGGTGCTGGGAAAGATAAGTCTGTACATAGCAGTTGGCACAATGGGAAGTAGCATGACCTATGTGATAGCAAATTTGACAAACGAGAGGCCTAAACCCAAGTATACCAGCATTTGACCGACTTGAAGACATATCTAAAAACCATGCCCAAGGTGGGAAGGGAGTAGTGTGTCCCCAAGAACTCCCTGGACCATAACCCGAGACACCAGGTGGCATGCCACCACATAGTGGGTACAGTTGCTGCTGATAACCACGGCCCTCATTTCAACGACCACGTCCACCATTAGCTTTCTTGTTACTTCCTCGGCCTCCATGTCCATGTTAACCACGACTACTACAACCACCAGTGGAGTCCTTGTTCTAACCATTAGTACCTAGAGCATGACCATGATTGGGGTTTGGTACGAGTTTGAAGACAAGAAAAAATAGCTTTCTCATCCAAAAGAGAGGTCTTTAGTTATTCAAGAGTAAGATTCCCGGAGACATTTCACGTGAAAGTGTTGAATGAACCGTACTCAAGTGGTAGCCCAAAGAGGGCATAGTGTATCAACTCCCTACTAGAGACAGATGAGTCAATGGCAGCAAGGTTGCTGGCTATAGTCTTAAACTAAGTGAGGTAGGCATCCATGGTTTTATTATCTTTACGAAGAGTGACAAGTTGAGAATGACGGTCAAATTCTTTTCTAGGGAGTGGTCCCTAAATCATTTAGCGAAGGCATCCCACATGTCTTTAATAGCGGGATCATGTATAAAATCATTAAGGATTGGATGAGCAAGGGATCGGACAGGAAGGACCCAATACTTTGATCAATATAGGACCATATAATATAATCAAGGTTTGAAGTATAGGTGTAATTAGGTTGTAGAATTTGGGGAGTGGGGCAAAGAATCGTTCCATTGACGAAACCCATAACACAATTAGAGTGAAGTGTTGGGGTATTTTCAAAATAAAATTTTTCAAATGTTTACTTGTTATATATTTTTGGCTTAGATACGGAAAAACCAAAGTTTGGGCCTATGTGTCGACATACAGACTTACAGAACCCAGAGTTAGGGTCCGTGTGTCGACACAGAGAGTAGTTAAGGCCGTTATTTTGGCGCGCTAGTTTCTGATGTTTGGAAATTAATTTATTAATTAAAAGGGTTGTGTCCCTTGTGATTAAGCAAGTGTTTAATGATGTGTCTCTTCCTAAGAGACACATAAAGTTCAATATAAAGCCCCCATTGGCATTTGCAAAGTATTACCAAGAAATGTTTATTCTCTTTTTCTCTTAAAACTCTCAGTCATCTTCCTCTCTCTACGCTCTTACTCTCACTTTGTTGTTGGGTTTCATTATATCCCTTGGACTATTTTAGTATCTAAGAAATAAGTCTTAAGGAAAACGGTTCGCTGCGTGTCTTGAAGCCTATGACTGATTTTGATACCTGTTTTATATTTTCCTAATACATTTGTGTGTTTTCTATAAATTGTTCTAACAATCTTAAGACTTATTTCGTTCATGAAAGTGGCTTCTTCTCTTGGTGCGATAATGGCGAACTTTAGAGATCAATGAAAGCGATTAAGAGGCAGGAATGAGATTTCTTCTTCGTTCTTGCTATTATATAAATTTCTATGGATCAAGGTATGTTTTCTAATTCAACTTTATGTGAAAATCATGAAATCATGAGATTCTAGTGATTTAATATTAATGCGCGAATATTGATCACTGTGAGTTTTGATCATGTCTTTTGATGTGGAAGTGGTTCCCAATCATGTTCTTTTGTACATGAGAGTTTTGACCACACTATTCTTTGCATGAATTTCGTTTAAATGATTAAGGATTACCAATATTTATTTCTCATGAATGTGGTATCTATATTAATGCATTGTCTTCATGCATATGATGAAGTTTGCATGTGATATCAAAACTAAAGTTAAATAGACATTGTTTTGATTGTTTGTGTCAAGAATTTATGATCAAATGCTTTTGAATTAATGATGGTTGTGTTGGAAGTAAACATAAAGAATATATAAAAAGTATAAAGTAGAAAGATATTACCAATGACTCGTGGAGATAGTGAAATACCAATAATGTAACAGCTGAACGAGGCACCAGTCACACACTCTTTCAGACGATTTCATGCCCCTCTCGGATCTAAACTGGTGCAGCAGGTACCGACGCCCTGCCTTCAGGATACAACACCCAACTACTATAGCTAACACTTTGCATGTCCACACAACCTTGAAAGCTAAAGTCTTTACAACACCTGACTTTGCCTAAAGATCAAGAGCAAGCAAGCTTCTTTTCATAAAAAAGGAATATGTTTTATCCCTTTTTCTGCCAAAAACAATCATATGTCTAAGCATTTATAAGCTTTTGCATGACAATAATTCATAGCCTGCAATGAATACATCACCATTGCCCTTAATGTAACATACATTTACATAGTCAATGCATTATTACCAATATTTTATTATTTGCTTAAAACTCAAATTCAGTTATGATATACATGATTATTTTCAAACTTTAAGAGGACATATTTGTTGGTATTAAATAGAAATTACCAACAATTTTTAAAAGCATGATCAAAATGATATTAAAATTTGGAATTAAAGTAATTTTATTAAAATATTCAATATTTTCCCGCTTATTTTAATAAAAATAAAAAACATTTTTTCCTAAAAAAAAAAACTTTATGCATCATGAGAGTGGCAATCCCTTTAAAACCTGACTTAGTGTTTTAGCGACTTCCATAATAGAACCATAGTAGGCTTAGCCTTTTAACATTGGTTGCTTGAGGGAATGTAGAGTGCTTCACACACATGTGTATAATTTAAAGTATATTTTTTAACGTTAATTGTGCGAAATTATGATAATTGCAAATATGCTAAATATTTCTATTACTTGCTCTCGGTCATTTCATGATTATATCTCGTCCGTTTTTATTTTTTATGTAACTACAATATTTATATATATAGATTTCAAAATATGATTTATCCAAATTTAATATAATGTTAAATTTATAGCAATATTTTTAAGTATGTGTATAATATAGGTTATATTAATATATAATACTTAATTTTTTGACTAGTCATTGTCAGGTTAAAATTACACATATCATTAACTCCTTTCATAAAAAAAACAAAAGAAAAAAGAAAAAAATAAAACTGCCCCATCATAGTTGCACCCCCCCCCCCCCCTCTCTCTCTCTCACGTCATTGCCTGCATTCTTTTTTCTTTTTTTTTTTTACATTATATAATTTACAAATTTGCCCCTGCCCATGTGTCATAGTGAGGCCCTTGTGCTACTGACTGGGCATGCTGTTTTAAAATTTTTGAATTTTTACGTGCTATTTTGGTAATTTTAAATTGTCGCGTGCTATTTTGGGAATAAAATTACTAAACTTGCTATTTTGGAAAATCACCCACCAATTACACTGGCATACTCGCTTTGATTAATAATATCAACATCATTATCATTTGGGTATAGATAGGTATGTGGGTCTAAAAGAGTACTAACGGGCAAGCAATCAAACATGTTAAATTGTCTCAATATCTTTTCAAGATAGCAGAATTGATAAAAATAAAATACCATAAGTAGTTATAGTGATTTTCATTCGTACTATGACATTTGCTTCACCCATGTCTTTCATATCAAAGACTTTCTTTAATAAAATCTTTGTCGATTTTATAATACCCAAATTGGTCCCAAAAATTAACAAATCATCAACATACAAACATATAATAACATGAGCATCAGTCACATATTTATAGTATATGCACTTTTTAACTTCATTCAACTTAAACTAATTAGAAATCCGACGCTGATCAAACTTTTCATGCCATTGTTTTGGGGCTTGTTTAAGACCATACAATGATTTTGTTAATTTACAAACTTTATGCTCATTCCCTGGTTGGACAACCCTTTAAGTTGAGCTTGTATTACTTTTTTCCAACATGGCATACAACTTTTCAAAAAAAACAAAAGGTTAGCTTGTATTATTTTTCTAACAATCCCTCACAAAGGATACAAGCAAAAGAGAACAGAGAAGAATAAATTGGACAAAGAGAGAATTCAGTTTTCAATGCCAATGTCTCGCAACTTGAATCGTCGCCTAGTGTAACGCAAGTTTAGGATCAACATCTTGCAAGGTGACTTTCGTCTTGAAACTCAAAAGGGGTTCTATAGTCTTCCATTTGGACACATACCAAACTCCAAATCACGGCAATTCCTGCTGTTTGGTGCATTTTATCCGCCATGCGCTCGTCCTGGATATTCATAGGTGCTCTAGAAGGGAAGTCTTAAACCTTCATAGGATACGGCAGCACTCCAACACCTACATAGGTGGATCCCACCAAGTGTGCATTACCGCACACCACCAAACATATGGATATGGGTCCATTAAGAGCTAAAGCTCAACCTCACCCCTTGGTAACATACAGACAGTGTCCATTAAGTGCAAGCCTAGCTTACACCACCAAACATATGGCTATGGACCCGTCTCCGCACTATTATACCATAGGGAGGGAGAACATACAATATAGTACATTCCTTGAATAAAACTGTGACTTTTCATATTGAACCTGTTACGACCAGTTTGGATACATCACAGTTTATTCATAGACTTTAGTCCCATCCCCCTCGATGTTTCCATAACCTTTTTTGACATAATGTCTTTATAAATGGATACACAAGGTTCTTTTCAGATCTTACACGAGTTAGTGATATTACTTTCTTTCAAGTCGATCGTTTTCGATCTTATGCCTGAGACAAATAAGTCTCCTCTTGCCAAACTCATCAAGTATGCAGCATCCACACCATCCATTATGGACTACAGGTTAGGTTAAAGCATCAAGATCAACCATCACAAATGGCATTTTAACACTGCATTAGAATAAAGCAGTACTTGATAGTTGACTACTACCAACACAAATCACGAGTTGCTCTTACCGCCATAATGAGGTATCTGCAACGAGGTGTTAAATAACTAGCACCATCACCGGCTAACTTCAACAAGAGTCAGTATAACACAATAGTGGAGCAAATATTATATCAAAAAATCATATCTCCACTTCAAGTACTCAAATAGTACTCATATCATACGTATATCTTATATACAGTTGGCACAAAAGAAATATACCATAAATTTGTCAATTTCAACAATTTATCTCAAATCAATTGGATCACAACCAGTTTAGGTCACAAAAGACTATATACCCATTCTCATCATACGTAACGTACATGCATTATTACTATTAAGGGTAGTCCATGTATTACCAATGTTGTATCAAATTTTGGTGATATTAAGAGAAAGAGGTACAGAAGACTATAATTCGCAAGATACCTTTTACAATTCAACTTAAGACAACCCAAGCCTCTGCAAGGCTCTCGAGCCCAAGAGCTAGCAGCATCAAGCTATTCACACTGACTTTGGACAATCACCAAAATAATATTTCTGCCATAGTTAATTTTCATAAGCCTTTTCATAAGCTAACAATAACTAGTAAACATTGATGGAACTACAATATTGACAAGAGATTCCGATCAAATAGCTTTTATCATGGGCACTTGGGTCTCACAAAGCCCCGCAATGGAATATCTCACACTACATTCCTAAGCCATTCAATTTTTCTACCTACCAACTCAAACTTTAAGGTCAATCAAGATTCTCATATGACCTAAACCTGACCCTTTTCCCAGAAACTAGAAACGAAGGCCTGAAAACATTATTCTAAGGGCGTAGTAGTCTCTAAAGACACATAAGGCCACATATGACTCAAACATATCATGCTTTCCCAACTACAAACTGAAACTTCAGCAAAACAGTCAAAAAACCAGCATGGACAGCAACATTCAGCAGCTAAATGTCATAATCTGTAGTGTGTACAAAATATACAGTAGTTGTACATCATAAACAACAAGTATTACTTCAGTAATACCAAATCCAGCAAGTAAAAGTCCATAACAACATGTTATATCAGCATCTTACAGTAGCTAACCAACATGTAGCAGCAGCATACAACCCAAACTAAGCACATAGTGGCATTTTCAGCTTGAAAACAGTCCATAAATAACATGTTTATCATTACTTCAAGCAACAAGTAACAATATACCAACTTGCTTCAAACATAGTCATGGGAAACACATGAGACACATCAACAGGGAGACTAATACACAAATCACACATAGATTTTCATAAGAACTCACAAGTCCTATTAGCCCTTTTTAATGATCAACTATTTCAATAGGTCACCCAAACCATGTAAGAAAATCCAATTGTCACATACAAGATCGAAACCCATGGTTAAAACTCAAACATGCAATGCTCTACAACACAAGGGATTCAAGATTATGCGCTAGACATGTTTAACCTAAGAGTTTCCAATTCTAGGTTCAAGACTCCATTCTAACAAGTTCACAATCAACCTCAAGCATTAAACACGTATTAATCAAAACAATCACACAGAAAGTTGGAAAAAACACAATTCAAATTCCATACAACATGGTCAACCACACAACAGTAGTACCAACACCATGCACAGGTGTTCAAAACAACACCAAAATAGAATCCAAACCAAGAACTCTCCTCCAACTACCAACCGGGTTAAGCTTGAGCAATTTAACTCTGAAATCGCTCCACCAAAAGAAGAATCTACACTAGATTCTCAACCGACCATACATGAGGTCAAACAAGCGATAATTATCGAACCGTTCCACCGATCAGATGGACCTAGGGCTTTCTCACTTCAAGACAAACCATTAGTCTCAAGCATAAACATCTTTTCCACAAAGAGGAAACCAAAGGATGTTTTTTAAAAAAAAAAAAGTGAGAAATCCATGCTACCTAGGCTACCTAATCGAGTGCTTAAAAAACTAGGACACTTGAACTCGTCTCAACCACCACGTAGGAGACAAACCATGGCTGTAGACGCAATCTGACGCTCAAACAGAAATGACCCATCTCCGAAACTAGTCCAACCTGAGTAGTGACCATTATAACAAGCTTTGACTGGGACAGAACTAAATGCATTAGATGAACTGCATTGAAATGACATGTCTTACATATTCTAATCATCAGATTGGAGATATATATTGATCATTAATATCAAACACAACGCACTTTGACTTGTTTGAGATGAAAAACTAAAAAAGAAAACACTACGCTTCTCATGCCTCAGTTTTTGGATGAAAGCCAAAAGTTGCATGGTCTTTAGCAGTTTGAAATAAACAATGACAATTTATAACAAAGGTTAAAATAAAGAACAGAAGACCAATTGCCACCTTAACTTGTAACTATTATTCTTGTATCTCAATATACGAAATTGACACATATACCAACAAAAAAAAATCCTACATTTCAAGCTTGAAAACAAAAAATAAGCACGAAAGCTATGCTTTTATGATTTTAGCATTTGTTGAGCTTGAAACAACTATGGCTGACAAAATTATGTAACACAAGTTAGCCAACCCCACAGTAGCAAGGTTCTAAGATCTTTGCAATTGAACTTTAACTAGCAAGGTTATGCAATACCTACAGTGCGTATATGATCGACAATTGCAAGGTCTACAACGTATTAATATGCAATGAACTTCAACACGCCACCATTTGGGAAGGATCCTAGCATCAAGGGGTTGAACAAATCAATCCTAACTCTCCAAAATCAAACGGAGTATTCAATGATATATAGTGTGGACTCAGACATGTAAGAAACCACCTTGGACATTTCTGAAGAATTCCAAGATAGCTCAACATATGGAGTATTCTTGATCCTAAATTACTAGAATCGACAAGGCATTTCATTGGTATTTGTTATTCCATGTTGAATAGATATGTACATTCACCCACGGCATAATTAAAGCATAAATCCAAATCCACATTACATTGACCATAAAATCACAATATCTCTAATATAAGTTATTCACTGTATTTCTTATTTAATTTGAGCAAGTGTAATACTTATCCTCTGCAACTGCATCTAGACCTTCACATACAACTCACAATTAACTAGAAAATAAAATAAGGTTATAAAATATGGTACTGTGTTCATCTCTGTACACGATGCAAAAGGACAAATCTAAGAAAATAATTATGTCAAAAATCAGGTATCCCAACCAGATCAAAGCAAATAGACAGTTCCAAGTGCCAATGACTCACACATCAGAGATAAGTGCAAGATCTAAATCCCAAGATCTCAAATTTTGACAGATCTAAGAAAAACTCAGGATCTCATATTTCTACTTCTCATTTTTTACAAAACTAGTGCTCACCAAGACATTTGCATCTCGGCATTTACAATATACCGATAAATTTTGTCATTATTCAATTTCACAATTTTCAAATTGATCGATTTCAATTTTCACAATATATCATATAAATTCAACTTTAAATTTTACCAAAGATGTAAGATATAAAGATTCAACAATTGAACACCTTTTTATTTTAATTTTATTAAACCCTAACTCATTCGATCCATGATTAATGGTTTCAATGCAGAACTAGAAACACGAAATTCAAAACAAAGTACAAAATGCTCGAAAATCTCTTTTTAGATTGTTAGAAAAATGGCTAAAAGATTCAAGCATAGCAACGAAAGAGAGAGTAATTAGAAAGATCTTAAAAACCAATGATACCGCGTTGTGGTAAGAACCACTGTCCTAAAAGACGATCTCACCGTTGCTTCGGTGTAAACAGTATAACCGGTGGCTATCCTCCTAGATTAACATGATCCGACTCTTAATGTACGCTCATTAATTGCCGGGTAGGAGTGCCTAAGAACTTTGTCCAAAATATGGATTCGAAGTAGGAACTTAGACCGTGGGTAAAGGATGAAGAGAATTTATAGGAGAAGCATGATGAAGAGCACGGGAGTTCTCATGGACGCCATTGTCATGCGTAGATCATGAGAGATGGGGAGAGATCTAGATCGTAAGAAAGTGAGTGTTATGTATGCAAATAGAGACCACGGGAGTATAGAGAGAGATAGGGGGTTAAAATAGTGGAACGTGGATTTTGTGGAGGTTTTAAATTGCAACGGTAAAATAACGGACGTAATAAATTGCAAATTGTTAATAAATTCCCAACTGTCACAATTTTAATGACCCTGAATGGCTAGTAACGGTAACATGCATTAAACCAGGTACAATGAATTCCAACAGCTATATACGGTCACAAATTTAATGGTGTATGGTAATAACGGGTCTTAAAAATATTTTCCAAAGAATAAATGTACCCATTGAATAAATAAGGATCATCCACACTATTACTCCAATGTAGGATACAACTTCCCAAAAAACTAAAGGTTAGCTTTTATCATTTTGCTAACAATCCCCCACAAAGGATACAAGCGGAAGAGAACGGTGAGGAATAGATTGGGCAAAGGGAGTTCAGGTTTTCAGTGACGATGCCTCGCAACTAGAATCGTCACCTAGTTTAATCCAAGTTTAGGACCAACATCTTGCAAAGTGACTTTTGTCTTGAACCTCACAAGCGGTTGTATAGTCTTCCACTTTGACACATACCAAACTCCAAATCTCGGCAATTCCAGCAGTTTGGGGCTTTTTATCCACCATGCGCTCGTCTCAAATATTCATAGGCGCTCTCGAAGTCAAGTCTTAAACTTTCATAGGGTGCGGCCACACTCCCATACCTACATAGGTGGATCTCATCAAGTGTGTATTACCGCACACCACCAAACATATGGATATGGGTCCATTAAGAGCTAAAGCTCAACCTCACCCCTTGGTCACATATAGATAGTGTCCATCAAGTGCAAGCCTAGCTTACACCACCAAATATATGGCTGTGGACTCGTCTCCGCATTGTAACACCATAAGGTGGGACAATATAAAATACAGTGCATTCCTTGAATAAAACTTTGACTTTTCACATTGATCCTGTTAAGATCAAGTTGGATATATCACAGTTTATTCATAGACTTTAGTCCCATCCCCCTCAATGTTTCCACAACCATTTTTCAACATAGTATCTTTATCAATGGATCTACAAGGTTCTTTTCAAACCTTGCACAATTTAGTGATATTACTTTCTTTCAAGTAGATCATTTTCGATCTTATGCCTAACACAAATAAGTCTCCTCTTACCAAACCAATCAAGTGTGCAGTGTCAACACCATCCATTATGAACTATGGGTTGGGTTAAAGCATCAAGCTCACCCATCACAAATGGCATTTCAACACTGTATTGGAATAAAGTGGTACTTAAGTGTTAACCATTGCCAACACCAATCACGAGTTTCTCTTACCCCACATTGAGGTATCTGTAACGAGTTGTTAAACAACTAGCTCCATCGCTTGCCAACTTCAACAAGAGCCAGTATAACACAATAGTGGAGCAAATTTCATATCGAAAAATCATATCTCCACCTAAGTACTCAAATAGTGCACCTATCGTATGTATATCGTATATACAATTGGCAAGAAAGAAATATACCGCAAATTAGTCAATTTTACAATCATCACAATTGCGAAACATTATCATCTCAAATCAATTGGATCACCACCAATTTAGGTCACAAAAGACCATTTACCCATTCTCATCATACTTAGAGTACATGCATTATTACTATTAAGGATAGTCCATGTATTACCAATGTTGTATCAAATTTCGGTGATATCAAGAGAAAAAGGTACAGAAGACCATAATTCGCAAGATGCCTTTAACAATTTAAGTTAAGACAACCTAAGCCTTTGCAAGGCTCTCGAGCCCAAGTGCTAGCATGCTAAAGCTATTCACACTAACTTTGGACAGATACCAAAATAATATTTCCACCACAGTCAATTCTCATAAGCTAACTATAACTAACAAACATCGATGGAACTACAATATTCATAAGAGATTCTGATCGAATAGCATTTATCATGGGTTCTTGGGTCTCACGAAACCCTCACAATGGAATTTCTTACACTGCATTCTTTAGCCATTCAATTTTTCTACCTGCCAACTCGAACTTCAAGGTCAATCAAGTTTCTCATATGACCTACACCTTACCCTTTCCCCGGAAACTAGAAATTAAGGCATGAAAAAATTATTCTAAGGGCATAGTAGTCTCCAAAGACAACACAAGTCCACATATGGCTCAAACATATCATGCTTTCCCTATTACAAAATGAAACTTTAGCAAAACAGTCCAAAACCAGCATAATACTAGTATGGACAACAACATTCAGCGGCTAAATGTCATAATCTGCAGTACGTACACAATATACAGTAGTTGCACATCATAAACAACAAGTATTACTTCAATACTACAAAACCAGCATGTAAAAGTCCATAACAGCATGTTATATCAGCATCTTACAGCAGCTAACCAGCATGTACCAGCAACATACAGCCCAAACTAAACATGTAGCAACATTTCAGCTTGAAAACAGTCCATAAACAACATGTTTATCATTACTTCAAGCAACAAGTAACAACATACCGACTTGCTTCAAACATAATCATGGGAAACACATGAGACAATGCAACATGGAGACTAATACACAAATCACACATAGATTTTCACAAGAACTCACAAGTCCTATTAGCCCTTTATAATGATCAACTATTTCAATAAGTCACCCAAACCATGTAAGAAAATCCAATTCTCACATACAAGATCGAAACTAATGGTTAAAACTCAAACATGCAATGCTCAACCAACACAAGGGATTCAGGACTGTGCAGCAAGACATGCTTAAACTAAAAGTTTCCAATTCTATGTTCAAGATTCCATTCTAACAAGTTCACAATCAATCTCAAGCATTAAACACGTATTAACCACAACAATCAAACAAAAAGTTGGAAAAACACACAATTCAAGTTCCATAAAGTATGGTCAACTATACAACAATAGCACGAGCATACATGAGGCCGAACAAGCGATAATCACCGAACCGCTCCACCGGTCAGATGTATCTAGAGCTTTCTAACTTCAAGACAAGCCATTCGTCTCAAGCTTAAACGTCTTTTCCATAAAGAGGAAACCAAAGGATGTTTAAAAAAAAATTAGTGAGAAATCCATGCTACCTAGACCACCTAATCAAGTGCCTAAAAATCCAGGACACTTGAACCCGTCTCAACCACCACGTAGGAGACAAACCAGGGCTTTACACGTAGTCCAATGCTCAAACAGTAATGACCCATCTCCGAAACTAGTCCAACCCGACTAGTGACCATTATAATAAGCTTTGACGGGGACAAAACTAAATACATTAGATGAACTGCATCAAAAATGACATGTCTTCCGTGTTCTAATCATCAGATCGGAGATATATATTGACCATTAATATCAAACACAATGCACTTTGACTTGTTTGAGATGGAAAACTAAAAAAGAAAACACCACACATCCCATGCGTTAGTTTTTGGATGAAAGCCAAAAGTTGCATGTTCTTTAGTAGTTTGAAATAAACACTGACAATTTATAACAAAGGTTAAAAATCAAGAACAGAAGACCAATTGCCATCTTATCTTGTAACTGTTATTCTTGTATCTCAATATAAGAAATTGACACATATACCCAAAAAAAAAAAAAAAAAAAAAACCTCCTACATTTCAAGCTTGAATATAGAAAATAAGCACGAAAGCTATGCTTTTATGATTTTAGCATTTGTTAAGCTTGAAACAACTATGGCTGACAAAATTATGTAACACAAGTTAGCTAACCCCACAATAGCAAGGTTCTAAGATCTCTGCAATTGAACTTTAACTAGCAAGGCTATGCAATACCTACAGTGTGTATATGATCGACAATTGTAAGGTGTACAACTTATTCATATACAATGAACTTCAACGCGCCACCAGTTGGGAAGGATCCTAGCATCAACGGGTTGAACACGTGCCATCCTAACTCTCCAAAATCAAACAGAGTATTCGATGATACATTGTGTGGACTCAGACATGTAAGCAACCACCTTGGACATTTCTGAAGAATTTCAAGACAGCTCAACATATGGAGTATTCTTGATCCTAAATTACTAGAATGGACATGGCATTTCATGGGTATTTGTTACATACAGCTGAACTGCACCCGAGTTTAGGAAAAAGAATTGTTATTCCATGTTGAATTGATATGTACATTCACCCACAGCATAATTAACACATAAATCCTAAAAGACCATTTCACCGCTACTTCGGTGCAAACAGTATAGCCGGTGACCATCCTCCAGGATTAACGCAATCCGACTCTTAACGTGCACACGTTAATTGCCGGGTAGGAGTGCCTAAGAACTTTGCCCAAAATATGGATCTGAAGTAGGAACTTAGATCGGCAAATTTGATAGGGTAGAGGATGAAGAGAATTGATAGGAGAAGAATGATGAGCAGCACGGAAGTTCTCATGGACACCATTGTCATGCGCAGATCATGAGAAATGGGGAGATCTAGATCATAAGAAAGTGAGAGTTATGCATGCAGATACAGACCAGGGGAGTATAGAGAGAGATAGGGGGTTAAAATAGTGGGACCTGGATTTTGTGGAGCTTTAATTTGGAACGGCAAAATAACGGAAGTAATAAATTGCAAACGGCTACATTGTTAATAAATTCGCAACGGTCACAATTTTAATGACCCTAAATGGCTAGTAACGGTAACATGTATTAAAACCGGCTGCAATAAATTCCAATGGCTATATACAGTCACAAATTTAATGATGTTAAACCGTTACGGGTAAACGGCTAGTAACGGGTCTAGAAATATATTTTCCAAAAATAAATGTACCTGTTAAATAAATAAGGATCATCCACACTATTTTTCGAATGTGGGATAAAACTTCCCAAAAAACTTAAGGTTAGATTGTATCATTTTTCCAAAATCCCAGAGGTAAGTCTACTAGTTTCCATGTTTTATTTGTCATTAAAGAGTCTATTTTACTTTTTGAATTGACCTAGGTTCATTATCCACCATATAAACGAAATTCTCAAAAGATATACAAGGATCTTGAGCATGATAAAGCCCAATCAGCCCCAGCCTGTTGTTCAAAGACCAATTCAAAAATTTTGAGAAATCCAGCATGCTCTTCCTCTTCTCCCGTGGATTGAAAATGATAAAGCCCAATCAATACAGCTTCATGCTCAGACCTCGCATCACGAGAATGAAGCTCGAGACATCACCAGCGATTATGACTCAGGGTCCTTTGGGCCTAAATTTTCACCAGGTTTCGAGCCCCATGCCCTAAACAGGGCGAAGCCACTAATGAAGGGACCTAACTTTGTTAGGAAGAGTAAAGGAAAAAGTTTGACAACAAAAAGGGAAAGAAGGGCTTTGAAGCCCAAGAAAAAGAAGCAAGAGAAATGGGAGCTTCAAGAGTTCTTGAAGGATATGTCGCCCAGAAATAGCACACAAAAATCGGGTAAGACCTCAGGCAAGTAGAGGAAGAGGAATATGGCGAAGTGGGGTGGTAGCGTGCATGAGATTGAGAAGATCCTTAATGCTAAGCGAGTAATTGAGATGGGTAAGAGGCTAGGTCTGAACTTCGATGGATTTGACCCGCCTACGGTGAGAGCCATACTTGATAATAAGGTGACCCGACTGCCTTTATCCTATTTCAAGTGCCCTAAGATCCAATTCAGTCATAGTGGTCAGTTAGGTTCGTCTTGTTATGCCGGTTGTTGTTTGTAGTCCTGTTTGATCCTGTTCTTGTTTTTCTGTGCCCCTTTTTAACGGATTTTATAACGGCTCGCTAGCTCGAGCACCTGAATTGTATCGCGACCTAGTGGCTAGTTATCGAGGGGGGAAAAAAAAAAGGATCTTGAGCATGGTATAAAAGAAAATTGGAACCAAAGTCCTTTTCTGTTCTTTTCCTTTTACTCCTTCTAATTGATTCAAGATGAACTTCTTCTCTAAATTGGGAAGAGCTAGTATTATTATCAATTATTCTTTTATCATTTTCATCACCCCCACTATTTTTGGATTTAAAAGGGAATTTATCTTCATGGGATATTGCATCTCACGATTCTATTACCACATTATTCTCAAGGTCTAAAAATCTATAGGCTTTACTGTTTAAAGCATAACCTACAAAAACACCCCTTATTGCTCTTAATTCTAACTTAAAAATTTTGGGATCAGTTTTTCTCACATAGGCTAAACATCCCATACCCTTAAATAGTCCAGTTTTGGTTTTCTATTTCTCTATAATTCATAGGACGTCTTCAAAATTTTCTTACGAGTCACTCTATTAGATATATAATTAGTAGTGAGAATTGCTTCTCCTCATATATTATTAGGGGCTCCAGAGCTAACTAACATAGCATTCATCAAGTTAATTAACGATCTATTTTTTCGTTCTGCTACACTATTAGAAGGAGGTGAATAAGGAGGGGTAACTTCATGTACTATACCAATAAATTGAATGTAATCTATTAATCCATATGTATCATATTCTTTACCTCTATCGGCTCTAAACCTTTTAATTTTTTTGTCAAAACGGTTTTCTACCTCTTTAATAAAAGTTGTTAACTTCGTAAAAGCTTCACTTTTATTTTTTATAAGATATACATAAGAGTATTTTGAAAAGTCATCAATAAAGGTTATAAAATATCTTTCTCTGCCCCTCATTAAAATTCCTTCAAACTCACACATATCCGAATGGATTAACTCTAGCAACCCGGTATTTCTTTCTACTTTTTTTTTTTTTGGTGGCGTTTTAGTAGTTTTAGTCATACTACAAATTTCACATTTTTCAAAGTTATTTCCGAATTTGAGTAGTAAGCTTAGATAACTCATATTACTCAAATACTTGCTATTCACATGACAAAGCCTAGCATGCCAAAGATTCACACAAACAATGAAAACAGAATTAGGAATAATTCTATCAACATCAACATTAAGTTTAAACATACTATCACAGGCATGGCCTTTACCGACAAACACACCATTTTTAGTAATAGTGTATTGAACTAACTCAAAATTTTTCTTAAAGCCTACCTTATTCCAGAGATAACCGAAAATGAGGTTTTTTTTCTAATTTTAGGAGTATAAAGGATATCCTTGAAAGTTACAGCCTTCCCGAAGATAAACTTGATTTATATGTCACTGATGCCTAAAACATTTCCGGCTTGAGAGTCCCCTAGCAAAATTTTATGGTCGCTCTCAACAATAATATAAGTCTTAAACCAATTTTCAGCATAACACACATGCCGAGAGGCACCGGTGTCTATCCACCAGCCATCGTAATTTATAGCAGTGTCCACGTCAATTATCATGGCAACAAATTGCTCCCTAGGATTAAATTCAGTAGTAGAGATCTTGTTAGATTTATCTTGATATCGTCTAAAAATTATTGAAACCAAACACAAAGAATATTATATAAAAAGTACGGAGTATAAAGATATTACCAATAACTCGTGGAGATGGCGAAATACCAATAATGTAATAGTTGAGCGAGGCACGAGTCACGCTCTCTTTAAGACGGTTTTGCGCCCCTCTCCAAATCTAAGCCGGTGCAGCAGGTACCAACACGCCGCATCTAGGATACAATGCCCAACTACTATGGCTAACACTTTCCAAACCTGCATAACCTTGTAATGTAGAACCTTTACAACACCTTACTAAGCCAAAAAATAAGAACAAGCAAGTTTCTTTTCGTAAAAAAGGAGTATTTTGTATCCCTTTTTCTGCCCGATACAAGCATATGTCTAAGCTTTTATAAGCTTTTGCATGATAATAATTCATAGCCTACAATGAATACATTACCTTTGCCCTTGTATGTAACATACATTGACTTAGTCAGTGCATTATTACCAATATTTTATTATTTGCTTAAAACTCAAATTCAATTCTGTATATATACGTGATTATTATCAAACTTTAAGAGGACATATTTGCCGGTATTAAATAGAAATTACCAACAATTTCTAAAATCATAAAAAAGTTAAAATTTGAAATTAAAATATTTTTATTAAAATATCCAACAGGTTGTAAATTATGAATTTTGATCAAACGGTACATAAAGTTTAATCAAATGATATTGTATCATAATAATTAATAAATGAAACCGGAATTAAAAGAGGGTATTCAATTACTGCAGCGGGAAAAATTATAATGTCAAAGTGATTTACAATGTCAATGTTGGGGGCGTGAATGCTATCTTGGAGTTTTGAAACAGGGTCCCCAAAGTAGGGATTAGAATTCTTAACCGCTCACACACATGCAATTTCTCCTATAATTGGACAAAGAATATATATTTTTACATATCTTGCGGCGGTTTAAACTAATAAACTGCAGACATTTGGCGGTTAAATCTGGTACTATATTAATTAAATTGGGGAATCAGTGAAGTAAAATTATAAATACATGCTTGTTATACATTGATCATATGAAAAATCTGTTTTGGATGATTGTTGAAACCAGACGTCGAGGCGATGTTAAAAAGTGAATTCCTTGTTTAGCGTGGTTGTCGAAACCAAATGCCGAGATGATTGCAAAACTAATAATAAACATAATAAACTGTGGATTCATATTTATTATAAAATCGGTAGTTGAATCTCATTGGTAATGTCAAATAATGTGGTTGCATAGATAATAAAATTGATGGGATAAATCCGCAAAATCATGAATAATGAACACACCCTTGTTGAATTTTTATTATGAATTCGTAATATGGATAAGTGTTGAAAGGGCATGCATGTACATCATAACATTGTTTTATTTCATAAAGTTAATGCTTATAAATGTTTAAAATATGCTTGTTAAAAGCAAATTCAAGTGCTTTTTAAGTTATGTGAGATATTGTATGCCTATTACACGTGCAAAAAGGAAGATATTTTGTAAAGATATATCATGTCTATAAGGACACATCTTGTGTATGTAAGTAGAGATGGGCTTATTCTCGCTTTAGTCTGTGTTGTATGTTACATCATACCATTATGAAAATTTGGGTATATGATTATAAATAGAAAGGAACAACGGGTTCTTCATGAAATATGAAAATGTATTCATAGTTAGATTGACACTAAAATCAAACACATGTATGTGGTCGATGATATATTCGTAGTAATTGATTGATAGTGACTTTTTTAGCTCCCAAAATACATTAAATTATAGATACATAATTGTTTTAAATTGGTAAAAACGTATAACCGGGATTTTAATGCTCATAGAATTATGATGGTTGAAACAAAATAATGTATATACGTTATTGGTAAATATAATCATAGTACAAGCATTGTAAATCTCAAGAATTTGTAGTATGAAGTGTTACTAATGGATGTTGATGGACTTACAAGGTTAATGGATGTTCAATTAATGTAATTAATAGATGCATGTTCATATATGTGAAAAATAATTTATGTATAAGCACGAATATTAGTGCAGTTATGCCATTAATACATGTATGCATGTTAATGCAACATAAATTTTGTAGTTTTAAATTGTAAACATGAATGTTATATGTTTTCTTGGTGAACAAGAAAGCGGTGTGAATTTGAGTAAAATTAAAAATTGTGGATCATGATGTTATATGTATATTGGATGATGAAAGGAAAAAGTAATATAATTATTTCATATTGATCCAATGATATTATGACTTGAATATTAAGATACTCGAATTGAGTGCAGTTTATATATAATTGTTACATAAAAAATAATTATGTTATGTGATTTCTTATCCATATATTATTATGTTGTAAGTCATCAAAGTGGACAAATCATAAAAATATGCGAACATTGAATTATGATGATTCATATGTTATCTATAAGGTCTGATGCTTATAAATGGTATGTTGATTCATATAATTTAATTGTAAATTGAAGTTCGTGAATCTAAATATGGATAAATATGCAAAAGTGATTTTGGTTCTTTCATTGATATTGATGAAATGATGATGTATTATGATAATATGAAGTAAAATATATTAATATGAAATAGTTATTCATAGATCAAAAGATCAAATTTCAATGAGAAATAACAAGTCTTTGTCATATGATGAAAATCATGTTGTAAGAGAAGAAATCACTAAACCTGGTCTAGAACATAGAAGAAGTAAAAGAGTAAGGAAAGACAAATCTTTCAGTCCATAATTTTATAAACTTCTGGTTGTATGAACGAGACAATGTGGATGGTCAAGTTTCATGTTGTTGTGCTATAGAATATGATCCTATGATGAGGATATGCAGCCTCGTGATGTTGCTTTTAGAAAGAGGCAATAAATGAATTGGATGAATGCGTATATAGCAACTTTAATAATGATAAATTTATATTTTTGTATGCTGATTACATGTTGATATTTGATATAGATATTACTTACTAAATGAAGGTACTCCAGTGGTACAATTGAAGTATGAAAAGGCCCAATATAGCCTTTGTTATTGGAAAGCTAAGTATATATATCTAGCAATGTAAGTAAAGTTTACTAACATGTGGTACATAAGGTACTAAAATAACAATTGATTGTGGTGTTACTTTTAATGGGTTCTCTTCTATTGTAGAAGGATACTCAGATACCAATTGTATCTCCAATAAGGAGGACCATGCTTCTACAAGCGAGTGGGTATTCCTA
This sequence comes from Simmondsia chinensis, assembly GCA_018398585.1. Classification (NCBI taxonomy): domain Eukaryota; kingdom Viridiplantae; phylum Streptophyta; class Magnoliopsida; order Caryophyllales; family Simmondsiaceae; genus Simmondsia; species Simmondsia chinensis. Next base: position 31,734,929 of record JAGTTD010000002.1, on the reverse strand, counting down.
ACTGGAGGGGATGTTTTCTTGGGGTTTCAAGAAACAAACATATGTTATTAATTCCACCATGGTTGTGGAGTGAATTGCTCTGGCTTCTGCTATTAAAGAAGTAAAATGATTAAAGGATTAATATAAGATTCCTTTGTGCCTAAGACAATATTATCTATTTCAATCAATTGTGATAGTGAGGCTATGATGTTAAATACATAAGAGTGAGGTGTATAATTTAAAAGTCCGGACACATTAGTGTGAAGCATAGTTATGCGAAGCAACTCAAGAAAGATTGAGTGATCACTGTGGACTTTAAAAATATAAGTCAAAATCTAGCAAATCCTTTATTGAAAAGCATTGCTAGAGACTTGGTAATAAATATGAGAAAAAGGATGGGTAAAACCTATCAATTTTAGTCACCCGTGATGAACCCTCAACCCAACGCCTGGTATAACTCCAGGTCTTGCATTCAATGAGAGAGTTCCATCATCCGTGTGACTGCAACCACTAAAAGTAAAATTTCATCCCGTGTTTAGTGCTTGGTAACTTGTGACAAAGGGAAAAGGAGGTTGAGCATAAGCTCTTAATGGACCCAAGGAAATTATTGAATATTGTGCTGCAGGGACAAGATCAATTGGGTCTACCTAAATGAGTGTGAATTTTGGCCGCTTCAAGGATTGTTTTAATGACATGGGTTTGACTCTGTTACACTCATGAAGGATACGGGACAAAAGGCCTTAAATGTGTCAGTCGAAATTGAGATGTGTTGTGGAAGTAAGTCTTGTATGAGGAGACATGTGTGGTCAGTCAAATGGACTTATATGGTTCAAAGGTTAGTCTATCATTACACTCTGACTAATTGTAACGTGTCTTTGCTAAGTGAGGTTTCAATCGGAAGACACTCTCATTTATGCATAAAGACTTCTTTTAATTCCGAGATTTTTTTTTAGATTGTATGAGAATGGATGTATTTTGAAAATAGTGGGGGAATGTTGGTATAATTTCAAAATAAAGTGTTTCGAATGTTTAATTGTTATATTTTTTTGCTTAAATATGCAAAAACCAAAGTTTGGATCTATGTGTCAAAACATAGGCCTGTATGTCGACACACAAACTTACAGAACCCACAGTTAGATTTTATGCGTCGACACATAAGAGTTTGTTTGTCGACACACTGCTCTGGTGTGTCAACACACAGGCTTTGTATGTCGACTCACAGAGCAGTTAAGGCGGTTATTTTGAAGTGCCAGTTTCTGATGTTTTAGAAATTAATTTATTAATTAAAAGGGATGTCTCCCTTGTGATTAAGCATGTGTTTAATGTATTTAATGATGTGTCTCTAAAGAGACGCATAGAGTTCTATATAAAACCCCAATTGGCATTCATGAAGACTTGCTCATGCCATGTGGTGTAATCAGTGCAGGATTCTAGTTTACCCGTAACAAGACTAGTGATTGTGAAGAAAGAGAGACATTAGGTAAGAGAGGCCACTAACGATGGGTGTGTTATCCCGAAACCATAACCGAGGTTAGGAAGTTGAGTTGAATATATCATGGGTAGGGAGGATGACACATGCATTAATGGTGAAATTGACGAAATAGTATGAGTCCCAGCACAACTATAAGGTTGAGAAGTAGGGATAGATGTAATACCAGAAGAAAAGCTACCAATTTGTGGAAGAGATAGCAAACTAGTAGGTGGAGGGACTGTCAGTTCTACAGTGGACTGAGAGGCAATGATGGCCGAGGAGGGCAGCACTCGGGGGGAGACTGGAGTGGATGGGATTGCTGCAATAAGTCACTAGAGTCCAGTAGTGTGGTCAATTCACCCATTCGTTGCCTAAGGTAAGGAGATTTTTGTGGAGAAAATGGCAACAATATCACAGGCAAGAAGAGAAGGGAGGGAGCAGTGAATGTTTCAACTGTATAAAGGAGGATGGTGCCAGGGTTCAGAAAATGTATTTAGGGTTTTGTGATGCTCTGATACCGTATGAAAAAGTAATTTAGAGAGCATATTGAATAGGGTTGTTGAGGTATCATATATATATTAGAAAATGTACAAGGGAAATTACACAAATATCCTTGAATGATAATACATGTGACGCAGATAGAGATCGAAATAACCTATTCGAGATGACAAAAGAAGTTTTAATTATGGTATAATTATAATTTTATTTATTAGTGTTTAGTTTTATTAATTATGTAATTAGATTTAGGGTTTTACAGTTATATCATTATTAGCAGTAGAGTTTGATTTAAAGTATAATTAGTTCTTAGAACTAGATTATTACTATGAGTAGGGTTTTGTATGTCTATAAATAGGTCATTAGTTTATAGTTTTCGGAAGTTTTTGATGAATTGAATAATTTAATGAATTGTTTTGTTTGAATTGATCTTTATAATTTTTATTTTAAAATAGTTCGATAAAAATTACATAGCTCTTCTTTTAGGTTATTACTCGGGCATTCGCAGAATCAACTAGTTTTAGCCGATCTCTCTTAATCCAGCATCGTTTGGTATGATCAACGGGTTAGAGGCTCCTTAATCCAAAGATTCCCATTCGCGCGCTACACCAGTTGGTATCAGAGCGAAGGCACATTCCCGAGCTATGCCATAGAGAAGGCAGAAGAAGGCGCAAATTCTCATGTGGGATGAAAAGTTGACGAGGAGTGAATAGAGGCTACGAAGGATAGAAATCTTGATAGAGGAAAGGTTCGGTCATCTCCTCCACCATAGAGCCACTTTTCGAGGTATGCCACCTTAAACATCAAAATTGATGAGCCATTGCTATGTCTCCAAGTCAACTCAATTGCCTTCACAGCCACAAAAATCAACCCCCAACCACCAACCACGATCTCCACCACCACCAGTCGATCCTAATCCATTGAGTCAATTTCTCCCAACAATAAACACGGATGAAGAACGCGTTTATTATTTTTCTTCTCCACCAATTTTTGATGAGTCCATCAATGATGAGCCCATTAATAATAAGGAAAAAATTATGGACAATAAGACCCTAGACCATCCATTGAATCTGTTTCTCCCGCCAACAAAAATGGACGAAGAACGCATTCATGATTTTTCTTCTCCACCAATTTTTGATAAGCACATCAATGACGAGCCCTATTAATAACAAGGAGAAAATTATGGACATTAAGACCGTAGATCTACTTTCCCTACCATCAATACTACAAGTTCCACCTCACCCACCAACGCCGACACAACCACTACAATTGTCTTCACAAAAAATATTACCTTTCGATCACCCTCATCATGAGAACCAAAAGATATGACCCCACATCGGAGCCCTTTACCATAACTGACATTGGAACTCTTTAAAGTTCCACGAGTTCATCTTCACCCATCAACAAGACTAGCGGGTCGAATTCGAGGATGAATTATGTCCAAGTCAGTGAGAATGATGCAGATAGGATCGGAATAACCTAATCGAGATGACAAAAGAAGTTTTAATTATGGTATAATTAGGATTTTATTTATTAATGCTTAGTTTTATTAAATTATGTAATTAGATTTAGGGTTGTACAATTATATTATTAGTAGTAGTAGAGTTTGATTTAAAGTAGGATTAGTTCTTAGAATTAGATTATTATTATGAGTAGCGTTTTGTATGTCTATAAATAGGTCAATAGTTTATAGTTTTTGGAAGCTTTTGATGAATTGAATAATTTTACGAATTGTTTTATTTGAGTTGATCTTTGTAGTTTTTATTTTAAAATAGTTCGATAAAAATTACATAGCTCCTCTTTTTGGTTATTGCTCGGGTATTCGCAGAATCAACGAGTTTTAGTTGATCTCTCTTAATCCAGCATCGTTTGGTACAATCAACGGGTTAGAGGCTCCTTAATCTTAAGATTCCCATTCGCACGCTGCATCAACATGATTTTATATAATATCATAAGGATATCAAGCTAGAATACTATACTAATAATTAGTTTTTGTTTTATTTTAATACAAATTTAACCCACATGTATATTTATCACTTGAATATGGTTTAGCATACAAATTTATTTATAAATAAATAATTAATCTCGCGAATTCAGTTTAAATATTATTCAAACAGTGCATTTCTTGAGACTTACAAAAGAAGCTCAGGGACAACTTAACTCTATCTCCAAATAGATCAAATCTAATTATCAATACTTGGTAACATTTTATTACCATTTAACCACATTTAATTCCATTAAATAAATGGTTCCACTAAGTAAAAGTTGTTGCACTCTAGAATTAAATTTATTTTACAAGAAATTCCCATACATTGATTAAATTAGCGAACGACCCTTCTAGTAGATATCCATAAGAAATAAAAATTTAAATCACTACCATTACATTTCTTACATTTTTTCCTTAAATTCTCTAATTTCCATTTTTGAAAAATTCTAATAATTTTCATAACAATTCAAAACATTCCGAATCTTTTTCAACACTTGCAAATCTATTCAAGGGAGCATTTCTATCTCAAAAGAGACTATAAGTTCCCTATTGAATATTTTTTTACTGCTACAATTTATTCTATCACCTAACATACAAAGGACTTTGGCCCACTCAATGAGACCTCACTTTTGAGTACATTAAAGTGACACATGCTACATGCACGAGTCCAAGACAATCTCAGAATTTAAAGTCAGCATATAGGCAAAAGAACTATTTATTTATAATAGTAGTTAAGAAATATACAATTCTCGTGGTCCAACTTAATATTCCAATCTTACTGACAAATACCAACATGATACTTCTAGAACTCTAGCTAGATGACCTAGATAAGTCATCTTAAGTATCATATTATAGTCTTATCAGATACGTTGTCCAAACTTATCACTAACTATAAACATATTTTGATGACATTCACACTTTTGTTTTAAGTTTATTCGTTCGTGGCTTAATCTCATTGGCCACTTAAAACACAATTTGACATGTCATCTTAAAATACATCCATCTCATGGAGCATTTTAGAAAATAATTATATATATATTTGACTTGTAAAACATAATCAGACATATAATAATAAAATAATTTTATTTAATTAATATTTAAAACCAAATAGTTGTGCTTTAAGGACACGGGTACCAACATAAACTTGCTAGGTTAGTATCTATCATCTTCTATTTGTTGTTTACATATGATATCCTATTATTCTCTCTAGAAGCATGCAGGGACCTTAAAGCCTTGTTCTATAGGTATTCGCCAACTTGGTGCAAAATGTGCAAATCTATAAAGAACCCAATGTGAGAGTGGGTAGCTTTATTCAACAAGGGTAATGAGATACGGAAGAGCCATCTAAGTTTCTTCCTATCCATGTTCTTTCGCTAGTTTTTGGAATTCCTATCCCCTTTCTTCATGTCAAACGAAATCAATTATGCTAGGGTTTTACAATTGATGGGAGCTTCATGGTGAAATCAGCTACTTGGCTAGCTCATATTATTTAGTGGCAAGACAAAAAAATAATTGGCTGTTTCGATGGATTTGGAACCTTAAACTTTCCCTTAAGATTAAGTTATTTGCATGGCAACTATAGCATAATGCATTGCCTATGAGAAGTATATAGCACATTATGATATGCCTTTAGATTTACTGCTCAATCCGCTCTTAGCACCATTTCTTTTTGCATTGTAGTTTAACCCAATGTTGTACATTTTGATACTAGCAATGATACATGACATACATGTAATTCTTAGAATAAATATTGGCTTAATAAATATAATTCAAATTGCCTCATGTTGACATAGGTTGCAACAATATAGTAGTATACAACTCTCATACTACAACAATGGGTTAAATGTTTTAAAAAGTTGACCCAACCAAATCGAAATTCAACCTCATTATATAAACGAGTTAAACATGTTAACTAAACTCAACTCGACTCTAGAACTTTCATCCCAAACCTGCTATTTTTGCATTGTGCCTGTGTTGCATGTCATATCAAATATTTTCAGCTCTATTGCTTAAGATATTTTCTTCATACACAACATAAGAGCACGTATGTTCAAGAATATCAAAGGCCTATTGAGAAAAAAAATTTCACGGAAAATGGGAGTTTGAAAAATGTATTTAACAATGTAGTTTTAGGAAGGAATTTTCAAAAACTTTATTTTTTGGCTTTCCAACTTAAGAATAGACTTTGGAGAAAAAATTTTTATCTTTTTCCTGAATTTTCTGTGGTTGAAGCAATAATTGAAATTTTCCATCATCTCTTCTCGCTTTCTGTCTCTTCTCTTGTGCTCTAGCTCAATCCTTGCCGCTCTCACTTCTTTCTCCCTCTCTTTGATTATGTATGTCACTTTTTTGTGTAAAGTGCTATTTTCTTAATTTGCACTCTTTCTTGCTCTCCATATGAAGTGGAGGGGAGTCAGCAAAGGGAAAAAGGAGAGATGGGGAAGAGTAGAAGGGCTGAGCCAAGGGGAGGGAGAGGATTGGGCAAAGAGAAGGATAAAGATTAAAGAGAGAAAGGAGAGGTATGAGAAGAGCAAGTGGAAAAGGAAAATTAGAGAGGATAGGGAAGGAAAATTAGGGGATCTATGGGATTTGGATAGGGTTACTAGCTAACTCAATTGGTAACGTCTCTAAAGGATGATGTCAAAAAATCTAGGATCAAGTCCCTACTTTATCAAGGGAGAGGGGATTTATGGGATTTGTGGATGGTTGTTACCTGGTGCAACCCAATTGAACTTCTTAACATTTGTTAAAAAAATAGAGATGATACCTAAGGGAATTAGGGGAAAACAAACACAAATTTTCAATTTTTTTTTTTTTAAATATTAGAGAATTGTTATTGATTTTTATTTCTAAATGCGTTTTCCAAATGGAAATTGCGAAAGAAAAAATTGGATATAAGAGAGAAACTAGGGGGTTGTTTGAAAATGGAAATTTTTCTAATTTTTTTGTAAAATTTTCCAAAAAGAACTAGCACCTTAACCAAAATTTCACAAATAAATATACTCGAACTGGACATTTTTGCATTTGTTACCCTAGTTGTTTGGATCAGATTCAAATTAGATTATCCGGTTCTCAGATTTTTGGATATTACCTATAACTAAAAATTTCAATTTTTATAAAATTAGAAAAAAGTTACTTAATCGCATTTGTCAGTTTTTCAAATTTGAAAATTATTAATGATTTTTCACACCCCTAGCATATTTTCCAAAGGAAAAGAAAAATTAGAGATGAAAATAAAAACTAGAAATAAAAATTTGTTCCTACACAAGTCCCAACTTCATTGCAATGTTGTCAAAATCGGGATTTTATATAGAATCGACGAGGGGTCAACAGAATCGAAATAGTAGAATCAAATTGAGAACCGTAAGATTCTATTTTATGTGTAAATAAATTTTTTATTGACAAAATTAGTATAACGGTTCTCAAATATATAATAAAGAACACCAAAAAGTCTAAAACACAATAGTGTTACAATACATTAGAAACCCAAAGGTAGGAAAAAGAGTAACATCATTCTAACATAAAACATACACTCAAGTCTCAACTCATAGCACCATCAAATTCATATCCAAAATTAAGGTTACTGTCGTCGATATCATTTACAGTACTAATATTTGTATTTCCACCATCATTAAGAGAGTCACCCCAATGGTAACATCATCTCCAACCAAACCTTCCATATCATTTGAGGCGACGATTCCACTCGCATCAACTTATCATCACCATCACCACCATCTTCATCATCACTAACAGCAAATACCTCCATATTATCCATCTTTCCACCTTAAGAAAAAGAGAGTACAAATCAATTATTAAAATAAAATAACAAAACAGTATTAAGATAATAAGATGATAAGATATATAATAGACTTACCCACTTCCCTAAGATTGGATAAACGAGTCCGCCCATCTACGTTCCCTTCTTTATCAAGTGCTTGTCTAGCCTCTTTCTAAGCAGCCTATCTAGGACAATCAATTTGCTTCTGTTGGAAGGACAGGTTCCTCCCTCTCTGTTATCTATTCATCATCGGAAGGAATATCATCCAAAGAAATGGGCTATTGGATTACACTTGCTCTCTTCTTTTGTCTTTTTCTCAGCTTCAAGTTATACATCATAAAAACTAAATCATTCATTTTTTGTTGATAAAGACAGTTTCTTCTCTTTGTGTGCTCCATTTCAAATGCACTCCAATTTCTTTCACACTCGGAAGAGCTGCATTTCAAACTTAAGATTCTAATAGCAAAGTTCTTCAACTCAGGACATTCATCGCCATAGGAATCCCACCAATTAGCTATATTTAATATGCAAAATTTTATAAATTTTTAAAATTGAACTAAAAATAAATTTAAAGGATGGAATGTACATGGGTTTTTCTTTGTTCTTGTGGCCACTGCTATTGGTATTCCAAAAAGCTCCCTTGCATTTTTTAATGCATTAATCTATAGATCTATCTTTACTCTCTCTTCAAGATCAGAAACCATTATTTGTAGACAATTGTATAATCCAATTTTTGTTTCTGCACTAGGTTTAACTTTGGGACTATATTGAAAATGAGGATTCAAATACTATGCTGCAGCATGCAATGGCTTATGAAGCTAAGATTCCAATCGCTCGTCAATGATTTTCTATATGGGCTCATAGCTACATTAAAAATAAGAAAGAAGGAGATTCAAATCGATAATAAAGAAAGTAATATGGAAATATTAACAACTAATACAAGTCCAAAAAGCTTAAAACATTTAAATTGCATAAAATAATTAATTCAATGAAATGGAAACTTACTGCTTTTGATATTATTGAAATTTTCTTTGATTTGCTCCTTTGCCCTATCCATTGCTTCATAAATAAACCCATAGCAGGGTTTTCTTCAGAATCGACCATGCGAAGCACCTTAAGTAGAGGTAGTGCCACTCGTAAACATACAACAACATTAGGCCAAAAATCCTATGCATTGAAAGCAATTTTTTGAACATTCTTTCCTTCTGTTACTTTGGCAAATCTATAGGTCTTCCACTTGTTTGATGAAAATATGGTGAACAAAGCACCCTTATGCTCATGAAGGCATCGCAATGTTAAGTACGAGACTGCAAATCAGGTGACAACTAGCCTAATTAACTCCTTTCCATGTGTGAACTCTCACATCCACACAAGAAGCATTGTCCTCGAATAAATTCTATATTTTGCAATCGTTTCAGCAAGGACTTTAATTTTCTTGTCAAAATCCTTAAACACTAAGTCTATGCAATGAGCAGCATAAGGAGTCCAAAACAATATATTCCTCTTTTCCATTAATTTTTCACCGGCTGCTTTATAATTTGAAGCATTATCAATGACAATTTGTACAATATGTTCTTCTCCCACATTTTCAACAATAGCATCTAACATGCCTAACACCCTCTCAGAAGTTTTGCAAATATCAGAAGTATGAAAAAATTATTCCCTTAGGGCTATTAACAAGAAAGTTACATATTGACCTTTTTTTACCACCAAACCAACTATATGACATAATAGTACATCCTTTTTTTTTTTCAGTCTAACTTATACTCTTCAAGCATCTCTAGAGTAGATAAAACTTCTTTTTGTAAAAATGTGACTCGAATTTCATGATATGAGAGGGGTTTAAGTCCAATCCATACCTTCCAATTTTGTCAACCATACATGTGAATTCTGGATTATTCACAGCATAAAAAAAATTGCACTAGTGTAGAAAAATCGAGCAATTTGTTGAAAAATGCCTTCTCTTTCCTCCCTCTTAATTATTTGGTTTAGTGTTGATTGAGCTCTTGGTCTCCTTAAATATGCTTCCATTGCTCCTTTTCCCTTGATATATCTGATCTCATTCTCATTACACTCCTACATCATGCAACTTTCTTTGGTTGATAGGGTTGTGGCTTTAGCCCCGTGTTCGGTTCTTGCGCTGACCTTTTGTCTTTTCTTCTACTAGGGTCCCTCTTTGCGTTGGATTTTCGCACGCTGGTGTTTTTGCCCCCGTGTCTTTTCTGGTCATGTTCTCTTTGTATGATTGTCGGGTCTTGTGGCGAGCGGTTTGTTTCTGTTTTCTTGTTTTGTTTTGGATGTTTTGGTTCCCGTGTCGTTGCAGGCGGTCTCAGGCCTCGCCTAGCGATTGGCCGGCTTGTTTAGCGATTTTTTCGCAATTTATCGGAAAAAAAAATGCAACTTTCTCATTATTATGTCATATGGTTGGTCTAATGGGAAAAGAAGGTCAATATATAAATTTTTTGTCAATAGCCGTAAGGGAACAATTTTTTTGTCATCCATTGATACTTCTGACATTTCCAAAAACGCTAAAAGGATGTTAGGCATGTTAGATGCCATTGTTGAAAAGGTGGGAGAACATGTTGTACAAGTTGTCACTGATAATGCTTCAAATTATAAAGCAACCGGTGAAAAATTAATGGAAAAGAGGAAGCTCATTGCATAGACTTAATGTCGGAGGATTTTGACAAGAAAATTAAAGTCTATGCTGAAACAATTGCAAAAGCTAGAATTTATTCGAGGACTATGTTTCTTACTTGGATGCAACAGTTCACACATGAAAGTAGTTCATTAGGCCTGCTGTCACCCTATTTGCAACCTCATACTTAACATTGCAATGCCTTCGTGAGCATAAGGGTGCTTTGCTTACCATGTTTTCATCAAACAAGTGGAAGACCAGTAGATTTGCCAACGTAACGGAAGGAAAAAATGTTCAAAAATTGCTTTGAATACAAGAGATTTTTGGCCTATTGTTGTTGTATGTTTACGAGCAGCAGTACCTCTAGTTAAGGTGCTTCGCATGGTCGATCCTGATGAAAACCCTACTATAGGGTTTATTTATGAAGCAATGGATATGGAAAAGGAGCAAATCAAAGAAAATTTCAATACATTCAAAAGCAGTAAGTTTTCATTTCGTTGAATTAATTATTTTATACAATTTAAATGTTTTAAACTTTTTAGATTTTTATCAGGTGTTAATATTTCCATATTACTTTCTTTATTATCAATTTGAATCTCTTTCTTTCTTATTTTTGACGTAGTAATGAGCCCAAATGGAAAATCATTGACGAGCGATGGGAATCTCAGCTTCATAGGCCATTGCACGGTACTGCATATTATTTGAATCCTCATTTTCAATATAGTCCCTATGTTAAACCTAGTGTAGAAATAAAAATTGGATTATATAATTGTCTGCAAATAATGATTTCTGATCCTGAAGAGAGAGTATAGATAGATCTACATATTAATGCATTCAAAAATGCAAGGGAGCTTTTTGGAATACCAACAGCAATGGCCACAAGAACAAAGAAAAACCTATGTACATTCCATCCTTTGAATTTGTTTTTAGTTCAATTTCGGAAATTTATAAAATTTTGCATATTAAATATAGCTGACTGGTGGGATTCCTATAGCAATGAATGTCCTAAGTTGAAGAATTTTGCTATTAGAATCTTAAGTTTGACATACAGTTCTTCCGGGTGTGAAAGAAATTGGCGTGCATTTGAAATGGTGCACACAAAGAGAAGAAACCGTCTTCAACAAAAAATAAATGATTTAGTTTTTGTGATGTACAATTTGAAGCTAAGAAATAGACAAAAGAAGAGAACAAGTGTAATCTAGTAGCTCATTTCTTTGGATGATGTTCCTTTTGATGATGAATGGATAACGGAAAGAGAGGAACCCGTCCTTCCAACATAAGCAAATTAGTTAGATGTCCTAGATAGGGCTACTCAGAAAGAGGCTAGACAAGCACTTGATAACGAAGGGGATGTAGATGAGCGGGTTCATTTATCCAATTTGAGGAAAGTGGGTAAGTCTATTATATATCTTATCATCTTACTACTATTTTGGTCTAACTTCATTACTTTCTTTTAATAATTGATTTGTACTCTCTTTTCCTTGAGGTGGAGAGATGGATAATATGGAGATATTTGCTATTATTGATGATAAAGATGGTGGTGATGGCAATAACAAAGTTGATGCAAGTGGAATCGTCGCCTCGAATGATATGTATGGTTTGGTTGGAGATGATGCTACCATTGGGGGTGATTCTCTTATACAAACACTAGTACAGCAAGACAGTAACTTCGATTTCAGATATCAATTTGATGGTGGTATGAGTTGAAACTTGAGTTTATGTTTTATGTTAGAATTATGTTACTCTTTTTCCTACCTTTGGGTTTTCAATTTATTATAAAACTATTGTGTTTTAGACTTTTTAATGTTCTTTATCATATATTTGAGAATTGTTATACTAATTTTGTCAATATAAATAATTTTACACATAAAGTAGAACCTTATGATTCTCGATTCGATTCTACAATTGTGATTCTGTTAACCCCTTGTCGATTTTATGTAGAATCCCAATTTGACAACCATTGGTTCGACGAAAGGAGAGTCGGAGACAAGTAGAGGGTTATGGGTGGCGGAAGGAGAATGAGAATCCAAGGCAAGGAGACAGAGGACATTCTGTTATCGAGAGCAAAGGGTTAGGGTTTTGCTTTTGGTTTTGCCTGAGAAATAGGGGTGTAAATGATTCGAGCCGCTTGCAAGTAGCTCATGAATAGCTTGAATAAAGCACGACTCGAACTCGAATTAACCGAGTTTGAGTTCGAGTATCAAAAGATACTCACTTAATAAACGAGTTCGAGTCGAGTGGTGAACTACTCGACTCGATACTCGATTAAATACTCGATTCAATACTCGATTACATACTCAACTCGATACTCGACTCAATACTCAATTAAATACTCGAATAGAATCTCGATTAAATACTCGACTTTATACTCAAATTGGTACTCGACTCAATACTCGACTCGTATGAAGTAGTTATTGTGTATTATTTTCTTTTGAAATGGATGGCTTGTGACATTAATAGTAGAATAAAAGAAGGAAGATTGAATTATTTGTAAAAGATGACATGTTATATTTGTAGTAAAGTGAAAGAACTTGTATTTGTTTTGTTGGTATTTTCTAAAATTTAGGTTTTGATACATAGTTACTATTAATATATCATTAATTTATGGTTATATATGTTAAAATATATAGTGGGCAATAATTGAGTATCCAAATTCATTATAACTAACGTTTGAGTGTATGAAATAATATTATAATGAAGCTAATTTGTTGAACTTTCATATGCACAATAAACGAGTATTCGAGTCAAGTCGAGTCGAGTCGAGTACTCGAATAGTTAATCGAGTTCGAGTTCGAGCAAAATTTACTACTCGAATCGAGTTCGAGCTCGAGTTCGAGTACTCGACTAGTTAATCGAGTTCAAGTCGAGTACTGAGATACTCGGCTCAACTCGATTACGCTCCTACTAAGAAATGAGAAAAAGCTGACTTTTGTACATTTTGACTTTTTTATATTATTTTTTTATAATGAAGAATGACTTACACGTGACACGTTGACATTTTTTATATTATTTTTTATAATGAAGCATGACTAACATATGACAGGAACAATGCAAAGCTGATTCGGCTGAATCGTTTAAAATCGTAATTTTACCAATTCTGATTTGATTTTTACCGATTTTGACATGATTTTGAACCGATTCTACTCGAATATAATATTTTAAGCGATTTGGATCGATAGGTTAAGGTAAAACCGTATGATTCTACAATTTAAGTCGCAATTTAAACAACCATGCTCCATTGGGTTTCACAAACAACAATTTTCTCACAGAATTTATTATAAATATGATATTTCAAACTAGAATATTTGTTTCATAAAGATTTATCTTTTACACCTATATGTAATTCTATAAATTTATACGAAGTTTATGTTTGACCAAATTAAAACTAGTACAATATACATTGTGAGATTATAGCGGAAAATCCCCTCTTCAAATGTTTTCCCTTATGTTCTCCTCAATACTCTTGTCTTTAAAAAATTTTCCACATTTGTTATTGTTACAATAAAATTATGTAAATAAACAATAAAATTGAGACAAACACGATTTTTTGTCAAAACAAACAAAACTATTTAAAAACATTATGTTAAAAGAAAAGTTCCCTTTTCCAAATAGGCCCAAACCCTCTTCTTTCTAGACACATCATAGATAGCGAGCAATAACAATTGGATGATTCCAACTGTACAACAACAATAAACTCAGTGCCTTAAAGGGACCCGCCAAATCAAGGTGTGGGGAGGGTGAGATGTACGCGCCCTTACCTCTATAAGATGCAACCCTGAAGATGATTCCAACTGAACGTACCCTGAATTTTTTAAAAATTCCCTTGTGCTAAAAACCAAAAAGCACCTTTCCCTTATTCTCCATGCTCCCCTATCGTAATTAAGAGGTTATTTTCTCATGTCTTCTAAATTTTCCAAGCATTTTCTAATTTTTGTTTTTTTTAAAAAAAAAAGAAAAGAGTCAAAAAAACATGAGCCAAAAATCTAGAAAAACTTTGGCCAACTCAACACGTACTAAGCCGCTAATCTCTCATTAAAGACGGGGATGAATCTGTGCCCTTAGAGCAAGTCATTCCAGATCTGCGCAAGTTCTCCATGACAGTTCGAATTTTCTCAGATATGGAAGAGTATAGGTACCTTTGCGCTCCCTCATCCAATCCATGGCGAGCAAGCGTAGGCCACCCTCTCTTTGGAAAAGACAGATCTCGGGATTTGGATACCGCCATCTCCATCATTCTAGGAAGGTTGAATTCCATTGGCTCGCCAATTGTGATCTTAATGTGCTTGTTGCATAATGGAACTGGAGGTCTCTTTCCTAACCAATACTTCTCTGGCATCACCTGGAAGAAGTTGAAATAAGTCGAGTTTGATGGTAAAGAGATCACAAGCAAAATACAACTAGCAAATGCAAGAATGAACAAAAACAAACATTGATTCCCTATAAGCAAATCCTAAAACAGTCAAGATCATATTTTTTTTTTTTTTCTTTTTTTTCAAACTTCGATATCCTTGGGGTATAACTGAGTTTGCTTGAGCTCATCAGGCTTGCCACTCAACTTGTCAACATTTACCTGGCTTAGGCACAACTCAGCTGAGCTCAGACCAAGCTCGGAAAGCCTTGAGCTAAGCACTCCTCATTTAGGCTCATTTAAGCTCCATATAAGCCTATTTGGGCTTCAATTACGCTCAAACTCAACTCATTAGCCTCAAACTTGACTTGGTTGGACGCATTTATGCTCATAAATTGGTTACTCGAATTTGATCGTAAGAGAGATCACATGCAAAGTACAACCGGCAAATGCATGGAGGGAAAATATAGATTCTCCATGCTGTCCTAGAACAGAATTGAGCTCCTATTTATATATTACACAACACAGCTGCTCTTGGGGAAGTAATTGAGCCAGGCTGAGCTAAGATTGAGCTCATCGTGCTCAAGGCTCTACTTGTTAATATTTAGCTTGAGCTTGGCTAGAGTCAAAGTTAACAAGTTTCAAGCTAAGCTCATTGTTTACGGTTATTTAGGATCCATTTGTTTTGATGGAAAAACTTTTCCGTCAAATTTTCATAGTTAACATTGTACAAATTAGTCATAATTCTTGCTTCAACTGAAAATACGTTCCTCCATAGAGAAGGAATTGACTCCCCCTCAAGGTGAAGGAATGATATTTTCCTTTATGAAACATAAAATATTTTCTATCGTAATGCTACGTCCTATATCTCATTTCAACCTCAACTCCATCAAGAGTGAATCTCATACAAAGATAGATAATAAAATTATTTTCCTTAACTAACAAACGAACTTTTTTTTAACAAAAGAATATTTATCGTTGAAGATATTTAGAGAGAAATTTTTTTTTGTGCGGAAAATATTTTCCTTCGAAACAAATGGAGCCTTAAGCTCGAGTTACGCTTGTCTAGGCACGATCAGACTCAAACTTGGCTCATTTAAACTCGAACTTTGCTTGATTGTCAAATTTACGCTTGTAATTTTTTCCCAGATTGACTCATTTAGGCTCAATCTTGAAGTGAGCTCAGCCTTTCTAGCTTTATGGCAAGCCGGCCCATGGAAGTCGCAAGCTAGGACAGGTTATTAACACCCCTAGCTACTCTGCCATAAGACGGCATTCAATACCCTTTGTGCAAGCAATGTTTAAAAAAGCGCGGCTTAGGCGCTAAGGCAAGGCACGGCGAGGCGCGGAGCAGCGCAGCATAGGGTCATCGCCTAACAAGCCTGAGGCGAGGTGATTTGGTTGTGTGCCTATTCGCACCTTGGTGCGCCTTATGTGTTTAAGACCTTGTTTTGCCATAAATTTTTTATAAAAAAATTTCATGTGACTTCTTTGTTGTGTTTATTGTTTGTGCAAAACATGGATCATTACTCCTCGAATACTAGATGCCACTAACCCTAAAAGAAAAGAAGAAGAAAGGGAAGTATCTAAAAATTCTGCACCTATGACGTATTGAATTCTAGATAGTGTCCTTTTTCTTTTACTACTTAGTATTACCATAACATGCTAATAGTTATGCATAATTGACTTTGGTTATCTTATTTTTATATGATGCAAGTGGAAGAGAATGATATTGATACCACGTATCTTTTGTGGATTTTATAGTGCCTTCTATTTTTGTTAAAAAGCTTATATTGATGATGTACAATATAGTGCATTTTGATGAAAGCCCTATCTTTTAGATGTTTTTTCCGCCCTTAAGTATTATATATGTTATTAATTTAGAGCTTTCATATTACATAATTCTTTGATTTCATAACTTATTTCCATAATATATAGTACAAATATAAAATATGAATGTAGATCAAAAAACATGCGCCTCACTTCGCTAAGGCCTACACCCCCACCTTGCACCTAGGCAATAGGACCGCCATAGCCTCAATGCGACTTACGCCTTTTTATACATTCACAACAAGTCATCCAACAACAGAGGATCCATAATTAACAATACCAAATAAAAGGAGATTAACAAAAAGAGAGATTTTCCACAATGTATTTTCTTACAACAACAATCTCAGTGCCTCAAGGGCTCCCGCAAAAGCGAGGTCTGGGAAGGGTAAATGTATGCAGCCTTCCCCCTTCAGGGTGTGAACCTGAAGAGAGGCTGTTTCCGAGGACCCCCAACCTGAGAGGAAAGTCTTCGTCGCCTCATGGAGACTTGTGAGCAATGGGTTGTGAGTAATATATCATGAAAGAAAGTGAGTAAGCCATAGCCTAAAAATGCCCTAGAGGAGACTACGAGGCAAAACCTACCCTCCAAGACAGCTAGAATACACAAATATGCCAAATAAATAAATAAGCGAATAAGCAAATACACAAATAATCAAATAAGCAAATAGGCCTATATATATATTATCAAAATAAATATGTATGTAACACAATTACAAGGGTCGAAATGGCCACATTCACGATCGCAATAGATTGAGCTAATGGTTCTCACTATCACAACTATCAAACCTTCGCATTCCCAACTTGCAAATTTAATTTGTATTGTGACAACCATTATCCAAATATAGGCACCATCCTTTGTCCCTTACATTGTACTTGTAACCCTAACAGTGGCTAGCTACAAAATACACAATACCATTATGTTCCCGCTAGCATTTACAGTGCAAATAGGAGGTGTGAATAAACTGAGTCGACTATGGCGTCAAGCACCCACTTAATTAATTAGATTCAAGTTCAATATGAGCCTTGATTGATCTTTTGGAGCTTTTTACAAACTAGCCTTCATAAGATTCTATTATGCTTGATATTAAGCTTTACTAGCCTCCGGCATCCAATCAAGCCAAGTTGAGCTATTCGTGCTACTGATGAATCATCATCAATCCATCATTAAGCTAATATCGAGCTTCTAACGAGATATTAATGAGCTCTTAACAAGCCTTTTTAAACTGTTCATGAATTTTAATGCGCCAAGCACCCATCCATTTAAACATAGATCGTTAAGCTTAGCGCGCATATGCTCAAACTCGGCTCGTTTATTTATTGAGCCCTGAATTAAACATTAAAGAGCTTCCAATGATTTTGAACACGAGTAGTTTATTGAATGCTTCCGTTGACACCTTTACATGCAAATGCACAACTAAGCTCTCTAAGTAATAGTTCTTCCAAAATCCTTCTATTCTTGGCATAGTGCATCTAAGCAAAGTCCTTGTAATTATTTAGTATGCAAAGAATTTTAAGTTAAGGCTCCATTTGAATTGACGAAAATCCTTTTCTGTCCTATTTCAATACTTTCATTGTCTGAATAGTTAGCAACAATAGATGAAAAAGGAAAAATATTTTCCTTTGTGAAGGAGAAGATGACTTCCTCTCAAAGAAAGGGAATGAGATTTTATTTTGCAGGAGAGAAGACCTTTTGAAGGAAGGATGAACATAATTTATATAATGAAATTGGTTTTATATAAAGCCCAAAATGCAAACCGTCTTCCCTATCTAGCCATCCATCCCTTGCATTTACATACGAGTGATGGTCGCCTCCTGCTAGTGAATATTATATCTACAACCAAAGCCCGGAATATAGGAATCCAGCATAAACCCCCAGTTCAGTGCATCACTCATAGGGATGTAAATGAACTGAACATTGGATGAACTACTCATGTTCCAAATTAGTTAAGGCTTGATCCTGTTCGAACAAGGGAGTGCTCAAACGTTAACATTCAAGAATAGTTTGATAAAAGCTCGTTAAAGGCTCGATAAGGACTCGATAAGAGCTTGAAGCTCATTAACAATCAATATTAGCTCGAAAATGGTTTAATAACAACTCGATAGTAACTTGAATAACTCAGCTTAGTGGTGGCTCAACATGGTAGGAGGTCCGGCTCGATTATAAGCTCGATTAGGTAACAAGTTTGAATCGGCTCAATTAGGCTAATGAGTCAAACCAAGCTCAATAAAGTTTATCGAACTCAAGTTCAGACAGGGGATGCTCGGCTCAACTCAATACATTGTAACCCTTTCACCCATCTCCAATTTACAAGCATCTAATATACTCTCCATCACTTGTTTCTAAGTCTTTGGTGTACATGCCACCAATCTCTAAAATACCTGTCTAAATTCACTTTCCCATCTGTAAGACACTAGCTTCTGGACATGTTGTAGGTTATAAGTAGCCTGCACACACCATCACCAAAATACGAGATAGCAACCTACACCCCCTCTCTCGTTAACACACCTGCTTATACACGATCTCTAATTTACAAGTCACCAGCCTACACCCTGTGAACGCCCTGTCACTTATTTATAAGTCACCAGTTTACTCTCCATCATTAGTTTATAAATCACAATTGAGCATTCCACCATTGATTCACAAATAACTAGTATACCCCCTTCACCAATTTATAAGTCCCCTATATACATCCCGTCACCAATCTACAAGGTACCAACCAACACCCACTTTTCAATCTACAAGTACCTTGTATATACTCCATTGCCGGTTCAAAAGGCACCAATCTACACCTACTCTTTGGTCTACAAGTCTCCGAAGTGCACTCCACCAACACTGTACAAGGCATCAGCCTATATCCACTTTCCAGTCAACAAGAAACCAACCTACACCTATTCTCCAATCTATAAGTATTCAACATACACTTCATCACCAGTCTACAAACACCTGCCACCCACTCTCGAGTTTACAAGTCTCTAATGCACACTCCATTATTAGTCTACAAGGAACCGACCTACACCCGCTTTCCAATTTACACGTCTATATGTATAATCGATCCCCAATTTATATGCCAACCTATGCCTACTCCCTAGCTTATAAGTTATATGATGTATAGCCCTTCCCCAATCTACATGTCACCAACCTAGAACATCTTTCTATTTTACAGGTCTTCAGTATACACCGAACATCAATCTACATAAGTCCTGCATATAACACTTAAATTTTCAAAACTCCAATTTACACTACAGCATCCACATATGACCGTTAAGCAAAGCATCATAAAAATAAATGAATTTACTCCTTGTTTGTTTAGTTTATTTCTTTCAAGAGCATACGAATGAGTGGAACTGTCACTACTATTTCTTGTATCTCTTCTCATTGAATATCGCATTGCAAAAGCACTCGTATGTGCTCCAACTTTTAAGTAATGCACGATTCTGATATCGGGATTCACCTAGGCATTCACATTACATGTGGCATGTACATTGACCTAAAGAATATCATTCTAGTGTATACATGACGCATATTTGTTGTACAGTTCATGGCATGACATTTTTATCAATATAGGAAATAAGAGTCTATAGTGGAGTAAGGTTATGTATGTCTTCTGATCCAAAAAAATGGCTACGCACGTCTGACCCTCCCCAGAACGTACTTAGGCAGGAGCTTTCTATATTCATACTCAGCTTCCAATTCCAACCCCTCCACTCATGGAAGTCTCTCTAGCATCTACACTTTAGGGAGGTCAAATGTGCCCATATGTAAATACCTTTGTAAGACACAAGACGTATTCATTATGACAATGCCAAAATAATATTTGTCTAACAACCAATTGCGTAAAGGATAAGTTAAAATCCGTTACACAAAGGCCTTCGCTTGATTCTGTGCCATAACAATGAGCAATTCATATGTGAAAAAACATTACCTTATCAAACCCATTATGCACAATTGGCAAAACTATAGGGGCCACTGGAGAGCGGACAATGAGACTAGCAGTTCCCCATTTTAATCTTCTAATTGGAGAATCTTCTTGACAAACTTTCCCCTCTGGAAATGTATGTAGCTGAAAGAGTTTTAGATAAACTAAGATCCATAAGTGTCAGGAAATGTGATATCAGAATAAGATAAATGTTAAATTATGCAATTGTTGTAATTATAACATGTTATGCAATGATCACGACATGCACCGTCTGCAACAGAGTGAATCATGATTGCATTCCCAATGAGAACTAGTGATAAAGTGTCTTTGGTTGTACTAGTTATGGAATAATGTATCGCTCATTTAAGATTGCCTTCTTCACATGGTACTAGAAGTACAGTAGAAGGATAACATTCATCATTATATGCATGCAATACCCTAGCATATGCTTTTGTATGATGAGATGATGAAAGATTTCATTTTCCATGCTCTAGTTTTTTTGGATTTTTTTGACCTTGCGACAAATACCCGGAAGCAATTCTAGAAATTCTAATCAAGTAATACAAGCGACAAAAAAAAAAAAAAAACAAAAAAAAGATAATGCATGCTCCAAGGTTTTCTTTCTTTTTTCCTTGTGGTAGGTAAGCAAGATTTTGAATTTGGAACCTAGGACCTTCCATTTTATGAACTCAACTTTGATAGTATTTTTGCCACTAAACCAAGACTTATTGGCATGCTCCAAGGTTTAGAAACAAGTAACTTTACAATGTCTCTTCTACATGAGAAACAATATTGTATCTCATTTCCTTGGTAAACCCAAGAACGAGTTCAGCAAAATGGGGGGCTAGAACCACAGTTCAAGAAACAAAATGAGCCAAAAAAATGACCTACATATTTTTACACTTTCTTATCAACCCTCTCCCCTCAAAAAGAAAAAAAGAAAATGTGAAAATGGAGTACAAAGTCACAAAATAGAACCCAAAAAACTTCCTATATAATTTATCCATTGCATTGAACAGGTCTATAGAGAGTGAAACAAGATAATAAGAGAAGGCTATATACCCAAGCTCCTTCACCTAGCCGGTCTAGAGCTTCATTCATGCGTTCCTGATATATGCCACCGCCCCTAGTTATAGGTATGCATTTCCCTGTGCAATTTACTCTTTCAGAAGAAAGCACAACTCAGATCACACTTGATCCATCATAATCCACCAAATCTTCAAAAAAATCACAAGCATGCTTCAATTACATGAAGAAATGTCTTAAACTATAGACATAGTTACTTCGGCTCTACTCTTCCCTGAAGTACCTATGTTGGATAAGAGTATTTGGATGTTGGTATAACACTTTCCATCTCAAATTATATGAAACAATAGAAAAACCTTAGAAAACAATCAAATGACCTCTAGAAACATACATATGTCCGACTCTCATACCCGGGCTGACGTAATACAGACAATAGGATGATCATCACAAAGGAGACTTCCTTCACCATACATGAGTCAAGGAACTTTTATGGTTTACAACCGTGCCTAGGCATGAGGTTGGTTTAATAATCCATTGTCAGTCTATTTTTGGTACACAAAGTGAACCTCTTTTGTGGGGTCAATCTGGGTGAGAGTGAACTGAATACTATCCGAGTGTAAAATATTGAAGTAAAGACAAACAAATTTACATGGAAAATACTCAGGAAATAGCAATTGGTATTTTTAAGCGAGCATAGAATCAGAGGAGATTTTGACAATTTCAGCACAAAAGGCTGTAAATTCTCTTCAGTTAGCTTTATCACCAGGTATTCATTATGTAAGACCATACTAAGATTGCTATAGGACATGTGTAGCATCTTTACCCATACTTGCTGACATCATCATCATCCATAAACCAGAAATATTTTCCCCTGCGCGACAACATCAGACTTAAGATAGGTTGCTATTATTGCCCTATTCTAGTTACTAAGTCAATTTAAGGGCATCGCCCAATTTTTCACTATTCAACAGAGAACTTCTTGTTGAACTTAAGAACGAATTCCACCAAACTAAAAGCTGAACTATATAGTCTTAGGTAGAGCCAGAGACCCATGAACTTTAACAAGCAGACATACAACATTACTTTGCTACTTATCCTGATCTTGCCACTATTTCTCATTTTCTCTGACGACCCAACTTTACTTGGCAAGCAATTAATTAACTATGTTTGAAAATTTTCCCTAATTTGCCCTATTTCCCATTTTAAATAACCTAAGGAAATCTAGAGTTCACTATCCATAAGTTATTCTACTTGTCCCAGCAACATTTTAGTAGCAATACATGTTTGTCACCTCTTGGCCAAAACATAACACTACAAGGTAAACGAGTTGAGCATGGTTGCTACCCTTGTTAGCCCATTCATCATAAAGTTCAAAAAACAAGCTCAGGTCACAAACTTGAGCTAAGCTGAGTCAACTTATTTAATTAAATAAGCTAAACCTGAGCCTATTAAAAGCTTGAGCTCGGAAGTTCACGAGCCTAATTAAGCCAAAATAAAATTTGTGAGTTCAATGTATCAATCAAGGCATGTTTAAGCCTAAATGCGCCACACCTGAGAGTGATCTACTCGAAACAAGTCTAACTTGAGCTTAAATAAATTTAACAAGGAAAGCATAACTCAGAGCTTGCCCTTTTCCAAGTTGCGTTCAAGCTTAAACAAACCAAGCCGACCTCAAGCTTATGACAAGCCGAGCTTAGGCTCAACGTCTCAAGGCTTGGCAAGCATCAAGCCAAGCCGAGCTAAGCTAAACCTTATTTACACCCCTATCATAGTTCCAAACATACCTTTTTGAAATCAAAGAACAAATATTGTCACCCATAAATGTAAAAAATACAGAACTCGACTAAGGGGTGCAGGATAACAACTAGAAGTCCTAATTAGTGGATGTGGATGCTTGATGTAGGGATGTGAGGAATGCAAAGTAAATATTTAATGGGGAAACATCAATAAGTGCATACCAAGTCTGAAAAAATAAGAAAGCACCGTATTTTTGAAGCATATATCTTCAGCAGCAAGTACCCATCTTCCCAGCTTAGCATCTGTTATGGGAAAGCCTTTGAATCCCCACATAAGAGGATCATCCAACCTATTAAAGTTAGCTTGTCAAACAACCACACATCTTTTAGATCAACATTCAAACTTTCTATAAAATTTTGATTTCTGGTGAAAATCTAGTGTGTAATTACTTGCATACTCTAATAGTAATATCGAAGCAAGGGGAAGAAGAAAGAGAAAGAGAGAGGAAGAGGGAGATATACGTGGACATATGGTTGCTGACGGTGAGGAGAGGGACACCCACAGGACGAGATCGGACGAGATTGAGGAGAGAGTGGGCGTTGTGGACGGTGGTGGAGTTGAGCAGCGTCGTCACCGCCTTGGCGAAGCCCCCCACCGCCGTGAATATCATTTTCCGGGGAATCCCTCTCATGTGATCCCCACGCGCCGCCCACTCCATTCTTCCACCTCTCTCTCTCTCTCTCTCTCTCTCTCTGCGTCTTCCCTTCTTCCCAGCGCGCACTGAAAGAGAAAGACAGCAGTTTTGGGAAGAAGGGGGCGGCGCCGCAGGGCAGTGTGAAGCGCGTTCCCGTCCCCCTTCCAACCAATTCAACTACACAAAATGAAAAGTTTACCATATTTAGAACTAGTGTTATCCGTTGCACGGAGTATATTTATATAAATTTATTTATTATTATATTAAATTTTATACAAATATAATATTATATACTTCTAAAATATTATAATAAAAAATTTGAATTTCTGTTTTTTTATGATCTAAAATACTAATGATAGTCTCCTAGAATTAATTGAATTAAAGTTTGGAGGTTTTTGATGACCCCTTTGAAATTACTTGAACAGGAGTTTGGAGGCTTTTAGGGTGAGGGTATGTTTTAATAATATATAATATAATATAATATAATAAATAAAAGATTAGAAATTAGATGAAATTATAACTTCTTCTCTTTTTTTGACAAAAAAAAAAAAACTTTCTTATTTTTTTAACATTAGGTAAGAAAGAAGAGTACTATATAAAATATTCATATATGTCCCTTAGGGACATAGCAGAGTGATAGTGAACTCCGATTGCCAACAGGATGGCCCGAATTTGAATCCCACAGACCTTATAATATGGACCTCTTTATGAAAAGTTTATGAGATTTATCCCCACCCCCTTCTCCGGTCCTTACTAGCACTATGGAACATTGCTAGAGTCTTGGGCTCTGTTCCCCCTTTTTGTCCTGATATTTTTTTCACCGTGCGATTTCAATCCATTCTCTGCTCTGTTCATCCGCTTTGTTCCTCTTTTTCTGTGTTAGTTGTTCTTCTATCCTTCTTTTGTGCACTTGTTCCTGATTTGGTTTCTCTCCTTCCTTCTTCAATGAAGGGAAGACAAAATAAAGGTAAACAACCTCTTAAGTATAAAGAGGAACTCATTTCCAAGGTGTGTTCACTAGAGTTGGAAGAGAGTGACGCCATTAATGAAGCCCTCAAGCATTTGATACTGGCTGGAAAAGTGATTTCGGACAAACCCTTCAAAATCGGCCCAGGGCCCTTCAAGAAACAACCCAAATACAAGAGGTAGGAGGTAATATGTTTTTGTTTCTTTTCAAATGTAAAGAGGATAAGTTAAGGGTCCTTGATGAAGGACCTTGGACTATAAGCGAGGCACATCTAGTACTTAAACATTAGAATGGGGATGTTTCCTTTTATGCTCCAAATATGTGTTCTGGATTCAAATTCATGGGCTACCCTTCAATTTAATGACCTAAAATAATGCCCTAAAAATTGCTTCTCTGTTCCCTTCAGTCGTTAAAGCAAATGATAATATGAAAAACAACATGTTATGGAGTAAGTTTTGTAGGATCAAATTAGTGTTGATATAAATGAACCCCTTAGTAGAGGATTGAAGCTAGAGAGATCCAACAAGGAGGACTTAATGGATTAGTTTCAACTATGAGAGGTTACCGGATTTCTATTATGATTGTGTTAGGTCAGTGTCTATTAGTCCTGTTGTTAACGGTGTTCATTTGAGGTCGTTCTGTATTTCGAGAGGCTTGAGGCAGGGAGATCCCCTCTCCCCTTATCTCTTTATCTTGATTATGGAGCTTTGGTCCCGAATGATCCATAACACTGTGGAAAGGGGTCGCTAGCGTTCGCTCCGCGTATCAGCCCACGCCCCTACCTTGTCTTATTTATTTTTCTTAGATGACTATTTACCTTTTTGTGAGGGCAATTTGGAATTTGTTCATGAAGCCGAAAGGGTTATTCATCTGTTTTGTGGGGCGACAGGGCAAAGTGTCAATTTTTATAAATCTTCAGCCTTCTTCTCTTCGAATTCCTCCATTGATATGAGAGGGTCGATTCTCCATGAGCTTAGGGTTTCAGCTCCTTGGGTGGACGACATGTACCTTGGTATTCAATTGTTGTGGGGTTGAGATAAGAAGAGGGACTTAGGGTTCTTGATTAATCGCATTTGTAAAAGGTCTAAGGTGGAAGTCCTCTTTCCTTTCTCATGCTAGTCGGGAAACTCTTATTATGTCTATTCTTCTAGCCATTCCTCAATATGTCCTTCACTGCTTTAGGATTCCTAAATCTTTCGCTTGGAAAATCAATGGGATTATTGCGAAATTTTGGTAGAAAGGTAATATGGGGGAAAGTAATCAGATTCATTTGGGTTGGGTGGAATAAAACGGCTAGACCTAAAGGTCTTGGTGGCTTAGGTTTTCGCAACATGAAGGGGATGAATTTAGCCCTCTTAACTAATCAAGCATGGAGAATTATAGACAATCCTTGTGCCTTTTGGGTCCAAATCCTTAAGGGGCTCTACCTTCCAGATGGGGATTTTCTTGGGATTAGAATTTGTTATAGACCCTCTTGGTCTTGGTGTAGCATGATTGAAGGTCGGGATTTTCTTAAGAAGGACCTTAGGTGGAACATTAATAATGGTTGAATTTGGGAGGATCTATGGGTTCCAAATAGGGACATGAATTTGACTGCCAGTGTTCGCATGGATGGGGGTCTGGTTAGTCCAGTTCAAGCCCAGCAAAGTCTTCTTGGTCATCATGTGTCCAATCTTATCATGCTGGATTCCAGATCCTGGAACTTCGATCTTCTTCGTTCAATGTTTCCTAGTGAAGTGGCAGCATCAATTCGCTCTATTCCTATTTCCGATCCAAGTGTGAATGACCTTTTGGTTTGGAAAGGGATCCTAAGGGCGTGTACAAGGTCAAACAAGGTTATGCTATGTGGCGTTGGTTTAAGTTTCTTGAGGATAGAAGTCTTCAAGCTTCTCCTTCGGCTTATCCGAAGAAAAAATATCTAAGTTGTATTTCGAGTGCCCCAGTCCCTCCTCGTGTTCGACCTTTTATTTGGAGGCTGTTTGTTTATACTCTTGCTACTAATGTCAATATGGCTAAGAGGTTGTCTAACGTCTCTCATTTGTGCCCAAGATGTATGGCTGAGCCTGAATCCACTGATCATATTATCTTCGTATGCCCCTTTGCTAAAGCTGTGTGGTTTGCCTCAAAAATTGGTCTGAAACCTTATAATACCGACTTTAAGTGTTTTCCTTGGTGGTGGGAGAAAGTTGCGTCTGAGTTTTTTGTTGATGAACTTATTTTATCTAAGGTTATTTTTATCTGTTGGTGGTTATGGAAATCCAGATGCAAGTTTGTTTTTGAAGGTCATTCCGATGATCCTAGATGGGTGGCTAACCGAGCGGTGGCTGAAGCTCTTGAATTTCAATCGGCCCAAGCTAATAATGGCGAGAGGCATGGTCCCACTTTAGCAACACCTGTTTCTGTCCTGGCGTCGTCCTCCAGCAAGGACTATAAAGCTCAATACTAATGCTTGTTGGCTGGATAGTTCGAGGCCATCGGGTCTTGTTGTTGTGGCCTGGGATGAGAGGGTTGTTTTCCTCCCAAGTTGGTGTGGTTCTGGGTTTGCTTTGTCGGCCAGAAATGCAGAATGTCTTACGACCGTGCAGCTCTCTCATTAGCCACATCTCAGGGGTTTTCATCTGCTATTATTGAATCGGACTGTTTGGATGTTATTAGGGTTCTTCGTTGTGAGGAACCCAGTTTTTGGACATTGGATCGCTTGGGGTTATGTCTAACCATGCATATATAACTCGTTCTAGTGCAATAAATCATACAATCCTTTCGAGGTTCCACAATAATTCCCTTTCTAATTGTCCTCGTCCCTATCTATGATAACATGCATTTTGGCACTTGGTCAATTATAGAAGGATAATATTTATAAAACCCCACGAACTGTTGTTCAAAATCAAAGTGATCATCGAACTTTTAATTTCATGAATATACTCCAGCACTATTGATTAGAATCAATATGACCTCTTCAACTTCTAACTTCAGCAAAGACACTTCTTAACTATTAACTAAAATCAATTTGATCAATTAACTTCAAAAATTTTATTAAAGACATTCGAACCAATTTAAAAAGTTCAAAAAAATTGGTTCATGTATTTTGAAATTTGATAATATAAAATATACTTTTGAAGGGCCTTGAGATTTTAAATTTTTTGTATGATACCTGAATTTTGTAACTCTTTTATCTAGGTACCATCGCCCTAATTCCAGTAGAATTCATTTAAGTTAAAGCTAATGTGACGCTTTACAATTATATAACTATTACATAAGGGAGAAAATGTCATTTAAATTTAAAACAATTTCAAATATAAAAAAATATTTAGAATATTTTATTTAAAAATAAAATATTTTTTATAATTTTCAAAATTATTTATTTGAAGTGTTAGGGAGTTCTATATTTTATAAATTTTTACATCTATTTTTGTTGTAAATATTAGATATTTTTTGAATACAATTTTTATGATCAAATTCGGATATTATTAAAATTTTAAAAAATTAGAAATTATGTAAAAGATCTTTATGTACACATATACATAAACATATAATATGTATATACCCCACCTCATTTTTCCTTCTCGTGTAAGAAAACCCACCACTGAATTTTTGTATAAATTGAGAGGCGCAGCAGTAGAAGAAACACATAGCGATAGAAGAAAGAAAAGAAAATGAATGAGAGTTTGAGAGAATATTTTAAATAATAAAATATTAAGAGAATTATTTGAATAGAAGAAAAACTTCACTAGTTTTTCATTCTGATATAAAATACTTGCTATTTTTCTTTAAACATATTTGGATTTGTATTTTTATTCTCTTTTTTTTTAGTATAATATGTCTATAGTTTTATAACACGTTATCAGCACGAGTCTCTAACCATTCAAGGATTATCATAAACTTAAGGTAAAGTTTTTACTTCCTAATCTTCGTAATTTTAATGGCTAATCTAACTAAGCTTGAGTTTAATACTCTTGATATTACTGAAAAAAAATTATTTGCCTTGGATCTTGATGCTGAGATTTACCTTGATACTATGAGTCTCGGAGATACAATTAAAAAGGAAAATAGCATACCCTTGCAAGATCACACAAAAGCAATAATATTTCTCAGGCATCATATCCATGAAGGATTATAAGCCGAGTATCTTACTATAAAAGACCCGCTTGTCCTTTGGCTGAATTTAAAGGAGAGGTTTAATCACCAAAAATGTGTGATCCTCTCAAAAGCTCGCTATGAATGTATTCACTTATGGTTATAGGATTTTAAAACTGTTAGCGAGTATAACTCTGCGGTGTTTAGTATTACCTCCCGACTGAAATTATTTGGAGAAAATATTACTAAATAGGATATGTTAGAGAAAATATTCTTTACTTTTCATGTCTCGAATATGCTCCTGCAGCAGCAATATCTAGAGCGAAATTTCAAAAAATACTCAGAGTTAATATCATACCTAAGAGGTACCAACAGGCAAGCACCGGATCCTATTAGAGCTCCGAAGCTAAGCGTTCTAGGGCGAGAGTAGTACCAAAATGGGTGACCTCTTGGGAAGTCCTTGTGTTGCACCCCTTATATTGGGGGTTCTTGGAAACAGCCTCTCTTTAGGGTAGCAACCTGAAGGGGGAAGGTTGCATATATCCACCCCCCGACCCTGCTTAGGCGGGAGCCCCTGGGGCATTGGGAATGTTGCTTTACTCAGAGTTAATATCATGTTTTCTTGTTGCTGAACAAAACAATGAATTGTTAATAAAAAATCATCAGTCGCAACCAACTGGGTTAGAGTCGTTCCCTGAAGTGAATGCTACATCCCATAACAGTGAGATATATAGCTATAGCGTGGCCGTGGTCGTGGACGCGATCGTAATTGTGGTTGAGGTTATAGCCATGGTCATAATAATTGGCACCATGGTAATCAAAATGGACCAAAGTTTAAGAAGTCCGGTAACAATAAAGAGAAATATAAAAGGGAGAAAACCCATCAACAAAATTTGTCAAAAGAAGTGGAAACAAATTGTTATCGCTGTGGTATAAAAGGTCATTGATCGCATACCTGTCGTACCGCTGAACATCTAGTGAACTCTATCAAGCATGGTTGAAAGAGAAAGGCAAACATGTAGAAACAAATTTTACTGAAGATCATTCTCCAATAAATATGACGTATCTTGATGTTTCTGATTTCTTTGAGGATACTAGTGGGAGAATTAATCATTTGATAGGCGATGAAAATGTTAAACTTGACTGCAGTTATTTTATTTTTCAGTTATTTCTTTTGTATTAAAGTTTGTCTTACTTTTAGTGAAATAATACCATTTTGATGTGCATAATTTAATGTAATATTATGTTTTGATATTTCATCTTAATAGATTGCTTTCAATAAAATTAAGCTTGATCAACCATATTTATAAAGTAAAATTCAAAACTATTATTATAGCCATTTTGAAATACTTTATTCATTAGATTTTTGTAACTTTATACGTAACATTAATAGAGTTTCTATAATACATATGCATTTTATATTTGAAGAAACATAAATTTAATCAAATATGGAGATTTATGTTTAGCAGACAATGCAACGACACATGCTATCCTCAAAAGCAAAGTATATTTTTCTCAACTACAATTAGTTGAAGCGAATGTTAATACAATATCAGGTGTTTCAAATTTAGTTGAAAGCTTCAGAAGAATACATGTTATGTTTCCTGGAGGAACAAAACTAAACATAAATTATGCTCTGTTTTCCAGTAGATTATAGAGAAACTTGATCAGCTTTTGAGATATTCATCATAATAGTTATTATATTGAGACAATAAATAAGAGCGATAATGAATATCTTTATATTATATCGCTTATCTCAGGAAGAAAGAAAATAGCTGAAAAATTGTCAGTACTTTCTCCTGGGTTATATTATACTTATATAAACCCAATTGAATCCAATACAGTGGTTAACTAGAAGTTAACTGATTGTAAAGTATTCACCTTGTGGCATAACCGTTTGAGCCATCCAGGTGTAACGACGATGAGAAAAATTATTGAAAGTTCTCATGGACACTCACTAAAGAACCAGAAGATTCTTTCACCTGATAAAATTTCATGTGCTGCTTGTGCTCAAGGCAAAATAATTACTTGGCTATCCCCAACTAAAATTGAGATTGAATCTCCTATTTTTTTGGAAAGAATATAAGGTGACATATGTGGGCCAATTATCGCATCATGTGGACCATTTTGATCTGTTATGATGTAAATAGACGCCTCAACACATTGGGCATATGTCTGTCTATTATCTACCGATAATGTGGCATTTGCGAGACTTCTTGCACAAATAATTTGATTACGGGCTCAATTTCCGGATTATATGATCAAAAAGATCCGTCTTGATAATGCAAGAGAATTTACATCCCAAACTTTTAATGGCTATTGTATGTCAATTGGGATTACAGTCGAGCACCATGTGGCTCACCAGCATACACAAAATGGTCTTGCATAATCTTTGATTAAACATCTGCAACTAATTGCTAGACCATTGCTCATGAAAACAAAGTTGTCTAGTTCTGCATAGGGGCACGTTATATTACATGCTGCAGCAGTAATTTGTGCCAGACCAACTACTTATCACAAATACTTTCCATTGCAAATTGTTTCTTGTCAACAACCAAATATATCCCATCTAGGAATTTTTGGTTGCACTGTGTATGTTCCGATTGCTTCACCCCAGTGTACAAAGATGGGTCCACAAAAGAGACTTGGAATTTATGTTGGGTTTGAGTCCCTGTCAATTATAAAATATCTTGAGCCATTGACAGGAGATATTTTTATTGCATGGTTTGCATATTGTAAATTTGACGAAACAATATTCCCAGAATTAGGGGGGAAAAAAATTAAAAGTGGAAAAGTTGAAATTTTGTGGAACGCGTCATCAATTCACATTTTGATCAGCGTACAAATCAATAAGAATTGGAAGTTCAGAAAATTATGCATTTACAAAATATTGCAAACCAATTACCAGATGCCTTCATTGATATAAAAAGAGTGGCCAAGTCACATGTTCCAGTTGTGAATGCTCCTATTCGAATTGATATTCCTAATGAATAGTCTTCTAACACATTAGCAAGTACATTTACTGCATGCTAGAAGCATGTTGTTGGTTCTAAAGATAAGAATCCAAGAAAGAAAAGAGAGCAAAATAAACAAGTTGGCTCCTTTACTAAAACTTCTGAAGAGAAAACGTCCAAAGAGGTACGAATGCAAATCTAAGAAAAGGATACGAAGGATGAAATGGCTCCTCGAGGGTGTCAAGGACCTAAAAATTGTGAAAATGATGAAAATATCGAGAATAAGGAAATCTCGATGCACTATGCTATTACTAGCATATGATGGAATCGAAATAAAACGATTATTGACCAAGTGTTCGCATATATTATAGCTACTAATTTGATCATAAAAGGTGAAGATCTTGAACCTAAATCTATTCAAGAATGCCAAAGAAGAAATGATTATCCAAAATGAAAAGAAGCAATTCAAGCAAAATTAAATTCACTTGCGAGGCATACAGTTTTTGGACCTGTAGTCCAAATGCCTGAAAACACGAAACCCATAGGCTATAAGTGGGTATTTTTATGAAAAAGAAATGAAAAGAATGAAGTAGTCTGATATAAAGCACGGCTTGTGGCTCAAAGTTTCTCACAGAGGCCAAGAATTGATTATAAAGAGACATATTCACCAGTAATGGACGCAATTATATTTAGATTCTTAATAAGTCTGGCAGTCTCTAAAAGACTTCAGATGCATCTTATGGATGTAATAACGGCTTATCTGTATGAATCACTTGATAATGATATTTATATGAATGTCCCTGAAGGGCTACAAATGCTAGATGCATAGAGCTCAAAACTTTGAGAGCTGTGTTCAACCACATTACAGAGATCATTGTATGGATTAAAACAATCAGATGGTACAATCGTCTTAATACATACCTTATGAGAGAGGGATATGTTAACAATCCAGTTAGCCATGTGTTTTTATTAAGAAATCGAAATTTAGATTTGTTATAATCGCAGTCTATGTTGATGATTTAAACATTATAAGAACTCTTGAAGTAATTATACAAACTGTTGCACATCTGAATAAGAAGTTTGAAATGAAGGATCTTGGAAAGACAAATATTGTATTGGCCTACAGATAAAGCACTTAATTGATGGAATTTTAGTCCATCAATCCACTTATACAGAAACAAGAAATAAGAAATAAGAATTGGTTAGAGACAATTTGGCAGGACCTTGCCCACTCCAACCTAAATGAAGAGATGGCCTTAGTTTAGAGCTCAATGTGGGATTAGTTTAGGGGTGACCGATTTAGCGGTATAGGAGCCTCGAGCACCCGTAGACTACTTGTATACTCGTATACATACACACAACATGGGTATATGATGGCCAATCAGTGCTTCTAGGATTTGTCTAATACTGAGTGCACTATCCTCTTCTCTCTCTCTATCTCTCTCTCTCTCTCTACCTTCGCTCTCTCTCTCTCTCGCTACCCCCTAGATGCTCTATTCTCTCTATTTGCTTGTGTTGTGTCGCACGTAGGATCTTCCCCCTGCATGCCCTTTTTTTGCCCTATTTGCTATGCTCCTTGCTCCCTTGCGTACATACATAGCTACATGCTTACATGCCTATCCGAGTATTTGATTGTACGCCTACATGCTTTTCATGCTTACATGCTTCGCATGATTTTTATGCTTACATGTTCTATACAGGCTCATACAGGCTTTTATAAAAATCTTTTTCAAGGTTGGAGGTCCTCAGAAACAGTCTCTCGTCAGGGTCTTACCCTGATGGGGTAAGGCTGAGTATATCCTACCCCTCCCAGACCCCGCGCAAGCGGGAGCCCTTGAGACACTGGGACTATTGTTGTTGTTGTTGTTTGTTGTAATCCACTTATACAGAAAAAGTGCTAAAACGTTTTAATATGGATAAGGCACACCCTTTGAGTAACCCAATGGTTGTCCAATCCCTTGATGTAAATAAAGACCCTTTTCGACCCCAAGGACATAATGAAGAAATTCTTGGCCCTGAAGTGCCTTATTTAAGTGCAATAGGTGTACTAATGTATCTTGCTAACTACACGAGACCAGATATGGCCTTTTCGATTAATTTATTAGCAAGATATAGCTCAACTCCTATCCGAAGACATTAATTAAACATATATTTAGGTATTTTTGAGGTAAACCTGATATGGGATTATTCCATTTGAGACAATCCAATCCAAGATTGGTCGGATATGCAAATGGTGGATATTTGACTGATCCACATAAAGGTCGCTCACAAACATGATATTTATTTACTTATGGTGATATTGCCATATCTTGGTGACCCACAAAACAAACAACAACGGCAACTTCTTTAAATCATGTCGAGATACTTGCACTTCATGAAGCAAGTAGGGAATGTTTATGGTTGAGATCCCTTATTCAACGTGTTCATGAGGAATGTAGTCTTCTAACGATCAGGGGGAGTCCGACAATACTGTATGAAGATAATGCTGCATGTATTACTCAGATCAAAGGTGAATACATCAAAGGCGACAGAACTAAACATATCTCGCCAAAGTTCTTCCTTACACATGAGCTCCAGAAGACATGTGAAAATAGATGTTCATCGCTCAAGTGAGAACCTAGCAAATTTTTTCACGAAAGTATTGCCAACAACAACTTTTGAGAAACTAGTTCACAAGATTGGTATGCGTCGACTCAGGAACACCCCTTATAATATATTCAACGAGGGGGACTAAATATGCACTGTACTCTTTTTCCCTTTACTATGGTTTTTGTCCCACTGGGTTTTTCCAAGCAAGGTTTTTAACGAAACAGGCATATCTAACTCGGACGCTATATACTTTCAAAAGTGTTATGTCCCGTAATATTTTGAATAAAAATATCCAGGGGGGGTGTTGTAAATATTGGATATTTTTTGGGTGCAATTTTTATAGTCGAATTCGGATATTATTAAATATCCTAGAAAATTAAAAATTATGTAAAAGACCTTTATGTACATATATACATATACGTATCATATGTATATCCCCCACCTCACTTTTCCTTCTTGTGTAAGAAAACCCACCGCTGAATTTTGTATAAATTGAGGGGCTTAGCAGCAATAGAAACAGTCAGCCAGAGAAGAAAGAAAAGAAAATGAATGAGGGAGTTTGAGAGAATATTTTAGATAATAAAATATTGAGATAATTATTTAAATAAAAGAAAATTTTTTCTAGTTCTTCAGTTCTGATATAAAATACTTGCTATTTTTCTTCAAATATATTTGGGTTTATATTTTTATTCTCTTCCTTTTGAGTATAATACATCTATAGTTTTATAACAACTTTATAATTTTTAAATATTTAAAACTATTTTTAATAAAAATGATAGTTAAATTATTATTAATGTATTTTCTTTCTATTTTATGTGTCACTGGGTTTGTTGTTGTTGTTGTTTGTTGTTGTGTCACACCAGCATAATTCAATGAAATCTTAATGGAGTTATTGGAGAATACTTAAAAAAAAAAAAAGTTAGAAAGTGAGAATAACTCAAAAATATTTTAAAATTTTAGAACAGCTATAAAATATATAACCAAACGTCATGGTACCTAAACTATTTTTTTTTCTAGTTTTTTAAATAGTTTCAAATGTCTTTGACAAAATTTAGAGGCAAGGATCAAATTGATTTCATAAATAGTTTAAGAGGTGTCTTTGATATATATTAGAAGTTGAGGAGGTTAAATTGATCTTTACCAATAGTTTGAGGAGTATCTTTGATGAAATTAGAAGTTCAGGGGATCACATTAATTTTGACTAATAGTTTAGGAATTAGAAGTTCGAGGGATCATTTTGATTTTGACCAATAGTTCGAAGTTTCTTTATGAATATTTGCCATTATGAAATCAAAGATTAAAATCGTAATTATACAACAGTTTGTGTTGGATCTTCAGTCTATTGGATTAAAGCATTTCAAGTTTTGGACCAGCCAGAGTTAGGTTTATATATGGCTGGATCACTTTGTGTTAAAGTTATCTTGAGCTTTGGTCAACTCGGGCTGAGTTTTAGTTGGCTTGGATAATTTTGTGTTAAATTCATCTTGAATTTTGGGTTAATCGGGTTGGGTCATTTCAGGAATGCGGTTAGCACGGATTGAGTTTTAGTTGATTCAAGTCATTCCGAGCACAAACATCTTGATTTCGGGTTATTTAGGTCATATCATCTTAAATTTTGGTTTATCTCAGGTCCGGTCAAATTAAACTGAAAATGAGCTTGATCGAATCATTTAATGTTTGACCCATCTTAGGTTTCAAGTGAATGAAGTTCACTTCGAGTTTTGGGTCAACTTGATTGTATTACATTTGAGTTTTATATGTTTATTTATTTATTTATTTTATTCGAGTCATCTTTGGTTTGGGTGAGCCAGATTGGGTCAATTCAAATTTTAAGTTGGATCAGGTTGCGTTTAAGTTAGATCAGATCGTTTCAGGTAAAAGTCATTTGGTTGTATCACCCTAATAAGACACACCGGTCACCATGTTCCTACAACGAACATTGCCAATGAGACCTCTGATCAGTTTCTCTGCCTCATGTATCTCCATTGCAAATAGTGATGGCAATGGAGCGGGTAAAACCCATTACCCATGGGTACTCACCTTGTTTAGGGCGGGTATGGGTACAAGTGAGACGAGCAACAGATACAGGTCAGGTATAAATTACAATACTCGCCACATGTATGGAATGGATACGGCTATGATGTTGTACCTATCCAGCCCCAGCCCATTCAGCCATGCACACCATACCCATCCCACTATTCTATGTATTGAAAAATAAGAAAAATATATATTTGACTTAATGGCTCAATTTTGTGTCAAATATTAAAGTGAATTAAAATTAAATTCTATAATAAAATATTAAATAATTAATATGAGCAGATATGGATAGTCATTTGGTACCCATATTAGAGCGGGTACGGGGTGGGTATTGGACATCCATGGGTTACTTGCGGATAATGAGGTAAGTATGGGTACATGTTTGGGTTTGTACCGCTCCATTTTATACCCGTGGTGGCTAATAGGGTGGGTATAAATATGAATTCGAGTGGCGAGTATTGTATGAAAAAGGCACACTGTATCCGCCCCATAGCCATCCGTAGTTGCAAACCACCCTACGCCGTCAAACGCTAGAACCTCCAATGCTGCTCTCTCTCAAGTTGAATCAACAACGACTGCGCTCTGCAGACCTCAAGCATGACTCCTCCACCAACAGGGGAATGTCGTTGGCGTTGTCTTCCCTAGTTCGATTCTCTCCATCACCTCGAACCAATGGAGCACCACTGACCTTTTGTCGCAATTTGACATAGTTGTTCCCTTCTCGTCTTCTTCAGGCACCCGTTGGTGCAAGAGAACTTCCAAAAGTTCCTTTTCGATCAAAAACTTCTGGAAGTTGGAAGGGTAGTTAACTAGCTTTAAGGGCATAATTGTAAATACGGGTTGGGCATGGGGCAGAATTATAATTTGCAGCTACAGTTTGGAATGTGAAAATCAAAGCCTATAAAGTGTCGACTTTTTTTTTTTTTGCTAACTAGCACCTTTTTAAAAAATAATTAGAAATTTGGTCTAATTTTAAAAATATTTAGTGAATTGGCCCATTTTACTATAGCGAAGTAGGTGCACGACGTTCCGTACGTTGTGCAACCGAGCGACACTGTTGCACGCCGTTCCGTACGACGTGCAACAGTACCCCCTTTTTTTTTATATAGTTTTACCTCTTTAAAATATATTTTCAATATTCATATACATTAGCTTTTAAGTTACATGTATCTAATAAAATAGTTCAAATAATAATGTACAAATGCGTAAACTCGTAATTTTTTGTTGAAAACGTCAACATCTCTTCATTTAAATGTGTCCTTCATTTATATCCTCCTTATTAATAGTATTATAATACCATAGTTCCTGTATGAGATAGTTTAAATAATAATATACATATTACCATCTCCTCATTTAAATGTGTCCCTCATTTATATCTTCTTTATTAATAGTTCAAATAATAATATACATATACCTTTTAATTTAAAATGTATACGTATTTAGTAATTCAAATTATAAAATTAAAAATTAAAATAATTTAACAACAATAACAATAGTCCTAGTGCCAAAGGCTCCCGCGTAAGCAGGGTCTGGGGAGGGTGGATGTACACAGCCTTCCCCCTTTCGGGTGGAAGAGAGGCTGTTTCCGAGGACCCCCAACCTGAATATCGTGTCGTCATGGGAGCAGGCATCCTGAAAGAATAAGCAAAAGCACAAAGCATAAGCACGGGCACATCAAATAGTACAAGACACATAATAGGCAAATAGTACAAGATCAATATTATGTGATTGAACCTAAGCAAATAAACCAGTCGATAAGTGCGTCCCCTGATATATTTTTATTTTAAAAATTAAAATAATTTAAATTAAAAAGAAATTTTATTAATTTTAAAGAGGTAAAACTATAAAAAAAAAAAAAAAAAAAAAATTGGGCACTATTGCATGACGTTCCGTACGTCATGCACCCACTTTACTACAGTAAAATGGGTCAATTCACTAAATATTTTTAAAATTAGGCCAAATTTCTAAGTTTTTTTGAAAAGGTGCTAGTTAGAAAAAAAAAAAAAAAAAAAAAAAAGTCTAAATTGTCTAGAGGGAACAGTGTAAATCATCTTTGATTAATGAAATGCAAATATCTTCCTGAATTTCGATCCTCCACCACTCTCTCTCTCTCTCTCCACGTTGAGCAATTACCGAAGAAGGTTCTGTTGCAGCTTCTTCCACCCCTTTGGTAGGAACTAGGAAGTGACCCTAGATCTATACCAGTATCAATTGGTATCAGAGCATGATCCTGCAACTTTAAAATCAAGAAAGCTTGGAATCTCGGCAGAAATTGCGAAGCTTCCGCCCAGAATGTTTGTGGTAACCAAGCATGCAATCTCATACTTCTAGCTCGCTCATTTATTATCCTGTTCATGCATACAGCCACTCCGTTATGCTGTGAGGTCTTGGGAACAGTCTTCTCCATTCTGATTCCATGAACGGCACAATACTCCCTAAATCCTCCGTCAAAGTACTCACCACTATTATCAGATCTCAAACATTTCAGCTTCAAACTTGTCTTAGTTTCAACCATGGCTTTCCATTTTTTGAAAACATCAAATACGTCAGATTTATTTATCAGAAAATAAACCCATACCTTTCTGCTATGGTCATCAATGATTGAATGAAATGCAAGATTGTATGGTCACAATCCCAGATTCGCTAATGCCAATCTCAACCAAAAAAAATTAAGTTTAAACAAAGTTTGGAAGTACTACACATGAACCCAGAAGTTAAAGTTCAAAATTTTTTCCCCTGATAATTAGTGACAAAGTCACGATACAAAACAAACACCTTGTACAAACGAAACCGGAGTCAACCTGTGACAAAATGGGGATAAAAACAAAGACAAAAAAAAAAAAAAAAAAACCCCATACAACAAACTAGGAAAACATGATTACAGAACAAAATACAGGGGGGGAAAAAAAAAAAAACAACTACGGCTATATGACTACTACCATCACAGGATAGTATGGACCGGGAATAAGGTTTAAGTTCAAATGTCAAAAGGCAAAAATGAAGAAAGCCTCTTAATTCAAGAACCTCCATATGCAACAGTGCAAGTCACGCCCCAAATCAGTCAAGGCACTGAAGTTCATTCTATACTGCCAGATGATACCACAAATGGGCAAAGTCCACAAGTTGGTTTTACACGTGAAAGTAGCAGTAGCAACAGGATGAAAAATGTATCTTCTATGCACCCGCAACATAAGGACCATAAATCAAACATCCAACTATTTCCAACTACAGGCTCGTTCGGTATACTACGAATGTATAGGTTTCCGTTTTTTTTCTTTCTCTAAAGGAACATACCCAGTGCCCCAAAGGTTCCCGCAGGGTCTGGGGGGGGCGGATGTACGCAGCCTTTCCCTTTCAGGGTGTTAACCTGAAGAGAGGCTGTTTCCCAGTGCTCCTAACCTGAGGGTGAGGACTTCCCAGGAAGTCACCCATCCTGGTACTACTCTCGCCCAAGCACGTTTTTTTTCTTTCTCTAACAATATCAAAACAAAATATGTTCAGTACAACTGGTCTATGACTTACAAATTTTTCCTCAATTTGAGGCTCAAAACACAGAGAATAGAACAACAAAAAGGGGTTTAACAGAAAAGTTACATTAAATTGTCGGATTTGAGAGCTTTGTTTTGAGAGCTAAAAACTACATATAAACAATAATGCTTCATTTTTCATATTGCATTTACTACAAACCGAAAATGATACCACCGAAACAAACCTTAAGGCCTTAAGTTATTGAAGTGGTCAGTTGGGTTTTGGATGCAGATGTATGCTTACCAGTTTCTGGATTTGTCATAGCAGACCCGAATGCTCCCAAGGCATCAAGGAAGAACCTCTTATTAGGGATTATCCCATCTCGGTCCATATGTTTCAATAACTTCTGCAATAGTTCCTTCAAGTTCGCTTTCATATAAGCTTTATAAAGAAGTTTGTATGTTGAGGACTCTGAACGAACACCCAGATCCCGAGCACTTTCGAAAAGTGAGTTTGCTTCCATTGGCAAGTTATTCACGCAGTAAACATCT
Organism: Simmondsia chinensis; assembly: GCA_018398585.1. NCBI lineage: Eukaryota > Viridiplantae > Streptophyta > Magnoliopsida > Caryophyllales > Simmondsiaceae > Simmondsia > Simmondsia chinensis. Next base: position 31,694,389 of record JAGTTD010000002.1, on the reverse strand, counting down.
AACATGGCATTTAGAGTCGAAACTTTTATCTCCTTCTGAGACGTGATTAATCCATCAAACACTTCCCGTGCTCTTGAAACACAGTCACAGAGTCCATACATCATGATCACACTCTCATAAGTAATGTAGCTTGGGGTGTATCTCATATCGGTCATCTTCTGGAAGACTCCCTCAGCTTTCTCTCTAAGCCGTGCCCTCCCATAGTTTACAATCATTGAATTAAACGTGGGGAGTGTCGGTCTCTCCTTGGACTGCAACAAGCTCTTGAAAACCTGCTCCATCTTACCAAATTCTTGTCTCTTCCCATACGCATCAATCAGCAAATTAAAGGTAATTATGTCTGGCTTACATTGATGGGTTTTCATGCGAGATAGCACAGATTCCATTTCTCTGATCATCCCGTTTTTCCCGTAGGCATCCATTACACCGTTGAACGTGAAAATGTCAGAAGAAATGATGCTCCCTTCAAGATCCTTGAACAAAGAGTTCACTTGATCAACATTTCGTGCCTGAGCAAAAGCTCTTAAGAGAATGTTGTATGTCACGACATTCGGCTTGAATCGTTCGCTTGCTTTCATCTTATCGAAGTATCCAAGAGCTTTGGCCAATGCCTTGGATTTGTCTCGGGAATGGAGATGGGCAGTGATTAGCGCATTGTAGACAGAGGTATCAGGCCGACAGCCACTATTGCGCATCTCAGAGAACAGCCACATGACCATTCGTGTTTGACCTTTTCTCCCCATAACCGAGATCAACTTTGAATAAACACCATTATCTGCAATATACCAGCATTGTTTCTGCATCCATCTGAAGACCTGTATAAAAAATGCACACTCACATCAACAAATTATTCACTGCCGGACCATTGTCAAGGAGATACTCATCATTCTGAGGTCACACCCTTCATCTTCCAGTATAATTTGGTCACTAATTCTAGGCAATTTTCCTTCAACTTCTAAGTTTAGAAATCTTCCCAGGTACAAAAACCCGAAATGACAAACACAGCCAACACAACATAGGCTTACAGGCGCAATATGATCGAATGAAAGACCATTAGTTAATGGGAGAAAAGAAAACAATTGAGGTCCATAAGAACACAACAATTGTCTCCAAGGACCTTTAGATGATAAGAATACCAATTGATCATTGTGAATCTAATAAAATCAGATCCGCCAAACTATGATAGTTGTACTTAGGAAAGATAATAAAACCATGGTCCATCTATATATCTCACATATCAAAGCTATTGTCTCGATGATTCAGATAGGAATGGCAATGAGTAGTTGGACTTCGTTTGGATTTGCTGCTGTCCACATGGGACGCACTTAAAACCTGATCCAATCTAAAATTTGAAAAAAACACATGATTACTTCAAAGGAGAGCAACTTGTCTCTAGTTCAGATTGTACCCGGGTGGCGTCAATCCAAATCCATATGGCACAGCGTGATTCAAACCTAGATGCGAAACCCACTAAATCCTAAGGTAATGAGATACAATTACAGAGCAATGGTTCCAAAACAAGTGTTGTGGTACTATAGGAACAAGATTCGAAAGAATAGGCTAGAGAGAGAGAGAGAACCAAGGATTGGTACTGGCATGCTAGTAAAATTGAAGTCATGCTTGGATTTGAGTTTAAATTCGACCCAACTCATAGTCCAATTACAAACATTCAAATCCAAATTCATTTAAAAATCCAACGGTTAAAAGTCCACTGAATCAAATTGCACAATATCCACTAAATTGAGATCAAATTACCATCTCTAAATTCACATCCTTAGTTATCCTTCCTCAAGCAACAACAAAGCAAAAATTTCCCAAGAGGTATAAGAAAAGAAAATGATACAAACCAAATCAATCAACCAACGAAATCAATCAATTAATCCATGAATTAAAAGTAGTATAAAGTTCGATTAAAAGACCTCTCACTTAACTACTATATTTTAAATTGTATCAAAAAAACAAGAAAGGGCGCGCAGAAAAGCTGACCTCAAGGCATTGAAGCCACTTATCACTCTTCCCGAGCTCTTCAAACAAAAGAAAACAGTGTTCCACCCTCACAACCCTAACATACTTATCCAATGTCGAGACCAATGGCTTCTTACCATTGAAATTCCTCAGAATCAATCCCACCAATTCTTTTGCCTCTGATTTATCACTGTTTGACCCTGATTTCTTCTTGGGTTTCACTGCAATGCAATTAATTCTGGGTATCTTTCTGTCCTGAATTTGTGGGTTTAAAGGGGAAGGAACAAATGTGAATTTGGCACAAAAATTAGGGTTTGCACAGTGGTGAAGAATCATATTAGTGTAATTCTTGTCCTCCTTTGAGCATTACTCACAATTAGGGCATAGAAATTTGGGGATTAGGGTTTGCAATTTGGGTCGAAATTGAAAAGGTACGATTTTCACTTCATAGTTTTATCTTAAGAAATCAAACTTGGACACCTCACAGCATCTGCTGATTAACCTAGGCACAGTTCAATTTACAAAAAACACATCACTCGGAGATTGCTAGCCATTTCTTGCGAAATGAGGATATGAGAAAGCAGGGAGAAAATAGCGAGTCATGGCCTGTTTAGGATGGTTGTAAAAAAAAATTATTTTTTTTTTAAAAATATTTGTGTAAAAGTACTTTTGTAAATATTACTATTTTAAATAAATAGTTTATATTTGGCCAATCAGTAAAGAAGTGTTTAAAATATTATTGTGAGTATGTTGTAAAAAAAATAGTTTTTTTATAAAATTATCAGATCAGATACTAACATAAGTCTTTTATAGTTGAACAAATATCCATAACTGTTCTAAATATTTAATATACTTTTTAAATATTTAAAATATTTTTTTATTATTTAAAATATTTTTTAAATATATAAATATTTCATAAATATTTAAAATATTTTTAATATTTATAAAATATTTTCTCAATGTTTTAATATATCTAATTTTTTAAGAAAATTAAAATATTTTCAAATATTAAAATATTTTTTCTAATATTTAAAATATTTTCTAAATATCATACATATATTATTAATTGTTAACATATTTTTTCATATTTAATATATTTTTAAAATATATAAACTATTTGTGAAATATATAAATTAATTTTTAAATATATTAATAATTTTTAGGGTATCTAAAATAAATTTTTCTCAATTATTTAATTTTTATTTCTACTTCTGCTTAAAAAAATAAGCACCAAATTTTTTGCTTCTACTTATAAGTAGAAAAATAACTTTTACTTTTAATAAAAACCATTTTTTTTCAATTGCCAAATACTCTCAAATCTCAGAAAAGTGCTTTTTCAGGAAAAAAAAGTATTTTTTTAAGAAATAAGAAATCCCAAACCGGCCTTTAAAACAAGGGGTTACTAGTTTATATATGTATATATATATAGGAAGCGGGTAGAATAAGAATGAAAGTTTATGAGAATATAAAAAAATTAAATCTAAATCGTTAGATCTTAAATAAGATTTTTCAACGGTCCTAATTAAACATTTATTTCTTTTCTCTCTCCTCCCTTTAAATTCCAATTTTTTTAACATTTTCTCTCTCCTCTCCTCTCTTTTTTAACATTTTACCAATTTTTTTACTTTATCTTTTTTTGCCTTTTCAAATTTTTACTATTTTTTTTTCTCTATCTCCCCCCCTTTTTTACTTGTCTCAAATTATTTTTACTCTCTCATTCTTTTTAAAATCTTTTACCAATTTTTTCTTTTTCCTCCCTGTACTAAGTTTATATTTCAATTTTTTTTTCTCTCTTTCTAAACTTTTCACAAATTTTTTTCTCTCGCCTTCCTTTTCTATATTTACATCCAAATTTCTTTTACTCTCTTTCCTCCTTTATATTTTAATTTTTTAACTATATTTCTCTTTTTCTTTTTAACTTTTCATTAATTTTTTTACTCTATCTTTTTTAGCCTTTTATCAATTTTTTCTATCTCCTCCCTTTCCCAAATTTTTTTTTCTCCTCTTATTTTTAACTTTTTACCAATTTTTTCTCTTTTTTAATCTATTACCAATTTTTTTCTTTCACTGCTTCCCACCCCAATTTTTTTCTCTCTCTTCTTAGTTTTATCTTTCACCAATTTTTTTTACTCTTTCTTTTTTTAGCCTTTTATTAATTTTTTTCTCTTTCCTCCTTTATTTATGTTTATACCCCAATTTTTTTTATCTCTCTCCTCATATTTTTAACCTTGGACCAATTTTTTTCTCTATCTTTCCCTTTCTACGTTTATACCTCAATTTTTTTATATCTTCTCTCATTTTTACATTTACAACCTAATTTTTTATATTTACACTACAATTTTATTCTCTCTATCTTTCTTTTTATGGCTATCATTTCAATTATAGGGACAACTAAAATTTGGTTTTTTTTATACTTAAAAGATTGTAAACAAGAGTAATTTACTCTTTTTTATTATACACTTAGAAGATTGTGAACAATTATAATTAACAATTTCTAATAATAAGTCTATGCAACTAGTGTTACTAATCGTTTCTATATGACATTGTTGCTAATGGCCGAAAGATGCAAGTAAAGGATAAGTTATAATTTAAAATATAATATATAACATTTGTAAAGCTTAGAATTTTTATAAATAATAGAAAGACTAATGTAACAAAAGTCTTACAACCTAACAAAAGACTAAAATAATATACGGTTCTAGAGAACAAAATTTGGTGTAGTAAATTCATGTCTTTATAAGACTCGTATTTGTATTCTAGCTTTTTCTTCTTTAGTAGTAACAAATTTCTTCCTCTTCCTCCTCAGCAACAAAACATTTGCGCGTCATCAACAATAGAGACTGCAACAAAAGTACATAAAAAAAAACAAAATAATTACAAAAATTCATAAATTCTTATCATTAAGCAAATATAGAAAAGAATGAACAAAAATAGCATAATATATTCACCTAAACCTGTGAAAAGAAGTATAGACTTTTAAGGCTATAACTAGAAGCAGCAAATATTAAAATTCAGAATTACTAAAATAAGTAATCTATACGTATAGTTCGGTATAAGGACTCTCAACAGTGGTAGATCTAGGACTCCAACGATGCGAGGTCCATATTTATATTATAAATAATAATAATAATAATAATAATAATAATAATAATAACAACAACAACAACAACAACAGCAACAACAATAAAAAGTAATATATTTCTATTATCTGTGTGTATTTATATATTACAAAAATTAGAACAATGAATATACATACATATCAATATAATAAAATTAAACAATTGAGAGAAAAAAAAATCGACTAGTTATACTATATGTGTGATACGAAATGATTATGCGTGCAAGAGAAAGAAAGAGATAAGAAAAGAGAAAATAATTATACTTTAAAAAAAAGGTTATTTATATTTTAGTATTCTAACCTTTTTGATAATAATAAAAAGGACCCTGACGTTTTGGAATTAATTAAAAGGACCCTGTGGTTTTACCGAAATAATAAAAAAGACCCTCTCCGGCAGGATGGCTTCCCGGAAAGTGAAAAAGACGAAAATGCCCATACTCAGAACGACGTCGTTTTGGATTTGTTTCAAGATCTTTATCAAAACGACGTCGTTCTGAGTTAAAAAAAATTATTTTTTTAATGGGTTATTTGAATTACATTAAAAAAAACCTTAAACGACGTCGTTTTTGAACTTAAAATTTTTAAATAATATATTTAATTTAATTATTTGAATTAAATAAAAGAAAAAGGGTGAACTTCTTCCTCGCCTCTTCGTCTTCCTCCCATGCTCTGCTTCCCGGGTGCTCTGCTTTGCCCCTCCTGTCCCTTCGTCGTATGTCCCCACCTCTTCTGCTTCATCGGTTCGTCTGTCTGTCCCCGCCTCTGCTTCTGCTTCCAGCCTTTTCTGCTTGAAGGTGATTTTCATTTTCGATGCTCTCTCTCTCTCTCTGTGCATGCATATGTCATTTAGGTTTGATGTTACACTTATTAGGTTAGTTTAACCCCAACAATATGGGATTTCAAAGATATGGTCGAAAATGGGTTTGTTGATTAACTGTTTAGGGTTTTATATATGTATGTCTATCTCTATTTCATTTTTTTTTTTAGTTTTTTTTTGTTCCTTTTATCGAAATAAATAGGTTTAATTCGGTTGTATGTCTGTATTTTGTAATTAATTTAGGGTAATGATGACCCAAATGTCTTATTTATATCTAATTTCTATGATCCCTGTTTTTTGGGGGGTTTTGTTAGGGTTAAACATCCAAATGCAAATCTGATTTTATGGGTTTAAGTTTGTTGGATTTCGATTAGGGTTAAATAAATAATCAATGTTGATTTTAATCTTTGATAATGCACATTAAGTATTTATTTAAAGACTAAAAATGATTGCTATATTTGTAGATTTTGTTGAAGTTAAACGATGTAATTGATCTCTATTATTGTGGATTTTGTTGTAGATGGATAATATGCAAGAGATAGTGTTTCATTTCAAAGGGCAGCAAATAAACATAGAAATTGGCATTGATAGTGATATGCTTCAGATGCTTGAGTTAGATATGATGGCTAGGAGCATACTTCGTGACCGGGGAATAGAGGTTACAAATCCCCACTTTGACTATCGCCCACCAAACAGACCTCGTCAAAAAAGGTCTGTGAATAATGACCAAGAATTGCTCGAAATGTTGGAGACTTGTAGAAACGAGAAGGAATTGCACTTCTATGTGTATGATAGTTTTTAGCCCTCTATTATTAACATATGTTCAGATCGGTTGCAAAAAGATGCAAAGGGAAAAGCAGTTGAAGAGCATGTTGATCACATGGATGTCCATTGTGACAGTGATGAGCTAGAGATTATCAATGAAAGCTGTAGTCAAGCGGTCATTGATTATGTTGTTATGAACTTTGATGATCTGCTTGTAAGTAGCATCCCACCAAACCCTACGCCACCAACATGTAGTGAATCTCAAATACCTCATGCCACGTCTTTCGAATTGGTGCAATATGCTCCACCACCTTATTCTCCTGCACATCATTTTGATTATGTGGACATTGACAGTGACAATATGGGTGATGGTGATGAGGAGGATGAAGACAGTGATATTGACAGCACAGTTGATGGTGATGATGAGGATGAAGACGGTGATATTGACCGCACAGTTGATGGTGATGATGAGGATGATGACTTGAATGAAAAAAATATATCTTGGTAAGTTGTGGGAGGAAGAACCTGATGGGACCATTAGGTTGAACACGTTTGACATGTTCACGGCTAAGGGACAGTTGAAGGATGTCCTAAGAGATTACTATGTACAGGAGGGGTTCACCCTGCAAAAAATAAAGAATGAGGGCAAGAGGTATACAGCCTGATGAGCGGTGCACTTGGAGGCTCCATGCATCTGTCGTACCAGATGGACGTACATGGGCATTGAAGACTATCAAGGGTGAGCATCATTGTGAAAGGCTATAGGTAAACCTAATGGCTGCAGCATACTGGATTTCTAAGAAGTTGGTCACTGATGTTAGGGCCAATAGTCAAATTTCAGTTGTGGCAATGCAAGAGTTGTTAATGCAGAGCTATGGACTGGTAGTCAAAGACTACACGGTTAGGAGGGCCAAGAGTATTATATTGAATGTCGTTGAGGGGAGGCATGACCTATCATTCCAGTTAGTGGGTAAATACACAGAGATGGTGAAGCGCACAAATCCAGGAAGTGTTTGCATTATTCCATGGACAGTCCGGGTGGGAGACAAGGCCACCTTCTAGAAAGTGTTCATTTGCTTTGCAGTGATGAAGGATGGGTTCTTACGTGGATGTCGGCCACTCATTGGTGTGGATGGTTGCCATTTAAAGGGGCCATATAAAGGTGTTTTACTGACTGTAATGGGCTTGGATGCCAATAATAGGGCTTTCCCATTAGCATGTGCTATTGTTCCTTGTGAAAATAAGGTGAACTGGGTGTTTTTTTTAATTCTTTGCGGCAGTATTGGGAGGCGATGACCACTCCAAATTCAACATTATTGCTGACAGGCACAAGGTAAAATTTTGGTTTATTATGTTTGTACCGATCTCTATGATTTGGAATGCTTACATTTAATTATAGAGCATGTTAATGTAATTGTTCATTTCTTATTATTGCAGGGTGTCATTAAGGCAATGGAAGAAGCTATTCCAACCGCAAAGAGGAGGATTTGTGTGATACATTTTGAAAGGCATTTCAAGCGAAAGTACCCGGGAGCTCTACTGAAAGCGTTGTTGTATCAAGCAGTCAATGCCCATGCGGAATGGGTGTTTAAGAAAACAATGGAGAGAATCGAGAAGGAAAATAAAGGAGCACACGATTGGTTGATGAGTGAGCCCTTGGAGCATTGGGCTAGACACAAATTTGACCCGGGGTGTAAATGTCAAGACAATACTACAAATTTTGTTGAGAGTTCCAATAAGAAAATCAATGCATTTCAGGATAAAACCAATTCAGGTATAAATATACCCTCTATCACTTTCCATCCATTTCATACGACCTTTGTTTTTTCTCACACTTTTGAAATCCAACTGCAAGTGTTATTGGACGAACTTCAGAGGTTGATGTCGAAGAAGGTATATCATAGGATGGCGAAGGCCCTATCGTGGCAGGATCGATTTGTGCCAAGGGTGAAAGATAAGCTCCAAATTGTAGACAGAGATTCAAGATTATGTCACTTAAGTCCTGCAGGGAATGGAGAGTTTGACATTGTCGATGGTTTCACTACATTCACAGTGAACTTGAGCACTGGGCATTGTGACTGTAATGTTTGGCTGTTGACAGGAATACCATGTAAGCATGCTGCCCGATGCATTTTGTGGTCCAAGCGATGTATGGAGGAGTTTGTGGATGAATAATACATTGTTGAGCGATACAAGCTCACTTATAGTGGTATAATACCTCCAATCAATGATACTTGCTTGTGGCCATCCATGGATCACATTCCACTGCTTGATCCTCCACCACTACAGAGAATAGCTGGTAGACCGCGGAAGGAGAGATGGAGGGCGGTCGTTGAGCCGAGAAAGAAGGGTTCGAGGTCAAAGACGGTGAGATGCAGCACGTGCGGTGGCCTTCATCACAACAAGAAAGGCTGTCAAGGACAAGGCAATGCTCAAACAACGAAGAAGACATATGAAAGAAAACAAAAGGAGGGTCCAAGGAGGCCTAGAGGCCGCCCACGGATGATGTCTAGATTCAATGAAGATGATGCTTCAAGCCGCACATGAGCTTTCAACTCATGTTTTATTTTGGTTTTGGTTAGGTTGATGTATATAGATTTTACCTGGTGATATGTAGAAGTTTATGTACTTCATAATGATATGTTCCGACGTTTGATTTTGTGGTGTATGTAACATGTCATATTGATGTAATTAAGGTTGGCATTTTTTGGGATTCATGTTGAAGTTGGGTCCGACTTTTGATTTTGTGGTGTATGTAACATATCATATTGGTGTAATTAATATGTCATATTGAATTTCGGCAGGAATTGTTATACACTTGTGTTTATATTGATGTTGATGTGTTGTGTTTATGTCACTGATTTAGTGTCATCAGGTTGATTGACTATTTTCAAGTTGATTTAGTGTCATCAGGTTGATTGACTATTTGCAAGAAATGGACATATGGATCAAGGAGTTTTTGCAAATTGTATCCAAAAGATCACTTTTTCTTTTTTGTTTTTCATTTAAGTAACATGATTACAATCATACATATAGTAAACATTACTACCTGTGCTACAAATATTAATTTCATGATCTCTACATGACTTGATTCAATTAATTTCAGCGTCATTTTCATCTCCTTCATGTCTTTTGTCATTTTTTAAATTAATGTCATCAATTCATTGTCTTTGCCTCCTCTTCCTTCTTCCACTTGAATTGAGCCTTTTTCATAATTTGAGCCACTTGAGTTGTTATCATCCCACTTGGCAAATTGTAGGCAGCTTAAGCACTTGTAGTAAGGTCGTCTTAGGTTATTTTGTGATCTTGACACTTTTAGCTGCATAATTGTTTGACTCTTGCATCTGTAACAATACATTTGTTCATTTCCCGAATGTATTTTAGCACTCCTTGAGCTAGATGACCCTTCCATAGTTGCTTAATATTTATTTGCTACAACCAGTAGTAAATAAAAAAAACGTAAATAAAAAATTAGATATAATACTCAAAAATTAATAAAAAAAGTTAAATAAAAAATTATAATACTCAAACAACTTAGATGATCAAGAAAAAAAAAATTTTAAATTTAAAAAAAAATGGCAATGGCCGGGAGGGGGGGGGGGGGGGGGAGGGGGCGCGCTTACCGGTGGGGATGGGGTGGGTAGGAGAAGAACAAACTTAATTTTAAATTTAAAACAAAATTGGCAGGGGGCGGGGGAGGGGGGTGCTTACTGGTGGGGATGGGGAAAGAAGAACAAAATTAATTTTAAATTTAAAAAAAAAAATTTGGCAGGGGCGGGGGGAGCTTACCGGTGGGGATGGGATGATTGGGGGGGTGATTTATTTATTTTTTATGTTAGGGGTAAAATATTCTATTTACTGTTGCAGGAGTTAAATTTGGCCTGTCACGTCAGCACCGTTACCAGAAAATGACGCCATCCTGCCGGAGAGGGTCCTTTTTATTATTTCGGTAAAACCACAGGGTCCTTTTAATTAATTCCAAAACGTCAGGGTCCTTTTTATAATTACCAAAAAGGTCAGGGTATTAAAATGTAAATAACCCTTTAATAAACTAGGATTTAATTTTTATGGTGTTCAGATAAAAAAAATTTCATGATACAAGTTATTAAGGAAGTAAAAAAAAGGGGGGGAGGGTAAAGGTGATAAATACACAATACTCAAAATTGAACCCACGACTTACAAAAATTTGATAACACGTTCTACTAATAGGCTAAAGGTGACTTTTTGATGTTGGTTCATAACTTGATTTTTTATACTGTTTATAATTTTGGTACTAGCACTTATAACTTTTAAAGATTAGGTGATAAAGCTATAGTGTCTATGCCCTCGCTTCTTTCAACATCTCTTTTTTTTTAACTGATTCTCATCCCATAATTTATACTTTTGCTTTGTTCAAGCTTTCAATTAAATATTAATGTATTAAATCATTTCCTCCTATTAACTATAATATTCACAAATCTTTTTACTCTCCTATTAAATTAACGAATAGTTGTAAAATATGAATTTGTATGTTTGCATATTAGGTTTCAATTCATAGTATTCAATTTTTCTTATCTTTTATTACAAAATTTACCGAATATTGTAAAAAAAAATTATAATCAAATTTTAATAAATAAAGAAGAAAGAGGAGAGAATGAATTACATTTATAGCAAAATCAAGAGTAAACTAGAAAGGGGAGTAAAAAAATTGGGATATAAGAAGAGGAGAGAGAAAAAAATTGGGTATAAACATAGAAAAGAGAGGAGAGAGAGCGGGGAGTAATAAAAAATTAGGGTGTAAAATAGAAAGGGGAACGGATAAGAAGAGTAAATAAAATTGAGATTTAAACTTAGTACGAGAGAAGACAGAAAAAAATTAGCGAAAGATTAAAAAAAAGATGAGAATAGAGTATAAAAAAATTGATAAAAAATTAAAAAAGGAGGAGAGAGAAAAAAAAAAGAAATTGGTGAAACCTTAAAAAAATTAAAAAAAGAAATTGGTGAGAGTTTAAAAGGGTAGAAGAGAGAGAAAAAAATGGTGAAATTTTAAAAAGGTAAAAAAAAAAAGATGAGAGAGGAGGTAGAGAAAAATAAATTGGTAAAAATTTAAAAAGATAAAAAAAATAGAGTAAAAAAATTGGTGAAATGTTAAAAAGAAGGGGAGAGGAGAGAGGAAAAGTTAAAAAATGGGACTTAAAGGAAGGAGAGAGAAAAGAAATAAGAGTTTAATTAGGACCGTTGATCAATCTTATTTAAGATCTAACGGTTGAGATTTAATTTTCTCATATTCTTACGAAACCCCCATTCTCATTCCAACCGCTCCCTATATACATATGGTGGCGTTCTTATGAGAGAGTGTGAATGTAAGAGAGGCGAATCTTGGCCCTCTGTTGTAATAGACGACCAAGATTTATTAGATATTAAAAAAAATAATTTACGGCCAAAATTTGTTGAGTATCGAAAAAAATAATTTTCCTTCCTTATCCCATCTTTCTTTCTGTCCCATGAAGGGATATGAGCCGCAAATTGTTATTTTTCTTCTAATGTTCAATAAATCTTGGCCATCTATTACAATGGAAGGCCAGGATTCTCCCGTCTCCCATTCTCACTCTCTTAAGAACGCCACTATATATATATGGTACAATTCTTACGAGAGGGTGGGAGTGTGAGAGAAACCAATCTTGACCGTCCATCATAATGGACAACTAGAATTAAAAGATGTGAAGGGGGTCACGTGACCCTCCTTAAAACAAGAAAAATTGGACCCAAAAAAAAGACCCCTCTCATCCCCCAAATAACCCTTCTTAATACCTTGTTCCCTTCTCTCTCTCTCTCTCCTCCTTTCCTTTCTAAACCCTTCCCACCCTCCTCCTCTCTCCTCCTCCCCGCCGGCCACCCTTACCGCTAGCCATCGACCGCCGGCCACCCCTGCTTCCGGAATCTGCAGGTCACCCCTCCTCCAGCCGTCCAGCCCCCTTTTCTCTCTCTCTCTCCCAGTACTATTTTCTCTCTCCCGCAAATTTCTATTCATTCCCTGTCTTCCGCCATCATCTTATTTCCATGCCGCTGCCAACCATCGCACCCACCACCAAACCCTCTCTCTCTGTCACCCAATACACTTTATTCTCTCTCTTCCATACTCCCTTCTCTCTCTCTTTCTCTCCCACACCGCCCCTTCCTCCACCAAAATTTCTACCCCGCCGTGCCCTCGACCGCCATCGTGCATGGCGTAAAAAACTTTTTAATACAAAAAATCCACCCCCTCTATCTCTCTCCCTCCCATGCCCCCTTCCTCCAAGTCACCGGCAACCCATAGTGGTTAGAATCAGTATTGTACTTAAGATTGTTATAGACTTACATAATAGGAATCATAAGATCGGATTAAAACTTAATCAAGCGTAATTGAAGTTTCATCCAAGTTTATAAAAACTTAATTTTAATTTCTTTTAGTTCAGATTAAGAAAGTAAGTTTTTTTTTTTTTTGTTTTTTAATAAAAATGCTTCAATGTTATACTTTTTTAACATTTTATCTATGAGTCGATAAGATTGAAGTATAACCAAAAGAATCATAAAATAATATTATGATCATATCTGTTAATTTCATCTAATATGAGTAGATCTTAATATTCTGCATAAATTAACTTTCTTTTTAGGATCTGGATGATTGAATACTATGGAATCGTAGAATTGTAAAATAATACGATAGATCGGGAGCTTAATAACCATGTGACAACCCCTATAATACTTGAAAAGAAGTCACTAAAATATTAATATAAAATAACTTTTCAGCTAATAGTCATAAAATTCTACTTTATTTATAGCCCATTAGCTCAATTTGTTAAAGCATTATACAACTGTATAAAAGATACATGTTCGAATCCTACATGGACTAATAAATATGTAACTTACGTGTGTTACAAGATTTGTTTTGACAAGAAATACAATAATTTAAAAATACATAAAATTAATTTCCCAAAATTTACAAAGTATTGTGGAAAGTAACGGGTCATGTAGGATTTTATAAGAAACCTTTCCAAGAGTGTTTCTTTAAATATGTCTGTGGACGCACACCTCACATGTGCTGATACACAACACATTCAAGCCATAATTCATCAAATTCATATCCCAAATACTTTATTTTAAAATTGCATCAACATATTATCTCAAACATAATTTTCATTAAATTACCACATCATAAATATAACTTTTTGCATACAAACTGACCATAATACGCCATAAGTGTAAGATTTGAGTCAAATAAATTCAATTCGTCAAAAATCACCTCTATATATTGACAATTATAATTGAACCATAAGAATTAACAAAATAATATTGAAATCAAAGTTTGGAATGAGGGGACTATTTAATTACACTTCTTGAAAATAGTCAAAACATATAGCCTTCATCACTCTAGTTAGTATCTTTTTGCATTTGTGCCATTGTTTAAAAGAAGCTTGTTCACAACCAAAAGAGCCAATGAGTAAAATATTCAACTATATCATATGAACAAAAAGACATTCAACTATCATATGAGCAAAAAGACAAAGTGATGGAAACAATTCATTATATATTGGATACTTACAAAGCTTAATTAGATTCCTTCATAGAACAATTACAACTATCGTGGTGAAACATTTTCCTGCACGACTTACATAGTCTAGGCCTTTTCTCCTGTTGCTCCACTACCTTCTCTTTCCCTCCTTTCAGACGTTTTCTACTTCCTTTTGTGTTTGAAGGATTGGGAGGATCAATTCCAATCTTTTCAGGAATGCTTGTGCTAAAAAAAGCTTCCAACTCTTTTTCTTTAATATGTTCAGCACTTTCTTCTTTCATGTCGACCAGTTGTTTTGCAATATTAAGACCACCTTTTATCAAAATTTCAAGTTTATCCTTATTTCTTCTAGCCAAATCCATACATCTAAATAGTTGTGACCATGCATCAAAAACTAACTTGGTTCGAGAAGCTTCATTACAAGGTCCTTCAACACATTTCCATGATTATCAAACAAAAGTTTAGTCTTTGCCATTTTAGTCCGCCCATTAATAATGTACGAAATTGGTATTTTTTTGAAGGCCCTTTCCTTTCAAATTAAAAAGTATATGCCTACATGGAATCCCTTGAGACTCAAACAATTTGCATGAGTAAGATCCTACATAATTGTCGTCACTATAAACTACTTTTCTTAGTCTATCATTCTTACGAGTGTTATCCAATATAATAACTTCTATTCCTTCTTCTGTTTCCTTTTTATCCTCAAATCCACAGTCTATGCAAGCATTCCATAGCTCATTTTGGAACATATAAAAAATTGTGTGAGTATATATCTCCCTTGCATGTCTATCCAAACTAAGATGTGTCGTGATCTGCTTTCAACTCCTTATGCCCCTGCATTTCCATTCTGCTATTAAAGCGCATCAAAAATTCAATCAAGTTGAGATTTTTATTTGTAAAATTGCTGAAAAAGGAATTCTCACTCTCAGATCTTGACGTTGTCCTGAACATTCTTCACAAAAACAAGTCCTTAAAATAAGTCGGTATCCACATATCAGCAATATTAAATATACGAGTAATCATTGTTTTCCAAACCAAACTCATTAATCATACTAGTCCAAGAGGATACAAATTCTTCAGATGTTTCAGATTGCCACACACATGAATTTAGTCTAATATGAAAATTAGTATTGTTATTTACAGAACCACCAACCTTCTCTAACACCTTTTTCAAGATATGCCACATACAATACTGATGAGTAGAAGTATCAAAAATTGATTTTATTGCAACCTTCATGGCTGGATCTTGATCTGTGGTGATACAATTTAGCTTATATCCACCCATCGCTTCCTAAAATCTCTCAAATAAAAGCATGAACGATGAAATTTTTTCATTTGCCAAAAATACTACATCAAAGACATTGAATTCATATGATGATTTATTTTGGTGAATAATGCAAAAATCAAAGAATATTTCTTAGTACCATAAGTAGTGTCAAATGATACTATATTCCCAAATAGTGCATAGTTTTTTCTAGGAATTCTATCTGTCAAGAATACGTGTTTCAATCGATCTTCATCATCTAATTCATATGCAAAATAAAAAGAAGGGTTCATTTCCTTCTTTTTTCTAAAATTGTCAATAAACATGTGTGCATCGAAATCTCTAATCAATGCCTTTGAATCTCTATGAAAATTCAACAGATCTTGCTGTGTACATCCCACATTTTCATATCCCCAAATTTTTCTTTCATCATATGATAGACTTTTGATGGCCCCACATTAGCTCGACAATGAGCGAAATAATAGCTTTTGTGCTCCGATTGCACATTTCTTGCCAATCCCATAAATTGTGACTTGCTAGAAGTAGCAAGCATATGTGTATGGCTTTCATAAAACCTAGTTACCTCATATTTCCCGTATGTTGTCCTCTTGAAGACAATATTAGCTTTGCACCCTACCCTAGTGTCTTTGCTCTTCTGAACTTTAGAATTTGTGGTGTAAGATTTTTTGAAACCTTCTCTAGAACACACAAAAGATTTCCAAATTTTATTCCTATTTGCATCTTTTATTTTAGAAGAGTTATGAATACTAAAACCAGCAGTATGGGCATAATTCTTATAAAATTCCTTCCATTTATCTAAGTCATCGAATCTTATACTGACATTGGCCTTCAATCCTTCATCACAATTAGGCACTCGTTCCTTGATAGGTTTTTGTGGTGTTAGACTCGTTCCTTGATAGGTTTTTGTGGTGTTAGACTCGTTCCTTGATAGGTTTTTGTGGTGTTAGACAGTTGTCAGATTGCATCTCCATGACCTTCAATATTACACAACAATGCCACATATTATATTAGACAATAAGATAATCAATTGACATTATTTAATATAATACAATAATTAATGATATGGATGGATTCATGGTTATTAAAATTATGATTCAAATCTTAAAATCTTATGATTCCACAATTTCACAATTGCCGACCAATTTGAATTTTAAGTAGAATCTTAATTTTGTAAAATCTTACAATCCATTGATATTACATGAAACTAATAAATAGAATAGTAATACAATTTTATGATTCTACCAATCTAATCTCGATTCTATCAACGCATATGAATAAAAAGTTAAAATTATAAAAAATAAGCATATATTATAAACGAACTTATTTTATTAGTTTGAAGTAAAGAAAGTTAATTGAGCATTATATATTTTCAAGAAACTCAAATTAAGTTTAGTTTTGTGTTTTAACCTTAATATAAAGTTCGATAAGCATCATCTATCTTAAAAGATCTTTTGATTATTATAACATAAAATGACACATATATGTTACATGAGAATATTTTTATCATATTCAATTATATTTCTTATATATACTAATTAATTAAAGATCTTAATAATAATTTCTTAAATTATATAACTGATATTAATACAAAAACTAATTATAATATTTATTTAGTATAATCTTACGATTTCGATTCTAAAAGCACCTCCAGATTCTAAATAGAATCCCCATTTTAACAATCTAGGGTATTATAACATTGATCCTTTGACTCTTATTTTACATTAAAAATTCTCCAAATTTTGGTTAAAAATAATGTAATTTAAGTGGAGGTTATTTGAATAATAACACGTGTAAACCTTAAGATACATTACTTTATATATTGAGATATTAGAATTAAAAACAAAAGGTACCTTGGTAGACATTAGCTAAAGAATTGATAACTCGATTTTATGTCAATTCAAAAACGGGTGAAAAATAATAAAAGGAATTACAATATTGTTAGAGTTAGGTTTCATGGATTAATACTTGAGGAGATGTAAAATTGTCGTGAAAGAGTAAAAATCAGCTAGCGACAGGGTGACCGGCGGATTTCGGCAACGGGGATGGCCGGTGGCCGGCCAAGGGAGGAGGAGGATTGAGGAGGAAGGGAGAGGAGGAAGGTGGGAGGTGTTTAGAAATGAAAAGAGGAGAGAGGAGAGAGGAGAGAGAAGAGAGAGAGAGAAGGGAAGGGAGGATTAAGAAGGGTTATTTGGGGGAGGAGGGGGATCCTTTTTTTGGTCCGATTTTTTTTATGACCCCCTTTCACCTCTTTTAATCTTGACCGTCCATTATGATGAACGGCTAAGATTGGTTCCTCTCATTCTCTCACCTTCTCGTAAGAATTGCGCCATATATATATATATATAACGAAATGTCACGTTCCTAAGATTCGTGACTTGATCATCGGTTAGGGTTTGATAAAAGAATTTGAGAGTTAGGTGAGAAAGAAGGGAAATTAGAGATAGAGTTTAGATGAGTAGTAGAATTGGGGTTTTGAGATGAGAAGAGAAAGAGAAAGAACACTTGAGGTGAGAAGAATAATTCATAACTTGAATTCATTCATTTCATTTAGTTGTATTGATACATGATTATTACAATAGCTAATGCCTTCTATTTATAGAAGAAGTTAAGGAACTATTCTAGAATATTCTAAACAATCATTTAGGTAGGAAATAACTACCTATTCAAATATTAGCGAGAAAAAGGAATTATTCAAATATAGGCAGGAAATAACTAACTAAGTAAAAGGCAGGAAAGTGGTTTGAATTCAAAGAACAAGCGGGAAAAATGGTTGTAGAAGCTTCTAGAGTTCCAAGGCAAGCTGGCGCGCTCTTGGGTAGCTACCGAGTACCGGGAGTACTGGCTGACAGGTGCGGCGCTGCTTGAGCTTGACACGGCTCATGGGTGGAGTCTTGACAAGGCCCTGTTGCGAATTGGACAAGGTCCTGGCTGTGAACCTCTGCGGTCTTGACACTCAATCGTACCCATGACGCTGCGAACCCTAGCACAGACCCTGACTATGACCCTAGACATCGTTTTGGCTGGGATATGCTATCTTGGCTAGTGCGCTAGGTTATGTCACAACTAGGTTCGTGACATTCCCTTCCCCTTCAATTTGTCCTTGTCCTCAAGGACGTTATTAGCTTCTAACTATTACACGTATACTTTCCTAGTACATATTCTACTTGTATCATAACTAAGTACTTAGATCCATTACATTATTTCTACTACTAAGTAGTTCTATATTATTCATTCCCTACCCGATCCCTTCCCTTACAATCAAGTGCAAGCTAGGTAGGTTCATACAAGTGGCACATCTTGTGCCAAACCAGGTCCAAGCGAAGTGCTCCCTTGCTTGTGTCTTCTTCTTGAGTGCGCCAATCCCCGTACGAGGGAAGTGCACCCATGCTTGCGCTTCCTCTCTGAAAGCTCTTCGTGCACTTCTAATCCAGGCGTGGTTGTCTTGACCTTTACTCTACTCGTGCTGCATTGCTTGCTGCTTCTATTGGTCTTGAGTAAACAGCACATAGCTAAGGTTCGGGTCACCAGTCACGGCAATGGGCAGACCTTGTTGAGGGTTGTCATTCTCTCGAAGCACTGTCAACATCGCCTTCACAGCCAAGTGGGCATGGATGTCAACATCAATATTCTCTTTGCATTTCTCTTCCTCCATTGTTTTGACAATGTCAAAGTTGTTCTTAGGTTCCAGATAGAGGAGGACAACTTCCAACCCTTGTTCACACAAACTCTTGACATTCATCTTGGCCTTGTCAAGAAGGGTGTTGTCTTGATTCCCTCCGGTTGCCACTTCTTGACTTGAGTTTCCTTGTCATCTCGGGCCCCGTAGCCAGCAACTCTTTATGGGTGGCTCGGATCTCGTTCCTAGCGTTGTCATGCTCTTCCTCGGCTGAAGGCATGGTTGTGCCTGATCGTGGCCTGCCAACATGAGGCTGGTCAGTGTTAAGTTGCTAGTGGTCCAGGTGCTTTGTAGGTTCCAGCAATGTATTTGCAGCGCCCGGACCTGATTCAGGCTGTCCCACTGGGCACAGCTGCATTGATTGTTGCCCAATACCAATGTGCTCACCCTAATTGATTACAAATCTCCTCATCGTTTCATTCAGCAACTCCAACATGGATCTTAGACCCTCGGTGATCCAAGCCTAGGAATCCATCGAAGACTCCAGATTATTCTTGATCTTAATCTTATTCTTCGAGATCATCTCCAATCTCTCCAATCGTCTCTCTATTGAGTCGATTCTCTGTTGAACTTGAGAACCGGAGGTCTCCTCCAACCATTTCTCAAGTCCTTCCTTATCCTCATTTGTTTCAAGGCCACGGTAATCTTCAAGTGAGACTAGGATGTTCACCACACAACATTCGTAGTAGATGTTTCTTCTATGTAGCCATTTAAGTGCTCTTTCCGCATCTTCTCTTGAAGTGTATGTCACTTGTGCTTCAACCTCTAAAGAAGATGTGGAGTTGATTTTAATTTCCTCAATGATACTGTAGGAAGAGAAGACTTGATTGAGGATATTCTTGGTGATAGGATAGATGACATTCTCAATTTTCACCAATAAGGTAGCATTGGTGGAGACTTGACGAGCTCGAGTATCCATTTGCACACTGGTTCTGCAGTACTAACAAAATTCAGCTTGATAATCAATTTCAACAACTTGTTTTGTTGTTTCCTCAATTCGCAGCTATCGGGACAATTTTGAGCACGATCTAAAGCTATGAACTATAGCTCAGATTCGATTCTATGAGTTCAGCACCCTTGAATGCAAGTTCAGAGATCTAAGTCATAAGGCCAGCCAATGAGGACACTAATGCAGCAACCTCACCACCAGAACAGCTAGCTTCTCAACATGAACCGTAGCTCTGGAATTTGAATCAATTGCAGTCGGACAGCAGATCTCATTAACAGCCTGCCTGATGAAGGACATTTAGTGCTGGAATCTGATAAATTTCAGCAACTAATTCGATCAATTCTGAACTAGATCAAGTCTCAGCAATATTTCTTCCAATAACCGCAAGCCCTAGCTACAATCTGGATCATCTGCACGAGTGCCCTGCAGTATCACTAACACCACAACTTACTCAATAAGAATTGTTACTTTCCCTGATCGTTGCTCTCCTTCGCATTGCGCTGCTGCTTGCCAACTTATTTAACTGGTCTGAATTCATATCAGAATCAGATCAGGTTTGATCTATTCAGCAATACATAGCAACTCCTTGATCAATTCAGCATGGACAAAGTAGCAACAAAAATCCAGATCTT
Source organism: Simmondsia chinensis (assembly GCA_018398585.1). Taxonomy (NCBI): domain Eukaryota; kingdom Viridiplantae; phylum Streptophyta; class Magnoliopsida; order Caryophyllales; family Simmondsiaceae; genus Simmondsia; species Simmondsia chinensis. Next base: position 31,673,651 of record JAGTTD010000002.1, on the reverse strand, counting down.
GCTTAATTAAACTGCAATCGCATAGTCAAGTTCTAGAACAATCTGAAATCGTGTTCCAAAGCAACTGAAAACAATTGCCTGATATTTCCGCAGCAAAATCTGATCAATTTCGCACGATTTCTTGATCATTATTTTCTCAGTAATTTCTAACGCAACACTCAATCAGATCTGAATCTTATGCACAGTATCATGGATCAATTATTTGAACTAATGCTGGCTACAACTGCTGAATTCGTACTGCTAGAACGCTGGAGCTTGTCTGCGCAGTACCTGGTTGCAATCTCTAGCTCGATGATCTGTCTCAAACCATCGATAATGCCTGACGATTCTAAATTTGCAGCGGAAAATAAACTTTTTTTTAAAATTCAATCACAAGAAAGCTAAGTTGCTGCAGCTCAGTTGCGGACTGCTACTGCTGCAGCAAGCTTACTTCTGTTTTGCCCGATCCTTGATCGCAAGATAGCTCTGATACTACTTGTCACGTTCCTAAGATTCTTGACTTGATCATCGGTTAGGGTTTGAAAAAAGAATTTGAGAGTTAGGTGAGAAAGCCGGGACATTAGAGATAGAGTTTAGACGAATAGTAGAATTAGGGTTTTGAGATGAGAAGAGAAAGAGAAAGAACACTTGAGGTGAGAAGAAGAATTCATAACTTGAATTCATTCATTTCATTTAATTGTACTGATAGATGATTATTACAATAGCTAATGCCTTCTATTTATAGAGGAAGCTAGGGAACTATTCTAGAATATTCTAGAACAACCATTTAGGAGGGAAATAACTACCAATTCAAATATTGGTGGGAAAAGGGAATTATTCAAATATTGGCAGAAAATAACTAACTAAGTAAAAGGAGGGAAAGTGGTTTGAATTCAAAGGACAAGCGGGAAAAACGGTTGGAGAAGCTTCTAGAGTTCCAAGGCAAGCTGGCTCGCTCTTGGGCAGCTACTGGGTACCGGGAGTACCGGCTGACAGGTGCGGCACTGCTTGAGCTGACACGGCTCATGGGTGGAGTCTTGACAAGGCCCGGTTGCGAATTGGACAAGGTCCCAGCTGTGAACCTCTGCGGTCTTGACACCCGATCGTGCCTATGACGCTGCGAACCCTAGCTTGGACCCTGACTACGACCCTAGACACCGTTTTGGCTCGGATACGCTATCTTGGCTGTTGTGCTAGGTTATGTCACAGCTAGGTTCGTGACACGAAAATGCTAAAACTATTAAATAAAGTTAGTAGGACCTAGAGAATGATGATACAAAAATTAGTGAAATTGCATGTAAATACCATTATGTTGGTTTTGTGGGGAATAGCCTAATGCTATTATCCTATACACAGCTTTATTACCTTCATGAAACACTTAAAATTAATATTGATTTGATTTGATTTAGATTAGATTTGGGAATATTTGATATGATTTAGTTACATAATCTAAATGAGATTTGTTTGTGATTATGATTAACTCATTTATAAATGGAAAATCATACGGATTAGACCCCCCCCCCCCTCCTTTAATTTTTTTTAGACCCCCTTAACCCAAAATAGACCCTTTTAGACAAAATTGCTCCTCCCACTTCACCCCCACCCGTCCACTCTCTCTCTCCCATTCTCTCTCCTCATTTAATGCAACCGCAGTAAATCATGTACTTTACCCCCTCCCCCCTCCATTTTCTCTCTCCTCATTTAACGCAAAAGGATATATTTTTACTTTATGCCATGTAATTTGCTTCTCATTCTCTCCCTCCCTTCTCACTTCCCGCCCGTTTTACTCAGCTTACCTCTCATTCTCCCTTCTTTGTTCTTTTTCTCTCATTCTAAATTCCCTATGCTCCATTTTTTTTCGTCCTGCGTGCGTCGTTCTGCTACTTTGGGCCCTCGGAAGAAGAAGAAGAAGGCCTGGTAAGATCGTGGTTGAAGCATTGTGGCATTGCGGTAGGTTCAAGGTTGAGTCGTTACACACATTTTACGATTTTCAGATCAGACATTGAAGGTAAAATGATCATTTGTTGACACTGTCGTTAATGGATCTCTATCATATGAGATTGGTGTGTTACAAGTCATTTATGGTATATAATTAGTGTAAGTGGTGTATTATAATTTTCTTTTGGTGTGTTTCAACGCATTAATGGTGTATGATTGGTTTAAATGGAGTATTTTCATGTTGTGTTGGTGTTTTTCAAGTCGTTAATGGTGTATGATTAATCATACACCGGGTATGATTGGTTTTAATGGTGTGAAATCAACTTGTTCAGGTGTGTTTCAAATAATTAGTGGTGTAGGATCAATCACACACCGGGTATGATTGGTTTTAATGGTGTGAAATCAACTTGTTCAGGTGTGTTTCAAGTAATTAGTGGTGTAGGATCAATCATACACTATGTATGATAGGTTTTAATGGTGTGAAATCAACTTGTTTAGGTATGTTTCAAGTAATTAGTTGTATATGCTCAATCATACACTGTGTATGATTGGTTTTAATGGTGTGAAATCAACTTGTTTAGGTGTGTTTCAAGTAATTAGTGGTGTAGGATCAATCATACACCGTGTACGATAGGTTTTAATGGTGTGAAATCAACTTGTTTAGGTGTGTTTCAAGTAATTAATGGAGTATGATCAATTATACACCGTGTATGATAGGTTTTAATGGTGTGAAATCAACTTGTTTAGGTTTGTTTCAAGTAATTAGTGGTGTATGATCAATAATATACCTTGTATGATAGGTTTTAATGGTGTGAAATGAACTTCTTTTACTGTCTTTCAAGTCAATAGTGGTGTAAGATCAATCATATACTGTGTATGATTGGTTTTAATGGTGTGAAATCAACTTATGTTAGTGTGTTTTAAGTAATTAGTGGTGTATGATCAATCATACGTGTATGATAGGTTTTAATTGTGTGAAATCAACTTGTTTAGGTGTGTTTCAAGTAATTAGTGGTATACGATCAATCATACACCGTGTATGATTGGTCTAAATGCTGTAAAACCAACTTATTTTAGTGTATTTTAAGTAATTAGTGGTGTATGATCAATCATACACTGTGTATGATAGGTTTTAATGGTGTGAAATCAACTTGTTTAGGTATGTTTCAAGCAATTGGTGGTGTATAATCAATCATACACCGTGTATGATTGGTCTACATGGTGTGAAAACAACTTGCTTTAGTGTGTTTTAAGCAAGTAGTGGTGTATGATCAATCATACACCATGTATGATAGGTTTTATGGGTGTAAATCAACATGTTTTAGAGTCTTTCAAGTCAATAGTGGTGTAAGATCAACCATACACCGTGTATGATAGCTTTAAAAGGTGTATGATGAACTTGTTTTGATGTCTTTGAAGTATAGAATGGGTTATGTTTAACCATACACCGTGTATGATAGCTTTTAACGTTTTAAAATGAACTTGTTTTGGTGTCTTTCATGTATAGAATGGGGTATGCTTAACGATACACCGTATATGATAGCTTTAAAAGGTGTGTGATGAACATGTTTTGGTGTCTTTCAAGTATAGAATTGGGTATTTTTAACCATACACCGTGTATGATAGCTTTAAACGGTGTATGATGAACTCGTTTTGGTGTCTTTCATGTATAGAATGGGATGTGCTTAACCATGCACTGTGTATGATAGCTTTTAAAGTTTTAAAATGAACCTGCTTTGGTGTCTTTCATGTATAGAATGGGGTATACTTAACCATACACCGTGTATGATAGCTTTAAAAGGTATGTGATGAACTTGTTTTGGTATCTTTCAAGTATAGAATGGGGTATGTTTAACCATACACCGTGTATGATAGCTTTAAAAGGTGTATGATGAACTTGTTTTGGTGTCTTTCAAGTATAGAATGGGGTATGTTTAACCATACACCGTGTATGATAGCTTTGAATGGTGTATGATGAACTCGTTTTGGTGTCTTTCATGTATAGAATGGGCTATGCTTAACCATACACCATGTATGATAGCTTTAAAAGGTATGTGATGAACTTGTTTTGGTGTCTTTCAAGTATAGAATGGGTTATGTTTAACCATACACCGTGTATCATAGCTTTAAAAGGTGTATGATGAACTTGTTTTGGTGTCTTTCAAGTATAGAATGGGGTATGTTTAACCATACACCGTGTATGATAGCTTTGAATGGTGTATGATGAGCTCGTTTTGGTGTCTTTCATGTATAGAATGGGGTATGCTTAACCATACACCGTGTATGATAGCTTTAAAAGGGGTGTGATGAACTTGTTTATGGTTGTAACGCAAATCATACACCATGTATTATTTCTTAAAGTGGTGTAATACCACGCTGTGTTGGTGTGTAATACCATGCTGTAGCTGACATGTAATACCACGCTATGTTGGTGTGTGTTAAGTCACATAGTTAGTGGTGCATGATTAATCATACACAGGGTATGATGGGTTTAAATTTTGTAAAATCATTTGGGTAGGTGTGTCTCAGTTTTTTAGCTTTGTATCTTTACACATACACCGTCTATATTAGGTGTTATTGGTGTATTATCACGGTTAGTTGGTTGTTTCAAGTCAATAATGGTTTTAAACCAATCATACACCGCGTATGAGTGGTTTCAATGCTGTTCTTCCATTCCACCCTAGTATGTTTCATGTCATTAGTGCTCTGATATCATGTTGTTTTATTGTTCACAGTAATGGGTGATGTTGCTATTGCATGCATTCTGTACGGTGGCCACTTTAAAGAGAGGGCAGAGTATGTTGGTGGAAAATTGGGTTATTTTTTAGTGGATGAGAAGACTAGCTTCGCTGGTTTGCAAAGGACTGTGGCGGAGGTGATTGGTGCTCAGGTGGATGCGGGTTCAAAGATGCATTTTCAATTTCTTACTGGCGTTTCGGTCGCGCCCTTGTGCGATGTCATCGATGATAGGCCAGTTAAGTTTTGGAAGGCACTGGCCAAAGAAGATAGGGCGAAGCATACCTTGATCGTAACTGTTGAGTCATCCGATGACAGGAATCCTTGCTTCGATTGGCAACGGACTCCCATTCAAACAATTCCTGATGGTGACGAGAACAGTGGCGGTTCGCACCCTAAGGTGGCCGAGACTTTTGGTGGATGTATGAACGTAGGGATGGAAGAAGCAGCCCGCGGAGATGCATCTGAAATCGATTTGGACATGCCTACTGCGACGGTTATGGCAACAGCAACAGGTGGAGATTGGGAAAATTCCAATCAAAGTGCATGGGACAATTTGGACAATATCAATTTATCCCAGGTGCGACCGACTGTACCTGATGCATCACCTCCAGACGGGCACACTTATGAGCACTAGAATATTTCCCCTGAAGATGCTCTGATTGTCGAACCTGCAGTGGAACGGAATGCGGAACCCAGCGGTCGAATGTCCACCCCGACGTCCAAGCTGCTGGTGATTCTCTTTATGATGATGATGCTGGCTCCGGTGATGAGAGAAGCTGGATTGATGGGGTATATGGGTAGGGCAAGATGGTTGAGGATGTTGAAGTGAATCAAATATTTAAGAAGAAGAGGGACTTCTTGACTAACCTGGCAACAATTGTGCTTAGGGAAAAATTTGAATTCAGAAGCCACAAGTCTAACAAATCCTTAACGGTTGTTCACTGCGTACAAGAGGGTTGCACATGGAGGGTTCGGGCTATGTGTGTAGCAGATGGTGGTTACTGGATGGTTACAAAAGTAGAAAAGAACCACAACCACCCTACCGATCTCACCACTGTTAGGCACAGGCAGGCAACTGGTTGGGTCGTAGGGGAATGCATGCGCAAGAAACTTGTCAACCCTGGAAGAGTGTTCAAGCCATGGCATGTCATAAATGACATCCGTAGTTGCTACGGTGTCAATATCAGCTATAGTGTTGCATGGAGGGCGAGAGAGTTTGCATACGACAATGTTAGATTGGGTACCGCCGAAGAGTCATATGCATTATTGCCTGCTTATCTGCATGTCCTCAAACAGACTAACCCCAGTACCGCATTTTGTTTACAGACAAATGACGAAAGCAGATTTCAGTACCTCTTCATTGCGTTTGATGCTTCACTGAAAGGGTATCGGTTTTGCCAGCCTCTTGTGAGCATTGACGCAACACATCTGAAGGAAAAATACCGGGGTTGTTCTGTTCATGGCCGTTTGCCACGATGCCAACCAGCAAATTTTTCCGATTGCTGTCGGTATCGGTGATTCAGAGAATGATGCATCGTGGCATTAGTTCCTCAGCAGGTTGAAGGAAGTCATTGGGGAGCCTATTGGCCATGTCATTGTATCTGATAGATACCGAAGCATCCAACGCACGGTGGAAGAGGTTTTCCGCAGCACATTTCACGGGCTGTGCATGTACCACTTGCTGAACAACTTGAAGGCCAAATTCAAGAGCAAAACGAAGCAGTTGGATCAGTTCTACTACAAAGCAGCTAAAGCATACAACATTCAAGAGTTCCATAGTTTGTTTTTCAGTTTATGTTGTGCCGTACCCGGGGCTAAAGATTACTTGGAAGTGTGGTATTGGACAAGTGGACTCATTCCCACTCCCCTTGTCGTCAGTACAACATAATGACGACAAACATTTCGGAATCCATGAATGCTGTATTGGTCAAGGTGCGTGACTACCCAATTATGCCCTCGTTGATGAGTTTAGGCTACTGTTGCAGAAGTGGTTTCATGACAGAAGAGCCAAGGCTGAAGCTTGCACCGGTACAATGTCCCCCGATGTTGAAAAAAAATTACAAGACAGATTCAAATTATAAAGAACGACGACAGTAAGCTCCGTACATATTATCATGTTTAATCCCTATTACAAAGCATGTTTATAGCGTGTTTTAAGTACTTAGGGGTGTAAGGCAGGTTTTAATGGTATGCAATGTACGATTGCTTAACATGGTGTGAAATCTACCTGTGTTGGTATGTTACAAGTTTGAAACGATGTGAAATCCACTAATTTTGGTGCGCTTCAAGTGTTTTGTGGCGTATGTTTAACCATACCCCGTGTATGATACGTTTTAGGGGTGTAAAATCAACTCGTTTCTGTGCAAATCAAATAATCCTTGGACGTTTATTGGTGATACGTGCATGTTTTGTTGGTTTTTTGTTTAATTTGTTTTTTATTTTTTTTATTTTTTTTATTTTTTTTGCACCGTGGTTGTTTGACGCATTTGTCTATCCTTTTGGCAATGCAGATTTTGCGAGCTGATGATCATACTTTCGACGTCATCGATGGGGAGAAGAATTTTTGCGTAAATATGTCGCTCTGGACATGTACCTGCCGCAGGTTTCAGCTTGAGCAGCTTCCTTGTGAGCATGCATTAGCCGTCGTATGGCACAGTCCTTATGGTATGTATGACTTATGCTCGCCGTACTACAATAGAGAAAATTAGTACTAGTCGTACAGAGGTGTCGTCTACCCGATGCCACACATTAGTGACTAGCGTATCCCGCGTAATGTAGCTGACATGAATCTTCTTCCACCCGACGTGCGAACCTCTTCTGGGAGGAGGCGGATGAGGAGGATTCCGTCTGTTGGTGAGGAGCGTGTTCATCAAAGGTGCAGTCGGTGCAAGGAACACGGGCATAATCGATCTACGTGCAAGAATCCAATTGCTCTGCGTCCTAGTGGCGAAGGCACCTCATCCAACTCTGGCGGTCCTTCTTCTCAAGTCCCTCCTCCGAATTAAGTTACATTCTTCAAATGTATAAATTTTATTTGCTACTATCGGTGATGATATTGTACATTTATTTACTCACGTATATTATTCACTACAGTTGTATACTGTCCTTCTTTCGCGCATGAACCAACATTACAGTTGTATACTGTCCTTCTTTCGCGCATGAACCAACCTTCCGGACCCTTGTCCATCGACGATCCTTTATTTATTTTATTTTTTACAATGTAATTACTATTAATATCAATGAAATTATGTACTATTAATATATGTGCATTATTAATGACAGTTTTGTATTATCCATACCACGTTGACTGGTGTGAGGTTGTGTATTATCAATGAAATTATTTTAAATAGCTTAAACCCATCAGTAAGCCAGATGTCAATGAAACACCCTAATACAAGTTGTTTTTAGACAAGTAAAACCTATCATACAGCACTTGTGACTTAAAACACAATAACACAAGTTGATTTTATACCATTTAAACCCATCAAGTAACAGAAGGGGAGTCTTTACATTCCTGTAATATACAATAAGAAGCATGATATATAGGCATCGCATATGAAAATTGCAATATGATATGCTGACTATCAAAAAGCATAATTACTTCTTGACCTTTCTGTAAAAGCTATTGTAAAAATCATGATCAATCACCTATAATCAATGTCAAGGATGTGTTTTACTACTGAATATAATCGGCTCCTCAGCCATTTTACTGCTGAGTGAAGACACACTAATTACCTGTGCTCAGCTTCACCCACTGATCATGTTTCATAAAGGGTTTTGCTTGATCACATACTTCCTTAAAACCCGATTAAGTAAAACCCTTGATGAATCATCATTAGTCGGTGAAGCTGAGCATAGGTAATTAGCAAGTCTCCACTCAACATTAAAATGGCTGAGGAACCGGTTATATTCAGTAGTAAAACATCACGTTTTTGACATTCTCCTTGACATGTGGAAGTGCCCGCACCTCTCGCTGCCTCTCAGCTGTCGGCCCACCACCGCCACTGCTAGAACCACTTACATTAGCAACCTTTTCAACGGCTGAGATGTAGCACGAAATTGAGGAACCGTGGATGCTTGGCTTCCTGGCCAACTCCTCCATTTATAGGCAAAAGCATACAAGGTACAAATACATCGTGAGAACCGTGGGAGAGGAGTAGGATAAAGTAGGTGGTAGTTGAGGTTATTAAATGTCTTGCTTGGGTGTCAATTATGACCCCTGAACATTCAGTGTTCAACACCCAACTACCCTAACCGGTCATTATCCTCCATTTAAAACAACAAGGGCATTTATAATACACAATCTCACACCAGTCAATGTGTTATGGATAATACAAAACTGTCATTAATAATGTATATATTAATAGTACACAATTTCATTGATATTAATGGCAAATACACTGTAATAAAAAAAATTAGTAGTATATGATCAATCATACACCGTGTATGATAGGTTTTAATGGTGTGAAATCAACTTATATAGTTATTTTTCATGTAATTAGTGGTGCATGACTTATCATAAACGGTATATGATGAGTTTTAATTGTGTAAATTCAACTTATATAGTTATGTTTCAAGTAATTAGTGGTGTATGACTTATCATACACCGTGTATGATAAGTTTTAATTATATAAAATCAACTTGTATAAGTGTGTTTCAAGTAATTAGTGGTATTTGACTTATCATACACAGTGTATGATAAGTTTTAATTGTATAAATCAACTTGTATAAGTGTGTTTCACGTAATTAGTGGTGTATGGCTTATCATACACGGTGTATGATAAGTTTTAATTGTGTAAAATCAGCTATAAGTGTGTTTCAAGTAAATAGTGGTATATGATCAATCATATACGGTGTATGATGGGTTATATTGGTGTAAAATCAACTTTTGCATGCTTATTTCAAGTTTTGCTGGTATAATGGTGTAAAATCAACCTTTATAAGTGTTTTTCAAGTAATTATTGGTGTATGATGGGTTATATTGGTGTAAGATGAACTTATATAGGTGTGGTTGAAGTAAATAGTGGTGTATGATCAATCATATACGGTGTATGATGAGTTTTAATGGGGTAAAATCAACTTTTGCCTTTTTTTTTCAAGATTTGCTGGTATAATGGTGTAAAATCAACATTTATTAGTGTGTTTCAAGTAATTATTGGTGTATGATGGGTTATATTGGTGTAAAATGAACTTATATAGGTGTGATTGAAGTAAATAGTGGTGTAAGATCAATCATACACGGTGTATGATGAGATTTAATTGGGTAAAATCAACTTTTGCCTTTTTTTCAAGTTTTGCCGGTATCATGGTGTAAAATCAACCTTTATAAGTGTGTTTCAAGTAATTATTGGTGTAAGATGAATCATACACGGTGTATGATGAGTTATATTGGTGCACAATGAACTTATATAGGTGTGGTTGAAGTAAATAGTGATGTATGATCAATTATACATGGTGTATGATGAGTTTTAATGGGGTAAAATCAACTTTTGCATGTTTTTTTCAAGTTTTGTGGTATAATGGTGTAAAATTAACCTTTACAAGTGTGTTTCAAGTAATTATTGGTGTATGATGAACAGTTCTGCAGACACAGTTATGTTGATATGTGTGTCGACACATGGGCCCTATGTGTCGACACACACCTCTGCATCTCTATTCTGTAAGAATGGGTGTCGACACACCATCCCTGTGTGTCGACACACATCATAACACACTTCAAAAACACTTCAAACACTTAGAACACACAATTGGGACCAACTTCAAAACACTTCATTCACAATTTTCATTACAAAATTTGAAAATACATCAACAGGAATATACAAAAATATGAAAATATACAATATTACATACACATCACGACCTTTCTACAATTTTCAGTACAATGATTACAATGTAAATCCTATAGTAATATACAATAACATATACACATCACATAATTTATTCACTTGTATACATTTTTATCTGTTTCTTTCTTCCATGACTGTACAAGTATACATAGGTATTCATCCACAACTTCCCCATCTGCCCTTACTTGCATTGGGAGATGCTGAGTCCATTTGAAAACAAAAATTCAATAAACTTTACGACAAATGTGCCACAATCTGACCTGCAGTTTATAATAATACAGATGACACAATAAGAAATTAGGCATCATTGTAAGTAATGACTATTTTCATCCACTTAATAACCAAAAAAAATAAACAAAATAGTAAAATAGCAATGGAAGTAGATGTCATACCCCATCTGTTGTGGACATGAATCCCGGTCGTAAGTGATCCCGAAAGGTTTGCCTCTGAAATGTATGAGGTCATTTCGGATGTCCCAAAAATTAGCCATATCTAGAGCATATGGAAGCAATTTTGCAATCGGCTCCACATGTTCTAATCTTGATTCCTTGGCTGCGGCGGAGTACAAGGAATCAATTACCTGTATCCGCCAATCTTTAAAATTGATGGCAGCAAGGAACCAATGTTGATTAGGTTGATTGATGGGCATGTATATCCCATCCACGTCGTGGCAGCGGACCCCATATTTGACATCCCCGGCAAAAACTTGATGATCAACGAATCAAAATCGTCAAAAGCTGATTCGATTGGGATTTCTCTACTTTTAGTGCGTTTGAATAGGGGTCCAAATAGAGAAGCAACCGCTGTAGATGCGCATTTTGCCCTCTGGTCGAAATGTTCTGGCCACTTATGTTTCTTTTGCATAATGTAGTGCAGAACGACATCCATTTCCTGCAATATGAGACAAATTACTTCAAACACAACATACACCACTAATCACTTGGAACATACCAACACAATATGATGAAGACATTTAAAACCTATCATACACGGTGTATGATTGATCAAGATGACATGATTTTGCACGTTTAAAACCTATCATACACGGTGTATAGTTAACCATACACCCGCTAATTAGTTGAAACATCCTAACATAAGTTGTTCTTAGACAAGTAAAACTTATCATACATGGTGTATGGTTAACCATACACCACTAATAACTGGAAAGACACATAAACAAGTTGATTTTACACAATTAAACCCTATCATACATGGTGTATGACTAATCATACACCACTCTTTACTTAAAACACACTAACACAAGTTGATTTAACACCATTAAAACCAATCATACACGGTGTATGACTAATCATACACCACTTGTTTACTTAACACACAATAACATAAGTCGATTTACACCATTAAAATATATCACACACGGTGTATGATTGATCATACACCACTTATTACTTGAAACACACCTATACAAGTTGATTTCACACCCTTAAAACCTATCATACACTGTGTATTATTCATCATACACCACTAATAAGTTGACACACTAATAAAAAATAATGGGATCCACTTTCAGTAATCACACGCCAAATGGATCACGATGGGAAACATACCTCATCGGTAAGCCAGACGTCGTTGTTTTTCAACCGATACCAAAACTGACCTGTACTGGCAGTCAAAATAGAGAAATCCATTCGTTGATCCTTAGGTAACTCGAAGGGAGTCTTCAAATTTCTGTAACATACAATAAGAAGCATAATATATAAGCATCCCATAAGAAAATTGCAATCTGGAAACATTTTCATACTGATTATCAAAAAGCATAGTGTAAAATCACACTCACTTCTTAACCTTTGCATGAAAACTTTTGTAAAAATCTTCAAACTCTTTTTTTTCTTCTTTGGAGGGAGGTTGGAATGGATCGAAGGGCAGAACCGGTTCCGGTCCAGAATGGGTCATTCTTGCCCGTTTGCTCTTACCCTCCGCGGTCCATTCTTCACCTTTGTACTTGGGATTTGGCTTGGGGTCCTTCCATTCTTGCCCCAATCTCAAAACTGTCTCGAACAATGTCATCAAGTTTTCAACGCCATCCACATGGGTTGACGATGGTTCCTTGTAGACATTTTCCCCGTCCCTGGTTGGCAGAGCAAATACCAAAGTCAATAAACCTCAACGTACATGAAAACATACCAAATTGGGACAATAACAAGGATCCGTAGTGTCTTACCCAGTACGTGGAGGAGAAATAATAATTGCTTGCTGTGATGTCTCAATTGGGGATGGATGAGTGGAAGTCGATGGATAGTTATGTGGGGTTGTGGCATGCGGTGGATGGTTTGAGAGCTCCTTAATCATTGCCTCTTGAGCCTCAAACCTTTGTTCTTACATTTGCAACTGAAGCTGCTGTGCTTCAAGTCTTCTTTCAAAGTGCATCCGCATGATTTGCATATCTTTCTCCATCGCTTCGAGTCTCTCCATAACCTGCAGTATGTCCTTCAAATTATCATAAACATGAATTTGAATAATATGGTAATTACAAGGATAAAAATGCAATTAAATAAACACAAAATGAAATGTCAATACCGATTGATACCCCAAATTTGTTGACGTAGTAGATGGTTCATCATGGGATGTCGGCAAGGGGTATTGAGTTGCCAACGGTTCTGGATCAAAGTTTGGATCTGCTGGCATTGCCTCATCAGGAGTTTGAACCCCCTCCTCACCATCCTCAGCAAAGGGAATGCCTTGTATATTAGGCTGACTGGCTTCCGTACTCGTCAGTCTAATCGGTTCGGCATTCAATTACTGATCAAAGGAAGATACAACATATGAACGTTAGTAAAACTACAAATCATAATTCTAACCCAATTGATATGAAACAACTAGTAGTAAAACAGTAACACAATAATGTATTATTACCTGATCAAATACCGTTGAGAGCAGAGCAGTGTACGAACCCTTACTGCCCATCTTCCAGTTAAGAATCCGACCAAGAGGCTGATTGCCAACCCTCACCACCCCAACCTTGGCAAGTTTCCATGGCAAATATGGAAACCACATCATAGAACCCGTGGACGGAGTAGGTCCTTTCTAAACCCTGTTGCATTTTTGCCATGAAATCCTTGAGCTTTCACACCAAGAATTTCCAGCTCAAGGATCCCCGAGCAACACTGTTAAAAGAGTCCATGTCGTCCACGAGGGCCAGGATGTTCGGGTCAATGGCTGTTCTCTTGTGTTTGGCGAACAGTAGACCCTCAACCAAGTAGGCAACAACAAGTGTAACCTGGTCTCCATAATGGAGCAGGTTCTGCATGCTTCAAGAAGTTGCTGCCTACTCATCCTCCCCCTCATGCCGTACTTGGCAATCAGCCTGTTGGAACCACCGCGTACATCTTCCACACCGGCATATCTTAAGTCGGTTAGAATACAAGATTCCCTCCTCCCGAGGTGCACTAACTTCCCACCAAATAAGAATGATAACTCCCTGGGATTTGGGTTGGCCACCTGGTGGAGAAGGACGTCGTGAATCAGACTATGCTAGAAGCCGACATTAGTCTCACGCAGCTCAAGCAGATGCCCGGCATTGTATTGTGAAACAAGGGCAAGCTATAATGCAAAACACTTTTAGTTAATAAGGGATCATAAAGGAAATAGTAAAAAGTCAACATAATTCATATAGATACTGTGTCAAACCTTGGATTCGTCGTCCTTCAAGATTTCCCTAATCTCCATCACAGCTTTGGTTGATATTCCCATCTGTTTAACCTGTAGGAATTTCCAGCAACTTCTAGGGAAAATGTAATCAACCTCCACTTCTGATCGACTCCTCTTGCGTGTGTAAAATGCCATCTGAAATGAAAGAAAAACATCACAAACCCTAAGATTAAACCCATAATACACCATTAAAACAAACCATGCAAGGTGTGTGATTAAACATACACCACTGATGACTTGAAACACTCCTAGACAAGTTAATTTCACACAATTAAAACCTACCATACACGGTGTATGATTGATCATACACCATTAATTACAATAAATAGTTGATTTTACACAGTTAAAATCTATCATACACGGTGTATGGTTAAACATACACCACTAATCGGTAGAAACACACATAAACTAGTTGGTTTTACACCATTAAAAGCAATCATACACGGTATATGATTAATCATACACCACTGTTTACTTAACACACACTAACATAAAATGATTTTACACCATTAAAAGCAATCATAATCGGTGTATGATTAATTATATATCACTGTTTACATAACACACACTAACATACAATGAATTTACACCATTAAAACCAATCATACACGGTGTATGATTAATCATACACCACTGTTTTCTTAACACACACTAACACAAGTTGATTTTACACCTTTAAAACCTAACATACACGGTGTGTGGTTAACCACACAAACATACACCACTAATTGGTAGAAACACCTACAAACTAGTTGGTTTTACACCATTAAAATCAATCATACTGTTTACTTAACACACACCAACAAAAGTTGATTTTACACAGTTAAAACCTATCATATGCAGTGTATGGTTAAACATACACAACGAATCACTAGAAACACACATAAACAAGTTGATTTTATACCATTAAAACCTACCATACACAGTGTATGATTGATCATACACCACTAATTACTTAACACACACAAACACAAGTTGGTTTTACACCATTAAAACCAATCATACACCTTGTATGATTGATCATACACCACTAATTACTTAACACACAAACACAAGTTGGTTTTACACCATTAAAAGCAATCATACACGGTGTATGATTGATCATACACCACTAATTACTTAAAAAACATCTACACAAGTTGGTTTTACACCATTAAAACCAATCATACACCGTGTATGATTGATCATACACCACTAATTACTTAAAAAATATCTACACAAGTTGATTTCACAGCATTAAATTCAATCATACACCACTAATTACTCAAAAAACGTCTACCCAAGTTAGCTTTACACCATTAAAACCAATCATACACGGTGTATGATTGATCATACACCACTAATTACTTAAAAAATATCTACACAAATTGATTTTACACCATTAAATCCAATCATACAACGTGTATGATTGATCATACACCACTAATTGCTAAAAAAATATCTACACAAGTTGATTTTATACGATTAAAACCAATCATACACCGCGTATGATTGATCATACACCACTAATTACTTAACACACACAAACACAAGTAGCTTTTACACCATTAAAACCAATCATACACCGTGTATGATTGAAAATACACTACCAATTACTTAAACAACATCTATACAAGTTCGTTTTACACCATTAAAATCAATCATACGCTACTAAATACTTAAAAAACATCTACCCAAGTTGGTTTTACACCATTAAAACCAATCATACACCTTGTATGATTGATCATACACCACTAATTACTTAAAACAAAATCTACACAAATTGATTTTACACCATTAAAACCAATCATACACCGTGTATGATTGATCATACACCACTAATTACTTAAAAAATATCTACACAAGTTGGTTTTACACCATTAAAACCAATCATATACGGTGTATGATTAATCATACACCACTAATTACTTAAAAATATCGACACAAATGGATTTTACACCATTAAAACCAATCATACACCGTGTATGTTTGATCATACACCACTAATTACTTAAAATCACCAATACAAGTCGATTTTACACCATTACAACCTATCATTCACTGTGTATCTTTGATCATACACCATTAATGAATTAAAACACACCTATACAAGTTGGTTTTACACCATGAAAACCAATCATACACGGTGTATGATTGATTATACACCACTAATTACTTAAAAAACATCTACACAAGTTCGTTTTACACCATTAAAACCAATCATATACTGTGTATGATTGATCGTGCACCACTAATTACTTAAAAAATATCAACACAAGTTCGTTTTACACCATTAAAACCTATCATACACCATGTATGATTGATCATACACCACTAATTACTTAAAAAACGTCTACCCAAGTTAATTTTACACCATTCAAACCTATCATACACAGTGTATGATTGATCATATACCATTAATTACTTAAAAAATATCTACACAAGTTGGTTTTACACCATTAAATCCAATCATACACCTTGTATGATTGATCATACACCACTAATTGCTTAAAAAACATCTACACAAATTGATTTTACACAATTAAAACCAATCATACACCGTGTATGATTGAAAATACACCACTAATTACTTAAACAACATCTACACAAGTTCATTTTACACCATTAAAACCAATCATACACCGTGTATGATTGATCATACATCACTAATTACTTAAAAAACATCTACCCAATTTGGTTTTACACCATTAAAACCAATCATACACCACTAATTACTTAACACACACAAACACAAGTTGGTTTTACACCATTAAAACCAATCATACACGGTGTATGATTGATCATACACCACTAAAAAACATCTACACAAATTAATTTTACACAATTAAAACTAATCATACACCGTGTATGATTGAAAATACACCACTAATTACTTAAACAACATCTACACAAGTTCATTTTACACCATTAAAACTAATTGTACACCGTGTATGATTGATCATACACCACTAATTACTTAAAAAACATCTACCCATTTTGGTTTTGCACCATTAAAACCAATCATACACCACTAATTACTTAACACACACAAACACAAGTTGGTATTACACCATTAAAACCAATCATACACGGTATATGATTGATCATACATGGATTAAGATTGATCATATACCACTAATTGCTTAAAAAACATCTACACAAATTGATTTTACACAATTAAAACCAATCATACACCGTGTATGATTGAAAATACACCACTAATTACTTAAACAACATCTACACAAGTTCATTTTACACCATTAAAACCAATCATACACCGTGTATAATTGATCATACACCTCTAATTAGTTAAAAAATATCTACCTAATTTGGTTTTACACCATTAAAACCAATCATGCACCACTAATTACTTAACGCACACAAACACAAGTTGGTTTTACACCATTAAAACCAATCATACACGGTGTATGATTAATCATACACCACTAATTATTTAAAAAACATCTACACAAGTTGGTTTTACACCATTAAAACCAATCATACACAGTGTATGATTGATCATACACCACTAATTACTTAAAAAATATCTACACAAATTAATTTTACACCATTAAAACCAATCATATGCCGTGTATGTTTGATCATACACCACTAATTACTTAAAACCACCTATACAAGTTGAGTTTACACCATTACAACCTTTCATACACTGTGTATGTTTGATCATACACCACTAATGACTTAAAACACACCTATACAAGTTGATTTTACACCATTACAACCTATCATACACAGTATATGACTAATTATACACCACTATTTACTTGAAACACACCTAGAAAACTTGGTTTTATACCATCAAAAGTAATCATGCACAGTGTATGATTGATCATACACCACTAATGACTTAAAACACAAGCCGTGTATCATCAATCATCCACCATTTATGCTTCACCGTCAATACCTGCTTTCCACCCCCAAAATCCACACAACCTTATAAAAAACTATCAATAAAAACCGATTCAACCACCACACACATAAAATACGAAAAAGCAAGTAAAACTTCTACACAATAAAGTTAATCAGCCACTGAATAAACAACCAAACCAGGATAAAACATACTAACCCTTACTTACAAAGCCACTAACAGCAAAACCCTAAACCCTAAATAATAGCCTAACCAATACTATGCCCATGCAATACACGAAACAAATGCATATTATACATTTTCCTACAAAATAACTTCGAAAATCGGTGCTCACCTTCAGAAATGGTGATTAAACCTTAGATCGATGAAGAGAGCAAGGATGAAGAGAGCAAACAGACGATATCGCAGGACGAAAGCGTCTTGCAGCAGATAGAGTAGCTAGAGGGTCACAACGGATGGGAACGAGTCTCGCAGATGAAGTTAGAGGAGAAAGAGGATGAACGGGTGAGCGAAAGAGGGGAGAGAGAGAGTGGCTTGCAAAACACGTTTTGGAGGAGAGAGAAAACGGACTGGAAGGGGGAGGGGGTAATTAAAATTTACAGCTGTAGAAAATTAAATGAGGAGAAAGAAGGGGAGAGAGAGAGGACGGGTAGGCTGCTGTAACATTAAATGAGGAGAGAGAGAGTGGACGGGTGGGGGGGTGAAGTGGGAGGGGTAATTTTGTCCAAAATGGTGTATTTTGGACAAAGGGAGTCTAAAAAAGATTAAATGGCAGGGAAGGGGGAGGGGGGAAGGGTGAGGGTCTAATCCGTACGATTTCCCTTTATAAATAGGGGTTGGGGCTTATATTTGAGAAGAGTGGAAAAAGAGAGGAAAGATGTAAGAGATTTCAGAGTGTTTGTAAAATGTACTTAAGGAGAGACATATTGATAGTGAGAGGTATCTTGATTGAGAGGTATTGATGAGAGTTTATAATTTTCTTTATCCAAAGCTAAGTTGTGAGAGGGTTGGTAACTCGCCATGCTTCAGTTATACTTTGATAGTCACACCATGATGATTGATGTCATGATTGTATGGGGTTGGTAGTTATATTAAGATATTTTGGTGGTTATAGCTAGATATTGTGATCCTTAATTTCATAGTAGATGAGACACCCGTTTAGATCCCGTGTGTAGGCATGGAAATTTAATCATGTTTATAAATTTTAAAATGGGCCAATGAAAAGACTAAAGCCCAAACAACTTCCAAGACAAATCTAAACCCAAAGGACTTCTAAGTCGAAAACTCAAGCCTAAATGACTTCGAAGTCAAATTAAAAAGCCCAAATGATAGTTAAGTCGGACCTAAAGCCTAATAGCTTTAAAGTCGAACCAAAATGGGCCAAATGACTCTTCAGTCAAACCTAAAAACTAAAATGACTTACAAGTCAAAAAAAAAAAAAAAAAAAAGAGGTTCAAAGCCCACAAAATCTTAGGATTAAAGTAAGAATAGGCTTGTACGGTTTTCTTTTTAAATAATTTGAGCCCGATCTTACTAAGCATTCCGTATCCGAAAACAACGAGCCCCTTTTCTCTATAAATAGGGGAACTTTTGCTTCAAAGGAGGGGGACATTAAAAAAAGGTTCAAAGCATAGTTGCACGAAGCGGGAGCGGGAGCGGGAGCAGGAGCGAGGGAGCGGGCAATCATAAAAGTTTCCTAAGTCAGGAGCGTTTTGGATTGAAGTATTATCTAGCATATTCAATATAAATGGAAACAACTAAAACATACATTTTTAATACACTAATTTCATGTATTCTAATAATATTTTTAATAATATGTAAAACACACATACAGTAACCAATATTTTTTTTTATACTTCGACTTGTTTACTTATATTTTGTAAATTTAGTGCATAGTATTAAATGTTCTTTTTGGTTATAGGTTAACCAATATACTCGAAACAAATTACTAAAAAATGGTAAACTAACATTTTTAGTAATGGTAAGGATTCGAATTTCTAAAATTATTATAGGTTTTGATTAAATGAATCAAAATATTTTTTGATAGGATTAATAGAACCATAAACAATTTTATTAGTTAAAATGCAATGAATTATGCACTAATAAGTAAGTTATAGCATGAAATAACATTTAATTCAAGCATATAAATTAAGGGAAGACAGCCCGTCCTGTCAGCGGTGCAATGGTGACTCATTAAAATAAGCAAGCTATAGAGTATTATTTGACCAAAAAAAAAAAAAAAGCTATAGAATATTTAATGTCTCATCATACATTTAATGACACTTTTATCTTAATACAGTGGCGACGCATTGTCTAAATTATCAGAAGGCATGGGAAGGCAAAAAGTTAAAGATGAGCATGCACTTTGTACATTGGTCAATGTCGAGAATTTAAGTAATAGGATACTTAATGTCTTGTTATATATTTAATGACTTTCATCTTTACAAAGAAACCTTTTGATTTTCATTAATTTAATTTTTAATAAATTGATATTAATAATTATAATTGGTAATAATGTTTTTGAACAGAAGTTGTTAATAATTTGATAAGTAATAATAAATAAATAAGCTTATTTTAATTTTAGGAAAACACTTTTCATATTTTTTCTTTTTTAATAAATTAATATTAATAATTAATAATTAGTAAATTGTAATAAGCTAATTCATTTTTAGTGAAATAAAATAATGGTAATGGTTCGAATTTTTCAAATTACTATGACTATGATTAACTGAACCAAGATCTTTTTTTTTAGGGGTAATAAAACTATAAACAAACATATTATTTAAAAGCAATGAAATATGCACTCGTATGCACAGTTTAGTAAAAATACGTATATAATTAGCATATTAAACACGTATTCATATTGTTATGTTTAAAAAGGGTGTTTACTGATAATTGTCAAACATATGATAAAATATGGGATTTTTTATGTTAGTCATTTAATATGTATTTTATAACATGTATTCGTTTTTTTTTCAAATAACAAAAAATTTGCAATTAATCATGCTTGAACCTTAACTAATAATATTTCATATTTTGTATAGAGCTGATTAATATATAAACGTAATTAAATTTTAATTAATTTTTGTACTATTTTTTATTAACTATGCTAGTATACAAATTACCGTAGTTAATTTAAGCATGTAATCAATTCAAATAAATTAAGCATATACTAAATTTACAATATAAAATATTTAATTGACAAAAAAATAGATTTTTTTACATACAAAACGTAAATATAGTCTCCTTGAAAATACAAACAAATTTAAATAAGTAGACATTTGTGCACGAGGCTGAAGGCGGAGGTTGCTTCTTGGAGTGTTTTGGAAGTCTTGTCGTGTATTTAATACTTTTTATATTTTACAAAAAAATAATTTGATTTTGTTCGATTTTAATTTTTAATAAATTGATTTTTATAATTATAATTATTAATAATTTAATAAATAGAGAAACTTATTTATTTTAAATTTAGTCAAAACACCTTTTCAAATACATTGACATGGAAAGTCTTTTCAATATTAAGAAAAAAGAAAGAATTTTGACATTTTTTCACTTTTAATTTTATTTTAAGTTTAGTTAGAATACTGAACATCTTCTTAAATATATTGATATAAGATAGATTTTTCAGTGTTCAAAATTTTTTTTTTATAACATTTCTTCATTTTTAATTAATAAATTATATTAATAAACTTTTTTGATTTTATTTGCCCTTTAATCAGGAACACGTTCCAAAAACCCTTTACTCTCTCTTTCTTTATAACGCCACTCTTTTACTTCCCTCAGTACCAGATTTTGAGCTATTATACTTCTACTCCCTTTTCCTCTCTGTCTTTCTTCTTCCTATCTTATTTTCTTCAACTACCTACAAGAAGTGCTCGAAAAAAAAAAAAAAAAAAAAAAAAAACTATTACACGAAGGAAATAGTATTTTTTTTTTTCTTTTTCTTGGAAATAGTAGAATATCCATACTCAAGAAGTTTGTTAAGACAAGAGTACTTATTTGGACCAAGAAGACGTAATTCTTATTTCTAATATTCTACTTGAATCTTTCTTATTTTTATGTTTACTATCCAAAAATGATAAAGGTAAAATTTCTTATCAAATGACTTGAGTTTTATGTTATTTTTTGGATTATAGCTTGAGTTTTATGTTTTAATCTTTAAAAATTATTTTTTCTATTGAAATGATTCATCCTAAGTACGAAAGTGCGTTTCTACTAAGTCTGAATCGTGTTTCCTACGCGTTTCCAACTTAGAAACGTGGAATCGTATTTCTAAGTATGATACGTTGGCATTTTGGACGTTTCTTGCATCTATGGTTCAAAGGGAGGAGAAGTGTTAAAACTCTCTCCATTCTCTCCCATCCTCTACAATACCTTAAGTCATCCAGACGAGAGTCATCAAAGCACACCAAGTTTGTGCCCGATTTCCCCAAAAGTTCAATTCTTGATTTGAGATAAAGTATCTTGCCCTCAGTCAAGAATCCGAGTCTGATCGCTGATGAATTTTTACCAAGATCAACAGTTGTAGAGATCGAATCATAAGACTTTTGTTTATTTTACTCTGTAAAGCATATTATAGAGATTGTACCCACACATATCAATACAATTCTTTAATTATAATTTTGTGTATTTATTTTGCATCTTTTTGTTTTGATTCGAAATTGGTGTTAACAAATTTAGCGTGCCAGGTGGGACATAAAAGTTAATTTGAATTTGGACGTGACATTGAATTTTTTTTTTTTTTTTGAAAATGACTTGGGGAGAGGTCTTTTTATTAACTCTGTCAATAAAAAATAATATTATTACGCTAGAGAAATATTTTTTTATTAACTCAAAAAGGTAAATATTCTTTTTATTATTTAAAAAAAAAGGTAAATACAAGTTGCTTGTTAAATAAATAGACGGAGAGGCGGAGAAGAATCATTAAATGCCGTGGAGATCGAATCAGAGGACGTGTCGTGTATTTGTAATAAATATATGATACAAAGATTGGAGGACTGGCAGGCGAAGTCTGGGGCGTGTCAAAGGGCGGGGCACCAAACAACAGAGAGTCCTGGTGGTGGTGCGAGGAGGTCCAAGAGAAGATTAAGGGCAAATGAGACTGCTTCAAGGAATGGAAAAGTAGTGGCAACGAGGACAAGCAACATCAATATCAGCAAGCTAAGAAAGAAGCTAAGAGAGCAATCAGAGAAGCACAATTAAGAGCCTATGAAAATTTCTACAAAAGGTTGGATACCGAGGAGGGGGCCAAGGATATATATATAAAATCCCCAAAGCAAAAGAAAGGAAGACGAGGGATTTGGATTGAGTAAAGTGCATAAGAGGGGAAGATGGACAGGTGCTCATAGACGGGCAACAAATTAAAGCAAGATGGAGAGACTACTTCCACAATCTGCTTAATGATCAGGGGGATACTAGGATATGCCTAGATGATCTCCAAACATCTGCCAAGTGCCAGAACCACTGGTATTATAGGTGGATTACACCCGACGAAGTCAAGAAAGCCTTGAAAACATATGGGAAGGAGTAAAATAGTTGGCCCAGATGGAATACCCATAAAGGCATGGAAATGCCTTGAACAGAAGGGCATCAGTTGGCTGACTAAATTATTTAACCAAATCCTTATGGGGAAAAAGATGCCTGACAAATGGAGGAAGAGCACATAAATCCCAATCTGTAAGAACAAAGGCAACATCTAGAGTTGCGCCAACTATTGGGGTATTAAACTAATGTGCCACACTCTGAAGCTGTGGAAGCAAATCATAGAAAGGAGGTTACGGCAATAGATAGAGGTGTCCAAGAACCAATTCGGATTTATTCCCAGGAGATCAAGACGATAGAGCAATACAGGAAGAGACAAAAGGATCTCAACATGGTTTTCATTGATTTGGAGAACGCATATGATAGAGTGCCAAGGGGGTACCTATGGAGGGTTTTGGATAGGAAAGGCATTCCAATGCCTTATATTCAGGCCATTAGAGATATGTATGATGATGTACAAACTAATGTGCGTGCAGTGGAAGGAGAGACATAAGCTTTTCCGATAACAGTCGGGTACATCAAGGAGCTGCCTTCAGTCCCTTTCTATTCATACTGGTTATGGATGAGCTCACTAGGCACATCTAAGATGACATGGAAGATGGCTTCCGCTGTACTTTGAGATAGAAGGTTCCCATTAAAGCTAAAGGGGAAATACTACAAGACGGTAGTGAGATCGGCTATGTCTTATGAGGCGGAGTGTTGGCCAATATACATAGAAGATGAAGATGGCAGAGATGAGGATGCTGCTGTTGATGTGCGGACACAGAAGGAAGGATATGATAAGGAAAGATGTCATAAGAGGCAAATTGGGCATTGCATTGATTGACTATAAATTAAGGGAGCAATGTTTGAGGTGGTTCGGTCATGTTAGGAGGAGACCATCCACTGCCCTAGTCAGGACATGCGAACAGCCTCATACTACGCAAGAAAGAAGAGGAAGAGGCAAGCTAAAGAAAAGATGGATGGAGACAATCCGACAGGACCTCACTCACCTAAACCTACAGGAGAAGATGGCCTTAGATAGAGCTCAATGGAGGGCTAGCATAGGAGTAGCCGATGTAGCGGCTTAGAGTAGTGCATATTTTACTGCTTGCACTAGTGTTTTTATGTATCTTGACTTCCTCCTTGGAGCACTTATTTGTTTATCGGCGTACTTGAGCACTTGCGTACTTGCCGACTATTTGCCTGAAGTTACCTTCCTTTGAGTTTTGCTTCATATTGGTTGGCTTGTTTTATGTACTGCTCTAATACTATATTGTTCTCATGTTTTCAGGCTTTATGCTTCCATGATGACACGCTCCTCAGGTTGGGGGTCCTCAAAAACAACCTCCCTTCAGGGTAGCACCTTAAAGGGGGAAGGCTGCGTACATCCATCCCCATCCCCCCCCCCCCCCCCCCCCCCCCCCCCCAAAAAAAAAAAAAAAAAACCCTAGTCCTTGTGGTACTGGAATTATTGTTGTTGTTGTTGTTTTACAAAGATTGTACCTATATTTTTCTAAAAAAATAAAAACCTTTATATTTGTGCAGCATTTATTTCATCTATTTATTTTGTTCAAAATTTTCTGCTTACAAATTTTGGCACACTCGGTGGGACCATCTTTGCCTCTCATCTCTCCACATAGATCTCAAGCCCACCAGTTTTAATGGTGATAAAGAAGAGCACCCCCACCACTCTTAGATAGATGGCAAGTCTGACTCTCTCAAGTTTATTGGGTTTGTTTTTTATGTGAGCCAATATACAGCGTGAAGGTCCTAAGAGCAACCTAAGAGAGAGGGGGGGGGGGGGGGGGGGGGGGGGGGGGTTGAATTAGGTTCTTTAGTGATAGATGAAAATTTAAATTTTATGAACCAAAAAATTAATTAAAAGTTAAACAATAAATACGAAATGAAAAAGATAAAGACAAGAATAAAAGGGATGTACAAGGATTTTTATAGTGGTTCACTTCCAAATCGGAAGCTAGTCTACTTCTCAAGTGACTACTCTTCATCACTTGAGCCTTTAACTAAGCTTGATGATCCTTTTTAAAACCAAGCTCAGGATCCAACATTTACAACCGGTCCTTTTGTACGTGGGCTTAAGACCAACCTTTTACAATCGATCCTTTTATAACCGTAAGCTCAGGATCCAACCTTTATAATGAGATAAATTAGAATAAAGCAATGGAAGAATTGAAGCATTCAAAATTTCACTCTTTCAAGAGTGAATTGACACTTGATCAAGCTTAGCTAAAGCTAAGGATATGCCAATTGAGCTTAATGATCAACAATAAAAGAACAAGTGATGCTCAAATAGAAACGTTAAACAAAACTTAAAATCAAACCGTTGAAGCACAAGAATGTAAGAGACCTTTTATTAAAGAAAGCTTAGAGAGTGTTAGATTATTTGAACTAAAGCAGTCAAGCCCTATTTTATAGGAAAATGAGGGCCTAGTGGATGTTTAAATTGTTGGAAAAAAGATTAAAAAAGAAATTAGCTAATTAATTTGATTGATTGATAGGATTGATTACTAATTTAATTAATCAATTTGATTTGATTGAGTAATTTTTAAATTAGCTAAAATTTTTGAATACATTTGATTGATTGATGGGATTAATTACTAATTTCGCTAACTAATTTGATTGATTTGAGTCATTTTCATATTAGTTAAAATTTTTGAATTAATTTGATTGATTGATGGGATAATTTTGCCATATTAGCTAATATGATTAATTGATTGTCATGCTAGTTCAAAATTTTGAATTAATTTTATAGTTTGCATTGATCATAATTGTTTGATTGAATTAATTCCTAATTTGCCTTGATCATGATTGATTAATTAAATCAATTTTCTAGCTACCCTTGATCATGATTGATTAAATAATGCTAAATTATAACCCATTTAAATTTTAATTGATTTAGTCGTACTTTATTTAAAACACCAATATTGAAAAAATATTTTAATTGACAAGCTAGATTAGTTTAATTTTGACTTGAGTATTTTTTAAATAAAATTTGAAAATCAATTTTCTAAAATAATTTAAAAATATTTTTGTTAGAGCATCATATATAAATGTTGAGACTTAAACTCAATTGATATATCCTGATCCTAAGTCCTAGACAATAAAAATAATGTTAAGGCACTTGTACTCGGATTACATTCTCTTCAATTTGGATGAATCTTTTCTTCAGCTTTGATATCTTTTCCTTTTGATTCATCATCTTAGAAAGCTTTGTATTAACATGATTAACCTTGATTTTCCTAACTTTCTTATGAGTCACTTAGAAATAAGATTAGGGCAATTTAAACATTATAACTCACTAAATATTTGTTGTCATCAAAATTACAATATAAATGGCTTTAGGGCCAACACAGTGGGAGATGTCTTATGAAGTAGAATAATGTTGACAACAATGCACTCATGACGTTGCCGCCAATCCCAAGTTGTCAATAAAGAAAGATGGCAAGTCTACCTCTCTCAAGCTTATTGGGTCTGCTTTTGATGTCAGCCAATATTTGATGGGTACTATCTCAATAAGTATGACGGTAGATGTCAACAATGCTCTATTTTATGATAATAAGTTGACTCACCACTTCACCCTAATCCCAAGTTGTCGATAAAGAAAGATGTCAACTTTGGCTACCTCAAGTCTATGCAGTTTGCTTTGGTGCCACCAAATGCCCGGCTAGTGCTGTCTCAAGAAGTAAGACAAGGTTTTCAATAATACTCTCATGCCGGCCAAGGAGTTGAGACGCTATCTTACTGCCAATTGCAAGCTACCGGCCTTCACTGCTCTTGATGTGTGTTTGAGCTTAGCAAGTATACTAATTCGTATCAAGTAATAAAATAATGAAGCAGAGTATCGTTCCCTCGAGGATTATTTTATTGATTTAGTATCGAAATTGGTTAGTCCTGGCTCCATTTGAGCGACCGATTATTGAAGTTTAATTTGAATAGAAAACTAAAGAATGGAAAACTTACTTCTTTGGGACGTGAACTTTGCTAAATTTAGATTCAAAGCATTTGATTTCTCCAAATTGCATCGGTACGATCTCTAACTCTCAGTATTCGAGTTGTTTATCTATGTTGATAGTGAAAAACCCTAATTTACTACATATTCTCTCTCAAATATTTAGCGTATTCTTTTACCTGTTAAACCATGAATCTCTTGTATGGATTTAAATAAGAAAAGAGTCTTGAAGATCAATGGTTTGGACAAATGACCACACAAATTGTGTTAATCTATCTCTAGCGTTCGCTTAATTTATAGTGTCTATTACCTCAGTAATATTCCAAAATCTCCTCTTGGATTCATTATGAATCATTGTTAATTTCAAGTGGTGATAAAGCACTCAAAAAGGCATGAAAACAATAATAAACACATCAACGTTGAGATCAAGAACTACTAATATTTTAAACTAAAAAAAGTCTAATCTTACAATTATGGCTACATCGTAGCCTTGGAAACTTCAATTTAGTTCATGACTAAATTAAATAAAACAAAATAAGAAGAATAAAACATAAAATAAGACATAGGATAGATAGAAAGAACTTGGAATTCGCCAAAGAACCCTAGTTGATCTTCTCCATTTGCCTTTATTTTGCTTCCTCTTTGTTCTTGCTCTCAAAATCACATCCAAGCTGCTTCCAAAGGTCTCCAAGATATAAATTTCGTGCCCCTCTTATGTATTTATAGGCTTCAACTAGTGTTTGCAAGTGTTACTTGAATGAAAGCTCTAATTGCTTACAAACTCTATCCAATTGGCTTAGTTTTATCCTCTTTCATGCCCCAGCTGACCCAATCTATATTTTTCTACATAAGATCTGGTTTTGATCTTGGTTTTGGTATTTTAGATTAAGGGATAAAGATTTACATGAATAAGGACATTAATATGCAATCAAACTACTAAATTCTTTGACCCAAAAAAAAAAAAAAATACTAAAATTCTACGGATAAAGTTCTTATCCAATGTTCCTTTATCCTTTTCTTCCCTACCTCCTTGTGGCCACCCTTTTTACATGAATTGAGTGTTTGGTGACTCCTTTGGACTTCCTTCTCTTGTCATAGGCCTCAGGATTGGACTTGGGTTTGTTTCATGCCTGTTTTAGCCTTAAAGCTTGTATTTTGCTCTTTTACTGCATAAAATGCAATAATGTGTAAAAGTGAGCAATATCTATGGAGTTTTAAGTTCGAGATAGTTAATAAATTAGTCTAAAAGCATGTAATAAGTATATACAAAATTAGACTTATCACCTCTAAAGCCAACACAAACTCATCCACTGTGCAAGTTCAAAAGCAAAGTCTTCAATTTCCAACTCTAAAAGGCAAATTGGCAAAACATGACAAGGTAAATAGCAGCATTAGCTAAACCTTCCAAGTTCCAAGTAAAGCATTGAAAATGTTAATGATGACGATGAGTCCAAGTTTGTAGAGGCATTAGCTAAACCTTCCAAGGTCCATACAACCCAAAAATCTAGTGCAATACTCAAGTTAGTGTTTATTGCTGCTTCATCTACTCAACAAATTTAGAGAGTTAATTGCCATAGGGTTAGAGTTGAAATCGGTGGAACCACTTACGACACTACCAAAAAAAAAAAAAAAAAAATCCATAAGACTCAAATGATAGAAAAGATGGGCATTAGCTAGCAGCCACCCAAGTGACAATGGTTTGATGGCAAGGGAAACTCATGCTAGCGCTTTACCCACTTCATTGAGACTTGCAATAATGTGGGCATTGGTGTAATCTACTGGTCAAGCATTTGATATGCTCTCTTAAAGGTGCTACTTTTGATTGGTAGAGTCTGAATCAAGTGACATTTAGGAAGAAACGAAAAAACAAGTTCCTTTTCACGTTTTACAGTATCCGTTTACAGTACCCGGCACACCGTCTCCATGTTAGAACTCACCAGCTCTAGACAATGTAAGGGATGATTTAGTCATAGACTACATCCCCTGTTGGCATTCTCTAAGCTCTAATTGCACGGATTGCCTCTTCGAAACTCCAGCAATTGAGTTTTGGATTGAAGGGATGAAGCTAGAGTTGTGATAAATTCTTCAAACCCTCAAGCCTAGAACGTGCGAACAAGTGGTGACCTGGGCACATGACATGTAGGTGAAGCCAACAATGGTGGAAATGCTCTTTTATACCATGGTGCAGCGAAGGAAGAAAATGCATCAAAGATCAAAACCTTCAACTCCATGCCACTAGCTTTACTCTTATGAAGATTCTCAAAAAGCTAGGACATTTGGGAAGGACTACATTGGCCTGGTACATGAGACAAGAAAGGAACATGAAGTATTGGAGGAACTATAACAAAAGAAGCATCCATTTCCTGATTTGACCTCCTGTGCATGTTAGAGGCCCTCTATGGTAAGGAGCTCATTCAATTGTCAAATCCAAAGCATCTTGAAGAAGCAAGACTCTAGCAACCTGAATTATTGCAAACACCACCAAGTTATTGATCATCTAGTGGAAAAGTGCATGGCCTTAAAAGAGCATAACATAGTGTTGGGAAAAAGTAACTTTTGTTGGAAAAATAAACTCTGATACCGATCGTTAGGTTCATAATTTTTCAACTGTGGTCACAACAAGGGGTACCTATTAGAGCACTTAAAGTAAGAGACTCTTCTCTCCACCTAAACCTCCGGTCGGAGAGTCACGCTTCATGACACCTCATGTGCGAGAGTTCCCCGTAATAGGTTTATCTCTATAAATCCTTTGCCCTAACACCTGTTGTTGGGAAGAATTTCAAAAATTCTCCCTAATTTTATAAAGTTTACGCAGCGGAAGGGTTTGTAATTCATAGTTCTAAACCTAGGGTTGATTTAAAATTAAATCTACATATTTAAATTTATAATTTAAATCTACATATCTAAATTCTTAATTTAGATCTACAGGTTTTTTACTATAATACATTCATAATAATAAATAAGCTTAAACAGGCATAATAACCGATATTGTAAATAAATAGAAAAGTGAAAACTAAAAGCGAAAGAAAGAAGAACATACCTGAATTTGCTCAAAAAAAAAAAAAAAACTAGAAAGAAATAATAATCTTCAACATACCAGAAATCGAGACCCCGCTATCTTCTACGCAATGACCTCGAGTTGCCCAGAGGGTGGGCTCTGGAAATTATTAAACTTTGGGGAAGAAAAATTTCTAAATAAAATTTTTTCTCCCACTAGGTCTCTGAAAGTCAATACTTTTAGAAACCCTTAATTTTAATTTTCTAAGAACTGATGCCAAACCTTTGGAATATGTACCTCTATTTATAGGAATATACCGAAGTGAAAAAATATAAAAAGAATGATGTGGGATGCGCCGAAATGACCCAATACTAACAAGCAAAAACGCGTTGTTTTATTCAAAAACACACTCAAAACGCAGCGTTTCATCAAACCAAATCCATGTGCCACCGCCTTATCAACGCGTGCCACGTGGCATCTTTTTATTCGTTCGCAAACGCAAACCTGGATTGCTAGCGGGACGTCTGTCGCGCGCTGGTTCGTCGGATTTAGAACACACGGATCCGACATTGATAAATCCTTTTTTTTTTTGCTTTGTTTTCCACATATAAAAATTTATCTTATGAATTTTAATTTTTAAAATTATTTTATTTTGTAATTTTTAACTTTTATTCATCTCATGAATAATGTTTGGCAAAATTAAATTTACCCATCCTATGGATAAATAATTCATCTTATAAATTATTTAATATTTTTCAATGGCGATATATATAGAGGCTTGTGCAAGGACCTTAGGGACAATTTAAATCTAGCTCCAAATGGGTTAAATTAATCATCTCATAAAATAATTTAATTACCATTTAATGAGACTTAATTCTACTAAATAAATCTCACTACACTCCAAACTTAAACCATTTATTCGATATCTTCATAATAGACAGTATTGATGACAACAACCCCTCCACTAGATGTCCAAGATGAAGAATAAGTATAACTACTACCATTATCCTTTTCACAGCTTATCCATTAGTTACCGACTCGTCCTTCACCGAATAATTCATTTATACTGGAACATATTCATAGTATAAATTCTAAATGTCAAACACTTGGAATACTTTGGCCAAAATTTTCGAACTACTCAAATATTTGCGAATCAACTAAGGGTTTAGAGCCATTGTTCGAACATTACAACATGAATCACTCATCTCTGATAGTAGTCTAGAAACAAGCAACTCACATGGTCCAATTTAGTGCGTCAATCTTATTAAACACACCAATCTAACACTTTTGGATCACCATCCACATGACCAAGACAAGTTATCCAAAGTATCACGTTATAGTCTTAGTATACAAGTAGTCCAAACTTGTCTTCGACTATGAGTCATTCAAACAACAATCCATACCATTTGTTCAAAGTCTTTTTATGGGTTAATCTCATAAACCACTTAGAACAAACATGTAAATTGTAGTTTGAGGACTACACCCATCTCATGGATGTTCCCAAAAAGAAAATCACATGCAGTATAAATGCTCGCTTACACAAATTTAACAAGGAAACGACTGAAACTTCAATTTTGTTCTTTAATAAAATAATATTGATATAATAAATCTTAATTTTAGGATACTATCCCTAACAATCTCTCACTTGTCCTAAATCCACTTTATGACAATCTTTATACCCATCTCTTTTGTGTATGAACCAAAAGTCTACTAGGTTAATTATTTTATCTGGACCAACATGCCCTCTATGCAGCTTCTTAAGTTGCAACGTATTTAGCTTCTATAGTGAAGTCAGCAATACTATACTGTTTGACATTCCTCCCACTAATGGCTTCTACTCCAAGGGTAAAGTCATGCCCAGACGTCGAACGTCTGTCATATATATTTGACTAGAAGTCTTAAAATAATATATCCAACTGGAACCAACTCCTCACTTTGAAAGATCAGCATATAATATCTAGTCCTTCTTAAGTACTAGAGAAAATGCTTCATTACCACCTAGTGCGTTGGACCCGAGTTAGACTGACACTTGCTTACTGCACCACAGCATAGCAAATATTTGGTCTCGTACACAGCATGGCATACATGAGGCTCTCACTGCCAAAGCATATAGAATATTCCTCAACTGTTCCTCCTCTTGAGGTTCCATAGAACACTGCTCTAAAGAGAAAAAGGGACTCCATGCCTGAAAGGTAAAAAGACTTTCTTAGAGTCCTCCATGCAATACCTTGACAACATTTTGTCAATATAAGTGGCTAGAGAAAGACCCAACATCCTACTCTTACGACCTCGCAGAAGCTTAATCCTAAGAGTAGAGCTGGCTTCTCCTATATCCTTTATATTGAGCTATCATGACAACCAAGTCTTTACAGCTAATGACACCCCCACATCATTCCTAATGGGTAGTATATTGTTGACATACAATGCCAAGAAAGTAACTACTTTCTCTTAACCGCATGGTTTGTTCAAACAATTGCTCAAAACTATAAGACTTAATTGCTTCATTGTGACTAAAAAGATCAGATTCAATACCACGGTTAACTACTAAAAGTTCCCGCTATAAGCCTGTCAGGTGTCCTGACAATTCTTCCACCACACCTGAGCTCTCTTATACCTGGAACATTCTCGTTCCTATCAGTAGGTGCATCTAATGCATTGACTATGTCTTGAGTTGTGTTTGGCTGTTCAGAATTAGTGTCATTTTTTTTAATTCTTATAATACTATTTTATTTTTATTTTTGTAGTTTACTTGCAAAATTCTTTTGTAAGTATTTTGTATTGTATTTACAAAAAAAACTTTTAAATCAAAAGAACTATAGAAAAGATCGTCTTTGTTCCTATTTTTTGCAACACCATTCTGCTGCGGTGTACCCAGAGCAGAAAGCTAATATCTTATCTCATTTGCAGTTAGGAAATCCAGATATTCACTCGAAAAATATACACCACCTCGATCTGATCGAAGTGACTTAACTTGTTTACCTAATAGCTTTTAAACTTCAACTTTCTACTCTTTGAATTTTTTAAAAACGTCCGACTTATGTCCCATTAGGTAAACATGTCCATGCCTTGAGTAATCATCACTAATGTGATTAAGTACTCATACCCACATATTGCTTGAATATGTATTGGTCCACATACATCTATGTGAACCAGCTCAAGCAAGTCACTAACCCTGTTGCCTTTACTCTTAAAGACAGACTTGGTCATCTCTCTTTCTATGCAGGATTCGCAGAATAGTAATGACCTTAAGTTCAAAGCCTCTATCAGTCCATCTTTTACCAGTTTTAGATCCTGTTCGAATTAGTGTGACCTAAATGTTGGTGCCATGTATACGCAATATCCCTTTCAAAGTGTTTTCTTTTAGGAGATCAAACAAGTGAGCTTGTGTTAGATTCTTTTAAACAAATATGAGAGTTTTGATCAATAAACAACATGAATAAACCATTTAAACAAGTATATTTTCCAAATTTATTTCTTGTATTAAAAGGTTCATAATCAAAATCAATTGAATAACAATTATTCATAAAACGAGTTATAAAAATCAAATTCTTGTGTAGAGTAGCTACAAATAATCAATCTCTTAAAATCAAAAACTCGAACACTAAAGACTAAGCTAACATCTCATACACTTAAGATCAATACTCTTGTATTGTCCCTGACCATTCGGTATAGCTCCCCATCATGCAGCCTTTTGGTTAGCCTGAACCCCTGTAACATATTAAAAATATGGTCAGTTGAACCCGAGTCCACACACCAGGAACCTGGTGGACTCTCAATTGTGCATAGCTGAACTAAGTGAGATATCAACATATCTTCACCAGATGACTTAGTAGTCTTTCTAAGAAGAGAAGCTAAGTACTTAGTGCACTTTCCTTTTGCCGACTTCTTTATGGACTTTGTTGCTACTATAGCAACCTTGCCTTTTCCTTTCTTTTCAGTAGGTCCCTTATGAGTAATAACTAAGTCCAACTTGATTTTTCTAGGCAAAGTAATTTGGTCCAATGAGTTCATTATGCATTTCACTAGTCGTATCCAATTCAAAATATTATAAATGCAAACATTTGTGTAACTGTCTAACAAGAGTCATGTATAATGCAGTGATATCTATTCTTTCAATTTAGCATATATAATAAGTCAGATATCCACCAAACTGTACTATTACGCATACAATGATGACCCAAACACACCACTCCTTACTCCCGGCAGCGGGGTCGTACAAAGCTAGTTCGAGTGAGAATTATTCTCAATTAATATGTTTTCTTGTAACTCTTACTAAACATGATTAACTCACCACTTTACCTTAGTCTCTAACATAATGCAACAGAGCTCCTCATGGAGGCTAATGTGTCACGCTGGTCAAGTGTAAACCATTACCTAAACCTCCATAGAATACACAAAATATTTCATGGCAGCGTGGTCGCATCGCTTCTTTGCACTTCGGTTCATCCCAATAGAAGTCTAACCCTATAATCTGCAAATCGACATCCTCCGCAGGGAGGTCTAACGATCTACTATACTGCTAGACCGATAATGGAGATCGTGAGGTTACAACAATTGAAACCTCACTCCCAGTTGATTTTTAAAACTAGTGATTTTTTAATTAACTTGCATTTACAACCTGGATTATCTCATAACCCCATTTAGAATCTCATTATAAAATTAACCAAAATTAATTACTTAATTAATTTAAAATATTATCATTTTATAACATAGATTATCACATAATCTAACTTCAGAATCTCATTCTAAATTTAATCAATAAAATTAATTAATTAATTTTAATTAAAAAAGGTACCGTAATATTATTTAAATTTTCTAATAATTTATTTTTAGAATCCCATTCTAAAACTAAATCAATTGATAGAAATTAATTTTTAATTCAAAATAATTTCGTAATTGAGATTATCTCATAATCTATTTTTAGAATCTAATTCTAAAACTAATTAATTAATAAAAATCAATTTTATTTAAAAACAGTAATTATTTAGAACTTAGACTATCCCATATTCTTATTTAGAATCTCATTCTAAAATTAAATAAGCTTAGACTATCCAATAGTCCTGTTTAGAATCTTATTCTAAAATTAAATAAGGTCAATAAAATTTAACGTTTATTTTAAAATAATAAAGATTTCGACTATCTCATAATCTATTTTAGAATCTTATTCTAAAACTAGTTTAAAAAGAACTTTTATTTAAAATAATACGGATTCACAACTTAGATTATCTTACAATCTAGTTCAAAATCTCAGTCTAAAAGAAAATTAATTCATTAAAATAATTAATTTATAATTATTATGTAAATCAATACTGACGTCTACACGTCCATAAAATAAAATAATAAAAAAACTTTTTTTATATTTTATTATTATTATTTTTAATGCTGACGTCAGCTGTCAAGTGTCAGATGTCAGCGTCTGCTGACAAAATTTTATTTTATTTTTTAATAAAAATAATTTAATTAAGAAAATTAAATCTAATCTCATTAAATTAATTTTATCCGATTTCGCAAATCCTAACCAAACAATCATAATCTCATTATACAAATTATG
This sequence comes from Simmondsia chinensis, assembly GCA_018398585.1. Taxonomy (NCBI): domain Eukaryota; kingdom Viridiplantae; phylum Streptophyta; class Magnoliopsida; order Caryophyllales; family Simmondsiaceae; genus Simmondsia; species Simmondsia chinensis. The sequence goes on along the minus strand of JAGTTD010000002.1, from coordinate 31,637,573 downwards.
TAATCCAAAACTTGTAGGTTGTTAGATTCGAATAAACGATTAATTCTTTAATGATTTGAATAATTTAAACCGTTACTTTAAACAACCTAGTTAACTATTAACTCTTTTAAAGATTTAATAATTTAAATCGATACAGTGAAAGAAACAATCTAATTAGCAATTAATGCTTTAATGATTTAAATAATTTAAATCGCTAATTCAAACAAACTATCCTTCTTAATAAAATCACTATTTTATTAAATCGCAAATCTATTTATTTGGATCTTATTATGCCAATTCATGTATATTATAAATGTGATCAGAGGCTAGCTCTGATACCAATTATTGGAAAAAAGTAACTTTTGTTGAAAAAAATAAACTCTGATACTGATCGTTGGGTTCACAATTTTTCAACTTTGGTCACAACAAGGGGTACCTATTAGAGCATTTAAAAGGAGGAAACTCTTCTCTCTATCTAAGCCTCCAGTCAGAGAGTCACGCTTCGTGACATCTCACATACGAGAGTTCCCGTGGCTTGATTTCCGGCTCGGAACCATATACCATTGTTGCTAGCTGGGGTTGCCATGTTGGTACCCACAACTCCGCCTTCCATAAGCAATGGGGAGACGACATTTTGAGTTTTAAAAAAAAGACTCATATCAATGCCCAACCCAACATTGACTCTCAAATCAAAGTCAAAGCCTAAATGACTCCTAAATCAAACCAAGCCTAAAATGACTCTCGTGTCAAAACTAAATCCTAAATTGATTTTCAAATCGAATTTAAAGTCTTAATGACTCTCAAGTTTGTAAAAATTAAAACTAATCCAAAATCGAACAAAGCAGGAACAAATATGGAGGAAATATTCTTTTTTATTGAATGAGTAAAGATACAATCTACCTCTACTTAAATAGCAAAATTACAAGTAAATACAGGAGACAAAATAAGCACTAGGATCCTAAAATCAAGCTAATAATCACCCAATCAAAGCCAATATTGGCCGATTACGAAGCAAGGAAAGAGAGAAAACCATGCCATAATGTATGCTAAGTTATCAAGGAAAGATACCTAGGGAATATGCTATGCTATATACTATATTCAAAAGTAAAATACATGTACAAAATGCAAGGAATTACACAAGAAAATAATACTAAAATTTAACAAAGTCAAACATAAATTCTAAATGACTTTCAAGTCACAATGACTCTCAAGTAAAACCAAGCTTCATATGATTTCCAAGTCAAACAAAGCCCAACATGACCTCCAAGTCAAACCAAGTTCAATTGACTCCCAAGTCTAACTTAAAATCCAAAATGATTTTCAAGTCGAATTTAAACCCCAGTAACTTGAAATCGTATTAAACACAAATTGACTTACAAGGTGAAGCTCGAATGACTCTCACATCAAACCCAATCTTGAATGGGCTCCAAGCCTATGGGGCCACATGCCTGGTCCATGAGTCACTGGGTTAATTTTCATTTTCGGTCTCAGCTTGATTATTTGCAAATTTTATCTAATATTTGCCCAGAAAGGCCACATTTGGACCATATACAATACTACAACATCAAAGGCGAATCTACAACAGTGCAATAAGAAGAGAGAGGGGGGGGGGGGGGGGGGGGGGGGGGGGTTGAGATTGCCCTGATGTTATTGCTAGAGGCGCCTATATAGAGATTCAACGACAAATCACATGATACATGAAGATAAAGAAAAGGGATAACCATGATATTCAGAAGTATACCTCGCGTTAAAAAGGACTACCTTGACAAGATTGCAAAGTTGAAGTAGACACCGAACAAAAGCCAAAAACAATGATGATCTAAACAAGGGATAACCATGATATACGCGAACTTCACCTAGCTCTACTATGTGGCGAAACCCTAAGGGCCGATGTGCCCTTCTCCTACCCCCTCTTTGGCGCAAGCAGCGGTGGCCGTCCACCACCCACCTCCTCACAATCTAACAGCTGAACACTCATTCCCCCTATTTATTCTTTCAAGGCCCCTCAAAATCTGACACTCCCTCAAACAACCCACATTTACTCCTCCAAATCCCCCATCACAGATTTGGCAGATGCTCACTCAATAACACCTCAACCTACCACATTTACTACTCGTTACCTTACCCACAAGCCCCTCCCCCTCCTATTTATTGAACCCTCCCCCATCTTAGATTTCAACCCAACTCACCTAGTAATAAATCTTAAATCAACATTAATACAGATTCTCGCTCCCAACAAAATGACATCCTCCCTGAATCAACCAATTGATGAGCTAATCAGGAAGGGAGTTGATTGTTTGGAACTCAGTGCTGATGCGGGATTCAATGGCCCTCAAAAAACAATCACTTGTGGGAAAAATTGTCTCAACAAAATATTCAAGGTGGGCCCGGTCAGAGCTATATTGGGTAAAGCTTGGAACCCAAGAGGTGATCTTGAGATTCACGAAATATTGAGCAACATGTTTCTCTTCGTTTTTGAAACACGTAAGGACAAAGAAAGGGTCCTTGATGATACTCCTTGGAACCTTAATGACCAACGTATGGTCTTAAAGGAGTGGACTGAGGAGCTATCATTTAAAGACCTTGACTTTTCCTTGATCGAGTTTTGGGTCCAAATCCATGGCATCCCATTAAATATGATGACCAGGGATAATGCCCTAAATATCTAAAATATCTTCCCAAAAATAATAAAATTAGACATGGATAAGGAGAAATACTCACTGCGGACCGACTTCATAGGGATGAAAGTCCAAATCAACATTGACAAACCTGTGAAAACCAGATCCATAGTACCTCGTATGGTTAAGGAAAACCTATGGATTAACCTCAAATATGAAAGACTTACTGATTTCTGTTACGCCTGTGCTATGATCGAGCACACCATTAATCATTGCCAAGATGAGGAGGCCCCCCAGGACAATCCCATCTTTGATGGGTCCCTAAGATCCAAGGAGTTTACGTCATAAAAAAATTCACTCTCGATCCAACAGCAAGGATCGAAACTAATAAACTCAAGCTAACATGGCAATAGACAATGAATAACCCCCATATGCGGAGCAACAGAAAGGGTGGTTAACAGATACATTATCAGCCAGTACTAGATCTATCACTACAGAAGATGAAGCTCCGTTACCCCCCACCCAGAGCGGCAAGAGAACGGTACGAGAGGAGCTAATGGCCGATGCCAACAAAAGGGCAAAAGCCATGCTCCAAGACATTGTCACCCAAATGGTCAATAGAGATGATTGTAAAAATTGGCTGCTTAATCCCAACGTAAGCAATGATGGAGACAATATCCTAAGTGGGATTTTTGGAGACCAAAGGTTGACATCTTCACTTGCCTCCACAAGAAGAGTATATGATTGGGGGTTACATGGAAATAGAGCTTGTGGAGGACTGAGCAGGTTGAGAAGGTTGGCTAGAAAGAAGGCTGATAAAGAAAAGAACCGAGAAGTTGAGAAGATTCCTTTTGGTCCCTGCATCCGATCTCTATCAGTTATTCTTGAGGAAATTGGCCCCGAAGAAACATCCTCCTCTTCTACTGCAGGGTTTGCGGTAGTTGTCCCTCCATAACTGTCTCGCGAGCCATAAGTCTGTTATGTTGGAACTGTAAGGGACTTGGTCAACCCCCCCACAGTTCAAGCTCTCAAGAAGCACTTTAGGAAGTTCAGACCCCTTTTGATTTTTCTAATGGAAACTAAGCATAAGTCAAGTGTTGTGGCTAGGGTAACTTGTAACTTAGGATACTCATTATGCTGTAATGTCAAACCTAATGGATTATCTGGTGGCTTAGCCCTTTTATGCTCGTTTGATGTTTCTGTTTCTATTCAGTTTTCATTAAATTGATTTATTGTTGCTCATGTTCATGATTATCAACTCCGTTGGGTCCGGGACTTCATGGATACATGTGGTCCCATGGAAATGCCACCCAATGGATGCAGATACTCTTCAACCAATAAGCAACTGGGAATGACAAATGTTAAAGAGAGCATCGACAAGGTAGCCGCCAATGTTGAATGGCAAAACCTCTTCCCTGATTCCTCGATTACTCTGCTCCCAGCGGTGGAATCTGACCACTCTCCAATGGTGGTCCAGTTGGAGGAAGTACCCAGAAATGGTCATAGAGATTTCAAATTTGAGAGAAAATGGTTGCTTGAAGAGGACTGTAAAGCTATGGTGGAGAGTGGGTGGAACAGCCCCTTCCATGGTTCGAGGATGTTTATCCTTGACAGAAAATTGCAAAAGTGTAGGAAAGCTTTAAAAGGATGGAGCTCCCACCTACTCAAAGAAAAGAAGGGCTTTCATGGATAAAGCTATGGCTCACCTCACTGAACTCCAAAGTAAATCCTGTATAGAGAAGGAAGCTTTGGAAGAGCATAGTATATTAGAAAATGGTGGGAATCTGAGGAGAGACATTGGGCTCAAAGATCTAGAATACGTGGCTCTCATGTGGTGACAGGAACACGAGATTATTTCATGCTTCTACACTCCAAAGACAGAGGAAAAATGAGATTAAAAGGATCATGAACAACGAAGGAGAATGGGTGGATGATCCCTGGGCAATTGAACAGGTTGTCCTCGATTATTTCTAGAACCTTTACAAGGCCACTTCCACATCCAGCGTTAAAGAAGTCATGATGCAATGCCAACCAAAAGTCACTGCTGCGGCTAACGAGGCAATGTGTGGTCAGGTAAGCACTGAAGAGATCCGAACGGAAATGAAATAGCTAGGAAGCTTGAAAGCGTCGGGCCCAGATGGCTTCCCAGGTTTTTTCTACTGATCATTTTTGGATTTAGTGGGTAATGATGTGGGTAATGCAGTGGAGAGCTTTTTTGAAAGTGGCCAAATCTTTCATCGCCTGAACCACACTAATATTGTCCTCATCCCCAATCTCTCCCGCCCTGAGAAGGTTAATCAATTTAGGCCTATTAGCATGTGCAATTTTAGCTAAAATCCTTGCTAACAGGCTTAAACCGTGGTTAGGGGATATTATATCCCCTTTCCAATCCACTTTTATAGAGGGGAGACAAATTCAAGAGAACATTATTACGGCCCATGAGGCCTTTTGTGCCCACGAAAACAAGAGAAAGGGAAGCAAATGCTTCCTAGCACTTAAAACTTACATGTCCAAGGCCTATGACTTTGTCAATTGGGATTTTCTTGAAAAAATCCTTTCTCGCTGCAAGTGTAATTCTTGGATCACAAACCAAATTATGGAATGTGTTTCCAGGTGAAGGTGAGCCCTCTTATCAATGGGCTTAGACTTCGGGATTTATGATGGGCCAGGGTCTTCACCAGGGCCACCCTCTCTCTCCCTATCTATTTTTGTTTGTTATGGAGTGCCTCTCATCACTCATCGAAAAGAGTGTGGAATCTGGAGATTGGACTAGGTTTAAAATCAGGCGAGCTTGCCCAACTCTATCCCATTTATTCTTCGCTGATGATTGTTTGTTGTTCTTTGAAGCTTTAGAGAAGGGGTGTAGAGTTGCAAGAAACGTCCTTGACACCTTTTGTGCGGCCTCGGGTTAATGTATTGACTTTGAAAAATCTCAAGTCTTCTTCTCCACCAATACCCTGGAAAGCACAAAGGCCTTATGTATAGATATTTTAGGAGTTGCTCCAATGAGGCTCAATGAAAAATACATGGGCCTCCAATTCTTGTGGGGTCGATCTAAGAAGGAAGCACTAAACTTCTTATGTGATAGAATACGATCCAAAACTCAGGGATGGAAAGCCAAATTGCTCTCCCACGCAGGAAGGGAAACTCTTATCAAGTTTGTGCTAAATGCTATTTCGTCTTATGTCATGCAATGCTTCAGAATCCCTTCCTCCTTTGCTCAATGCCTCAATAGTCTTATAGTGCATTTTTGGTGAAAAGGAGGCCCACACGATGAAAAAGGTATTTTTTGGGTGAAATGGTCTAACCTCACGAAGTCAAAGGGGGAAGGGGGCCTCGGTTTTCGAGATATGGAAGGATCAAATCTTGATTTCCTTGCCAAACAAGCACGGAAAGCTTTCAGCGATCCCAACTTGTTTTGGGTCAAAATCCTCAAAGGTATTTATTTTAAGGATTCCTTCTTTCTTGACACAAGACTAGGCTACTCCCCGTCATGGGGTTCGCGTGGTATTCTTGAAGGATGGGACTACCTTAAAAAAGGTATGCGGTGGAACATGCACAGTGGGAGGAATATAGATATTTGGGATGATGTCTGGATCCCCTCCACCCCTCTCAACCCGATCACTCACCCGCTTGGTCATGCAGAATTCCCAAAGACTGGTAATGAATTCATGATCCCGGGAGCACGGCGCTAGAATGAGGGGCTTATCAATTCGATATTTGACAATGCCACAGCGGATAAGATCCGACCCATACTAGTTGGGAATCGGGAAGGCAATGACTCCTTTATATGGGACTTCACTCGCTCAGGCATATTCACGGTAAAATCAGGCTATCACACGTGGAAAAATTGGGCAGGTGGTGAACGGGACCAGTATGCTGCTACCACCTCAGCCAGTCGCTATCCTCAGGCCTCCTGGTCCATTTAGAAGCTCGAAACCATGCCAAGGATCAAGCATTTCATGTGTAGGGCCCTGATGAATGCCCTTGCAACAAAAGAAAACCTTAAAGCTCGCCATATCATGGATGATGACCATTGCCCCTGGGGTGGGAATGAAGGGGAGAGCTTCGAACATATTATTTTCTTTTGCCCGGTTTCATGTGTGGTTTGGTTCGCCTTTGAGTTCAGGTTCCGGCCTGGGGAGATCGGATTTTGGGGTTTCTTTTCGTGGTGGGAACATGTTTCTACTGGTGAGAACTTCTCTCTTGATGTGCTTAGCAGGTTGGCTTACCTTTGTTGGGAACTTTGGAAGGCTCGCAATCACTTCATCTCCGAAAACAAGCACATTGACCCAGCTGTGATTCTTCCTATTGCCGCTCACCATGCGGCTGAGTACCAACAGGTCCTCCGCTCCCGCCCTGGTAGTCATTCCCCGAAGCCCAGAATCACCCATACAGGTTGGCTAGCCCCGGAACCACACTTCATCAAAATTAATTGTGATGCAGCCTGGAAGCAATGTAGTACAAGGGCGGCTCTTGTGGTGGTTGCTCGTAATAGTAGAGGCTCCTTGGTGGGAGGTGGCGCGGGTCATCTACGGCTTCCTCCCCCTGGCGGGAGAGGCGCTCACTCTTCGTGCTGCTTGTGGTTTAGCCTTGTCGTGTGGGTGGAAGAATGTGATCTTCTAAGCTGATCGTCAAGAGCTTATCTCCTCTATCAATGGGGAAATTGAGTCCCCTTCCAACATCACGCGTATCATTACTGATACTTAGTCTTTTGTCGTCTCCTTTGATCATTTTGTTTTTAAATGGATTCTTCAACATTGTAACGGTGCGGCCCATTGTGTGGCTAAAATGCACGAAGCTCACTGTTGTAATCATGATTGGTGGTGTAATGCATCACATGAACTCAAATCTATTGTTTCTTCAGATTGGAATGAAAGTTAGACAGCCTTCAGGCATTGTTCTGTCAAAAAAAAAAAAAAAAGAAGGAAAAAGAATAGAAAGTTCCGTCCAGCATCAAAGGAAATTGAAATGTTCAAGCACATTTCTTCTTATCAAAACAATGGCAATATATGTACGGAGCACCTTATACGCTCTTCGACCAGACGACCACCAATGCGCATGAATTGAGCACATTTCTCCTTACATAAATCTTCAAAATGCGAACTAAATCAATTTAAAATTGGTAATGTATATCATAACTTTCCAATACACACCAATTCTTGCCTTCTTTTCGGTTTGGGGAAATTATATTTTATTTGCACGCCCATTTTAAAATAAAAGGGGTTGGACTTCCAATCACTGCATGTATATATATATATATATATATATATATATATATATTTTTTTTTTTTTTCAAATCATATGTACTTCAAGTCCAATACATTAAGTTAGTTTGCGTACTCATCTTGACTTGAAGTGGGGTAATTTATAGACATAAAAGTTTTATAATGTCTATAAATTTAATACAGGTTCCAAAAAAAAAGTGTCTTTAAATGGAAGTCAATGTTTGACTACCTCTAAGTCAAATAGAGTTAACAATCCACTAAGTCCGATTCGACCCAAACAACCAAAAGCTCAGAAAAAACGGTTGTCAAACTCAATCATCAAATGACTCTCGAGTGAAATGCCAAGCCCAAAATGACTCTTAAGTCAAAGTCCAAGTCGAAATGACTCTTAATTGAATCAAACTTAAATGACTTCTAAGTCGAAGTTAAAGCCCAAATGACTTCCGAGTCGAACCAAGTCCGAGGCGCCTTCCAAATCTAAACCCGAGTGACTTCGGGGTCAAATATAAACTTAAATGACCGTTGAGTCAAAATCAAGCCCATAAAGCCTTAGGTCTAAAATAACCATCAATCCATGAAGTTGTAAAGCAAAGTTTGGCCTAAGTCATTCAAACCCTTTTAGGTCAAACCCAAATCCCAATAGCTTAAGAGTGCTTCCTCTACAAGTAGAGGATTCCCTCTTCATTTGAGGGGGCTTAGAAAACAAGGAGCCAAAGACTCCCTCCGAGAAAATAAAGGAGAACTACTTGTATTCTCCTCTCTAAAGCCCCCAAATTCAAATGAAATAGAGACTGAGCTTTAAGCCCTCTACCTTCAAAGTCAAAACCCAAATCATCCTTCAAGCAAAAGATCAAGCCACGTGCCCTCATTCTCGAAGAAAGAAACCAAAATCACCCTTCAAGCTAGAGATCAAGCTACTTGCCCTCCGCGTCGAAGAATGAGACCCAAATCATCCTTCAAGCTAGATATCAAGCCATAAGCCTTCTACCTTGAAGAAGAATCAATTAATCGAGATCAAGCTTCGTGCCCTCTTTCAAGTTTCTAGATTCAAGTTATGGACAGGAGACTCATTGGTGTGATTTTAAAAGTGTTTTAAAACCGTTTACAGCATACGAGTTCATCGTACCTTAGTCGGGAACACGGGTATCGTATCCACGGGGAATCACAGTTAAGTCGAATTTAGTTGTTAATGAGCTGTTGAAATCAGGTTTTTGTTTGTTTGAATAGTTTGTTGACTGAACTAATAAAACTAAATATAAACTAAAGTTGTCAATTCAATCGAGGTTAGTTTAGGGCATGAATTCAAGGCAGCTTAACTCGTATCCCGTCATTATATTATACTATGACAATGATTTAGGTGGCTTAGGCTACAAGCACTGAGCGTCGGTTAATATTTAAACTAGGGATTATGATAATGAACTAGTCTAAAGGCATAACCTATCATATTACCCTACACATAGCATAGGCTATCTCTTTAGCACTACTTAATTCCTTTCTTACTCCTAATTGAATATTAAACTTGAATTAATGCTTAAACTAGGGCTTAGGGTAATGAACTTGTCTAAAGGCATAACCCATCACATCACCCTAGGTGTAGCATGGATTATCTCAATAACACTAATAAATTCTTTTCTAACTCCTAACCAAATATTAATTTACATAAAATTTTGTGTTCAGGGTTGGTACAACCTCAACTCCGACCACGCGTGAAAGAACTAGTTATATTATGGTCTAGGCTGCAAGCTCACAGACGAACACTAATAATTTGGGGATCTTATCATGGTTACAAGCACACACAAAGAAACACCCAATACAATCATAAATTACCCATAAGGGTGCATATATAACATAACAAAACCATTTTCAAAAGTATAATATAAATCTGGATACGGACGGCTACCCATCCTTCATCCCTAAACTACCAAGTCTACTTCTCCATAGGAGTTTTACACATTATTAAAATCAATAAAGAAAGAAACAATGGGAAAAAAAACTAGGAAACTAAGACTTCCCCAACTTGCGTTGACATTGATCCAAGCTTTGATCCTTCCAGCACTTCGACCACTTGCACTTCGGCGTTTGGGAACCCCTTAGAGCTCGTAGCAACTTCGAGCGGAGAGGAGGAGAGGAGACGAGAAAAAGATCCCCAAAAAAAGATCATGCTTTCGATATTTAAAAGCCGGGAACCCCGGTGTGTGTGCGGCCTCCCCCCTTCTCCCGTGCTTATATATATATATAACTATCCTTGAATTATTACTTGTTTTCAATTGTAAAACCAAATTTTGACCGAGTGGTTTCTTCTTTTACACACGTGGTCAGGTTTCTCAGTATAGTCTTCAAATATGCCTAAATTTTGCTTGATTTTGTCACTTTTCAACCTTTGTCTGCTCCGTTGGACTCCAAGCCAAAATGTACCTAGATTACAACAAAACACACATGTAAAAGCTGGATATGTTGCAAGGATGAGCTATAAAATATATAAAAATAAGACACATTAACATCCCTAGACCCAAGCCTTGCTTGTTCTTAAGTAAGATTGAGCACAAACTAGCTAAAGATGGAAAATTTTGATCAAGCATGTAATGGCAAGGATTAATTGCGAAAAATATTTTCAAGCATATCTGAAAGTGTACCTAAGAATATAGAATCTTTATGTAATGTTATTATTACACTGGTTCTAACTCGAGTTCTCATGATTCAAGTCTTTTTACTAGTGAGTGAGTTTAGAACTTCTCTCCTCTTTTTTTTGTTTTTTTTTTTTTTTTATTTCAGACCCTCCAACTTTAAGAAGAGTAGAGAGAATAATCAAAAGAATTAGTTATCCTAACAGTTCATCTCTTTGTTTTCTCTTTTTTTTTTTTTTAAAACTAACTCATGGTCAAGCGTGTCTCCCTATGACTCATGTAGCAAGTTTTCAGTTAATGACTCCCGATTTAGTTGGCTCAAGGCACCGAGTGAAGAGCATTCCTTGGACCTAATCGCTCAAGTCAAAGAAATTCACAGCTTAAGCCATTACTAACAGATACTTTAATTCTTTACTATTTTTTCTTTTTTCTTTTTTTTTCGAAATTAGGTATTAGTGCTTATTAAAGTGACTTAAAGTTGTTGATTCTTCTTAAGTTTTCCCTGTGGCCCAGGAAACAAGCTTTGGACCGCCAGCTCTTGACCAAGTTGGCTCAAGGTCCCAGGTGTTAACACATCCATACGGGCTTACTTGCTCGAGACACAGGGACTACAAGAACCAACAAGTCACGAGTACTTATCTAATTCACTGGTGTTGGTACAGTATTTTTTAGAATCACTTAAGATAAAGATATAGAAAATTGATTTCAACATTGTTAGGATTAAAATGGTGGATTCAAGTTCCTAAAATTATTTCTGCTATTACAACTTAAAAAGTAGGATATGTCATAAGATTAAGGATGAAAAGTAGTAATCTCTCTAACTAGTTAAAAGAAAAAAATACAGATTCAAAAGTTAGATCCAGAAATAATCTTATTACATAAATATTCTAAATGTCATAGTACATCTCAAATTTGAACTTCAATATAAGTCACCATAATTTTATACTAATCCGTGCAAAACTCAGCTAATTTAAGCAAAAAGATGCTAAAAGGATTATCAAAAGTTATCACCATTCATGCCCTCCCCAAACCCAAACCTTGCATTGTCCTCAATGCAAGTCAACAAAAGTAAATACAAGCAAGGAAAGGAAAGAGACGACCTTAAGTATGGCATATTTAGCAATGCGCAGTGAGTAAATCCAAAGAGGGAAGATAGAAGTAGCAAGCTGCAAAAGAAGGCATATAAGACAGAATACTAAACAAACTTGTTAGAAGCATTAGAAATATGAACCGTACAAGTGTTTTTAGTAAAGAAGAAATAAAGTAATAATGGTAGGGATAACAAAAGCATTTGCAGATGAAAGAGATTCATTCTAAAAAAGGGAAACTAAAGCACACAACAAAAATGAAAGTAGGTTGAGTTACCTCTCAATAGGGCTAAGTTTAACGTCTTCAGCCGGACGCAGTGTAGAGCGCAATGTCAACAAAAATCTAAGGCAATGTCTGCCATAGATTTTGGTTGAGCTTGTAGGGACAATCTCCAAACCTAACAGCGTTTCTAGATCTGTGACTATCAAGTAGAAGACCATGGTTAGCATCAGGGTCTCAAATCTCTATCCTACCATGTTTAGGCGATGATGCACAGTTATCGACACAAACAGGGATATTACAAGAATCAGCATTTTTGATAGAATTAGGCGTACCTAATTCTACCGAAGGGTCAATACTATCAACCCTATAGCGCTCTAGCTCGTTCTCCATCTCAGGGTGTTGAACAATATTCGAGACATTCAATTTGTCTTTGAGGTTTCCAAAAGAAGCCTCCAATACTCCCGTCCTATAGTGAATCACAGCATTAGCTGTTGCTAGGAATGGTCAGCCTAGAATAATAGGAGTGTTGTTTTTCTGTCTAGAAACAAGGTCCATATCTAAGACAATAAAATTAACAGGGAAGACAAACTTGTAAACCTTGACAAGTACATCCTCCACTATTCCACGTGGTACACGCTCTGTCCAATGAGCCAACTGAAGTGTAACCCTGGTTGGCTTACAATTTCCTATACTCAATTCCTGAAAAACTGAGTAAGGGATGAGGTTGACACTTGCACCTAGGTCTAAAAGGACCCGACTTGTGTACCGCTCCCCGATGACATTAGATTGGGAATGGGATCGAACCAGTTGTGCAGTATCTTCCATGAATTTGAGCATACGCTTCTCGAACTAAGAAGAATATCCCGGAGGTGGGAGAGGGGGTTAGCATACAAACCAAGGTGGTTAGGTTAAGAATTATACCTTTGCCCTCCTTAAAAGGTAGGAGGATGTGCATTACCTACAAAACCAGGATTATATTGTCTTGTGGGTGGATTCTGATGGTCGTTCTGTTCCAGGAGAAGTTTAGGTGGTTGTGCCATCCAAGATTGTAGGTGTTTGAGAATGGGTCACTGCTCTTCGAAAAGCCCTGCACCTGTTCCTGCACAAATTTGGGAAATTATGAGGCATAAAGTACAAAATGGTCAGCGTTGGAACAAATTCCATTGGTGTTAAGGCCATTGAATGACTCATCGGAGTTAATCGTATGCACATTAGTAGGATTGGCCTGAGACGCCATGATTTGATCAACTTTCCTACTAAGCGCTTCTAACTTTAATGCAATGTCATCGTTTGGTGCCACCCCATAGAGACCTCGTCTACCTCCCCTAACGACCCTAGCAGAGGAGGCCTGGTCAAGGGAGCGCTCACTAAGTCGCTCAAAAAGAGTCCATGCTTCATCTTCATCCTATTGGTTGAATGCTCCCCACCATTTGTTTGTTAGATGCAGTGAGACCATCCTAGAAATTTTGCACTAGAGCCCACTTGGAAAACCCATAGTGGGGACAGTTTTTAAGAAGCTCCCTCAACCTATCCCAACTCTCATTAAATTGCGCTTGTTCGTTTTGTTTAAAGCTATTAATAGCGCACCTAACAACCATCGTTCTGGTCTTAGGATAAAATTTGACCAAGAACCTTTGTTGAAGGTCCTCCCAAGTTGTGATTTCACCCTTTAGTAGGGAATGAAACCACCGTTTGGCAACGTCTTTTAACCAAATAGAAGTAGCCTAACTGCACCAAGCGAGACACCCTGATAATGAAATGTTTCACAAAAATTCAAAAAATGTGTTGAGGTGCTCGCATGGGCTCTCAATCGGATTCCCATAAACAGTGGGGAGCATGTGGATAATCTCGGGCTTAATTTCAAAGTTTGCATTACCCACGGTGGGTAACACAACTCCGGCCAGTGCAATGTAAGTTTAGGGAATAAAATGATCCCTAATGATACGTGGTTGTCGACCATGGTTACAGTCAAACAGATAATTCAACACAACTTGCTAGGCAAACAACAAATAAAAAAAGTTAAATTATTTAAAAAAACTGATTAATAAAAACAACGAAAATATAAAATATGAAAGAAAAATAATTAAAAATAAATATTGAATTTTTTTGAAAAAAAAAGACAAAAACTAATGAGAAAAAAAAAAAAAAAAAACTCACTAAATCGAACTTTGACTACCAATTCCCTGGCAACGGTGCCAAAACTTGGTATGAATTTAAAAGTGTTTTAAACCCATGTACTTGCAAGCATGTGTCATAGCTTAGTCAGGTATATGGGTATCATATTCACAGGGAATCGGAGTTAAGTCAAATTTAGTTGTTAATGAGCGGTTGAAATTTTTGTTTGTTTGAATAATTTGTTGACTAAATTAATAAAACTAAATATAAACTAAAGTTTTCAATTCAATTGAGGTTAGTTTAGGGCATATTTAAGGTAGCTTAACTCGTATCCCATCATTATATTATACTGTGACAATGATTTAGCTGGCTTAGGCTACAAGCACTAGGACTCAGTCAATATTCAAACTAGGGATTAGGGTAATGAACTAGTCTAAAGGCATAACCTATCATATCACCCTAGGTGTAGCATGGATTATCTCAATAACACTAACAAATTCCTTTCTAATTCTTAATTAAGTATTAATTTATGTAAAAGATTGTGTTTAGGGTTGGGTACAACCTTAACCTTGACCACGCGAAAGAACTAGTTATGTTATGGTCTAGGCTATAAGCTCGTAGACGAATGCTAAAAATTTGGAAATTTTATTATGGCTACAAGCACATGCAAAGAAACATCCAACACAATCATAAATTCCCCATAGGAGTGCGTATATAACATGACAAAACCATTATCAAAAGTATAATATAAATTTGGGATACGGACAGCTACCCATCTTCATCCCTAAATTAAAGAGTCTACTCCTCCTAGGAGTTTTACAAATTATTAAAATCAATAAAGAAAGAAATAATGACAAAAAAAACTAGGAAACGGAGACTCCCCTAATTTGCATTGATGTTGATCCAAGCTTTGATTCTTCTAGCACTCCAACCACGTGCGCTTCGGCGTTTGAGAATCCCTTGGATCTCGTAGTAGCATCGGGAGGAGAGGAGAACAGGAGATAAGAGAAAGATCCCTAAAAAAAAATAGGTTTTTGATATTTAAAAGTTGGGAGCCTCGGTGCGTGTGCGGCCTCCCCCCTTTGCCCGTCCTTATTTATATATATATAGGGAGCAGCTGGAATGAGAATGAAAGTTCTGCGAGAATATGAGAAAATTAATCTACACTGTTAAATCTTAACTAAGACTGATCAATAGTTCTAAGAGGCTCATAGTATCCAGAGTCCTTTCACCACCCAATGATCGCCACCACCGCCGCCCACCACCATCGCTGCCACTCCTCTCTGCCACCGCCGCACATCTCAGATCCCTATGCTCATCTCCACCGCCACCCATCTCTCTCTTTCCATCCCATCTCAGATCCCTATAGTCACCACCACCTCCACCCACCACCGTTACCGCCGCGGCCGCCGCCCTCCCCACCGCTGTCGATCCTCTCCGCCACCCCGCCACCGCCACCCATCTCTCTTTCTCCATCCCATCTCAATTCCCAACGGTCACCGCCGCCACCTCCCACCATCACTGTCACCGCCACCCGCCACCACTGATGGTGGTGGGTAGTAGCGGCGGCGGCGGGTGGCGGTGGTGGGGGTGGCGGAGAGAAGTGGCGGTGGTGGTGACCGTTGGATGGTGGTAGGGCTTCGGACATGATGAGCTTTTTAGAACTATTGATCAATCTTACTTAAGATCCAACGGTGTGGATTAAATTTTCTCACATTCTCACAAAACTTCCATTTTCATTCCAGCTGCTCTCTCTATGCGTGTGTGTGTATATATATATATATATATGTATGTATGTATATATATAATATTATATTATATAAATATAATATACAACAACAACAACAGTCCCAGTGCCTTGCGGCTCCCGCTGAACGCAGGGTCTGGGGGGGTGATGTACGCAGCCTTACCCCTTCCAGCTGGAAAGGAGATTGTTTCCGGGGACCCCCAACTTGAAGTAGTTGAATGCCTGCAGATAAACCACAAATCAATCACCTTGCATTCTGATAAAAAAGTCAAAGAAGGATATATAATATAATATAATATAATATATCAGATAATATATAATATTATAATATTATAAAAAATATATATTAACCATCCACGAATTATTACTTGTTCTAAATTGTAAAACTGAATTTTGACCCGATGGTCCTTATTTTACACACATGGTCGGGTTTCTCAATGTACTATTCAAATATGCCTAAATTCTTCTTGATTTTATCTCGTTTTAACCTTTGTCTGCTTCGTTGGACTCCAAGCCAAAATGTATCTAGATTACAACAAAACACACATGTAAAAGCCGAGTATGTTACAAGAATGAGGTATAAAATATATAAAAATAAGACACATGGCTCATTAAATCTCGTGGAGATCGAATAAGAGGACTTGTTGTGTATTTGTGATAATATATATACACAAAGATTATATCTATATTTTTCTGAATAAATACAAATTTTTATATTTATGTAGCATTTATTTCGTCTATTTATTTTGTTCAAAATTTTGTTCTCACAAAATGTTTACAAAAATAATATTAATAAAGAATAGTCTCCACGTGGACATTGTTGCCCACATGGACACCAGCATGGCATCCACCAAGTTTTGATGAAGGTTACGTTGTAAACCATGTTCCCATAATACGGTTAATTTTAATAAAAATACCAACATTGAACCAAAATCCCAACACTCATTTTGGTTCAAGGAAAAAAAATCAAAAAGTGAACAGCATTTCCAAAGCGCGTTTTATGTTCAACATAATTTTTTTCCCTTATTGCGAATAGTGTTTTGGTATCACAGTTGCTTGCAATTATAACCACGTTGTTGTGTCGCGGTTCACTTATGGGCATTTAGACACCCCACACCCTCAAACCCACACATCGTCGTTTGTCCTCCTCCTCGAACCCTCGAAACCATCACACTCCATCGTCTTGCACGCCATCTTTGCCTCCTCGCACGTCTTCGCCTTCGTCTTCCTTATTGTGCACTAACGTTCGTTTTTGGTTCCATGTTGCCAGAGTTGTCAACCACCATTATCATCTTTCACTGAAGTTATCATCACTACAGTAATTTTAAGCTTTTTTTTTTTTAATTGCATAAATATTTATAGTTATTTTTTATTTTTTTTTGTTGTTGTTTTAAATTTATACTTAGGGCTTATATTGTTTATATTTTAATTGTGTGGGCATTGTATAAACTTTATTTTTTAACCTATGTTAAACTTCGTTAATTGTTATTTTTTATAATATGGTTTCTTTGACATATCCTACTTACGTAGTTTCAAATCATGTAAAAAATCGTGTATTCGTAAGTGTACAAGGAAGACGTAGCTGTGGCGGGTATATAGGTTGCCATATCCACAGGGACTAGCTATAAAGCTAGTTTTAATGATTATTAAGAGATTAAATCTGGGTTTTTGTTGAGAATGTGCGCGGTTTAATAAAGTTATGAAATTAAATAGTAAATTAAATTGCCAAATCAATCAAGGATAGTTTATGGTATGAATTTAGGTTAGCTTTACTCGAATACCATGATTATATTTTATAGCAAAATATGGAAAGACTCAGACCTTACAATTAACTACAACACACCCTCTGAAATTTCAATTTTATAAAATAGTCTTTTAAACTTTATAATTAAACACAACACATCCCCTGCACTTTTAATTTCATAGGATAGCCCCATGAACTTTTAGTTTCAAAAAATAGCACCCTGAACTTTGTTATTACATACAACACACCCTTGGTTTTGCAATTAAATACAATACACCCCCTATACTTTAAATTTTAAAAAATGGCTCTTAACTTTGTTATTACACCCAACTCAACCACCAAACTTTGTTACCAAACACAACTCACCCTTTCGAAATAAATAAATTTGAAATTAAAAAAATGTATGAAATTAAAAACTTTAAAGTAAATTATGAAATTTTTTTTGGAAAAATTAGATTAATAAATTAAAATTAAAAAGTATGTATCAAATTAAAAATTATGAATTTTCCACTTTTATACAAACGATAGAAAATTTTGCTTTTAGGAGAAAAGTAGGAGCTTTATGTTTCTAGGCAAAAGATAAGAGAATTTTTGTATATTTATACAAAATAATTATTTTAATTAATAATAGTAATAAAATTATAAATTTTGAACACAACAAAGTATTTTTTAAATTTGTATAAAAAATACTATAAGATTAACAAATTTAAAATTAAAAAAGTGAATGAAATAAAAATTTGAAAATGAATTCTAAAAAATTAATTTTTTTAAAAAATAAAAAAAATAAAGTTGAAAAATATTATTATATCTTTTTAAGCTTTTCCCAAAAAATTATTTTTTCATAATTTGTTTCAAAATTTTTAATTCACACAATTTTTCTAATTTTAATTTTTTAATAGGCAAAGACCTGTCACAAACCTAAGTCCGTGACTTGAATTAATTTGGGAGAAAGAGGATAGAGATTAAGAAGAGAAATTAGAGAATAAGATATGAAAAGAAGAGAAACTTTTTGTAGAATGAAAGAGCGAGGGAGAGAGTGACGGTTGAGGAAGAGAGAAAGGGAGTGAGAATTCAAATTTTGTAATTTGATTGATGATCCAAATTACAAGGTTACAATTCCTTATATAGAGCTTGGGGAGGGGGGACAAACCGGCACACATACACACACCTAGACCACAATGGCCCACAATTACATTAATGCTAACTCCTTGCTTGTAAGATAAGTAAACCTAGCCTAATCTACATTCACATGGGCAACTGGTTAATACAAGCAACCGGTATCCATCCCCTTAACTTAAACTATTTTTTACTAATTAATATTACATTTTACTTTACATATTTGATACAAAATAATAAAAGCAAAAAATGGGTTGTTTGGTCTTGGCGTATGACAAGACCAAGCGGTAGTCCTAAGATCTCCATCTCAAAAGGGGTAATCCCAAGACATCAGCTCTGGAAATAGTAAGGAGAGCTGCGAAAATAAGCATTATCTCTTAATGAATCCCCTCACTCTCATAGCCAGTATTCGCTATGCAAATCTTTTAGGTTCTTTAAAAACACAGGAATAAGAGATATGATCCAGAGTGAAATTGATGGTGATAATATCATCCACCATAGTGTTGATGTTCTCCAATGACGCATACAACCCTTTAAGTACCTTGATGGCTACTTTGTTATCTCCCTCTAAAATGACTCTTCGAGCCCCCCTATTAACAACATGAATGAGTCCATCTCTCGCACGATAGCTTCTGCTACAATAATCGAAGCATGCTGTGTTTTTGTACATAAATCAAAATTTAATATAAAACCCTATGCACTGAACACACCTTAATTGAAGTCTAGAGTGAGAAGGTGTTGAACCATGGGGACTAAGAGTACGTTAATATATTCTATGATCCAAATTGATTCGAGAAAAATTAAGGGATTTTTGTGTTAATTAATCCATGAAAATGGCAATTAAACTAAGGAATTCTACTTCTAAAGAAAAAAAAGAATATGAGACTGGAACCTAGGGTTTTGAATCCATCATTAACCAATTATTCTTGCGTTAGCTCTTAAATTGTGATTATTGATTGTCACAGGGATAGAGGTTTGGGCTACAAGCTTCAATCTACTAAGGTAATGATATTAGCATCATGTATTGACCCTATCTAACTAAAGCAAAGGAAAAATAGGCTCTACCTTATGTATTGCTAATATGATGTATTGACCCTATCTAACTAAAACATAGAGAAGATACTCTAATTAACAATTCAGTGAAAACTATTGCCTGATTAATTAATCCTAAGGCTATAGGCACAAAGAATTAATTTATAAATATCAACATCAACGATAAAAGGTTACAAACTCAATCATCATCTCAATTGAATAATTGATAAAAATGTAATACTTCAAGTATTTCTTACAATCAAGCAATTCATGTAACTAATCAATTATCCCAAAATTAAAAGCAAGACAAGAATATAAAGACTAAGACTTCTTCTAACCCTAGAGAGCAAGTTAGCCCTCCATCAAGGATAACTCGGTGAAGGAGGAGATGAACGAGCCCATGTCGATCTCACGCCAATTACTTACGTCCCAAATTGGAGGAAAAGGACAAAGTGGTGAAGAGAGTGAGAGAGAGAGAATTGGAGAGGGTGAAGCGGTAGCTCCAAAAATAGAGAATCGAACTCCTCAAATTGTTAATTAAAAACCCTCTCTATCACGATGATGTTGCTGCTAGTAAAACCTTACGGGTGCTGGGCTGGGCTATGATGGTGGGTTGGACGCAGGACAGGACGTAAGAGGCAAAAATTTGGACTAGAATTGGACCAAACGCAAGTTGTGCTCTACTGGGCTTGGTGGTACGCTGGTGGTCATGGGCTGCGCTGACTAGTGGTATTGCTGGTGCAGGCCTGAGGACGATGGTGGGCCTGTGCAAGTTGTGCTGCAGGTCAGGTGGGCCGCAAAGGTGGTTGATGAGTTTTTTGAGCAGGTGTGATGTGGTGGCTGCAGTCTGGAGTGAACATTTGCAAGTGTGCTGCTCGAAAGCCTCCAGGCTTATACATTCTTGTCCCAAATCCTGATTGACTTGATTTGATTGGCCACGCTTCAAATTTTGTCTCATTTGCACCAAAATTTGACAATTTACGAAACATTAATCTTCAAACCTATAAAACATAAAAATTGCCTAAGTGAGGATATAACGATAATTGAACAGGTAAAATAACTAACATAACAAATAAAAGATGCGTAAATACGAGATGCATCAGAGCGTAGCCAAGCTTTGTTGTACCTACTAAGATTATATTACTTTGAGAGTCTCGGATTCTGAAGCCAGCTACAGCCACATTCCCACATCTTGAGCCATCAAAATTTATTTTTATCCACCTTGACGGGGGGTTTTTTTTTTTTTTTTTTTTTTTGGGGGGGGGGGGGGGGGGGGGGGAGGAAGGAAGAAACCCACTTAAAGCAATGCTCACTCCCTTTGTTGCTCTGATGACGCAAGCGTCCCCCCTCTTCAAGCTCACTGTGGCGAAGCCATTCAAGAGCCGTTTGCTCTATTAAAGTAACAGGTTTAATAGGCTTCACCTTTTTACCTCTATAAGTAGCATTATTCCTATCCTTCTAGATATTTCCAGCAGAGGATAGCAAACTTAGTGAGATTCTTATTACACTTTTTGTTCCTCAACACATTTGCCAGGTTCAATCCTCTAGGGACAGTAGTAAGCCATCGGGCGGATACAGCCAAACTCCAGATATCCTGGGCGTAAGTACGGTTCAAAAGGATATGGGACACATCTTCATTCTCACTGCCGCACCGGGTACATGGCAGGACCCACTTTGGAAAGTGTTTTTTGATATATTCCCTAGTGACAAGGTAGCCATTAAGGATGCATTTGATTTGACTTATTTCAGCTTATCTTTTCAATAAGATCTGTCTATTTAAGATTGTATCTTTTTACAGTGAAGTGTTTGGTTGTGCAGTACAAAAAGATATTTTTTATATCATAACGTGTTTAGATGCAAGTTTAAAAAAGAAAACTATCTATTATAATCATAAAAATGACTTAATAATATTAATTAATTAATAATAATAGGTAAGTGAAAATCATGATAATAGTAGGTCATGATAGTGGATGATGGTGAGTATAACGACCCATGGGCATAAAAAGGGTGGTTGTGAGCGGGGTTGGTGATAACAAGTAAAACTAGGTCATGGTGATAAACATTTAATGTTAATACAGCCTTTTTAAAACATATTTCTGAATAAGTTGTGAAAAAGATTCAGTTTTGCATCTTTTTCTGCCTAGTTATAAAGCAGCTTTTTCATCTTTCTATTTAAGCTGTAAAAAACATGTAAAAAGATCTTTTCTGTCAACCAAACGCAAGCCTTATAGTGAACTAGATCTTTTTCACAACTTCAAGATGTTAAAAGCTGAACCAAATGCAGCCTAAGAGCCTGCCACAGAAAGATTTTAACCTTCAGGGTATATCCATCTTCCAGATCCAACGAAACTCCCACTCATTCCTATCAACCCATTCAAGATTGTGCGCTAGCCAGGTAGCATATTTGACACTAAAGTCTCTTGAACGCGTGAAATCCAAGCAGAATAGATCATCCATGTCCGACTTAGGAATCGAAATCCCCCAGATGTTAAACAACATGGGGACACCACCTTTTCAGGCACTTACCAAAAAAAAACCCCACCTTTTAGGCTTAGTCTAGTCCCATTCTCCCTCAGTAATGAAATCTGCTACCTCAAGAGGTATGTCCACATTCCTACTATCTTCGTTCAAATAGTTGATCAACGAACCATCTGCAGTCCACCAGTCGAGCCAGAAATTAACCTTCTTCCCATTACCAATTTTCCATTTCAGTCCTTTTGCCAGAATCATTCTAGCCGTCAGGATTTCCTTCCAAGCAAAAGAGTCGAAATTCCTCCCCTTGTATCTCATGAACTCCTTTAATCAAATATTTATTCTTGATCAGGTAAACCCAATTATCCTTCTTTTTAAGAATCCTCATCCTAGCTTTCGTAGAAAGGCTAGATTAATAGCATCTAATATGCGGATACCCAAATTTATTATCACAATGGGTCCCCGACCAACTACGGGCTCAGAGAAATGTTTCAATTGTGCACTACTAAAAGAGATGGTATAAACCCCCATCGAGTGCTTAAAGATGTTTTTCCCCATCATCATAGTGGTGGAAACAATATCTTGAAAACCTAATTATTTTTGTTTAAATATTAATAAATAAAATCCATTTATCTATTCGATGTTTGATTATGGTTTACAGTTCAAATATGCATGTGATTATTTCTAAAATATTCCATGAGATGGACATAGTCCAATACGATATGTCATAGTTTGGTTTAAGTAGCTAATGAGATTGAGCCACGGATATACCTAAATCCAAATTGTCACATGTTGTCAAACTGAGTTCATAGTCGATGATGAATTCTGGACAACTTATCTGATAAAACTATAAGATGATACCATAGTTGGCTTGTCTAGGTCATGTAGATAGTGTTCATTAATAAGATTGGTACATTGAGCTGGACCTTTGGAATTGTTTATTTCTTAATTGCTATCAGAAATAACCAATTCTTTGTGATTAAGAGATTACTCTAAATCCTAAGATTGTCTTGAACTCATGCACATAGTGTTCGCTACTTTAATGTACTCAAAGTGAGGTCCTATAAAGTGGCCAATAGTCTATGTGCATTGAATGCCTACATGAAATGTAGTGGGAACAAAACAGTCAACATGGAGTCTATAGTCTCTTATGAGATACACGTGTCCCCTTAAGTAGATTCGCAAGTGTTCGAAAAATTTGGAATCTTTGGCCAAAATATTGCTAGTGTTCGTCACTGGAATTGATGTGAAGAAAATATTCTCATGTCACAGAATTATTCTAAAAAGGGTGAGTCAGGAACTTAAGGAAAAATGGTGAGAAGTATAATAATGGTAGTTTTAATTATTACTTCTCATAAATATCTTATAGTGGGTTGATCATTCATTTATTATGGATTAGGAATTATCAAATAAATAAGCTTAATTCTAGAGTGCAGTAGGAGTTAGTCGAATTAAGTCCTGCTAAATGGTAACAAATAATATCATGAGATGATAATTAGTTTTGATCCATATGGAGCTAGATTTAAATATCCCTCAAGTCCTTGTCAAGCCTCTAATTTTACACCATCAAAAAAAATTAAAGGAATTCATGAGATGAATTATTTATTCATGTGATAAATAAATTTGAATTTGCTGAACATTATTCATTAGATGAATAAAAGTTAAAATTATAAAATACAATAAATTTTTAAAATTAAAAATTTATAATATGAATTTTTGCATGTGGGAAACCAAAAAAGGAAAACGGGTTGCGATCCACGTCGCCCAAAATGGACGAACCATAGGCGGTCTTTAGGGAGCCATCCGTGCCTTTGGGCGCGGTGCCATGGCACGCCTAACGGTGCAGACCAACCAGAATGTGCCATGTGGCATGTCCTGGGCGGCTATTTTGCCTTACTTAAAAACGACGTTGTTTTGCTTAAAAGGTTTTGATCCCACATCGAAATTTCTTTATTTTTTCACTTCAATACCCAACTATAAATAGGGGTCCTAGAATTAAAGTTTAGTGTTCTAGTAGTAATCAAAATTAATAGCTTTACGAAAGTATTGACTTTCGGAGAACTAACAGAAAAGAAATTTCCGTTGAAAATTTTCCTCTAGTTAATATTTTTCGGAGCCCACACTCTGGGTGTTATGAGGAGATTGCATAAAAAATCTTGCGGTCTATGTGATTTTTTGAAGTGACACAGTGGTCTATATCCGGGTATTCTTCTTTTCTTTTCTTTTAGTTTTCTCCTTTCTATTTATTTACAGTATTTATTATACTAGTTATTTATGTTATTATTATGAATGTATTAGAGTAGAGGTCTGTAGATTTAAAATTTAAAATTTTAAATCGGTAGATTTAGAATTAGAAATTCTAAGTCACTAGTAGGTTTAAAATTAGAAATTTTAAACCGTTCCACTGCGTTAATTAGATTAACTTAGGGAATATTTTTCAAATACGTCCTAACACGTAGGGGACAACCCTCAAAACAGGCGTAAGAAACACATTGCATATTTGCAACTCATAAATCATTATTCAAATATTTTAAACCGTTCCACTGCGTTAATTAGATTAACTTAGGGAATATTTTTCAAATACGTCCTAACACGTAGGGGAAAACCCTCAAAACAGGCGTAAGAAACACATTGCATATTTGCAACTCATAAATCATTATTCAAATCATACTTTCATTGTATCATAAATCAAAATTACATAACAATACCAATGTTAAATTCCATGTTCCACAAAGTTAGACAAACATCTTTCAGTTTTGGACACATACAACGGTAAAGATGTCAATATGTGGCATGTAAAAAGGAAGTCTTTTAAAGAACTTTTGAGAAAACCATGAAAAACTTAGCTATAATTAAATAGATCAAAATTTTAGACGTTTTAGCCAAAAGGGCGGAAGAGTTAACGGATAAGTCACTTGTAGAAAATAGGGCTCACTTGAAATTCTAGATTATAAGTTTACTCTCAATTTTTACTTACTTCAGGCGGAGAAAATGTGAAGTTGGCTAAGGGTTCCAATTATAGAAGGAGGGACCTTGCTCCCAACTCCAATTACATATGCTTGCTCCCCACTCATTTTTGCCTTGCACCCCATTCCCCTCATTATTGCCTTGCTCCCCTCTCAAATACATATATACATATACACTTACTCGAAAATTGGATTTGCTAGATATCAAAGTTCTAAATTTCAATTCCTTACATCCTCCACTCCTTAAAAAGAGTTTCGTCCTCGAAACTTATGTACCTGTATAAATAAGTGAAGGATACTTTGCGCACATTTCATCCTCTCGCTCCTAAGTTGCCTCAGCTTCACTGTGATTGCTCCAAAGAATCTTTACTATTTTATAGTTCGAGATCTCAAAACTTGCTCCTTTCGTCCGATAATTCGTACCGGATGCTCTTCGTAAGAGAAGTCACCCGTTATTTGCAAGGTTTCATGTTATATCACATTGCCTGAATTGGGCAAATATTTTTGCAGCATATATACATGAAAGAAGGTGGAAGGGCTAACCTATATGCCACTTCACCTACTCTTTTAATGATCTCCAAGGGTTCGATATATCTGGGACTTAACTTCCCTCGCTTACCAAACCTCATTACACCTTTAGCTGCGGATACCATCAAGAAGACATGGTCATCAACTTCAAATTCCAATGGTCTTCTCTAAACATCCAGATAACTCTTCTTTCGGCTTTGAGCAGTGCGAAGTCTTTCTTTGATCAATTTAATTTTCTTCATCATAATCTGTAGGATTTCAGTACCCAAAAGCTTCTTATCCCCTATATTGTCCAAGTAAACTGGTGATCTGCACCTCCTCTCATATAACGCTTCGTAAGGTGCCATTCCAATACTAGAATGGTAACTATTGTTATAAGCAAACTCACTTAATGATAGATGATCATTCCAATTACCAGATAAATCAAGGACACATGCTCTAAGCATATCTTCTAACACTTGAATAGTTTCTCAGATCGCCCGTACGTCAAAATGTGGAAATTGTACTTAATGAAAGTATGGTTCCCAATACTCGCTGCAAACTTTGCCAAAATTGTGAGACAAAGCGAGGATCACGGTGAGAAATGATAGAGACTGGAACACCATGCAACCAAACAATCTCATGTAAGTATAATCTTGTGAGTTTGTTTAGATTGTAGATGATCTTTATGGGTAAAAAGTGGGCGGATTTATTCATCCACGATTACCCATGCTGCATTTTCCCCCCTTGATGTCCTTAGTAGCCCTACCATGAAATTGATTGCGATATTTCCCATTTCCACTCTGGTATCGGAAAGGTTGGATCTCTCCTGCGGGGATTTTGATGTTTTGCCTTGACTTGTTGACATGTTAGGCATTGGGCCACAAACTAAGCGATGTCTTGCTTCTTGTTATTCTACCAG
This sequence comes from Simmondsia chinensis, assembly GCA_018398585.1. NCBI lineage: Eukaryota > Viridiplantae > Streptophyta > Magnoliopsida > Caryophyllales > Simmondsiaceae > Simmondsia > Simmondsia chinensis. The sequence continues at coordinate 31,611,192 of JAGTTD010000002.1, read as the reverse complement.
TAGCTTTCATGAAGATCAGGATACATCTTGGTTCCACTTGGATGTATAGAATAACTTGACCTGTGAGTCTCCTCCAATAATTCCCTCTTCAACTGGAAATCATTAGGGATACAATAACATTCGTGTTCAAAATCTTAAGGAGTTGTCCTCATGAATGCTGAACTTTATTTCTTGGCCACTTTCCATGTTGCCACGAATCTTACACAATTGCCCATCAGCCTTTTGGGCATCTTTGATCCACTCTATTAGGGTTCATTGGACCGTTAGTTGAGCAAGAGAGCTTGATCCACCCTGCAACTTAAATTCAATATCCAACTTCTGCAGGTCTTGAAGGATGTGCTTTTGTTCTATTAGTAAACAAGCCAGATTCTCAACAATTTCCTGCACAGGGCATTGACAACCACATTAGGTTTTCCCAGGTGATAGTGAATAATGAGGTCGTAATCCTTTAGTAGCTCCAGCCATCTACACTTCATTAAATTCAATTCTCTTTGGCTAAAAACATATTTGAGGCTCTTGTGATCTGTGAAGACGTTACATGAAATCCTATACAAGTAATGTCTTCATATTTTGAGGGAAAAAATACAGCAGCAAGCTTTAAATCATGGGTTGGGTAGTTCTACTGATAGGACTTTAATTAACGAGAGACATATGCAGTGACCTTATCATGTTGCATCAAGCCATGCTCGAGATCTCTTCTCGAAGCATAGATTACAAATCTCTCGCTGCCACAAAGAATTGTTAAGATAGGAGAAGAAACCAGCCTTTGTTTAAGTTGTAGAAAGCTCTTTTCGCACTGCTTGTTCCACTCAAATTTAGTACTCTTTTGCTTCAGTCAAGTCAACGGAGATGCAATTTTGGAAAATCCTTTTATGAATTTGTGGTAGTATCCCACCAAGTTAAGGAAGCTACGAACCTCAGTCACGTTAGTTGGTTTGGCCAATAGACGATAGGCTCAACCTTTTGTGGATTTATTGAAACTCCATCTCCGGATACCATTGGCCTAGAAAAGCAATCTTCTCTAGCCAAAACTCACAATCTTGAATTTGGCATAAAGCCGGTGCTCCCGAAGAGTTTCAAGAACAAACCTTAGGTGCTCATTATGTCCGTCATGATTTTTTTGAGTACACTAGAATGTCATCAGTAAATACAACAACAAACTGATCTAGGTGTTGCTTGAATCATAAGGTCCATAAAATCCGGCAGGTGCATTGGTCAATCCAAAAGGTAGCACTAGGAATCATAGTGCACGTATCTTGTTCAAAACGCCTTCTTAGGTATGTCATCTTCTTTGATTTTGAGTTGGTGATGCCCCAATCAAAGATCTATCTTGGAAAAGATCTTTGAATCGTATAACTAGTCAAATAAATCATCAATTCGAGGGAGAGGGTACTTGTTCTTTATTGTCACCTTATCTAATTCTCGATAGTCTATACAAAGCCTCATACTCCTATCTTTCCTTTTGATGAAAGCCTCATACTCCTGTCTTTCTTTTTCACGAGTAGAATAGATGCACCTCGTGGGGATATGCTTGGATGAATAAATCCTTTATCCAAAAATTCTTTTAACTGTATCTTCAATTCCTTTAGTTCAGTAGGGGCCATTTGATATGGAGCCTTAGAAATAGGTGTAGCCCCTAGCACAAGGTCAATAAAAAAGTCTATATCCCTATTTGCGGGCGAGCAAGGAATGTCCTCTAGAAACACATCTAAGAATTCTTTAGCAACAACATCTTCTAACTTGATGCCCTCCTTGGTTTCTTTAACAGAGCACATATAACCTTTACATCCTTTCTTTATGAGTGTAAGAGCCTACAATGCAGATATTTTAGGGGGAAGGTCATGTTGGCTACTGCCTAAGAATGTGAAATTTACTTACTCTGGGATGCAAAATGTCACCTCTTAGCAAAACAATCCATAGATGTATGGTATGTTGCAAGCCAATCCATACTAAGGGTAACATCAAAGTCATGAATATGTAGGACTATTGAATTACCAGGCAGAGTCCTAGTCTTAATTCAAATTTTACACTCCTTACACACATATCTAACAATCATAGAATTTTCTATAGGAGTTGTTGGTGGGAACGTATTTCAAAAACTTTTCCTTAAACAACTAGAGTAGGCACGACGGAAAACTAGTTTAAAATTCTTAATTTTAAATTTAATGTCCAAATCTAATTAAACTATTTAATTAGACCTAAATCTTACTCTAATATGCTTACAACATGACAATCGAAAACATCGAATAAAACAAGTATATAAACGTATATAAACATAGTATGTAGAATAATTGATATAAAGGAAAACAAATTAAATATCAAATATTTAATTTAAACGTACCTAAAGTGCGAATCCCAACTCTGATTTGTAGATCTGAAATTGGAAGAAAACTTCTTGACACATCAAGATCTTCTTCGAAATGACCTCTTCTAGCACCGGAGTGTGGATTCCCAAAATATTTAATTTAGGAAAAACTTTGGAACAAAATTTTTTTCCTTTAATCTTTTCGGGAATAAAGTTTTTCAAAAAATATTATGCTAAATATTAATTTAAAAAACCCCTAAAATAATTTTAAAATTTTTGTTATGGAAGAAAACTAGGTTCCAAACCCTAAAACAAAAAACATTGACTCAAATCCACAGCCAACAATCATGTGTGTGTGTGTGTGTATAACAAAAGTGATTGCTAATGCCACTCATACATCAGCCCGTGTGTATTACCCATGATCAAACTGTTGCTGATTTTTAGGTTGGGGGTCCTCGAAAATAGCCTCTCTTCAGGGTAACAGGCTAAAGGAGGAAGGCTGCGTACATCTAACCCCCCAGACCCTACTTATGCGGGAGCCCTTGTGGCATTGGGACTATTGTTGTTGTTGTAAATTGTTGTTGATTTTTCGTTTTATTTTAATTAGTGCTACGTGTCATTTCGCGGTTGGCCAAAAAATGAAGCATGGATAATGCCTGCACACTTTATTTTTGTTACGTTAAAAGCACGATAAAATTTATCTTATTATACATTCATCTCATGAATATTTGTTTAGCATAAAAAATTATTTATCTTATACATAAATAATTCATCTCGTAAATTTATTTTTTAAGTATTTTCAAGCAATATTAAAGTTGAGGCTTGCGGGGGGACCTTAGGGACAATCTAACTTTAGCTTCAAATGGGACAAATCTGATTATTATCTCATGATAACAATTTACTACCATTTAATAAAACTTAATTCCGCTAAATAAGTTTTACTGCACTCTAGATATAAATATATTCACTCAAGAATTTTCCAAATTATTTTATTGCTACAATCAACCCATCTATTAGATATCCGTGAGCAAAAACAACTTTAACTATTATCGTTATTTTTCTTACATCTATTGCCGTAGTTCTCGACTCGCTCTTCACAAACAATTCATAACATAGAAACAATTTCCGCGTTAATTCCAAATGTTAAACATATGAAATGTTCTGGCCAAAGATTCTAAAATCTATTCGCATATTTGCAAATCAACTAAGGGGACGTCTTACATAATAAAAGACCCGTTTCCTCCACACTTCACGCAATTGTTCAACGATGTAAGATCCTGGTTATTCACTTTTAACCTCATCATTTTGGAACTAAAGCAATTAACATTCCATGCAAGAGTTCGGACTGTTTCTCAAATTTGGAGTTATCGCGTTATAGAATTAATTATTTCTAACATCAGTTAAAGAATCAACCAATTCTGGTGGTCTTGCTCAACGTTCCAATCTTATTGAAAACACCAACTCAATACTGTTAGATCCCAGTCCACATGATCAAGACAAGTCATCAATATAGCCTTATCAGACAAGTTGTCAATACTTATCACCGATTATGAACTTATTTTGATAACGTGTCACTAGTTTGATCTAAGTCTTTCCATAGTTCAATCTTATTGACCACTTAGACCAAACCTGACACGTCATCTTGGGCAACATCCATCTCATGGAATGTTTTAGAAAAATAATTACAAACATGTTTAACTCGTAAAACATAATCAAATAATAAATAGATAAAATAATTTTAGTTATTTAATATTTAAAACTAACTAATTGGATTTTTCTATGACACTTATCCCACAACAGTCACAAAATTTCAGTGTTGAAAGGCACAAGGGTTATGCCAAGTTTTTGGGCTACCCGGGGAGACATAAAGGAATGCATTGATCTAGAATCGAACAATGCTTGCACATAAAGTGAAGATAGATATAGAGTTTTTATCACCACAGTGTTAGAACCTTACAAGTCTTGTATGCTAAGGGTGAAAACTCTACCATGAGCTTGAGGCTTATTTCCTTCCGATTTGTGTACATTTTGCCCTTAGTGTCATTTGTCATATCTTGGTAGTTAGCAATTTGGCGCTCTCAACTACCACAATTGAAGCGAGCTCTTGTCTTTAGAAATCACTCATTCCCTGGATGGAAACCATTGCAGACATGGCATTTACGACTTCCGAGAAAAATCTTGTTATTGGAAGCTGCAACATTTTGCTTATTCATGGAGCTAGCATCCCTATGCTGTGTTGCATTAGCTCTATCCTTCCTCTTCAAATATTTTGCTTGTTGGCTATTCTTGAGTTCTCTTTCAACTACAATAGCAATATCAATCATGTGGTCATGCCCGCCAATACTAAGCAAATAATGGGGCAGTGACTTATAAATTAAATAAGGAACTATTAGATTCCATAGGCAAGAAAGAAAACTATTCTCCTTAAATATGCTTCATGATGTGTTAAAGAGTAGATAATACAATTCTTAATAGGAACAATATAACTAGAAGTCTAGAAATGTTCGCTTAGAATTCTAAAATTTTTTCATCTACAGAAAAAGCATCTAAATCAAGAAATTATGAAGCAGTAGACTGCAAGGAAAGTCTCTAAACTTGTTTCAAACTTTAATAATGTAGTAACTAGGTTCCTTGTGCTTCTCCAAGAGCCCGCTAGTCCCTGTCTAAAAGTGGTAAAGAACGAAGTGAGCTTAAAGCCCGGTAAGTAACAAACATGGCAACAAGAAAACAAAGATCAAGCATTCATAGAGAGAAATGTGGCATTAAGCCCTCAAGTTGTGGCTATATATAATCCCTGCAACTAGACTCAGAATTGGCTATGTAGTGGGCCCCGACCAACTATGGGTTCAGAGGAATGTTCTGATAGCGCATTGCTAATAGAGATGGTATTATCCCCTATTAAGGGTTCAAAAATGACTTTCCCCACCATCATAGGGCACAACCTACGAAACAATCGTAAGAAACACATTGCATATTTGCATCTCAACAACAAACAACAACAACAACGACCCAGTGCCTCAAAGGGCTCCCACATAAGCAGGATATTTTTGCAACTCAACAACACATTGCGTATTTGCAACTCATGGAACATAAATTAAATAATATTTCAAAGTATCATAAATCAAAGATACAAAATATAACCTATGTTAAATTTCATGTTCCACAAACTTAAATTTCAGTGTGGAGAAAATGTGAAATTGGATGATTTGGAGTTCACTAAAGGTTCTATTTATAAAAGGAGGGGCCTTCCTCCCAACTCCAATCACATATACTTGCTTCCCATTCCAATCACATATGCTTGCTCCCCGCTCATTTTTTGTCACAATCCTAGGATTCGTGACTTGACTTTGGATAGAAATTTGAGAGTTTTAGATGAGAAAGAAAGAGATAGAGTTTAGATGAGAGAAAGAAAAGAATATTGGAGACAAGAAGTAAGAGAATTACTCTTAACTTTGGATATTTCATTCAATTCATAGTTGATTACATAGATACTACTCCTATTTATAAGGTTTTCCAAACATGGAAAAAGTGCAAGAGAAGGATCTAGAATCCCTCAACTCCCCAACCACCCCTCTTAAATGCCACGGCTAGAGCCTTGCAAGACAAGGCTTGTCTAGATACATTTTAGTTTGTGGATATTCCCTAGGGACACGTCCCCTTGACAAATCCTGCCCCAAAGCACCCATTTCCCAAATGGTTTGTCCTTACATGATATTCTAGATAATTCTTAAGTAAATATTACTACTCTTAAGCTACTTTACACGTGAGGACCTATTTAAGAAGCTTCTAGAGCATTATAGAATATTCCGGGCAAAAATTGTAAATAATAAGAAAATATAAAAGTACTACTAAAATATGCATCGGTTCAGGATCAGGACAAGGTCACGGTCTAGGATCATGACATTTTTTGCCTTGCTCCTTTCTCACATACATATATACATATACATATACACTTACTCAAATACATGTATGCATACTTATACACATTTGTGTCAAATATAATATGACATCTAATTAGAGGTCAAACTAGATTACTAGACACCAAAGGCTAGACTAATAGGAGATATTTCTAAATTTCAACTCCTTACACCCTCCCCTCCTAAAGAAGAGTTTCGTCCTCGAAACTTACGTACTTCTATCAAAATTGAAGAGTACTTTGCGCATTTCATCCTCTCACTCCCAAATCGCCTCAGCTTCACTAAGATTGCTCCAAAGAACCTTTACTAGGCTTATAGTTTGAGATCTCAAAACTTGCTTCTTTTGTCCGATAACGTATATTGGATGCTCTTCATAAGAAAAGTCGCCTTTTATTTGCAAGGGTTCATGTTGTATCACATGATCTAAATTTGGCACATATCTTCGCAACATAGATACATGGAACACATTATGCGCTCCAAATAAAGAAAGGGGAAGTGCTAGCCTATATACTACTTCACCTACTCTCTTAAGGACCTCAAAGGGTCTGATATATCTTATTACACGTCTAGTTGGGGACACCTTTAGAAAGACATGGTCACCAACAACAAATTCCAATGGCCTTCTCGGAATATCCGCATAGCTCTTATCCACATAGCTCTTTTGACGGCTTTGAGCAGTGCGTAGTCTTTTTCAATCAGTTCAACTTTCTCCATCATTTTTTTCAATGTATAAACTAAAACTTTCAATGGCTTTTGCTACTATAATCTTCCTGACCACGATTTTCTATAGGATTTTAGGACACAAAAGTTTCTTGTCCCCTGTGTCATCCTAGTAAACTGGTGATCTGCACCTCGTCCCATATAGCGCTCCATAAGGTGCCATTCCAATACTAGAATGGTAACTATTGTTATAAGCAATCTCAATTACTAGTAGATGATCATCCCAACTACCGGCTAAATCAAGGACACATGCTCTAAGCATATCTTCTTACACTTGAATAGTTCTCTGAGATTGCCCGTTCGTCTTAAGGGTGGAAAGCTGTACTGAATGAAAGTCTAGTTCCTAATGCTTACTTAAAACTTTGCCAAAATTGTGAGACAAAGAGAGGATAACGGTCAAAAACGATAGAGACTGGAACACCATGCAATTTGACAATCTCATGCAACTATAATCTTACGCGTTTGTCTAGATTGTAGGTGATCTTGACTAGTAAAAAGTCATTGCCACATTATTTGCCCCTTTATTTTCAAATTTATTAATGTCTAAGTGGTGTGTTATGCTTAGTAATAGAGTTGGAAGGTGAGTTGTATGTAATAACAAAGTTCAAGGGCTATTTTTTAAAATTGAAAGTTTAGGGGATGTATTGTATTTAATTGCAAAGTTCATGGGGAAATTTTATGAAACTAAAAATGTAGGGGATGTATTATGTTTAATTTTAAAGGTCAGGGTGCTATTTTATAAAATTGAAAGTGCCGGGAGTATTTTGTGTTTAATTGTAAAGTTCAGGGGCCTTTTTTATAAAATTGAAAGTGCTGGGGGTGTATTGTGTTTAATAGTAAAGTTCAGCGGGTCTTTCTATATTTTGTCCTAGATTTTATTACAACAATGACTTTAATGATTTAAACTAGAAGCTATAGATCCAGGTTAAGACTTAATTAGAGTTTAGGATATGAACTAGTATAAGGGCATAACCCATCTAATGACTCTAGGTGCGGCATGGATTATCTGAGCACTACTCAATTCCTTTGTCACATCTAATTTGGCATTAACTTGTATAAAAGATTGCGTTTATGGTTGGATGCAACATCAACCTGACCAACCATGAAAACCCATTGTACTATAGTTTAGGCTACAAGCACAAGAAAAAACATGAAATAAATTGATAAAGCAAATCATAGCTACAACAACAACAACAATTGACCCAGTGCCTCAAGAGCTCCCGCATATGCAAGGTCCCCCGGGGGGGGGGGGGGGGGGGGGGGGGGTGCGCGCCCGGGCGCGGGGGGGAGGATGTATGCAGCTTTAGCCCTTCAAGGTGTTACCTTTAAGAGAGGCTATGTCTGAGGACCCCCAACCTGAGAAGAAAATCAAATCATTGCTACAAGCATATAAAATAAAAACCAATCTAAAATATAAAATTTCCCATGGAAAATAGTATAACACAATCACTATTGCAACGAAATATAAATCCGGTATTCGGATGACTAGCCGTCCTTCATCCTTTAAACTAAAGATCTACCCCTCCATAAGAGTTTTACAAATCACTATTAAAAAGAAAATGGGAAAATAAGACTCATGGATTGATGGCTCCCTTGATCGATGTTGACGTGACCCAAGCTTTGAACCCCCGGTACTCTAACTACTTACGCTTTAACTTTCTTGAAGAACTCAGTCTCTAAGGGAAACTCGAGGAGGGAGGAACTAGGAAAGAGAAGCAAAAAGTCAAGAAATAAGGGCTCTTCCACTAGATTTGGGCGTGCCGCGTGTACGATTGATCGATCGGCCACTTTTTGGTAGAGAGCGTATGTAACTTAAGAGGTGCATAACTTTCGATCCATAAGGAGTTATAAGTCAAATTAGATTTGAAAACGAAGCTTTCCAAGAGATCTGCATGATTTCATTAGTATCATTAGTGGGATTGAATATTATTGGTTTATGGATACTCTTTTTTTAACATTTTGCTCATTTTATGCTTGATCACTTGCCAAAATGCTTGACTGATCAATCTGCGTACCCGAGGGGAGACCATTCTTGGCCTAAATTTGACCTAATTGGTCTTTTTTCCACACGTGGCTAGGATTCTCAACATATTCTTCAAATATGTCCATTTTCGCACATTCTTCTCCCTTTTCAAGTTGTCCTTGCTGTGACGGTTCCAAACCCAAGTACACATAGATAATACACAAATAATCGCTGAAAATGTCATGAAAATGGGGCATAAACATATAAAAATGAGATATGTCACCTACCTTATGTCCTTGGTATGGAATTTTTGAGAAAATCGGGGAGCATATCAATTATATTGGTGATTATAACTGTAAGGTGTTTGTTAGAAAGGATATCGATTTTAATGGATGGTGAATTTATTGTGTGAAAATTGTAATATTGATTGAAATAATGTTAATTTAAAAGTGAAATGGGGTATTCGTTCCACACACAGATATCAAATGGTTAATCTTGTTAATAACGATTTACTAGCAGCTATGTGGACATATATAGAGCTACAGGTGGAGCCCACAATGAATTTGTATATACAAATTCGATTAGAAAATTGTAATTTTTCTGTTGGAATTGGAAATCGTCTACCATCATATCGCTCAAATTATATGTACCCATCCCCTAATTTAAATTTGTTGTCATTTGTTGAATCTTAATCTTACTAGAAGAATATGATGCATTATGAAATGCCATAAAATTATGTGAATGATGCTGATATTGCTGTTGCTCCAACTCCATTATTAGAACGTTCTACCAATGATTAAATCCTTCTAATTCTTGAATGGGGCGAATTGGCAATCAAGTGCTCATAGTGTGCATGATGTGAGTATCCATAGTGAAGGATCTTCAATGTCACAATTGAATCTTGTGATGCAAAATGTAAATTAGGGTGAAAACTACGATGGGGTATTTGTTAGTGCTACTTATGATAATCCTAAGCGTGAATATGAGCCCAACGATAAAGATGATGAGTAAATAGATGAGATTGAAAGGAATCTTGAATAAGTTTATGGGGATGAAGATTCCATTAGTGTTTTTGCTACTGTCCTCAAATTCCCTCATAGTTATGAAAATTCCTATGGTGATGAATGACTTGTATGTCTTTTAGAGGTAATCTCCTAGGATTTAAAATTGGATTTGTCTAATGAAAGTGTTCTATTGGATTATTTAATGTATATTTTATTCTAATGGCATTGTGTTCTTTCTCATATTTACTTTATTATTGCTTTGTTATTATATTAACATGGTAAAGCCTATAAAATATGTGTAATGAGACTAGCATTGTGAAGTTAGTCAGAGTAATGGGAGCCAATGTTCTTATAGCATAGCCTTAAATGTTCTTGGGCATAGGATCCTTGAGAATGGGGATCGAGGGATCTGACGTTGGTGGATCTAGATAGATCGACAAACAATGTAATCGACTCTCTTTGATAGAGAGCATGTGATCTCATGATTGCTGGTGTGGAGACATCAAAGCACATTTGTGGGTGCATATGGATGATATGTTCTTTGAACAGACTCGTTTGAAAGAACCTACATGGATTGACCAACCAAATAGTCAATAGAGAGTTCTTAGGGTGGCATTGCATAAGTAGGTTCCTTAGACCAGAGTTTACCATAGTGGCTTGTGAGCAATTCACTATGTTTGGGCTTACCACTTATATATAAGAGGGCTTGCGAAACTGAGATTGGGTATAGTCAAGTACTTATGAAGTCAATAAGTGAAGCTTGAGGGATCTATCGCTCATGGTGGTAGGAGAGATGTTGTATGAATCATCATACATGCAAATTTTCAAAGTCCTTGGCCAAGGTACATTGGACAATAAAAGAAGAGCCACCTAATTGGTACTATGAGAGTAGCTATGATGCTATGAGTCATAGTGGAAACCTATTAGGTCTTGTTTGGAGCATATGATTACAGCCTGCAATGAGGGTTAAGAGCGAAATTAGGGCCCAAAATTCTAATTCTATTATTTGGTTCACCTGTTAGAATTAGAATTAAAATTCCCTTGCCTATTCCATGGAATTGGATTTTAACTGAAAATCATACTATCCAATTTCCTGCAATGGGTGTAAGGAATTGCAATCTCATATTAACTCAATTGACCTAAAACCCAAAATGATCCAACTTGATTAATCCAAACACAAGATAACCCAAAATCGAAATACTTAAACATAACCTAAAATTTGATCACAACCTTGAAATCATCCAACTCGAATGACTTTAACTTAAAATAACCGAAATCCACTTAACTCAAAGTCCAAAGTGACACAACCCAATTAACCCAAAACTCAAGATGACTCAAATCCAAAAAATAAACTACTTGACTTGAAAGTGAAAGCTGAGTCAAAGTAGAAATGACCAGACCAAATTTACCTAAAACTTAATATGACCCAAACCCAAAATGACCAGACCCATCTCAAACTCAGCTTAAGATGATTTGAAATTTAAAAGGTTATAACTCGCTTGTCCCAAAACTAAGATGACTTAATCTCAAAATGAACTAAATCAACTCAAACTCGATCGATTATAGTCTAAATCCTGAAATGACCTAACTCAATTAACTAAAAATTCGAGATAACTTGAATACCAAGTGATCCAATGTGATACTCAACCTCATTAAACTCAAACCTCGACTAACTCAAACTCAAAGTGAATCGCTCCGACCATAATAACTTGAACTCGATATGAATCATTACGGCCAAAATCTAGCCGTAGCTTACTTAAAGCTCAGATTATTCCGAGTTGATTGACCAAAAACCCGTGATGACTTGAATCATTATAGAGTTATAATTTCAACCTTCAATTCCTTTTTGATGAACCAAACAGTGAAATTTTAATTTCATTAGAATTCCAATTCCACAATTTGATTCCAACTCCATGTTCCAAACAAAACCTTATGCTCTATTTGGCATATGGAATTGAAATTGGACTGTGGAACTGCGATTCCAATTCAAATTCCAATTGTCATGGGATTGGAATTCTAATGAAACTGAAATTCCATTGTTTGGTTCATTAAAGGAATTGAAGGTTGGAATTATAATACATAATGATTCGTATCATTAAGAGTTTTCGGACAATTGGGTTGGAGCATTTCGAGTTTTAAATCAACTATAGTTGGATTTTGGTTGAAGCGATTCACATTGCGTTTAAGTTATTATGGTCGAAGCAATTCAATTGGAGTTCGAGTTATTTGATTTTTGAGTCAAATTGGGTCCATTATCATGTTGGATCATTTGGTGTTTAAGTTCCCTCGGATTTTCAGTTAACCGAGTTAAGTGTTTTCAGGTTTAGGCTAGTTATGATCGGGTTTGAGTTCATTAGGTCATTTCAAGCTCAAGTCATCTTAGTTTTGAGACAAATAAGTTGTATCATTTCAAATTTCAAGTCATCTTAGGCTGAGTTTGAGATGGGTCGAGGTCATTTTGCGTATGGATTGTATTAAGTTTGGGTCAATTTGGTCAGGTCATTTCAACTTTCACCCAGCATGTTTATATTACATTCAAGTCGAGTAGTTTTATTTTCTAGATTTCAGTTATCTTGAGTTTCGAGTCAACAGGGTTGGGTCGCTTAGGACTTTGAGCTGAGGTGATTTTGATCATTTTAAGTTCAACTCATTCAGGTAGGGTGATTTCGAGGTTTGGGTCAAATTCTAGGTTGTGTCTAAGTCTTTAGATTTTAAGTCATCTTGAATTTGGGTTAATCAAGTTGGGTCTTTTTGGATTTTAGGTCAGTAGAGTTAATATGGAATAGCAATTCCTTACCCCAACCCCCAAGGTATTGGAAAGTATGATTTTCAATTAAAATCCAATTCCATGGAATTAGGCAGTGGAATTGTAATTCTAATTCCAGCAGGTGAACCAAATAATAGAATTGGAATTATGAGCTCCAATTCTAGCCTCAACCTCAATTCCAACCTCCAATTCCACGCTCTAAATATAGCCTTACCGGGAACATACAGTGATAAGGAACGATCTTGCATAGTTTTTGTTCTCTAACAGGTTCTTACAATGGCTTAATTCATTCATGTTATCGGATCCAGGATGCCTTACTAGAGGCTAACTTCGATTGGTGGATGCTCATTGATAAGTCTCATTTTGCATGCAATTTTCATATGATTTTAGACTAATTTATTAACTGTCATTGTACTTGATCTCTATGGATATTGCTCATTTTAACGCTTATTGCTTTTAATGCAAGAAAGGAGCAATATTTGAATTTTGAAGCTAAAGCAAACCAATAAATCAACTGAAGTCTGAGCCTGAGGCCCATGACATAAGAGAAAAGGATGACATAAGAGAAAAGGCCAATTTAATCATCAACTGGACCCAATGATGTCCAGAGGAGCAGCCAAAGTGAAAAGGTAGAGGGGAAGGGGATAAAGAGGATTGCAAAGGACAATATCCATAGAGTTTTAGAAATTTGATTGTATGTAAATGTTTTTACTTCGTAAATCTTTATCCCTAAATATAAAAGACCAAAACACGGGCAAAACAAGATCCTTAGGTAGCACGCATGCAAGCAAGGGGTGACTTAGAGGAATGCATTGGATAAAAGGATAGAATTTGTTGCTAGTGAACCTCTTTGTTACTAAATGTTTTTACTCAATAAATCTTTATCCCAAGATCTAACAGACCAAAACAAGGGCAAAATAAGATCCTTAGGTAGCACGCATGCAAGCAAGGGGTGACTTAGAGGAGTGCATTGGATAAAAGGACAGAGTTTGTTGCTAATGAACCTCTTTGGCGCATGTATGCCTTAATACCCTAGGAGATGCCTATAAACACATAAAGAAGGGCTTGGTTGTGCATTGTGAACCTGGAAGCAGCAAAGAGGCATGAATTTGGAGATTGACAAGCAAGGAGGGCAAACGCGATGGCTTAGATTCTTTCTTGAATTACCAAGTTCTTTCTTATCCTATGTCTTTTATCATGTTTTCTTGTTCTTTTAGATTCTTTTCCCCTTAGTTTGATCATGAACTAAGTTTTCTTTTCTAAGGCTGTGATGTAGTAGTAGTTGTAAGATACGATCTTTTTTAGTTTAAATCTTCTATTTGTTTATTCCACCGTTGAAGTATTTATTATCGTTCTTCATGCTTTTTAAGTGCTTGATCACCATTCAAAATATTTAATTTTTCATAGTGAGTCCGAGATTTGATTTATGATGATTGCTAAAGTAATAAACACTATAAATTGAGCGAACGCAAGAGATAGTCTAATGCAATTTGTGTGGTCTTATATATGAAAAACCATAGATCTTCATAATTTTTTTCTTATTAAATTTACGCAAGAGATTGAAGAGTTAATAAGTAAAAAAGTATGCTAAATATTGCTCGAGAGAAAAAATTATAGTGAATTAGGGTTTTTGACCATCAACATGGATAAATAACTTGAGATTGAGCATGGAGAAGAACCACCCCAAATAACTTTGGAAGAACCATCCAAGTAGTGGAAACACTTTGGAAGAATCACCCCGTGAAGCCACCAACACCCCAATCGAACACAACCCATTCCAAACCCTCCAGTGACAAAACCTACCACATCCAAAGCCGAGCATGAAGATAAGATTAAGCACTGAGAGGAGACCGAACTGAAGGGGGCTGAGTCTAAGCGCTATAAACCAAAAATCCCTTTTCCTCTACGATTTAAGAAGCAAAAAGTGGATAAATACTTTGGTAAGTTTTTGGAAATTTTCGAAGAGTTACAAATTAATGTCCCTTTTGTAGATATGTTCGACTAAATGCCAAAGTACGTGAAGTTAATGAAGGTGATCCTATCCAACAAGAGAAAGCTCGGAGCGTTCGAAACTATGATTTCGATTGAGGAATGTAGTGTCATACTACAAAAGAAGTTGCCTTCTAAAAGGGATTCAAGAGTTTTATGATCCCTGGCACTATTGGCACCCTTAACTTTGATATAGTTTTATGCGACTTAGGTGCAAGTATAATTTTAATGCTACTCTCTAATTTCAGGGTTTAGGGAAGGGGAAGCCTACCGCAGTCTCATTCCGATTGGCGGATAGGTCTATCAAGTATCCACGAGGATTGATAAAGGATGTTTTAGTGAAAGTTGACAAGTTCATCGTTCCGGCCGATATTTGTGGTGCTTGACATGGAAGAGGATCATGAGATACCTCTCATCCTTGGCCAATCCTTCCTTTCCATGGGAAAGACCTTGATTGATGTTCCACAAGGGAAACTCATTTTGAGAGTATAAGATGAGCAAGTCACTTTCAATGTTTTCAATGCCATGAAATTTCCAACTCATGATGATTCTTGTTTCTAAATTGATGTTTTAGATGGTCTGGTGGCTGAGATGTTTAGGGATGCATTACCTAACCAACTACTTGAAGCTTGCCTCACCAAGTTGGAGATCTTAGAGACCAAGGATGATTTAGTGAGGGAGCGCGCAAGACACTTGGAAGATTGTGAGCCCTACAATTTGCACCACAATGTGAGACTTAAGGACCCACTCTCGGTTTAAACTCAATCGAAAGTGGAGGAGGATGTGCCTTTCAAACTCGATCTCAAGCCATTGTTATCCCATCTTAGGTATACTTATCTTGGTAATTGTAACACTTTTTCTACTATTATTAATGCTTCTTTGAGTGATGTTAAACAGGAAAGGTTGCTTAGAGTTCTGAGATAGCATCCATCGGCTATTGGATAGACCATTACAGATATCAAGGGGATTAGCCCTTCCGTTTTCATTCACAAAATTTTCATGGAAGCTTCAAGCCTATCGTGCAGACTACTCTACTATGAAGGAGGTAGTAAGGAAAGAAATTACTAAGTTGTCTGTTGCTAGGATCATTTACCCCATCTTTGATCACTTATGGGTAAGCCCAGTACTACCAAAGGAAGGGGGAATCATGGTGGTAAAAAATGATAACAATGAGTTCAATCTTGCTAGTCAATAAGAAGTAAGAAACAGAGGAGATGCAACGCGTGATACAATTCACCCACTACAAAAGCCTGCTTTCAAAAGCTCCTTTCTACGGAAATCTTATTCAATTCTTTCATATGCTTCCACAATCAGTTCACAGTCACCCATCCTTTCTTACCATGCATGTTTAGTCACACATTATCTTCAAATGGACCAAACATTAACTCTATATAATTTATATAAGGGGCTCCTTTTTTTTTTTTTTTTTTTTTTAAGCAGAAGATCACTTTGAGAATTTATTATTTTTCACTTAACAAGACTATTTTATTTTTATAAAACCACCTCATAAGTTTAAAATTTTTAATCAACTACTTTAAATCATGTTGTTAACTATCTTTGAAATATTATGTGACTTTCCCATGAATTTCAGCTTACCTTTTTTATTTTTTGAGCGCACATGAAAAACAAGTTGAAACAAGTTAGGCTGGCATTGCATTTACCTACACCCGTCCCCCACCTAGGTTTGATCTCAAAGGAGTTTGAAAGAGTCGGGATTTAAACCTTGGTCGGAGAGGAAGTGGAAAATGTTGTACCAGCTTAGATACTTTAAGTCATGTTTAAGAGACACTCTGAAGTCCACATAATAGCCATTAACAAATAATTAACAGTTAATTGTGATTTAAAGTGGATAAATAAAAATTTCAGACTTTTAAACGTCATTTATTAATAAATTAAAAAATTGTAGTAATTAAGAGAAAAGGAGGAAGAGCACATTAATCCCGATCTATAAAAACAAAGGCGACATCCAGAGTTGAGCCAACTATCAGGGTATAAAAATAATGTGCCACACACTGAAACTATGGGAGCGGGTCATAGAGAGGAGGATACGACAGCAAACAGAGGTGTCCGAGAACCTATTCAAATTTATGCCCGGTAGATCGACAATGGAAGACATCCATCTCCCAAGGTAGAGGACAGAGCACTATAGGGATAGACAAAAGGATCTCCGCATGGTTTTCATTGATTTGGAGAAGGCATATGATAGGGTGCCAAGAGAGGTCCTATGGAGGGCGTTAAAGAGAAAAGGCATCCTCGTGCCTTATATCCAAGTCATTAGAGACATCTACAATGATGCCCGAACTAGTGTGCATACAGTGGAAGAGGAGACAAACGCTTTCCCTAATACAATTGGGGTACACCAATGGATGAGCTCACTGGGCAAATCCAAGGAGGTGTGCCTTAGTGCATGCTTTTCACAGATGACATAGTTTTGGTGGGGGAGTCATGAGGGTAAATGAGAAGCTGGAACTCCGGAGAAGGGCCTTGGAATCGAAGGGTTATGACTCAGTAGGTCCAAGACCGAGTATATGGAACTCAAGTTCGGTACGTTCGCCAGGCCTAGCATAGAAGACATCAAGATTGGTTTGGAGAACATACTGAAAAACGAGTGTTTCAGATATTTGGGTTCCGTGGTACAACAGGATGGGGAAGTTGACGAGGATGTCAACAACCGTATTAAAGTAGGCTGGCATAAATGAAGGATGGCCTCTGTGATACTTTGCAATAGAAATTTCCTGTTAAAATTAAAGGGAAAATACTACAAGGCGGTTGTGAGACCGGCTATGTCATATGGTGTGGAGTGTTGGCCAATGAAACAACATCATGCTTAGAAGATGAAGGTGACGGAAATGAGGATGCTGCGGTGGATGTTTGGATACACAAGAAAAGATAGGGTCAGGAACGACATCATCAGAGGCAAATTGGGGGTGGCCCTAATCGAGGATAAATTGATAAAGCAACGTTTGAGCTGATTTGGGCATGTGAGGAGGAGACCGACTACGGCTCCGGTTAAGAGATGCAAACAACTCCATACTATGCTCGTTGAGGGGTGTAAACGATCCGAGCTGCTCGTGAGTAGCTCGATTAAAACTCGACTCAAAATCGAATTAACCGAGTTCGAGTTCGAGTATCAAAAGATACTCGATTAATAAATGAGTACGAGTCGAGTAGTGAGCTACTTGGCTCGCTACTCAATTAATACTCGACTCGATACTTGATTAATACTCGACTCGATACTCGATTAAATACTCGACTCGATACTCGGTTAAATACTCGACTAGATGCTCGATTAAATACTTGACTCGGTACTCGACTCGATACTCGACTGTATGAAGTAGTTCTTGTGTATTATTTTCTTTTGAAAGAAATGACTTGTGACATTAATAGTAGAATGAAAGAAGATAGATTGAATTCCTTGTAAAAGATGACATGTTACATTTATGATGGAGTGAAAGAACTTGTATTTGATTTGCTTGTATTTTTTAAAACTTAGGTCATATTTGCTATTAATATATTGGTGTTTTTGTGGTTGTATATATTAAAATATAGTATAAATAACAACTGAGTATCTAAATTGAGTATAACTAATGTTCGAGTGTATGGAATAATATTATAAATGAGCTAATTTATTGAACGTTCATATGCACAATAAATGAGTACTCGAGTCGAGTCGAGTACTCGAATAGTTAATCGAGTTCGAGCAAAATTAACTACTCAAATCCAGTTCGAGTACGAGTTCAAATACCCGAGTAGTTAATCGAGTTCGAGTACTGAGATACTTGGCTCTGCTCGACTCGATTACACCTCTACGTTTGGTAGGAGAGGGAGAGATAGTTGAAGACAATTCAACACAACCTCACCCACCTAAACCTATGGGAGGAAGTGGCCTTAGATAGAGCCCAATGAAAGACTAGCATAAAGGTAAATGATATAATGACTTAGAATACAGGAGCATAATTTAACTAACATTAAGGTTCCTAAGCTTGTATGACTGCCTCTTTGGTGTATGTGATATGGCTAAGAGTTGCTTTATTCGCCTATTTGCTTATTATTTGCCTACTATTTGCCTTTTGGTTGCTTTATAATTTCGTTATGCTTGCTTGTGCCGTGTTTTTTTTTCTCTTTGCTTCCATGCTTTCGTCTGCATGCTTCTCAAGTTGAGAGCCCTCGGAAATAGCCTCCCCTTACCCCCAAAAAAACCAAAAGATCCTACGTATGCAGAGCCCTTGAGGCACTGAATTTTTTGTTGTTGTAGTAGTAATTAAGAGAAAATAATAACTTTTTAAGGTAGTTTTCTATAAACCAAATTAGACAAAAGAAAATTTATTAGAGCCTTAAAACTTAGTAATCAGAAAATAAATGGGCTTTGTAAGAGCCTTAAACCAAATCAGGCAAAATATCTTTTGCAAAAATTAATGGCTTTGTAAGAGTCCTAAACTTAGTAAATACAATCAGAAAAGACTAGACTCCCCAACGTAGATAAAATATATGATTAAATGCACAGAAGAATCATGGCCTGGGCATATTAGAAAAAAAAATTTTTTTTTTTTTTGGCCTTTACAAGTAAACACGGGAAAAATAAAAATAAAAAAGCAGAAATACGCCCCCTCTAAACAAACGAACCAAAAAGCACCTATTCTTTTTAACAAAATGAATTTGACACATTTTAATCTCATAGTAAACACAATGCATCAGAAGCTCACCTTAATTACAGTAAACAATGGCACTCCAAGTCCCCTTTCTGCAGCACGATATATTTGTCAACCCGAATAATATACCCAAAAGATCAAATTGAACTTGAGAACATAAAAAATCACCTATTCAACCCGATGGGTCGACCTCTTTCCCGAGCTCTTCCTCGCGGATATGCCTTCTCAACCGTCTGAGCCAAATATCGTAATCCATGGGGTAGGGGGTCCCACATAGACTGTCCACGTAATCAGCAAAAGCTTTAAGAACAGCAGATATGTCCCCCAGCTTCTGCTGTATCATCCTTTTTGACCATGCCATTTCTCGCCAGTGAAGCGCCCCCTCAACTGAATCCAACTCGGGCAGATCTCCACCAGATGAAAAATAGAGCATGTATACAAGGCTCTCTGCGTCAGATGCTGAACAAAGTTTCCCTTCTTGGAGAGCAGAGGTTGAAGAGAAGTGAAGGTCCATTGTAGGGCGGTCACGTTCCTCAAGAACCGCGTGGCCCCACCCGATTAATACGAAGTAAGGATGCTTGATACCAGAAGTAATGGAAATTACGTTCTCAGGTTGGATGTCTCCATGTCGTATCCCAGCATTTTGTGCAGTAGAAAGTGCAGAAAGGCAGTCATGGCAGCACTTGATGGCCTCGTCTGACCCGAATCTCAAACCCCTTGCCATGTCAGCTACTGGCTCGCCAACTGGACTCGTTACGAGAATTGGGGTTCCACACCATGGGTGATCACAGTTGCCACCTGAGCTTGGTCTATGACACTCACCAGGGTGAATTATTCGTCCAGACGCGCTTAACTGAGGGAGATACTTGCTAGATAGACCTTTTTGTTTCATTACTGTTAATACCTTAGTTTGTCTCTGGACTTGGTACCAGAGATTCATATCTTGCCAAGCTGGTTCCAACTGAGAAGGCCGTGAACCAACGTATAGAAACACAGCTTTTCCTGGATTCTCGAGTGATGCCGCCATGTAATATTGTAGTTCACCGTTGTTTCGAATCTCGTTGATCTGATAGCCTTTCTGGTAATTAGAATCCTCTAACCACAATACAGATCCCGGTTCAAGTTGCATTAGCTCGTGGTGTGTCCTTCTGTTGGATTCATCGGCAAGTTCAACAATCTCAGGGGAGCCACGGCGCTGCTGGAACCGGAATAAACCATGTCCATTGACATTAGTATCCTCCAGTTGTCTCTCTATTCTCCTCGCTTGAAGTCGGGAACTGTGATCAGCAGCCAAATCTTCGATCGAATGCTTGGGTGTTCCAGCAAAATGCATGATGGAATGGAACGTCGCAAAAAGAACCTGAAGAGCACCGAAATCTCCCCAATTAGCGCTCCCAAGCTTGTTCCAGATCCTATCAATTGGGGAGATCCCGATTCGTGAATGATCTTTTACCCATCCAGCAGCACATTCATATACATTATTTACATCAAAAACAAACTTACTCATATCTCCTTCGACTTTTACAACCCCACCATATTGAGAATCAACAAGAATGATAAAAACAGGACTTGAACTTTGAGGAAAACTCGTCCGGCTTAGGCTTCTCGATAAAATCATACGAATAGCAAAATATAAAGCTTCACCCACAACAGACAGAGGAGGAAGCCGTGAGCCTTCCACCGCGAGGGTCCCGATATCAGGCGTCAAAAGAACTAGTTCAAGAACTTCATCCCACCTCCCATGCGGATGCCTCGTATTTTTCAGTAATAAAGCGGCTCCACAGAAACCTTCAAGTTTCCCAGTGGCAATCGCGCTTTCAGCCTGGTAGAACTTCATGTTCTCGTTATGAAGGCAAGAAACATAAAACGGTAAGGGCTCGCCCTCACTCCAAAATGCCTCCCATAAGCCTTTTACACTTGCATGCAAAAAATCTTCGATTGCTAGATAAGCTGATGCTTCCACATCATCAGATGTAGAATAAAGAGCGGTGGGCATTCGGATTAACTGTTGGAAAGGGACGCCTTCTAGTGCATAGTCAAATTTTTGAAGTTCTACCAGCTCAAAAGGTACATCAAATGCATCTGATCCAGAATGTTCTGTCACCGCTTCAAACCATTCCTCAAGATTAGCGGTCAGAAGTTTACTGTCCACAAATCTGCGTAGGAACTCCTTGCGATTTCTAGACCTACCACCTGATGATACACTAGACCTCTTCGTCCCAGACCCTATGGACTCCTGGTCTGGGGAGATACCTGCTGATGGAACGGTAGAAAATAATCAACAATTGGATTTTTGCATTTATTTTTTGCAAACATCAGAATGCAACTCCATATGGAATGGCGTTTTCCAAAAGCAGGATAATAAGCGGGGACCTAAGCAGCACGTTGCACAGACAAACAAAGGGCAGTTCAAGATAAGAATTGACAATACATTTTCAAAGGAAGTGGCTAGTTCTTTTACATAACTACTGAAAAGAATAACTAGTGTACATTTAGATGCAAGAGAGACTGGTACAGCCAATTCGAACATCACTGTAAGGAGTTAACCTAAATAAAATGTATCATTTTCTCCTCAAGCAGTCAATTCATACTTGATGTCATCTTATCCGTGAAAAGTGTAAGAAAAGAGTTAAACTCCATTTTTTTTCACTTTTATTCGTTGATGCATTCATTTTTAAAACGAGATACGCTTATCTTTATTTCAATTTCACACTAAACCGGGACTTTTTTGTTTATCTAATAATTTGGCTCAAGGGGACAAATCAAACGTCTTCATAACAAGATTTAATGAAATATCTTAAATCTATATCAAATTGGTAGAATCCAAATTTAAAAATTTTTGTATAACAGCAAATTCAATGATTCCTAAAATTGGAATAAAATAAAAAATAAAGTATCTAAATTTTTTTTTTTTTTACCCCTTTTGAAAGGAAGTGGCTAGTTCTTTTACATAACTACTGAAAAGAATAGATAATGTACATTTAGATGCAAGAGAGACTGGTACAGCCAATTTGAACATCACTGTAAGGAGTTAACCTAAATACAACGTATCATTTTCTCCTCAAGCAGTCAATTCGTACTCAATGTCATCTTATCTGTGAAAAGTGAAAGAAAAGAAGGCAACATACATTCACTTAATAATTTAGTATCTTACTTGATAGTTTGAACACATAAGCACATTACCAATACATTATAAAAAATTAACATATAATACATATTTCATTTTGTCAGTGATATACCCGTAGAGCTTAGCAGAACAAAACACAAGATTTTATGCTGGATTGTTGTTCTAACCCATGAAGCTAACTCGTCAAGCCTGAAGGTCATATCACAACCTCACAAATCCTACCTGGTGCCAGTACTTGGTAATTAGGTTAATGTAATTACAAGTTGCCCAAGTCAGCACAACGGGATTGATTATGTCGGTTACATTGCTCAGCTGTCAAAGAATCTTAAAAGTCTGAGCAAATCCAATGACTTCGAAGTTCAATACCCAAAATCAAAAACCAAAGCTTCACAATGAAGAAGACAAATTGATGTAGCATAAAAGAAAATAAACTAATTTCTAATCCACTGTTAAACTCTTAGATTCACTTCATTCAAAAGTGTCCCCTATAAGATATGAGAGGGCCCTATTTATAGTATGGGCATCCTAAATCCAAAAAGACAAACAAAATCTCAAATTTAATCTAACTAGCATAAAAAGATAGTCGAAATCTTAATAACCTAATTAGAAATTCTATGACAAGCAATGCTTGAAGATTCCAAATCTGATCTAATTAGTAAACGAGGATAATCCTAAAGAATCTAACGACAACAACAATCCCAATGCCGTAAAGAGGCTCCCACCAAGGCAAGGTCTAGGGAGGGTGAGATGTATGTATCTTACTTCTATAGAGTGCTACCCCGTAGGGACGTTGTTTCCGAAAGGGCCCCAACCTTACAAAGCAACGATAGAACAATATTTATAAAATCCAAGTCAAATAAAGCAGTACCAAGCATGCAAGCAGCAAACATGCAAGCTTAGAGGCTCTGTGAACTAACCTTGTTGTGCTCCTCTCTCCTAGCAACTGTATCCGCCACACGTATTTTTAACTGCAACTTAGGCTATCTCCTTATAAAGGTTTAGCTGGGTAAGATCATATCTAATTGTCTCTATCCAACCTTTTTTTTGGCCCGCCTGGACCTCTCTTCTAGTGTGTATTATGTAGTCATTTACATTTCCTAACAAGGGCGGTACTAGATCTCCTCCTAACATATCCAAACCATTACAAACGTTGCCTCCTCAACTTTTCCTCAATTGGAAGTCACGCGTAATTTGCTTCTTATAATGTCATTTATGATCCTGTCCTTCCTAGTATGTCCACACATCCACCGCAAAATCCTCATCTCCGCCACCTTCGACTTCTATGTATGGTGTCGTTTAACTGACTAACATTTAGCACCATATGACATAGCCAATTTCACTAGCGGCTCATAGTATTTTGTTTCTTCAACTTTAGAGGAAACTTTTTTATCGCGTAGTATTGGTGAAACGATCTTCCGATTATGCCATTCCACTTTAATCCAATTGTTGACATCCTCATTAACTCCGCCATCTTGCTACACTATGGAGCCCAAATATCTAAAACATTCTTTTTTCAGTATGCATTCTATCCCAATCTTTACCTCCTCTATGCTTGGTCTGATTATGGTACGAAACTTAAATTCCAAATACTTAGCTTTTAATGTACTGAGCCAAAAGCTATTCGGTTATAAGGAACTTCTCCAAAGTTCTAGCTTCTCATTCACCCATTCTCTTGACTTGCCCACCAGTATTATATCATCCGCAAAAGCTTACACAAAAGTGAGCTCATCCACAACCGGAACAAATAGGAAAAGGCTTAAGGTTGATCCTTGATGCAACCCAATTGTAATCGGGAACGCATACAAATCAAAATATCCTAAAAGATAAACTAATATCCGAAGAATATACACACACACATATATACATATGGATGATCAAAAAAACACCAAACTAGGCACATACCAATTTTTTTAGCATTGTACTTGCTAAGTTAAAAAGAAAGGTATTGTACTAGTATTAATGAATTTTTTTGGCACCCAACTACAAAAAAACTAATGATTAGAACCGTGTGGTGGACTGTGAATCCCACTTGCCGCCTTGCAAGTGGGGAATAATCAGACTAATTTTAATATATAAAAATAATTGGTAAACTATCTCTATGTGAATTGTTTTAGTACTATACTTACCAAAAAAAAAAGGGGTATTGTACTAGCCAAAATGAATATTTCCAACACAAAACTAGACACAAACTAATTTTTAACCACTGTATGGTATCTAATACTTGCTCTTATGATTGTATTCCTTGTCATTCAATGTCTTTTCACTTAGAAACCTGTAGACTAGATGATGAAATGCAAGTTTTGCCATTCCATATAAAATTTGATGGCACTAATCCAAAAGGTTAATGGGCAATATAAGCAAGTTTTAGATACCAAACAGTGTTAGATACAATACAAAACCAAGACACCTTACATTGAAAACACATCAACAAAACGTATTTATATATTATCAAAATCATGTTCCACATTAGCATTTTTGAGCGACAATACAATGAATTATGATAGGATCTAAGCATATGAGCAAGTGCTAGATACCATACAGTGCTTTAAAAAATTAGTTTATATCTAGTTCAATGCTGAAAATATTCATTTTCCCTAGTATGATACCCTTTTTCTTTTACTTTTGTAAGTATAATACTAAAAAATTTCACATAGAGATAATTTGGTGTTTTATAATTATTTTTTCTATATTAAAATTAGCTTGATTCTTCTCCACTTGCAAGGCAGCAAGTGTCACACTCCATCACGCGCTGCTAAAAAATTAGTTTTTTCCTAGTTCAGTGCCATAAAAATTCATTAGTACTAGAATCGTACCTTTTTAAAACTTAGCAAGTATAGTGTTAAAAAAATACATGTGTTTGGTGTTTTTTTATCATTCTTCCTATATCTCTATTTTGAGTTATCCTCATACTGCACCACAAATGACTATTCATTAAATACGAGAAAACTAGACATCAATACGTTGGAAAAATACTCAAAAGCTGACAAGTCTTCAGGCTTAGAAATGCTAAGGTTACTATTCAAAACCCAAGATCAACCCCAAGGCTTCAAGATAAAGCATAGACACCCAAAATGACTGAATCCAAAGTTTTCTTCACACACATGCCACAAAAAGACCAACTATGATACTCCGAAAAGGTAAAAGAACTATCAGTTATCATCTTTGTAAGCCACATGTTTCTAGAGATTGCAATCATCCTTTGCATGCCGTCCTGGTGAAATGTGCTACAACTAGAGGGTGTAAATGAGTCGAGCCGGCTTGCGTGCCCTCGCGAGCCGGCTCATCATAAAGCTCGAAAAGCTCGACTTGCTTTGAGCTCAAGCTTAGCTGAGCTGGCTCATTTAGCTTATCAAGCCGAGCCCAAGCCTAGTGAAGCTCGGGTTCGTAATCTCGCAAGCCTAAACGAGCGTTTCTTAATATAATCTATTTGATTAAATATAACCAATGAAGTCAAATCTAAGCCTAAAGAGCCAGGCCCAAGCTTAAACTAGCCCAAATGAGCCTAGATTGAGCTTAAATGAGCCGAAATATTGCAAGCTTAATTCAAGCTCACCGAGCTGAGATCGAGCCGAGCTGAGCTGAGCCCGAGCTTTTGATGAGCCAAGCCCGAGCCGAGCTTAATGCAAACAAGCCTAGCCTTGAGCCTGGAAGGCTTGGGCTCCTGCTCGGCTCGGCTCGGCTCAAATACATCCCTAGCTACAACAATCATGCTGGGACAGCTTAGCAGAGCCTAGGTATTAAATTAGAAAAAATAGATGTTTGAATCATGAAGCCCTAGTATGTTCTAGAAAAACAAATGTATGCAATGACTAAATAACTCAATTCTCTACACCCAATTACCCATGGACATTAGTAGTCAAGACAAGTTCCCTTGTAAGGATGTAAAGGAGATGAGCAAAACCCGAGCTCCTACCTTGTTGAGGCTGGAAGGCTTGAGCTCTAGCTCGAATATGAGAATTCCGAGCTACAGACACCTCGTTTAGGCTCATTTAAGATTGATAGAGGCTCATTTAGGCTCAAGCTCGTATCTGAAAGAGAATACGATACTTATTGGTTGCGACTATCAGAATAATAGAATGAAACTCCTTGTGGATCTCTTTGCTTTGGAACAAAATATATATATATATATATAATTAGGCTCGAATAATTGTAATGTCTATTATCCACATAAGGTACTTTGTTTAGTTAATCAATCAAACCAACGTTTTGCTACCAAACCAGCTATCACCAACCATTTTATCAAATATGCGTATTTGTTTTTTATATTTTCCAATGCATTAACATCTTCCATCAACAAAATTTTTTTGATGAAGTTAGTATTAGGCTCTAGTCCCTCCCCATCAAGAATTCTTGTTTAGGCAATTCATACCATCCACACATTGTACGGTGATCTAAGATTTCAACTCTTCTATATTTTCACAGTAGCATATTAGTACGTGGGGGCTAAGGTCCAAAAATATGTAATGATGTGTTTTCATGAATTTACCACTCAACAGTTATGTTCCACTTAATCCCTCTTTCACGACCACATATTTCCAACTAAGGAATGGAAATCTTTCTCCTATTATATGAATCTAATTTTCATTACACTTGGAAAAAGCCATCACATTTCCAACTAAGGAATGGAAAATCTTTCTTCTATTACATGAATCTAATTTTCATTACACTTGGAAAAAGCCATCATTTTTTTCTTTATAATGTCTTTGTACATTAGTTTTCCATAGACAGGAACAAACTAGATATATATTAATAACTCTTGTATAGAGTATTACAACGGAAAGAACCATCAGAAAATCAACTATTTGTTCCAAGCCATCTCCAGCAATTATCAACAATTTTAAGTGCTTTCTTGCATATTTTTGATAAACCAACATTTTAATAAATGTACGAGGATCCATTTGGGAACTGAGAATGCCTTTGACCTCACTTCATCTACAAAGAATTCTTGATGTAAAAACACAGTGGCAAAAGGATAATCTTTGAATTGGAAAAAGAGTGGAGTCCCAAGTGAATACACTCATACACAAAAACAAAAAAAACAAAAAAAGGAAAAGGGGAAAAAAAAAAAACCCTTCTAAGGAAGATCTATTTCGTGTCTAGTAATGCATTGGCTCCACTTTGCAGGAACTCCATATTACTCTCTTAAGATCATCTTCATCATAATTGATCTGCTTGCCCTAAGAAATCCCAATTCATTGAGCCTTACCACACAATCAAATAAGGACTTGAAACTTGGCTCAGTTAGACACATAAATTATATCGCGATTGGCTCATTTAGGCTTGTGAGCCTCTAAGCTCTCGAGCTCGAATTGGAAACAAATAAAGCCTTTCAAGCATTTTAATAAGCTGGCTCATGAGCTCATTAGGGGTCAACTTATCCACATTAGGGGTTGAAATGTTCTAATGACTAACAATCTTTACGTTTTCTCCCACAGATTAACTACAGAAAGACAAAATGGGTAATTAACTTGAAATGCTTAACTCATGCAATCAAGAATGTTAAAAATTGACTAAGCCAGCACAGAAAGCATAGCATGGCATTCAAGATCTCCTAGTATACATTGTTGTTCTTTGAAAACTTGATTTTAGCTACAACAACAACAACAAACCCAATGCCTCAAGGGCTCCTGCATATGCAGGGTCTGGAAGAGGTGGGATGTAAGTAGCCTTACCCCTTCAGGGTGCTACCCTAAAGGGGCTATGTCTGAGGAAAACTTGATTTTAGCTGTTCTTCGTAAACTTGATTTTTGATACGTGTTGAACGTGGTATAGAATGTAATGGAAATTAATAAGCAGGACAAAAAAACAAATGAAAGGCTCTGAAGGCTGAAGTTATGAAGACTGCACAAATTTAGAGTTTGGTTGTCATGCTATGATCATCCACAATATCTATGGCAATCCCAAGAAGACAAATGGTCCAATACAAGGTGTGATGTATGCAAAAATCCTCCGAGCTATAAAGAATCAGCAACCGCTATATGGACACCCATTTTGATAAAAAACCTACCACCACAACCGATAACAGTACGCTGACATTATAATGTGGGCAAAAAGCAATGATGGGCTCAATCAAAGAACATGATGGTTTTTCAGTTTCTAACATTGAATAATACATGAAACTGAAGGTTAAACCAGAAGGAGAAGAAAATTGAACAGGAGTAAACCAGTATGCTGGGAAGTTAAGAGAAAAGTAGGAAAATAACAGAAGGATAACTAGAAATCGACGACTCAATTCATAGCATTAGCAAAGTAATATCAAATCACAGTCAAGAAAAAACAAGGAGGTTATTGTTGACTCTTACCTTCCATTTACAAAGAACGATGCAATTCTAGCTCATGTAGTTGTTCCTTAGGAGACTCAGATCTTGGACCAAGATTTTAATCATCTGAGATAACATATATAATCAAGATGGACTCCAGCTAAAAAATAATTTGCAGGATAATCTCTTGATCATATAAGGCGTCTATAACCACCATGTGAGGATAGTAGCCAACTGGTTACCTGCCAAAACAAGAGAAAATTATCCCATCAAAAGAACTCGAAACAAACAACACATTGGCCCAGATACATACACTAGCTGGAAAAGAATGGTTGGACAATTTTGTCCCTAATATCTTGTTTGGCAATTGGATAAAAGGGGATAAAGAGGTAAAGAAAGGGAGCTTAAATAAGGGTAAAGAGGGGAGGTTAAGTATTACCCTACCTTGTTTGGATATGTCAAATTAAGATAGGTAAGGGTAAAGAAGGCTAAATAAGTTATCCTTATTTCACAATTGGGTAAATGAGTAAGGGTAAGAGAGTTATAGTTAAAATAAAGGCAAAATTATCCATTTTTTTCAAAAACTTACCATCTCCATCTTTACCCCCTAATTTGGGGGTTAAAGAAAATGAGGGTCAAGGGAAGTAAAGGGGGTAATGAGGGGTATCCCTCTTAAAATTTTGCTAAAAGGAGGGTAAGGATTTATACCCCATTATCCTTACCTCCTTTACACCACCACCCACCAAACACAACCCCCCCCCCCCCAAAAAAATTACCATTTGGTAAACAGGGGTAAAGACTGCCATATCTTTTGATAATTGCTAAGATGCTACAGAATTGACAGTAATATTTTCAACAATGCCCTCCACCATGTGCATGTATCCTTCACCAACTGATTAAAGTGTTGTTTCAGGATCGTGCTTGTACTCATATAAGAAAGAAATGGGATGCATGAACTACTAACATGTTGCACAGCAATCAAAACAAACAGATGAGATCTCAATCAGGGACAGCCAGAAAAAATCATACACAGTTAAGCCATTGAAAAACACCAATTTCATGACTGTGCTTGTATTCATATAAAGCACCAAGATGGACGAGCAGACAACATTCAAAATGTTGAGCGACTCAAAAAAAATATCAGATAGCAATCAACAAGAAGCAGGGAAAAAAAATGCACAGTTAAGCCATCCATAAACATTAATTTCATGATCGTGCTTGTATGCGTACAAGAAAGTACCAGGATGCATGAATACGGAACATTTAACATGTTATGAGTGATCCAAACATACAATTGAGATCTTAACGGAAGAAGAACAAGAAAGAAATATACAGTTGAGTCATTCAGAATAATGACACAAATGAAAGACAAAACCGTCAAGGCAACTTGTCCGCCCAACATTCAAAATATTTATTATGGAACATATAATAGGTAAGATTAGTTCGCTATCACTTATGCATAACGGGTTCCCTTGATGATCTTCACATACTTGAAAACGATAGGATAAAAGGAGGGTTCCAAACAGATTTAGTTTATAACAATAAAAAGGTATGAATTTTTTTTTTTAATAATGGTAAGGAGTACAATAACTCCTTGAAGAGAGATACCAACACTTCGTGAGGGGGGATGAACTTCAAAACCAAGCTCTTGCAAATCAGAAAGTATAATACATGTAGACAATGTGCCAATTCACAAATACATGGTAGACAATTCTATAAATAGCTTAGCATTAGGAAGGTAAATGAATTCATGTTGCACCTGGACATACGATTCCATTAATTTTCTTTTTTTATCCCCCCTCTTTCCCTTCTCTTTTGATTTGGGACCCTTGTCATTTTTTTTGGTAAGCAAGCGATAAGAGGATTTGAACCTAAGACCCTTTGGTCTAGGGCCCCAACCTTGTGTGTTTTCACAACTAAACCAAAAACCTCATCAACGGACCATCTATAATCCAAAAGCTGAGATCATATCCAAAACACCATGATACAAGAAGAGAACTCGAGCTTGCCGTTCAGTACAACAACAACAACCAACCCAGTGTCTCAAGGGCTCCCGCATATGCAGAGTCTGGGGGTTAGGGATCTACGCAGGGTGCTACCCTTAAAAGGAAGCTATGTTCGAGGACCCCCAACCTGAGAAGCATACAAGCATCAAGCATCAAGCATAAAGCATAAGAGCAAGCGGCCCAAAGCAAGCATGAAGAAAGCATGAAGCAGCAATAGGCCGTAAAACAAATCAACAGGCAGACATATAAGCCTAAGGATACTAGTGCTAGCTAAAATATGCTCCTCAATTTTAAACCACCACATCGGCTACTCCTATACTAACCTCCATAGAGCTCTACCTAAGACCATCTCCTCATGTAGGTTTAGGTGACAGAGGTCGTTTCAGATCGCCTCCATCCATCTCTTTTTGGCCTGCCTCTCCCTCTCCTCCCTATTGTAGTATGGAGTTGTTCGCATCTCCCGACAAGGGCAGCGGTCGGTCTCCTCCTAACATGCTCAAACCACCGCAAACACTGCTCCCTCAATTTATCCTCAATCGGGCCATGCCTAATTTGCTTCTTATAACGTCATTTCTGATCCTATCCTTCCTCGTGTGTGCACACATCCACCGCAGCATCCTCATCTCCGCCACCTTTATCTTTTGTGTATGGTACCGTTTCATTGGCCAACACTTCCGCACCATATGACATAGCTGGTTTCACTACCCATTTATAGGATTTTCCCTTCAACTTTAACGGGAACTTTCTATTGCAAAGTACCGCAAAGGCCATCCTCCATTTATGCCAGCCTAATTTAATGCGATTGTTGACATCTTCGTCAACTTCGTCATCCTGCTAGACCATAGAACCCAAGTATCTAAAACACTCTTTCTTCGGCATGGACTCCGAACCAATCTTGATGTCTTCTATGCTAGGTGTTGTGGAGGTACCAAACTTGAATTCCATATACTCGGACTTGGATCTACTAAGTCTTAAGCCTTCTGAACTTGAGTCTCAAGCTTGCCGTTCAATATGTAATTAAATCAAACAGATGAAAAACGCCATCAAGATAGGCATTGCCAAAAGAATTCTAGGCCATAAAATGTGGAGTTGTTAAATGTAAACCCTTAAATCAAAATGCACTTAACCTAAAGGTTCAGATTCAAAATCATTCATGGACCATCTCCACCGAATCCCTCAAGCAAAAACCTCTCATTCTCCTTCCTACTCCTCCCTAACGACTCCATGTTCATCCCTATGGACAGTAGGGGTGTAAATGAGCTGAGCCAGCTCACGAGCCCTCGTGAGCCGGCTCGTCAAAAAGCTCGAAAGGCTCGGCTCGCTTTGAGCTCGAGCTCGTAAGCTCGCGAGCCTAAACGAGCCCAAACGAGCTATTTTTAATATAATATTTTTGATTAAATATAACCCATGAAGCAAAATTTGAGCCTAAATGAGCCGACCCCGAGCTTAAACGAGCCCAAACAAGCCTAGGTTCAGCTTAAATGAGCCGAAATATTGCAAGTTTAATTCAAGCTTGCCGAGCTTAGATCGAGCCGAGCCCGAGCTTTTGGCGAGCCGAGCTCGAGCTTGAACTTTTCGAGCTCAGCGAGCTTCGAGCCGAGCCCGAGCCAGCTTAATGCAAACGAGTCGAGCCTCGAGCCTGGCAGGCTCGGGCTCAGCTCGGCTCGGCTCAAATACACCCCTAATGGACAGTTATGTCTGATCGCCAATAGTGCCCTTCACCCCTAGGTGCTCGCCTCTTGAAATCCTCCCTTAACTCCGCAATCCTGCCAAATCCGTTCCTGTCCCTTTCCCTCCCCGCTTCCAAATGCCCCTCCACAACCATTAATCCTTTTCTCTCCTATTTTTGGCCTTCATCTGCCCTGCCAAAGTGTTGTCCACATCAATCCATACTGAGCAGCATCTATCAATTCCAATGGGAGGTGGAATACCAATAACAATGGAAGACCAAAAATGTTAGGGATATAGAGGCGTAACAGTAAGGGAGGGAATTTCAGGCACAGGGGGAGAGAAATAGATTTGGGCGGGTACAGCTAAGGTGGTGGTGGCGATGCTTGCAGTGCCAATTTGCTAGGATGGTAGTGCCAGGGGAGCAAAAGGTTGTTTTTTAAGCAAGCTGACATAGATACTAGTCGTTGGTTTATTAAAGAATGGGATGAAAACTTCAAGCCCTAGAATTCCATGGGCAACACCAAAGAAGCCAAGTCGTGCATATGCAAATATAGATTAGTTGATAAATGTGACTCATGCAACATCTCCTCTATGGCCTTTTCCATCATAATTACAGTATTTATTTTACTATTTTACCAATATAGACAGAAATGCTCACCAAAAATTGGAGTAATCGTTTCCATGATACACAACATGGAATCATAGTCCATTGGTGCTTCTAATCAAAATTAGATGAATCAAGCAATCACCAAAGCACTTTGGCTAACATATTTGACTGGTAAACACTGGTGAAATTACAGATTGGGCAGACCTCTTGTTCTCTTTTGTACTGTCCATATATGTCCCTCCATAAAGCAAAATGACGGCAAAAATTTCCATAGAGCTGACTGCCTAAACCAACTAATAGGAAATGCTCAGCTTTGTTCAAGGTTCAAATAGAGAGACCCATAATCCATCAAGTGGATGTTAAGGGAAAAAATGAATTAATCATGTGTAGGACATGTGATCTAATAGTATTTAGTATGTAATTATATTTTAGTAATAATTGAGTTAATTTTTTAAATCCAATAGATGCTTAGGAGCATAGTGCCCCCCCCCCCCCCCCCCCCCCCCAAAACACAAAAAAAAAAAAAAAATTTATAAAAAAGGCATTAAGGTTGTAAGAGGAAGTATGAAGATGAAAGTTGAATGAAATCTCTCTCCCCCCAACTATTCTCTTCCCTTCTCCTCTTTGAATTCTACTCTATTTTCATCATAATTTCTACTATTAATCCTAGTTAAACTTTGGAGAGGACAATATAGCTACTCTTTTTGGTTCTAATTGAATGAGTGGACCAAAGCTTAAGGAAATAAGGAGAAGGGAAAAAAGGAAAAAATGGTAGTTGAAGTCAAAGAACTTTACGCAATCAAACCACAGTCTAGAATTAAATGATGTGGGAGAAAGGAACAACAAACGTACAGGATAAGAAAAACAGTTTAGGAAATAGAGGAAAAGGAAAACTTGATATTAGCTACTAACAAGGAAACCCAAGCAATCAAACTGGCATAAACAATTGGCTAATTTACACATTAATACCTGAGGTTTTGTGTAATAATTTTTTTTATTCCAATAGTTACATGTATTGCAAACAGCAGTACTTAAGGGTGTAAAATTGGCTTCTCATCAGGCTATTCTTAATTAGTAGTGTCCTAACATTGTGGTTCATGTATGGGATGGGGGAATAACGAGGGGATGGTGTTTTACTGATAGATAATGACAAGTTTTACACCATTCTACATCGTTATTTGAACTATTTTATTAAAATACATGTAACTTTTGGACCAAAAAGTTATTTCACAAAGTCACTAGACTAAAAAAATTAATACATAGTACTAATACATAATTTCCCCAAGACTTACAAATGCCCAAAATGAAGCTGGTCAATGAACTAGGGAAGGAAGGGGGAAAAAAAACCCCTAACTGAAGTAAATCATCAAGAGATCAAGTTACCATAAAGAAATCCTAATACGCATGACAAGAACCCACATCAAAGGACCAGAAGAAACCCCAAAAAACCCTAATTTCACTCAATTAGCAAAGAACCTCAAGCTACCAAATTACCACAAAAAGATCACATCTTACACTATATAATATCCAACACGAAAACGATTCAATTCAAAAACAACAGAATCAGAAACAAAATCATCATCAAATCACTAAATTCAGCATTCATCAGCACAAAAGCAGTAAATCAAAAGAAAAAAGAACCGATCCGACAATAATTGAAGAAAAACGTTAAGAAATCGAGTAAAGTGAAGATTAAATTCAAGGACAGCACAGAATTTTGAGGAGAGTGGGGAGGAATTAAATTAAATGAATAACCTTATTTAAGATTGAAGCGGGCCGTACAGGGAGTGAGAGAAAGTGCGGAGAGAGAGAGAGTGTGCATTGAGGATTAATAGGAAGAAGATCCTCAAGGGTCTGTAAGCGTAGCCCCACGCGCCCTCGACTTGGCGAGTGACGTCACTCTCTGGCTGAGTGCTTTTCTGGCGGGGTCGTCGCTGAGTCAGTGGGGACGTAAGAAGACAGCAGGGAAGTTTCCTTCAGGGACGTTTGTCTTAATTTCTTTTTTAAATTTTGAGGAAAAAAATAGAAATTATTATATTTATAGTATAGATAAGTATGAATATTTTGAGATGTATGAAGTATGGATGGAAATGGGGCGGAGCGGGTACGGGGATGCCTCCACCATATCAATAGTCACTATCTAAATTCATATTCGTATTCGCTACATTATCCACTACTGTATGAAATGAATTCTCTTACCTGCCTGGCAGGTTCAAACCCATACTTATACCTGCTCTATTACCCGTGGATATCCATTACACAACCCGTGGATATCCATTACACAACCCGTACTCACCTTAATGTAGGTACAAAATGATTATTTATATCCGTCCGTAATTATTTAATACTAACAACAACAACGACAGATCCAGTGCCTCAAGGGCTCCCGCCTAAGCGGGGTCGGGGGGGGTGAATGTACGCAGCCTTACCCCTTCAGGATGTAACCCTGTCGAGAGGCTATTTTCAAGGACCCCTAATCTTACAGGGTTGGCAACACGAGGACTTCCGAGGAGGTCACCCATCCTGATACTTCTCTTGTCCAAGAACGCTTAATACTATTTTTATTAATTCAAATATATATTTTTTATAACATTGATAAATAATTTAAGTAATTAAATTTAAGCAAATATTTTTTAATTTGAAAATTAATTATATCCAAAATAGAGAGGGTGTGGTGGGTATAAAATGGGGCGGGGTAGGTACGGAGCGAGGCGGGTCAAGTACAACATTATACCTTACCCGCCTCATACCCGTGGCGGCTACGAGGTGAATACACACAACTCATACCCGCTATTTGCCTCACTTATACCCGTACCCGCCCGAGTACCCGCAGGTAATGGGTTTTACCCGCCTGATTGGCATCCCTAGTATGAAGTGTAACGTTTTTGAAACAGAACAAAACCAATATTGATTTCATCACCAATTGTAAGGTTTTTTCGAAAAAGAATAAAATCGGTATTGATTTCATCCCTAGCCACCCTTTTCCTGACTTTGCCGTTGCTCTAGCGACTTCTGACGCGGCACCAAGGCGGTTACGATGCTAGTGGACATCCATCCAAATTGATGACGTCATCATCTCCAGTGATTCTCGACGGCTACCGACGGATTTTCTTAACACGAATATCTTCCTTACTCCAACGACCAACATCGATTTTACCCCCATCGAAGTCATCGTCTTCTTCCTCATTGTCGATGTCCTATTCGGGGTCGTTGTTTATGGTCGGTGGTTCCTCGACGACGTCCAGCGAAGGCTCGTTTACACGCGGGGCCTCCAGCTTCCTCACCTTGGTCCGATCATCCTCCTCGTTCTCTTCCTTCTCTTCGTGGCCAGAACTCCAACTCAGTGTTAGAGGTTCTGGTACCTCAGCGGCTTTTGATTCGATGTCCTGTGCCTCTGTCAGTGTTGCCGGTAACACCTCAGCCTCGATTGGGTGGGGTTTTAGTGCTCCGATGGTGGCGTCGGTGATGTTGGTGGTGCTCGGGGCTGTAACAGAGGCAATAGAGATATTTTTTTATGCTTTTACACATCGATCTCCACTCTTCTTGCCCCTCTTTACAGCTAATCTAAATTTTGTCTCACTCTTTATCCAACTTTTTTGACATTTTCTCTAATTTCTTCTACACATGCATCAATCCAGCCACAATTATTTGATTAAATGTAGACTCTATTGATGGTTTTCTAGGGACCTTCATTTATAGCTTCCTTGAAACCTCCATTAATGGTGCCAAGTATAGATAGCTCTGATACAAATTGTTACAATTCATAATTGAATCAGGCCAAATTGATTGTGAGATTCTAAATTAGATTATGAGATAATCTAAGTTATGAATAAGTGTTAATTTTAAATCAATGTTATTTTAAATTGTTTTAGAATAAGATTTTAAAATAGACTTTGAAATAGTCTAAGTTAATATTATTTTAAAATTAAAAAAATTAATTATATTAATTAATTTAATTTTAGAATAAGATTATAAAATAGACTATGAGATAGTCTAAGCTTATTTAAATTTTGGAATGAGATTCTAAAAATAGACTATAAGATAGTCTAAGCTCTAAATCTCTACTGATCTTGAATGAAATTAATTTTATTAATCAATTTAATTTTAGAATTAGATTCCAAAAATAGATTATGAGATAATCTAAATTTTGGTATTATTTTAAATAAAAAATTTTAAATTAATTTATTTAATTTTAGAATGGGATTCTAAAGAATAGGTCATGAGATAATATATGGTACTGTTTTCTAAAAGTAAAATTAATTAATTAATTTTATTGAATAAATTTAGAATGAGATTCTAGATCAAGTTTATGCGATAATCGATACTGTAAAACGATAATGTTTTGAATAAATTAATTAATCAATTTTGGTTATTTTGAGAATGAGATTCTAAAGGGGGTTATGAGATAATCCAGGTTATAAATGCAAGTTAATTAACAACCACTAGTTTTAAAAATCAAGTGGGAGTTATGTTTTAATTGTTGTAACCTCACAGTCTCTATTATCGGTCTAGCAGTATAGTAGATCGATAGACCTCCCTGCGGAGGATGTTGGTTTTCAGATTATAGGGTTAGACTTTTATTGGGATAAATCAAAGTGCAAAGAAGCGATGCGACAACGCTACCGTAGAGTATTACGTGTATTTGTATAAAGGTTTAGGTAATGGTTTATACTTGACTAGCGTGATGCATTGGCCTCCCCGAGGAGCTCTATTGTGTTATGTTAGAGACTAAGGTAAAGTGGTGAGTTAATCATGTTTAGCAAGAGTTACAAGAAAACATGTTAATTGAGAATAGTTTTCACCCGAACTAGCTTCGTGCGACCCCACTGCTGGGGAGTAAGGAGTGGTGTGTTTGGGTCATCATTGTATGCATGATAGTACAGTTTGGTGGATATCTGACTTATTGTGTATGCTAAATTGAAAGAATAGATATCACTGTATTATACATGACTCTTGTTAGACAATTACACCAATATTTGCATTTACAGTATTTTAAAATGGATATGACTGGTGAACTTCACTTTATTACTAATGCATAATGAAGTCATTGGACCAAATTACTTTGCCTAAAAAAACCAAGTTGGACTTAGTTATTACTGACAAGGGATCTACTGGAAAGAAAGGAAAGGGCAAGGTTGCTATTATAGCTACGGAGTTCATAAAGAAATCGGCAAAAGGAACGTGTTTCTTTTGCGGGAAGATTGACCACTGGATGAAAAACTGCAGTAAGTACTTAGCTTCTCTCCTTATAAAAACTACTAAGCCATTTGGTGAAAAATATATATTGATATCTCACTTAGTTGAGCCGTACATAGTTGAGAGTCCACCAGGTTCCTGGTGTGTGGACTTAGATTCAACTGACCATGTCTGGGCTTAGGCTAACCAAAAGGCTACATGATGGGGAGCTGTACCTGATGGTCAGGGACAGTACAAGAGTAGTGGTCTTAAGTGTAGGAGATGTTAGCTTAGTCTTTAGTCCTAAAGTTTTTTATTTTAAAAGATTGTTTATTTGGAGCTACTCTGCACAGGAATTTGATTTCTATATCTCGTTTTATGAATAATTGTTATTCAGTTGCTTTTGATTATGAACCTTTTAATACAAGAAATAAATTTGCAAGATATACATGTATAAATGGTTTATTCATGCTATTTATTGATCAAAACCCTCATATTTGTTTAAAAGAATCTAACACAAGCTCACTTGTTCGATCTCCTAAAAGGAAACACTTTGAAATGGATATTGCCGACACATGGGACCAACGTTTAGGTCACACTAATTCGAATAGGATCCAAAGATTGGTGAAAGATGGACTGATAGAGGCTTTGGACTTGAGGTCATTACCAGTTTACGAATGCTGCATAGAATAAATAGGTGACTAAGTTTGTCTTTAAGAGTAAAGGCAACAGGATTGGTGACTTGCTTGAGCTGGTTCACACATATGTATGTGGACCAATGATTGTTTAGGCAAGAGGTGGGTATGAGTAGTTCATCTAATTTAATGATGATTACTTAAGGTATATATGTTTACCAAATGAGACATTAGTCGAACTCTTTTGAAAAGTTCAAAGAGTACAAAGCTGAAGTTGAAAAGCAATTAGGTAAACAAGTTAAGTCACTTCGATCAGATCGAGGTGGTGAGTATCTTTCAGGTAAGTTTCTAGATTTTCTAATTGCAAACAGGATAAGATCTCAGCTTTCTGCTGCAGATACACTATAGTAGAATAGTGTTGCACAAAGAAGGAATAGGACATCGTTAGAGATGGTAAGGTCCATGATGAGTCATGCTACCTTCCTAATCTCTTTTTAGGGTTATCCCAAAGGAACGAGGGTGGTCTTCTCTACAATGTTTCTGATCAAAAGGGTTTTTGTAAGTATGCGAAATTTTTAAATGAGGATTTTGTAGTAGACTAGAAATGATAAAAACATAGTAGTGTTAGAGGAGTTAAAAGAAAGTGACACTAATTTTGAATAGCTAAACACAACTCGGCATACAGTAGATGCATTAGATGCACCTACTGTTAAGGTTGAGAATGTTTAAAGTACACGAGAACTTAGGTGTATTGGGAAGATTCTCAGGGCACTTGACAGGTTCATGGCGGGAGCCTCAATGGTTGACCGTAACATTGAATCTGATCCTCTTAGCTATAATGAGGCAATTAAAGATAAGGATGTTAACCAATAGGTCTTAGTAATGAAATTTGAGTTAGGATCTATGTATTTCAATCAGGTCTGGAATCTTGTAGAGGCGCCTGTTGGCATTAAGCCCATTTGTTGTAAATGGGTCTACAAGAGGAAAAGAGAAGTGGACTGGAAGGTAGAAGACCTTCATGGCAAGACTGGTTACTAAGGATTTTACCCAAAAGGAAGGAATTTGTTGTGATGAGACCTTCTCACCAGTAGCCATGCTAAAGTTCATAAGGATACTCCTATCTATTGCAGCTCATTATGAGATCTGGAAAATGAAAGTCAAAACGGCCCTTTTGAATGGTCTTCTTCAAAACGACATCTTTATGGTGCAACCAGACAGTTTCATTGGCAAAAATCAGGAGCATATGATATGCAAACTGAAGAAGTCCATGTATGAATTTAAATAAGCATCATGCTCATCGAATATTAGATTCAATGAAGTGATTAAATCTTATGGTTTTGAATAATTGGTTGACGAACCATCCGTGTACAAAAGATGTCAAGAGAAAGTAGTGACTTTCTTAGTATTGTATGTCGACATTATACTACTCATTAGGAATGATGTAGGGGTGTTATCAGTTGTAAGGATTTGGTAAGCTAGTTCCAATTGGCTATACGTATTTTGACTTCCAGTCAGATAAAGATGCTAGACCTACGCTGTCTGGGCATATATATTTACCCTTGGAGTAGGAGCCATTAGTGGGAGGAAAGTCAAGCAGTATTATATTGCTAACTTCACCATAGAGGCTAACTACGTTATAGCTTCTGAAGCTGCAAAAAGCGGCATGTAGGTTCAGATAAAGTAGTTGACTTTACTAAGACCTTGGCTTCACTAGACATTTGGTTCATACATAGAAAGGATGAATATAAAGTTTATAATAAATTGGATTTAGGACAAGTGGGAGAATGCTAGGAATAGTGTCCTGAAATCTAGATTTATTCTATTAATATTACTTTATTAATGAATAAAATTGAAGTTCCAGTCATTTCCTTGTTAAATTTGTGTAAGCAAGCATTTATACTGCATGTGATTTTCTTTTTGGAAACATCCATGAGATGGGTGTAGTCATTAAACTACAATTTACATGTTTGTTATAAGTGGTTTATGAGATTAACCCACAGATAGACTTGGAACAAATGGTATGGATTGTCGTTTGAAAGACTCGTAGTCGAAGACAAGTTTGGACCACTTGTATGCTAAGACTATAACAT
Organism: Simmondsia chinensis; assembly: GCA_018398585.1. Taxonomy (NCBI): domain Eukaryota; kingdom Viridiplantae; phylum Streptophyta; class Magnoliopsida; order Caryophyllales; family Simmondsiaceae; genus Simmondsia; species Simmondsia chinensis. Next base: position 31,570,307 of record JAGTTD010000002.1, on the reverse strand, counting down.
GATACTTTAGATGACTTGTCTCGGTCATGTGGATGGTGAACCACAAGTGTTAGGTTGGTGTGTTTAATAAGATTGACACACTGAGTTGGACCATGTGAGTTACTTGTTTCTAGACTACTACGGAAATAAGCGATTTATGTTGTACTATTTGAACGATGACACTAAATCCTGAGAGTATTATGGACTTATGCATGGAGCGTTAGTTACTTTGGTGTACTATAAGTAAGGTCAAAACATATGACTGAATTCCCACGTATGCTGGATAGCGGCGTAAAGTGTGACAAGGATCAGGTATTCAATAGGGAATCTATAGTCTCTTATGAGATACAGATGTTCCCTTAGTTGATTTGCAAATATTTGAATAGTTTGAAATCTTTGGCCACAGTATTCCAAGTGTTTGACGTTTGGAATTCATACTATGAATATATTCAAGTATAAATGAATTATTCAATGAAGGGCGAGTTGGTAGCTAATGGAGAAGCTGTGAGAAGTGTAATGGTAGTAGTTATATTTATCCTTCATCATGGACATCTAGTGGAGGGGTTAGAGTCATCAATACAGTCTATTAGGGAGATATCGAATAAATGGTTTAAGTCTAGAGTGCAGTGAGATTTATTTAGTGGAATTAAGTCTCATTAAATGGTAATTAAATTATTTCATTTGATGATTAATTTAACCCATTTGGAGCTAGATTTAAATTTTCCCTGAGGTTCCTACGTGAGCCTATATATTTATTGCCATCGGAAAAATATTAAAGAATTCATAAGATGAATTATTTATTCATGAGATGGATAAATTAATTTTGCGAAACATTATTCGTGAGATGAACAAAAATTAAAAATTGTAAAATAAAATAATTTCTGAAAAATTAAAATTCATAAGATAAATTTTTACATATGGGAAATAGAACAAAAAAAAAGGAAAAAAGTGAAAAATCCAGGCGAGATCCGTGTGCTCACGAATCAACCAGCCAGCACGCGACACGGGGAGCCGAGGGGCAATCCGTGTGGGCACGGGCAGGCCAATCGCAGCCCGCCACGTGCCGCTCCAATTCAAAAAAAGGACCCGCGTTTGACCTGATACAAAACGCTGGGTTTTTTATTATCTAACGTTAAAAAGACACGTTTTTTATTTTAACTGACTTTGTTTTCAGCAAATCCTGCATCGACCCTTTTGCAATTTTTCATTCCGGTATCCTACTATAAGTAGAGGTACCTATTTCAAGGGTTTGGCATTCAATTGAAACAAAATTTTTAGGATTTTCGAAATTGTTTCAGAGACCTAATTGGAGAGAAAATTTTTCATTAAAAATTTTCTTTCCTAATTTAATATTTTTCGGAGCCCACCCTCCGGGCAGCTTGAGGTTATTGCGTAGAAGATCGCGGGGGTCTCGATTTTTGTTTTCTTCTAAAGATTATTTTCTTTCTGGTATTCTTATATTGGAGCAATTTCAGGTACTTTTCTTTCCTTCACTTTTAGTTTTCGCTTTTCTATTTATTTATTGTATTTATTATTATGCTTGTTCAAATTTATGTATTGCTATTAATGTATTAGAGTAAAAGGGCTTTAGATCTAAATTAAGAACTTAGATCTATAGATTTAAATTAAGAATTTAAATCTGTAGATTTAAAATTAGAAATTTTAAATCAACACTAGGTTTAGAATTATGAATTCTAAACCCCTTCCGCTGTGTAAACTTTATAAAATTAGGGAGAATTTTTAAAATTCGTCCCACAACCGGTATTAGAGCAAGGGGATTTATAGAGATAACCCTATTGCCGGGAGCTCTCGCACGTGAGGTGTCACGAAGCGTGACTCTTCGACCGGGAGCTTAGGTAGAGAGAAGAGTCTCCTACTCTAAGTGCTCTAATAGGTGCCTTTTGTTGTGACCATAGTTGAGAAATGTGAACCCAACAGTCGGCATCAGAGTCATATTTTTAGCCAACAGTTGGGACCTCAATGAATGAAAGGCTTCATAGAGAAATTGATAGAGTCTTAGTTAATCAACTCAACCTTGTCTTCTACTCCTTCCCTTATAGCTAAGGACGTAGCAAGGCAGACAGTATTTAAAGTCGAGCCTGTCTTAGTTAGGCAGGCCAAAACTCATAATGGCTTAGTCTAAGCTATTAGAGAGGATATTAGGAAACTTAGGCTTATTCCTCCTCCACCAGTTCCAACTAGATATCCTCGTGATGCTCCCTCAAGCTCACGGTTGCGAGTGGCTCAGGTTGACTACATAGTCCCTGAGGGAACGGGAAACCCAATTGTAGCTAATCTAAGTATCACACACTTGGATTCTTGCCATAGGATTGAGAATGTGCCCCTTGGGTTGCAGGACCCTTGAATTAGGGATTTTCTCCAGCTTCGAGGGATCTCAACGCCAATGTGCAAATGTCACCTATCCTGGAGATGGGGGGGGGGGGGGGGGGGGGGGGGGGGAGCAAAATCATTCATACCCTCCTCATGTTGGAGAGGTTGCCTCGAGGCCCACTCAAGGCCTTGGAGTAGGCGCACAAGGATAAGTGCCCAGTTCTAGGGACCAGGTCCTTCCTCCTAGACCTCTTCATTTCATACTTATGAAACTGGGAGGCTAGTTAACCACCACGTCCTCAAGATCAAAATTTGAGGATTGATCAGACAAGGATGCACCAACAGCCTGCCAATGTAAGTGTGCCTTCAGGCATGCCATATAACCCAAGATATGTTGGAACATACTTCGTGGCTAATCAAAAACATAGCCATAATGATTAAGGGGGTTACCCTGCATGTGTGGGGCCACAACCGTTCCCACATCTGATTGTAATGGGAGCTTAGGGGTATCCTGCAGATCCCCCTCGAGATCCTCAGACACTTGGGAGGGCAATGGAAAGCACATAACCTTGTGCCAAACCTACTCCTCCAATATCAACTGGCCGCCCTAATTGAGCAGATGTATGGGCCAGGCCTCACAAGGGTCAATAGATCCCTGTTTAGTAAACCATACGTTAATTATGTTGATAGGGATTAGCCTTTTCCTCGAGGATACAAAATCCTCGAGTTTACGCTTTTCTCAGGAGAAGAAAACATGTTTGTTCTCGAGCATTTAACAAGGTTTAACTGCTAATGTAGGGAAGCGGCTAACAATCAGTATCTTAAACTTAGGCTATTTCATAGTCCCTTGACAGGGACCGCCTTCAAGTAGTACATTGGCTTACCATCCAATTCAATCTATTATTGGGATGACACGACCAAGCAATTCTAGGCCCAATTCCCAAGGATGGAGCTAGGAACTTCATGTCTAACTTGGCTCAAATGAAAAAAAAAAGCTAGGTGAATTTGAGGAGGACTACATCAACCGGTTCAAAAGAGCTAGGTTGAAATGCTTCGCGGCTCTTCCTGAAGTTGAATATACCAAGCTAGCCTTGAATGGTTTGGATATTGATTTTAAGAAGAAGTTTGAAGGTTCAAACTTCACAACGCTTCTACAACTGGCAGAATGTGCTGGTAGGTATGAGGCTGTTCTAAAAGATAAGAGTCAACAAAAATAGTGTGTGTGGAATTTACATACACGACTTGATTAATGAGAATGAAGATCCTTCATATGAAATTGACGTTGCTGAGTACATCAAAGGACCTCCTATGATTTGTAATCCTCTGGTCAAGAAAGATATAAAAGCCACAAAGTCATATCAATCCCAATACTAGAGGAAATATTCATTTGACCTCTCAAGAGCCGATGTCTAATTTAATTGGCTTGAGAAAAATAATAAAATCAAGATTAGGGTTAAACACAAAAAACCAAACCTAATTCAACAAAGGTTAAGGTATACTGTAAATGGCATAATTCATTGACTCATTCAACGAAGAACTGCATGATCTTTAGAAATGTGGTCCAAGATGCTATAAAGGCAAGGGAGATAATCTTCCCTGGAGATGGATAAATGGTCGTTGATAAAGACCCTTTTCCTTGTCCTATGCAAGTGGCACATTACTAAAGAATGTATAATGCGTGACCGTGCCACCTTCAGCAAGTTTTTAAAAAAGAAACTAGAAGGAGTTATCCTCCTCTCAAGGGAAGAAGAGCTGGCTATGGGAATATCCACAGATGACCATTGGAAAACCATCTTTGCTGCTAAGAAAGAGGCATCAAGAAAGCTCATTCGTCTTACTTGTGACCTTTGTGGAGGTTATGGCCACAAATTGGTGTCTAAAATGAAAAAGTTAAGCCTTTACCCAAGGAAAAAGCCACCAACTCCCTCTAAGAAGGCTTCGTTGGTTGGACCCTCACGAGGTCTCACTTCTGAAGCTCAAATCATCATGAGGACTGGGCACCCAAAGAGGAATACAAAATACCACCTGCTTAGTGTGGACACCTATCAGGGACCACGACAACCAAGACAACAGCCTTCAGGAGTCCGTTATGGTAACAGTTTAAAGAACGAATCACCTCGAGCAAGAGGATGTTGGTCCCTCCAAACTTAGACAAACTTAAAAAGGAGGCAGCTGCGAAAGAAAGTGGCGCAACGAAGAGCTCTGCTTGGCATTTGCTTGACTAGGCTTTCTGAGGAAGAGGCCAGAGTCTGCAGGGATAGGTGAAGTGAGTCCATAGATCTCGAGGATCTAGTGGTTGAACCTAAACCTTTAACCATCGTTGGTATAGGTGAGCCATGTAAGAAGCTTGAGAGATGCGCCAGTCTCTCATCTTCTAAAGGTAAGGAATCTTGGTGGGATCAACTTGCCAAGAATTCATTGGCACGAAAAGCATATGATGACGAGGAGGAATATAGTCCCCTCAGCATCAATTCACCGAAACTTCTGGATTGTGTTAGGCCAACATGGTCAAACATAGAAAATGACTTCCACGAAGAAGATTTCCCCCAACAAATGGAGGAATCTTAGACCCCAGAGGTTCTCAAAAGATCAACCTCCAGACTAGGACATGCTAACTGATGGCAGTCCTCAAGATCAAGATCAGGAAATGCCAACAGATGGCAATCTTAAGAAAGAAATAAACCAAGGGGTCCAGATATAGTTTGGGTCTCTCCTTGAGAAAGTTGATGTTAGAATTACCTTGCTCCTTTCATTGGAGTTCAAGGCAATGGACACATAGGAAGGTCTTAAGGGAGATGTGATAGCATCAGACAAAGGTCCCTAGGTGGACCTTTAGCTGAAGTGGACGCTACTGAAGGTAATCCCGACCCTTGTCTTTTAAATTTAAAGCCCTAACACCCAAGTCAACTGATGAAACTCCTGACATAAGGAAGATGATGTTTAATGGGCCCAATACCGCCAATAAACACATCAAGCCTCCGTATAGCAAGGCCAAATTTGATGGCATTCTAGTGAATAGAGTTTTGGTGGATAATGGCACTGCCATCAATGTCTTGCCTTCATATATGTTGAGGGTCATTAATAAATCTCGAGATGACTTAATAACTTCAGATGAGGCAATCTATGGCTTTTCTGGAGCCACCAAAAAGGCTGAAGGAGTCATCTCGATTGAGGTAACTATTGGTAGCTTGAGCAAGCTAGCAGCTTTCTTCATAGTGGATACTACCTCAAGCTATAGTACTCTGCTTGGGAGAGATTAGCTACATACCAATTACTGTATCCCTTCTTCACTACACTAGTTTTTGATCTTCTCGAACCATGACAAATATGAGGTTGCTATGGCAGATAACAAGCCATTCATGGCGTACTCTAACTATGTTAAGACAAAGTTCTACGAAGATTGCGTGGGACCATTAGATGTCAAAAGGACCACTCCTTAATCTACTGAACACCAAGAAATGATAGCCATCCTTAATAGTCTGCTTACTAAAGCTGAGGTTGATCAAGTTGATGTAGAGTTAGAAGACTCTGACTTCTGGGGATGCATGAGAGCCCTTCTAGATGAAGGGACCTTCAAGGCACACCTGAAACCTTATGCGGGGGAGCCAAGACCTCCCATTAATGGCCTAAAGAACTGTTTCCTTAGCCATTGCAACTGGTTGCTTGGCGTGCTAAGGATCAACTATAGGTTGGGCAGCCATTTGTAAAATTGGCCTTAAGGTTAAAGTGATACAAGATAAGGAGCTGAAGCTATATGACTTGAGAGCAGCACCAGCTAAAATGGAGGATTTGAGGGCAAAAGTTCGAGACCCCCTCCTTAAGGTTAACTTGGACTCAACAGAGGACCCAAGACCTATCTATCTGAGTGCTTTGCTTTTTAAAGAGTAGAGAAAGTAGTATTTGGCTTTGCTTCTTAAGTTTAAGGACTGCTTTGCTTGGGACCATTATGAAATGCCCCGCCTAGACAAAAGAGTGGTTGAGCATAGGCTTCCTATCAAGCCAGGCTCGAGGCCCATAATTTAGGCCTAGAGAAGGATGTCCCAAGAACTAATAGATTTGGTCAAAGAGGAGAATGAGAGACTCTTAAAGGCCAAATTTATCAGGATTGCCAGATACTTTGAGTGGTTGGCAAATATAGTTCCTGTTATAAAAAAGAATGGAAAAATTAGAGTTTGTATTGATTTTACAGATCTAAATGCAGCCACCCTAAAGGATGAATACCCAATGCCAATAGCTGATGTTCTCATTGATTAGACCTCGAGGCATGAGGTTTTATCCTTATGGATAGTTATTGTGGATACTACCAAGTCATGATTGCTTCGGAGGATTCCCATAAAACAACATTTAGATGCCCTGATTCAATAGGGACCTTTGAATGGGTGGCTATGCCATTCAGTTTAAAGAACGTTGGTGCCACCTACTAGAGAGCCATGAACATGATCTTTCATGATCTCATTGGCAAGACCATGGAAGTCTATATAGATGACTTCGTAGTTAAATCCAGGTCCCAAGACAAGCACTTGGAGGACTTGAGAGGAGCGTTCCTTAAAATGGGGAGCCATAACCTCAAAATGAACCCATTGAAATATGCCTTTGGCGTGCTCGCTGGAAACTTTCTTGGTTTTCTGGTACACTAGAGGAGTAATGAGGTTGACATAAATAAGACTAAGGCCATTTAAGAGGCTAAACCACCTTCAAGCAAAAATGAGCTTCGACGCTTCTTAGGGTAGGATAATTTCCTAAGACGTTTCATTTTAAATGTCACAGGAAAGACCAAAGTCTTCTCTCCATTGTTGAGACTCAAGTTTGAGAAAGACTTCAAGTGGGAGAAGCCACACGAAGAAGCCTTTGAGGCCATTAAGGAAGATCAAGCCACCAGTGTTGATTCCACCAAGCAGGGCGAACCACTGAAGGTTTATGTACTTCTAATCGATCAATTGGTTATTTGGTTGTACAAGACATTAAGCAAGCACTTGAACAAGTTGTGTTTTATCTGAGCCATTGTTTGAATGAAAGTGAAAAAAAATATTCCCCCATTGAGAAATTATTTATATCTCTTTCAATGCATCCGTGAAATTGAGACATTACTTCTTAGAATTTACCATATACGTGGTTGCTTAGGCAGATGTCTTTAAATACATGCTAGATAGACCTCTTATGAGAAGAATATTGAACAAGTAGAGTATTGCTCTACTTCAGTTTGAATTGGTACATGTGTCACAAAAGTCAGTCAAGGGCCAAGCCTTAGCAGGCTTTTAAACTGACATCCAAACATTAATACTAGCTTAGACTTTTAGCCAGTGGTGGTAGAGATGGTCCGGTGTAAGATATATTTTGATGGATCAAGGACCAAATCAAGTACTGGAGTTGGAATTGTGGTTAAATTTCCTGCCAGGATTATCACCAAGTTATCTATCACCTTAGTCAGCAAGTGCTCCAACAATATTGCAGAGTATGAGGCATTGATCATAGGCCTACAAACTCTCTTTGAAATGCAAGTCCCTAATGTTATCATAATAAGGGTATTTGCAGTTGGTCATTTGCCAAGTAAAAGGGGAGTTTTAGTGTTTAAGTGATACATCGAGTAAGTATATCCCAATGGTATAAGAGCTATTGAGCAAATTTGATGATGTCTATTTCGAACACATAACTTGAGAGAAAAACAAGGTATCCAATGATTTGGCTCAACTAGCCTCAAGGTATAAGTTACACAGGACATGGTGCAAAAAAACCATGGTCATTAAAACTAAATTTTTAGACCATGCATTGAATTCACAGAGTCCTTCAGTTCTAGGAGTAGAGCACTTATAAGTGAACACTTGGATTGCTTTGAAGCACATCAGTCAATCATAAGTTAACATGAGGATTGGAGGAAGCCCTTAATGGATTACTTCAAAAACCCTCGTGACTTTTTTAAAGGAGGGAAGATGAAAATGAGAGCTCATAGATTATATCTGGATGATGAATCTGAAGAGTTGTATAAAAGGAACGCTAGTGCGGTGCTTCTCAAGTGTCTGGACTTAGACGAAGCTATGCTAGTGATGAGAGGAGCCCATGAGGGTATTTATGGGTCCCATTTGGCCGGCAATAAGATACACTAGCTCATCAGATGTTATGGCTGTTACTGGCCATTAATGATGGATGAGTGTATCAAGTATGCCAAAGGATACAGAGCATGCCAAAGACATGGTCATGTACTAAGGGTCCTAGCAGCTGAAATGCATGCTATTGTTACAAGGAGGAGCAATGGATATTATAGGGGAGATTAACCCTCCTTCTAGTAAGCAGCACTCTTACGTTCTTATGGCCACAAATTATTTCACAAAGTGGGTGGAAGCTAAACTATATTGGAACATCACTGAGGATATACTCATGACTCACCTGCTCATGGGGGCTTGTGGGCTGTTCTCATGAGTCGGGGGTTGGTTGGGGCAACCTAATTCCTCATCACCAAAAAATATAGGAACATCAATAAGCAAGATGTGATTGATTTGATCAAAGAAAATATCTTATGTAGGTTTGGAATCCTAGAAACCATTACTGCGGATCAAGCTAAGGTGTTTAATGGAGCTGAAGTGAAAGAGTCTACCAAGAGTTTAAGCATTGAAATCTTGAACTCAACCTCATATTATGCTCAGGCTAATGGCCAAGCAGAGCCTAACAACAAGATTCTAGAGGCCAATATTGAGAAAATGATTGAGGATAATCCTAGGAAGTGGCATGAGCTGCTACTTGATGCCCTTTGGGCTCATAAAACATCTAAACGTGATGCAACTAGGATAACCCCCTTTCATTTAACAGATGACCATGATGATGTATAACCAATGGAAGTTACAGTTCAGTCTATTAGGTTGGCTCATCAAGGAAAGTTTTCTGAACTTGAATATGAGCAAGCTATGATAGACAAGCTAACTATCTTGGACCAAGTTAGGCTTGACGCCTTTATAAACTAGAAAAACAAAAGAAGAGCAGCTAAAGCTTACAACAAAAAGGTCAAACCTAGGTCTTTTAACTTGAGGGACTTAGCATGAAAAGTGGTTTTACCCATTGGCCCGAAAGGTATTTGGAAGAAACACTTACTTACTCCAAGACCTGGACAGGAGAACTCACCCAAGGGCCATCAAGGGAAGGTTACTTAAGAAATATGTGCCGCTTGGGATTTTTATAAGGAAGTCCTTAAATTTAGATTCCTAGAATTATGGGCCTAGTTTCAGTATCAATATCTTGAGAATCAACCCTGATCCTTGAGTTAGAAAAATAAAACAAAGGGAACTATCAAACTAAGAGATGTGTTGAACAAAATGCATATTTCATTAATAATGTCAAGGAATACATGGATTATACAAAAATAATACAAGTAAGCTACTTGTATGGCTAAAAACTTCTTTGCAAACATTAAAAGAGTTGAGTATAGTTGACAACTGGCTAAAGTGGCTACATTCAACTATTGGTCCAGAGAAGGAGCTTCCTCTTGAACGGCTTGTGTCATGAATTTTCATGGTTTATCATTCAAATTGGCTAAGTCATGTATTACTTTAGCGTTTAAGCCTTTGGAGGGAATGTCGGTTTAGTTGGTTAGGAGTAGTTAGATATTTTCAAGATATTTTTAATTGCCTTGCCACCATTAGAGTGTCGTATTAATAGCTTTCATCAATTGTAAGATCATCCAATTAAATGAAATATCTTCTTCTCATCTCAATTCTTTGTATTCTCTCTATCTTAATTCTTTCTCATCTCACATTCTCTCTCCTAGGTTTTGATTCAAGTTCATCTTGAATCATTACAATTGGTATAAGGGCTTACAATTGCATACAGTTACCTTGCTTTGAATTCAATCAAGCTAGCTAAAGGCAAGGAACAAGCTACGATGGCAGGGAATTTAGCTGCAAGATTGAATTAAGCTAATCAACTGGCTCAATTACAGCAACAGATGCAAGAAATGCTACTTGCAATGAGCACAAATCATCAATCGCTGCAGCAACAGCTGGTCCATTCGCAGCTACAAGTGGAACATAGATTAGAAGAAATGCAAGAACATATCAATAGACAATCTATCCTTGCTGATGCTGGCATTCTACCTATAGGAACTCAGCAAGGAAGACCTCCTGATCCTTTAGTTCCAAAGCTGATGGAAGAACAAGGAGAAGTACTCCCTATGGCCAGAAGTTCAGGTTTTTGCTAACCTAAAGTGGAGATTAACACCTTTGATGGGGTACAACCTCAATCTTGGACTAGGAGGTATGAGAGATACTTTCGCTTCTATGCAATCCCTGAGACACAGAAGGTTGAGTTGGCAACCATTTATTTGCAAGGTGACCAAGAGGTTTGGTTCCATAGTTTGATTTTAGGAAATCCCTCAGTAACTTGGCAAGAATTTGTTGATGAATTGTGTGAGAGGTATAGGGATGAAGATCTGGGAGAAGTTGTTGATAAATTCAATAAGGTAGCACAAGTGAGTAGTGTCAAAGATTATATGACTCAATTTGAAAACTTGAAAGCAAGAATGAAGTCGGTTAATCAAGGGCAAGTGAGGCTTATTATGTCTCTTGTTTCATTAGTGGACTCAAGCCCAAGATCAAGAATCTATTTAAGGCCCTTAATACTCCCACATTATCAAAAGCATACTCGAAGGCTAGGTTGTTTGAATCAACGGTCTTAGGTTTTCCTGATTCAGGACAGAAGGGAAAGGTAGTAGCTCCACTGCAGCAGTATGCTCCTAGTGCACCTTAACCATTGAGATTAGAAGACAAAAAGGCACATAGATTGTGCTTCAAATGTAACCAAAGATACTTCTTTGGTCATAAATGCAACCCCAAGCAATTTATGTAGTAACAGGCAATGAAGAGGCTGAGGAAGATCAGGAAGAGGCTTTCTGAACTCAATGTTCAAGTTAAGGAAGTGCAGGAGGAAGTTGAAGTGGAGGATGAGGCTTAGATTTCAGTGAGAGCCTTGATAGAAAGTGGTACTCACAACACTATTAGAATCAAAGGATTAGCTAATCGCAAGTCTTTATTAATTTTGATTGATAGTGGTATTACTCATAGCTTCTTGGATCCCCAGATAGCTAAATTGGTGGGACATGAACTCATCAAAACCAGTCTACTAGCAGTGACTGTGGCTGATAGTAATTCAATGCTTACTTAGATGAAATGCAAGCAATTCAAGTCGGAGATGCAAGGTCATCACTTCACTTATGATTTTGGAGTATTGAAGTTGTGAGGGTGTGACATGGTTTTAGAGGTTGATTGGATGAAAGCTATCAACCCTATTGTCTTTGATTTTGTGCAACTTACAGTATCCTTTGAGAGGGATGGAGCATCCATTCTATTGCAAGACTTGGTAGAGAAGGTAGCTTGTAGATTATGAGTTGTAAGAAGCTGCAAGGTGTGCTGAAGAAGAGTGATATCTGATGGATTGGGCACTTGTTTTCTCTTAGTGCAGGATCAATGGAGGATAAGGTGAATTCTAATCCCTCAAATAGTAGGTTATTGCATGAGTTTTAGGATTTATTTGAGTTACCAACGTCATTACCACCAAAAATAACTCTTGATCATGCTATACCTCTCAAGGTGAACTTTAATCCAATCAACCTTAGACCATACAAACCCACACTTCCAAAAGAATTGAAATTGAAAGACAAGTGGAGGAGCTTTTGAAAACCAATTTTATCAGGTATAGTCATCGTCCATTTGCTTCCCCAATGATCCTAGTTAAAAAGAAAGATGGCACATCTCGCATGTGTATTGATTACAGGCAATTAAATTCTCTAACAATCAAAGATAAATTCCCAATTCACATCATTGATGACCTACTAGATGAACTTCACGGTGCAGTGTACTTCTCAAAACTAGACTTGAGACATGGTTATTATCAAATTTGTGTGGTAGAACAAGATATCTACAAAACGGCCTTCAGAACTCATCATGGACATTTCGAATTCGTGGTTATGCCATTTGGGTTACCTGCCATGCTCCAAAGCATTAATGAACTCCATTTTTAAGCCTTTCCTAAGGAAGTTTGTCCTTATTTTCTTTGATGACATATTAGTTTATAGCCCAACTATGAAAGCTCATGTTGCACATCTGTCACAAGTTTTTAATACCATGCGTAAACACAAGCTATTTGCCAAACTCTCCAAATTTTCCTTTGCCCAAACTCAAATAGAATACTCGGGTCATATAATCTTCTATGAAGGGGTGGCCATCGATGCATCTAAGATTCAAGCTATGAGACAATGGCCAATTCCTACTTCCCTTAAATAATTGAGAGGATTCCTGCGGCTTACTGGTTATTATAAGAAGTTCATTCATGGCATTGCCAAGCCCTTGAATGAACTTCTCAAGAAGGTTCATTTGGTCAGCAACAGCTTAAGAAGCATTTGAGAATCTGAAATTAGCAATGTGTTCAGCCCCAATTTTGAGAATGCCTGACTTCAGTGAACAATTTGTTATTGAGACTAATGCTTGCAGCCAGGGAGTGGGAGTAGTGTTGTCTCAACAAGGAAGGCTAATTGCTTACCTCAGCCAAGCTCTCAGTCCAAGAAACTTGAATCTGTCAATATATGAGAAGGAGAATCTGGCTATTCTGTTGGCAGTACAAAAGTGAGGCAGTACTTGGAGAGGCATCATTTTGTGATCAAAATAGATTACTAGAGCCTCAAGTATTTGTTAGAGTAAAAGATCACAACCAGGGTGCAGCGCAAGGGCTTGATGAAAATGTTGGGACTGGATTATGCAATTGAGTATCGAAAAAGGGAAAGAGAACATTGTTGTGGATGCATTGTTAAGAAGACAAGAAGAAAAGGAGGAAGCTTCTTGTTTAGCCATTATAGCTATTGTTCCTACTTGGATGGATGAGGTTTACAAGTCTTATGAATAAGATCAATTTGCTTAGGATCAAATAATAACCCTTAGCATTCAGAATTCTGCAGCAGAGATAGTTGCTTCTGATGTTACACTGATTAATGGCATTTTAAGAGTTAAGGGCAGGGTTTATATTGGAGCAGCGAATGATTTAAGGAAGAAAATTATCATGGCCTTCCACTCTTTAAGCCTTGGGTGGACACTCAGGCATTGAAGGCTCTTATCAAAGGCTCAAGCAACATTTCTATTGGCAAGGGATGAAGAAAGAATTTGTAGATTGTATGCAATCTTGTGAAGTTTTCCAACGCACCAAGAGTGATCATGTTCCTTATCCAGGACTGTTGCAACCTCTTCCAATTCCAGATGGAGTTTGGCAACAAATTAGTATGGACTTTGTATGATTCTCATAGTGGGGGGCATATGAAATAAAGTATAAATGTAATAAGGCGTGGAATCGAGCCTATCGAGTTGTAATGGCTAGTTGATATTGTAATAAGTAGCTTAAGCTTGGGTGAAGTCATGTAATAAGTGAAGTGCGGTCAATAGTGGCGACTTAGTAGGCGGTTGATGATTATAGCATGAGTTAGATACAATGTAGTAGATCATATCATGTAAGTAGTATAAATAGTAAGGCTTAGGCTTGTAATCTCATAACTTTGATGAATGAATTGATATCTTTGACATCCTCTCTACTTTCTCATCCCTTTCCCTTCTTTCTCTCATCTAAACTCCATATTCTTTCTCATCTCATATTCTCTTTATCCTAGCTTACGTTTGTGAATTAACCACAAACGTAACAATTGGTATCAGAGCCTTGATTTGGCTTCCGAATTAAGCTCATATCCGGAAAGAAATTACAAAATACGATTAATTGTATTGCAATTAATCAATAAAAACAATTGTGTTACAAATTTAGTTCAGATTTGGTGATCATAATTCAATTTTGAATTTTGAAATAGTTTTTGGCGGGTACTACAATTGTGACTGCAAGGCTTGGGAAAGTTGCTCGGTTTGGATTATAATTGAGTGAATTACATAGAACAAAAGTTCAATTGATCAGTATTGTTGAGTATATTCAACATCAAGCTGATTCAGATTGAAATTTATAGGAATCGATCAAGCAATTTGCTGAAGAAGTTTAGTGCTGAAGCAAGTTTGAGTTGCTGAAGAAGTGGTGCTAAGCTAACTGTCCTTGTTCGATCACTTATTTGATATGTGGTGAAGAGGTTACAAGGGAGCTAATTGATTCACATTGCACTTGATCAACATCAAAAGTCCAAGAACAAGCTGCATTGAGGATTAATTCAGATTCTACATCTCAGAAGTTAAGGTTGAGGTAACTGTTTTTCTGAACTACTAGTTACTTTCGATCCGATTCGGTTTTGTTGCCAAATTGTGATGAAATTGTGTTGATAAGCTTAGAAGTGTTGGAAATTCATCAGAATCTACGGTGATTTTTGAGAATTATATGTTATCGAGTCGCGATTTGCGTAGGCGAAACTCTGAAAACGTAGGCGACAATCTGACAGTGGAAAGGAGAAAAGAAAATTGTTGAAATCTGATTTCGTTCGTGAAATTCGGTTTAGGTATTAAGTTGAGGACTTGATTGCGAGCTTGAGTCGAGCTTAGTTCAGAAGTGTAAGTCGAATTAATCAACTAACATTGCAGTTAGGGTTTGTTCGAACTTCCTCTGCTCGTAGTTCGTCAGTAGGGTTTGAATATGCAGTGATTATTAAACCCAAACTTGAAAGCTCCGAAAATTGTCGATTTTAACCATTTGTGCTGTTGTTAATTCAAAGATCATTCAGTTCAATTCACAGTGTGAAGTTAAGAGCGATTATGGATGGTAGGGATGCAACAGGTCAGGATCTGCTTACGAATGCATACTTTGACCATAGGATGAAGCAATTTTGCGATGAATTATTACAACAGGTGATGCAGCAAATCAACGGCAAGGTTGATCAGCAAGTTCAACCTCTTGAATCAGACAAATCTGATCAGGTCATTTTTCAATCACAAAAATTGGAGGATAGGATTAACAAGCGTTGGGATCAGTGTAGGGAGGAACTTGAAGTGAAATCAGCCGAGATTCAAGAACAATGTCGAAGGCCAAACTCTTCCGCAGTAGCTGAAGTGCACATTGTGGAGCCACTTAATGTAGTTGAAGAAGAATTGGATCAAGGTAATGCCATAGTTGACGAAAAAGAGTTGGATGAACCTGAGGTTGAACGTGACGATCTTTATGAAGACTCTTTGCTAGAGTTAGAGTATTTTGAAGAGAATGAGCCACAGTATGACATGCTTCAGGAATGGGAATACGATTTTCATGTCATGGGAATGATAAAGAGTGCAAAGAGTAAAGTGAAGAAGAATCACCTTAACGACGCATTGAAAGAATTTTGGGAAACAAAGGAGATTACAAGGAAGAAATTGAAGCATAAAGTTGTGTTGCGACCTATGAGGTTTGATGATCAACAAGAACCAACTCAAGATGCTGCCCTTACTAATGTCTGTGCTGGTATACAAGAACCAGATATGCTTATTGATATTCACGGGATGGTTGCTGCAGGCTCTGTGATTCCAACCAAAATAATTGATGAAACTGCTGAGATTTTATTGCAAACATCTCCAAACTTGTTAAGTATTATCCCATGGCAAGCTTATATGCAGAATGAAGGAACCTTCTCTGTTGTGCAATGTCATTCTGTTAAAATGACAGTTGTTGCTGCGGCAGTATCACCAAATGCTGAGCAGGGCGTGTCTAAGTTCACTTTTGGGCATGGTGGAGTGTTAACTTGGGTCCAGAACAACATCATCTTGGAGGTTAAGCTAGGTCTCTTATGTTGGGTGAGAGATTACGAGGGTATAGTGGCTGAAATGTACTATCGGCATGCTGATCGGCAAGTTCGGCATGATCTATTCCTTCCTTTGAGTAGAATTGTGAATTATCCAAGTGCAAAATTTTGTGATAAGTGGCCTCCTGATCCGGGGGAAGACTCTCAAGACTATATGAAGCTGAAAAGAGTCGAAATTGGTGATTGAGGTGATGTAATTGGTGCTGGCAGACCGTTTGATCCAGGAAAGAACAAATTACAGGTTTTTGAGGTTGTAGAACATTCTTGGGGAGATTCTTCACTGTCAGTTGTGAATGAGCTGCTCATATTTGGTTTGATTGGTGCTATTATGTCTTTTAGAAGATGTAATAACTTGTTCACTTCAAGTAGCTTCCACATGGACACAACGAGCTGCAATATGTTGTTATGAACTGCATCGGGTTGGTTCTGCTGAGCTGCTGGATTCTGCATCACCTTCAGTACCTTCAGTGCAATTGAGAAACAGTCATGGATTTATTAAGCATGTCATGAGTTGGGTTAGTAGGTGGTTGTGTGAGTTGAAATTGTTGGAAATCATTGCAGAGGAGCACGATAAATCAGCAAGGAATCAAGTTCCAGTAGCTAATAAGCACTTTCGGCATGCCGATCGGCAAGTTCGGGGTGAAATAATTCTGTTTTTGAAGGGAGTTTTGATCAACAAGGTCTCTATCATGAAGCTGTGCTACTGGGAGGACATTTGCAAGTCGTTTATCTCCAAGGTTTCAGCTGAGGACAAAGAAATCACTGAAGTTTTGGAGTCACAGTTGCATCCTTATGGACCTACAATGTGTTGGGTTGCCATGATCAAGAATTGGGTCAGTTGGAGCTGCGTTTGGGAATGCCAACGACCAGAAATTGATGTTTGGTTCACTTGGTTTTAGTTTGGATGGTCTCCTGAGGTGTTAAAGGACTTCAAATGCAATCTTGTGTGGTTAATGACATACAAAACCTGTTGTGCAGCATCCTACAAGTGGAAATTCAGAAGTTCTTATGCGTGGGGTGATTCTCTGCAGCAAGACAGAAGTTTGGGCTGTGTTAACTGCTTCATGAGGTGTTGTGATGTTTGGTTTGATCAATGCAGACCTCCCGAGAGGCATGGTGTATTCAAACGCAACTTTATGTCGAAACAAGGTGTCTTCTTCGTGGAATTGCTGCGTTACAGAATTCAGTGCGGCTTTGGTTCGTTTTATTGGTGGGAAAGTATGTTAGGATGATTAAAATCTGTTATGCTGTTATGCTGCTGCTGTTGTGCCCTTGCTGTTGCTGATGTTCGGTTGCTGTTAGTTGCTGTCATGCTGCTGTTAGTTGATGATTTAAGGCTGTTAGGTGTTGTTGACTGGTTCAGTTGATGCTGCTGGTGTGTTTTAGCTACTTCAGATGTTGCTGTTGTTCTGGCTGCAGCTCTTCTTCCAAGTTTGCTTCATGTTTAGCTCGTTATTCCTATTGTGGCATTTGTTCTTCAAGCTTCAACCTTCTTCTTGATTCTTGGGAACAAGAATCTTTTAAAGGGGGGAGTATTGTTATGATTCTCATAGTAGGAGGCATATGAAATAAAGTATAAATGTAATAAGGCGTGGAATCGAGCCTATTGAGTTGTAATAGCTAGTTGATATTGTAATTAGTAGCTTAAGCTTGGGTGAAGTCATGTAATAAGTGAAGTCCGGTCAATAGTGGCGACTTAGTAGGCGGTTGATGATTATAGCATGAGTTAGATACAATGTAGCAGCTCATATCATGTAAGTAGTATAAATAGTAAGGCTCAGGCTTGTAATCTCATAACTTTGATGAATAAATTGATATCTTTGATATCCTCTCTACTTTCTCATCTCTTTCCCTTCTTTCTCTCGTCTAAACTCTATATTCTTTCTCATCTCATATTCTCTTTATCCTAGCTTACGTTTGTGAATTAACCACAAACGTAACAAGGGGCTGCCCAAATCTGAAGGGAAGGAGATCATTTGGGTGGTAGTGAATCGTTTCACAAAGTATGAGCATTTTATTGCACTAAGTCATCTTATTTGTGCTGAAAGGCTTGCCAAGGTGTTCTTGGACAACATTTATAAGCTCCATGGACTTCCTCAATCCATCCTATCTGACCAGGGCAGGTTGTTCACTGGCAACTTTTGGGAGGAGTTGTTCAAGCTTTTGGGATATTCTCTTCCTTTAAGTTCTGCCTACCATCCTCAAACAGATGGTTAGACTGAAAGATTGAATCAAAATGTTGAACAATACTTGAGTTATGTGACATTTAACAATCCCAAATAGTGGTGCAAATGGCTTTCGTTAGCTGAATTTTGGTATAACACTCATGCTCATTCTTCTTCGAGTACTGCCCCATTTAAAACCTTGCATGGCTATGATCCTCCCTTTCCAGTGGTGTCTCAAGTCCATGCTACCCATGTTGCTGAAGTAGAGGAGATTATACAGCAAAGGAAGCAGCTAGTTCAGTAGCTGAAAGACAGTCTGCAATTGGCTCAAGCTAGAATGAAATTTTTTGCTAATAAGAAGAGGTCTGAGCCATCTTTTGAAGTTGATGATATGGTGTACTTGAAATTGCAGCCATACCATCAATCCTCTGTGGCAATTCGCAAGAATGTGAAGCTGAATGCACACTACTTTGTTCCATGTAAGGTTTTGCAGAAGATAGGAGCAGTGGCTTGTCGATTGGAACTACCTTCCGATGCAATTATTCACCCAGTCTTTCTTGTGTCTTTGTTAAAGAAACCGGTTGTTGTAGATGTGGAGTGTTTAGTTCATTTGGTTGCTTCCTCAAATGGAATTATCCTCCAAGAGCCCCTAGCAATTCTAGATTCTCGCACAATTCAACAGCAGGGCAAGGAAGTCCATCTAGTGTTGATTCAATTGGCAAACCTTAGGAAGTTTGATGCAACTAGGGAACATCTCAACTTCATCAAGAGTCAATTTCTTGTTTTTGATTCGTGAGACAATAATCTTTTCTTAGGGTGGAGTATTGTCATGTTTTGTCATTTAAATTGGCTAAGTCATATATTACTTTAGCTTTTGAGCCTTTGGAGGGAATATCGGTTTAGTTGGTTGGGAGTGGTTAGAGATTTTCAATTGCCTTACCGCCAATTAAGTGTAGCATTAATAACGTGGTTTCAACAATTGTAAGATCATCCAATTAAATGAAACATCTTCTTCTCATCTCAATTCTCTCTATTCTCCCTTCTCTATCTCAATGCTTTCTCATCTCACATTCTCTCTCCTAGGTTTTGATTAAAGTTCATCTTGAATGATTACAGCTTGTTGAGCTCTTTGAGCCTCTATGGTTGCTTGCTTGAGCTCTTCAACTCTTGAGCCCCGAGAAGCATGCTACTGCCTGAGAGAAGACAGTCATTTCTTGAGCTGATTTAACTTCTCTTCCAAATGATGGATTTCACTCTCTAAGCCTTTGATGTCCTAAGCTTTCTGACTCTGGACTTCCTTAGATGCTTGGAGTTCTTCAAAAAGAAGCTGTAGGCCTCCTAGGTTAATTGAACATCCCATATCCCTAATAGCATCGTGGCAATGCTGCTTCTTCTTAAGTAGCGAGGGGACCTCCTATTTGACTTTGGTAAACACCTTTTCTAGCACCTCGAGCTCTCTGGAAATGTCAGGGCCACCTTGGGATCTTCCTTCAAGGCCTTCACTAGAGAGGTAGCTTCTTGGCAGGTGGCATTCTCAGTCAGAGCAAGGATAGAGAGGTGTGCCATTTCCCTCAGTCTTTGAAATCTTAGAGATATTTGGTCTAGCTGCTAGAAGGCCAATCTCCCACTTGCCCCTAATTTCTCCAAAGGAGATGTAATCCTCTCTAAGATAAGAGAAGGGGTGAATCTTTATGGTGTAACTTGAAAAGGACAACATCAGAAAATCAGATCAAGTCCTAACTTTGGAGATAAACTAGAGTAAGCGAGGACTAGTTTTTACCTCTAAAACTTTAGTTGGCAGGACAGGAGGGAACACTGTTGGCCCTTCAACCACTGGATTGTCTTCCTCGAGGGGAACTTCTGAAAAGGGAATGCTTATATATCAGAACTAACTAATGGGTTAAAGATCAAGGATTCATGAGCTGGCAGAACAGATCGTACCTTCATGAATCTCTTCAATAGTTATGGGAGACATTCCTAGAAGAAGGAATGGGGCTCGGACAAGGCTCAGCTCCAAAGAGGTTGGGAGTGAAGCCTCTCTGGGTGGTTCACTTATAAGTGGCTCTAGAGCTGAAGTAACCATACCTTCTTCTTCTTTAATGCTTGAGCTCAATGATTCAGTTTCCTGAGGGGGCTCTAGTACATGTTGCTGAGGTGGAGAATTTGGGATTTCCATAATGACTGAGGTTGTTGCTTTTTCTGGCTGTGCAAGGCTAAGTCAGAACAACTTTAGCAAGAGATGAATAAAAGGAAACCAACTAAGAAAGGCCAATACCTCTGGCTGATGAAGCTTAGCTTTTCTTTTTCTTACTAGCTATGAGATGGGTTCTTCTTCTTCATCTTCTTCTTCTTTTTCTGATGTTTGAATGGCTCTGGGTGGAAGAGCAGGAGGAGCATCTCTCCTTGTTCTTTTCTTCGAGCCATAAACTTTAAGGGTTGGTAAGGAGGTTCCTAGAGGGGATTCCTCCAGTAGCATCCTGGTAAAGGTCCAGTGCTCCTAGGAGTTTTTTGAGTAGCTGAAGCTACATGAAAAGAACGAGGATCAGTCTTTGTTCAAGCCATCTAAAGAACAAAACTAAAGTTTGCTTCAGGGATGGTTGTTCACCTGGTAATGTCTTTTATGGGGTTTACCTTATGCTCGTTGGCTAGGCTCCTCTTGAGCTAGGATCTGCAAGCTTAAGTGAAGGTGTGAAATGCTAATTGGCGCCTCTAGCCTCTAAGAAGGACCAATAGGATTGGAACCAAGCTATAAAATGAGGTGTGGTGCATGAGGAATACCTGCAGGTAACAAGGTACTCATAAAGTGACATGACCTCTAGGTTGGACTCATGGAGCTCTTCGTGTTGGGAGAGCTGAATGGAGATTCTTTTAGCCCACCATAGATTTCTGGTCCTTAGACTTAGAAAAGGAGTATCTTGGACCATTCCAAATTTCCTGGCAAACAACCCAAGCCTATAAGTCTCCACACTAGGGTGAGTTCGGTGATAAAAGAGACAATTTTGAGGGCACATGATTGCTTGCTAGGTCTAGGAATTGATGTCCACAGAGACATTATAACGGAGGTTCAGTTTCCTGAACCAAAGAGGAATGAGTTTCCTCTCTCTAAAAGGAGTCCATTAAATCCTTATCCTACCTCGATGAGACATAAGCCTCTTCAGACATTGGTGCAAAGCCCATTTTGGGGGTAAGAGGACCTCACATCGAGCAAGCGACTCTCTATAACAGGTGCCCCCCTTATCTATGGAGACAAAGGGGCCTCTATGACAAAACTTAGGCAAGTAGGCTTGGGCCTATAGTTGGACCAACCACAAGGGTCCTCCTATCTGGATAGCATAGTTTTTGACTATGATGTCCCTAAGACATCTGTACACTTGGGCCTAAAACAATGGTCTATGAGCCAGTGGACCAGTGCCAAAAGCTAAGTTAATTGCCATTATCCTAAGGGACATAAGCACAAGGGTGGACAAGTTAGCAAAAAGAACTTAGTCAACGAAAACAAGTAAAATAAAGACCTCTTCTTCTCTGGACCCTTGTCCAAAGTTATGACTTTCTGTGACAATAACTTTAACGAAAGATTCATAACCACTAGGCAGGTTAGTCACAGAGAAAGAGGAGGCAAAGGCTTTAGCCTCTTTTGAAACAAAAGAATCAAGAGGTGGCTCCTCTCCTCCTAGGGAAAGACCTACTAAGGCCGCTATGTCTTCTAAGGTAATCCCAAGAAATCCCTCATGGAGGACAAAAGCATTGTTAACAAATGTTCCAATAGTAGGTGAGTGCTGTCATAATGGGATAATTATACTGAACAGCGATCTTAGAGAGTCTGATACCTCATAAATGTGGAGATTCTTCCATTTATCTTTGTAAGTTGAGGATCAATTGATCCACCCATTCAGCATACCGCCTAGTCAGGAACGCCCATCCTTTATAGGGGGCCACTTCTTTGCAAATGCGCCTTCCACCCTAAGATTGACATGCAAAAACTATGCCAAGCAAAGGAGATACATCAGTATTTGGAAACACGCCCTCAAGGCTAGGGACATCGAAAGAAGGGTAAAAAAATAGGCCCTAGGGCATGGGATTCAAAGATATCAAGAGGATCATTCTCATGCATTCAACAAAGATCCTCCTTGATGTCACCAAGATCAATAGGGCTTTGAAGCCTATCAGCCCAGATGTGCCAACTGCTCAATAGGGCTATCAGCCTAAGAGATGGGGGTAGCAATAGCATAAAGGATTTAACTGTCATTGCTTGGTTTAGAGAATAGCAGAGAAGTGAGGAGCAGACTAACAACGAAGAACAAGATCCAAGAATAGAGAGCAAGTGTTTTTGAACGCTTGATCATGACGAAGAGAGAGCACAAGAGCCGAAAAGTGAAGTTTCGAAGCCCTAATTGTCATATTTATAGCCACGCGGGAACGAAATCAGACATCAAATAGTGTTTCCTCAAGCTTCCTGTAGCCGTTTAGGGTTAAATTAAGCCGATTTTTTGCCCGTTGGAAATTTGAAAATACCAACCGCTAAAAGAAAGACATTTGTTTACACCCTAAATTTGAGAGATTTGGGACGATGCCGTTTTAACTAAAGCTCCACGAGCTTGTCATGTGAGGCCCTCCTCGAGGAAAGTCAAGCCTCTATGTGCTAAGATACCGGTGTCTCAATTGCTTGAGAAGTTTAATACCCTAACAAGGGTATCAGCCACTTAAGGCTCGAGATGGTTGAAGGGTAAAAGGAGCTGGAGGTCAAGGGACTTCATAGAAAGCTGCAAGACAGATGGTTTTCAAGCACAAAATACTTAGAGTGTTATTTTAGATGAATGGGCTACAATTTTATCCAAGAGAACTTGGGGAACCTCGAAGAGACTTTAGCTGAAAAATTGGACGTGGTTTTCAAGAAATATGCTCGAGCATACCAAATCAGGGACACGCTCACTAATCATTCCTGTGCTAAAGGAGCTTAATAGCTAACGTGGGAGGAAAATGCCGCAGAAATACGGGGTAGTTATATATTTTTTTTGTGAATAAAAGACACTATTGTAGTTGTAAAGGCTCCAAAACCAACCATACAAAACTTCCTCAAGTTTTCTTTATAGCACGTTTGTGCTTTTTACCTAAGAGTAGCGTAACTTAACTTAGCTTAGCATAGATCTTGCTATACTTGCTTCTTTAATAATACAATGCTTAGGGCTTCGGGTATGTACTCTTCATTTTAATCTATTCCTAAAATTGGCAAGTTAATAATTAAGACTTTGGTTTAAGGCTTTAACGGCCAAGGCTTGACCTTGATTGCATTGGTCTTAACATTATTGTCACTGTTTTATAAGTCAGGTGAACTTAGATTTGTGCCATTGTTTAAGGGGTTGGATGGCCAAGGCTTGACCTTGATTGCATTGGTCCTCATTCCATGACAAAACTACGGTTTGTTCCACTTTAATGTTGTCAGACTCTAACTCATTCGAGTTATTATAAGTCAAAGGTGCTAGGAATAAAAATCTAGTTGACTCGGGCTTATAAGTGGACTGCTGAGCTCTTGAGTTTGTCTCCACTCCAGTTCCTAGCTTTTAAGTGTACAAGAAAAGGTGTTTGTGAGCCTTACTCCGTTACTATAACTTCCACTTGAGTTAGGTCCATATCCTTTAATTTTTTGTCATGTTACATAAAAAAAAAAAAAACCTCAAAAAATATAAAAAATCGCCTTAATTGGAGCATGAGAAGAATCCATATATTAACCAAAGTTAGATACACCAAAATATCACCTCGTTTTCTCCGAAAATGGTGAGTGGCTAAGATCAATGACTTGCAGCCCGAATTTAAACTCACTCCCTAGTTGCACAATGAGCCCTTTTGCACATTTGTTTACATTTTTATTTATGACGGCCACATCACACTAATAATAAACAAATATAGCAAACACGACCGAAAGCTAGTCCATTCCTTAAGTGACTACTCTTTGTCGCTTGAGCCTTTCGCTAAGCTTAATGATCTGTTTTAAAAACCTAGGCTCAGGATTAGACCTTTACAACTGGTCTATTGGTATGTAGGCTCAAGACCCATCCTTTTACAATTAATCATTATGTAACCATAGGCTCATGATCTAACCTTGACAAAAAAAATGAACTAAAGCAATGAAATTATCACTCTTTCAAGGGTGAATTGACGATAAATCAAGCTTAGCCAAAGCTAAGGATATGGTAATTAAGCTTAAATAATCAAAAATAAAGAGAACTAGTTAAGCTTAAATAATCAACAATAAAGAGAACTAATGATACTCAAGAAAAATTTAAGAAAAACATGAAAATGAAAGCATTAAAGCACAATGAGAGCACATAAGCATTTAATCAAGAATACTGAAAGCGGATTGGATAATTAAAACCAAAGCATTCAAGCCCTATTTATAGGAAAATGAAAGGCTTAGGGATGTTTAAATGATTTAGCAAAAAATTAGAAAAGAAGTCAAATTCAAAAGTAGCCGTTTGAACCAATTGTAGAGCTCTGTGTTGACATACAGGGGTAGTGAGTAAACACACAGGCCTGTGTTGACATACTAACCTGTTTGTCGACACACAACAACTTGTGTTGGCTACTGCATTTCGGTGTATCGACGCATCCCTTTTGTGTGTCGGCACTCAGCATACTTGGATGGTTTTTGAAGTTTTTGACCATTAGCTTGATTTAGTTACCAATTTTGGCTTTTTTGTTTTTGTATGAATAATTTTCTATTCAAGCTAAAATATCACCCTAACAAAACTTTTTTGATCTCGTTATTTTAGGCATGATTCCAATAATGCCAATCTATAAAATATTTTTATTGAAAATTTTAATTGGCTCGGATTTGAATTAAGTGTTTTTCAAATAAGATTTGGAAATCGAATTTCAAAATATTTTAAAAACATTTTTATTAGAGCATCACAAATCAATATTGAGATTTTCACTCAATTGACATATCCCGATCCTAAGTTCTAAAAAATAAAAACAAACAGCTTGAAGCACTTGAACTTGGATCTCAGTCTCTTGATTTTGGATTAAACTTCTCTCCAACTTTGTTAATTTTCCTCTTGATCTATCATCTTGGAGAGCTTGGTAACAACTTGGTCTATCTTGATTTTTCATAGTTTTTGTATGAGTCATTTTTAAACAAGATTAAAATAATTAAATAAAATGACTCACTAAATAATTGTTATAATCAAAATTGCAATGTAAATGGCCTTTAGGACCAACAATCTCCCCGTTTTTTATGATGACAAACATTTTGGTGTTTTCTCTTAAAAGTATGAAGTTGAAATATTGAATTCACGATAAAGGTATTGGCTAATCAAA
Source organism: Simmondsia chinensis (assembly GCA_018398585.1). Taxonomy (NCBI): domain Eukaryota; kingdom Viridiplantae; phylum Streptophyta; class Magnoliopsida; order Caryophyllales; family Simmondsiaceae; genus Simmondsia; species Simmondsia chinensis. The sequence goes on along the minus strand of JAGTTD010000002.1, from coordinate 31,544,801 downwards.
TCATGCAAATACCCATTTTATATCAAGTCATGAAGCAATATATACTATGTTAAAGTTCAAACTCAATTGTCTCCCCCTATGTTGGTCCACGCTGGAAATGATTTCATGAGCTTAATATGAACATCATAGCTCAATCAAACACAAACTTTTTAACATGGATGGAAGTCATACTTAATTGCTTCCCCTTACGCTTATGCATTTTAGGAGTTGGATATTCAAGAACTTACACCAAAGACCACTTTTACCAAATTAATCAACTAAACACCAACAACCCCCCCCCCCCCCCCTCCGGGGGTCGTTAACAAAAAGCACAAAAATGAAATAGAGAAATTTACAACTGCCCCCTATCAAAAGCAATAGTAGTATACATAAACAAAGAGAAATGGTACACATTCTCAAAAAGTCATGAAATTTCATTCAATTCAAGCATTGAAAAATGTAGCTCCAAATGTTTAAAAAAAATCTAAGGAGTAGGGGGTCTTTGCCTAAACAACAGAAATTCCAAAATCTTTTGAAGCGCTGATCGTGTTTCGTTGCAAAATTCTTTAAGATTTAAGTGCAAGGAAGCAAGCCGATCACTTACACTCCTTCTTTTCTGAGGTCCTTGTTGAGATTTTTCCACATTAATCCCATGTCCTTCTTCATCAAAATTTTCTTCTTCCTTTCTCTCGCATCATCCATTTCTTCTATTCTCCTAAATCCTTTTTCCTTCTTTATCCATTCATTGTTTTGAAGAACAAAACTCTTTCTCAAATATGTCTTAATAGAGTCATCTTGATATGGAATAGTGTTTGAAAGAGATGATCGATTTCAAGTAAGTTTAAAAACAAGTGTAAGAAACATGCCATAAGTGGGATTAGTCTTTCGGGAATGGATATGAAACATAAATTTTAAGACTAAATCCCCAAGCTTAATTCTTTAGCCATTTAGGAGCCAAGATAAAAGAAATAAATGTAAGTTTGAGACTGAGTTGAAGCCATCCCATCTTGGAGTGATTTTTATGCAAATCAATTTATATACCAATTTAAGAATCACTCTAAATCATTTGAGTTTATTTTCATTGGTCTAGAAAGTGGTATTTCACTCCAAACTTGTTGAAGTAAGGAGTTATGGTGAGACTTATGGAGAGGGAATTGGTGGAGTTCATGGGGAAAATTAAAACCGTCCTCTTCTTCGTATTCAAAATCCACTAATTCATTTATGTAAGATGCATCAAGTCCAATTACTTGGCCTAGTACTTTTTAGGATAACTCAAGAGCAGAAGTTCTAGAAATTTTGAGGTTGAAGTAAAAGTCGCGTACTAAATCCGTTATACGAGTTCCTTTATACTACAAATTTAAATCCAACTTACTTCTTCAAACAAAGCAAATAAATTCCTCAAGTTATTTCTCCTAACCCAAGTCCAATCAATAAATCTACCAAATAGCACTTCCTTTTGTAGAAAGAGGTCAAAGGAATTTATCAAACTAGGACCCTAGGAAGAAGAAGCTGTTAAGATCGAGATTGAATCTTGATCATAACCTAATGAAAAGAGAGTAAGGGATGAGAAAGAAGTGAAAGGAGATGAGAAAATAGAGAGAGAATAAGATGAGAAGAGAAATTTATCTCATAGAGATTGGTAATTTTCATTGAATACCTCAACAATTCATAAGATCAACCTATTTAAAGGGAATTTGATACAAGAATACAAATTCCTAACACCAAGCTAATTTCCTGCCAGATTAACAATCCGAACCCCCCTCGCCTAACTAATTTTGGCGCCAATATTGCAATTCAAACTAATACAAGTAATTCGCGAATTATTACATCAAAATATTAAAGGAAAACGTAACAATTCCCTCCCCTTACAACATTCTTGTCCTCAAGAATGAAAAGAACGAAATTGACTCAACAAAAAATTCTTTTCTTCCCATGTGGTGAAGGCTTCATCCAAGTTGCTCCAATTAATCTGAAGTTGCTGAACTCTGACATCTGCTGCTGCTGCTGGCCCTTCTTCTACTACTGCAGCTGGTTGTAACTTCAAAAGTCCATTGGAGCCCACGTCTGGGGGAGCCAAGGATGGTCGGTGACCAGCTTGAACCTGCTTTTTAAGAAGGGAAACATGAAAAACCTGGTGAATGTAGGAGTCGGGTGGCAACTCTAATTTATAAGCCACCTTGCCAATTCTTTCCACACCTTGCAAGGACCAAAAAATCTGGCACATAGCTTGACATTTTTCCTTACTGTTGTTGTTGATTGCCTATATGGCTGCAATTTCAGGTATACCATGTCTCCTACATCAAAATTTCGATCAACTCTCTTCTTATCAGCATACCACTTCATCCGGGCTTGAGATTCTGTGAGATTGTGCTTCAGCTGTTGCAAAACATGTTTCCTTTGCTGCAACATATCAGCTACTTCACCCAAATTAGTCCCAACTCTTTGCAACCCAAAAGGAGAGGGTGGGTCATAACCAAACAAGGCCTTGAAGGGAGATATGCCCAAGGAAGTGTGAAAATGGGTATTATACCAAAATTCCACCAAAGAAAGCCACCTTCCCCACACCTTAGGATGATTAAATACCATGCTCCTGAGGTATTGTTCAATGCATTGGTTAACCCTCTCCTTCTGACCATTGGTTTGAGGGTGGTATGAAGAACTCATAGCCAAAGTCATTCCCAAGAGCCCAAACGACTCCTTCCAAAAACGACTTGTAAAGAGTTTATCCCTATCTGAAACTATGGATTGGGGCAATCCATGAAGCTTGTAGATATTGTCTAAGAACACACGAGCTAACTTTTCTGCAGTAACTGGTCGAGCCAAAGCAATGAAGTGCCCAGATTTTGTGAACCGATCAACAACTACCCAAATCACCTCTTTCCCCTCGGACTTAGGTAATCCTTCGATGAAATCCATGCTTATGTGCTGCCATATGCCCTCGGGAATAGGTATGGGTTGGAGCAGCCCTTGGTATCTATGATCACCAAGTTTGGTTTGTTGGCAAACCCCACAACTTTGCACAAAACTAGTCACTTCCTTCTTCATCCCGGACCAGCTAAAATGAAGCCTCAGTCTCTGATAGGTCCCCTCAATGCCTGAGTGACCTCCCCATGAAGAATCGTGTGCAGCATTGATGATCTGGTGCCTGAGATCAATAGAGCTACCAACATACAACTTTCCCTGAATTCTGATAATACCTCAGGTAACAGAGATGTCTGCACCAGCAGCCTGATTGCCAGCCTTGCCCATACTAGCAGCCACTATACATTCTTGTGCAAAAGGTTCATTCTCATAGGACTGATGTAACTCTTCCATCCAGCAGGAGAAATCACGGAAATAGCTCCAAGGGAACCCTACTCATGGCCCTCAAACTTGTATGACAGTGCATCTGCAGCCCAGTTTTCTCTGCCTTTTCTGTACTCAATATCGTAATTCAGCTCCAGCATCTTCAATAGCCCTTTTCTTTGTATCCTTGTGACAATTTTCTGCTCTAATAAGTGTTTAAGACTTTGATGATCAGTCTTAATGATGAAATGATGCTCATCCAAGTAGTGCCTCCACTTATCAACCGCAAGCAAGATGGCAAGGTACTCTTTCTCATATGTGGAAAGAGCTTGATGTCTTGCATTCAAGGCTTGGCTGAGGTATGCTATAGGTCTCCCTTCTTGAGACAATACTGCTCCAATACCACTTCCACTTGCATCTGTCTCCAAAATGAAGCTTGAAGAGAAATCCGGCATAGCCAAAACTGGAGCTCTGCACATTGCAGTTTTGAGAGCATCGAAAGTCTTTTAAGCATCCTCCGACCATTTGAAGGAGTCCTTCTTAAGCAGATCTATTAGGGGCTTGACTAAGGCTCCATAGTTAGCTACAAACTTATGGTAATAGCCAGTTAACCCCAAAAAACCCCTCAATTGTTTCAAGGTGACCGGAATAGCCCATTCCATCATAGCTTGGACCTTTGAAGGATCGGTTGCAATTCCATCTCAAGAGATCACATGGCCGAGATATTCCAGATGTGTTTGAGCAAATGAACAATTGGCCAACTTAGGAAACAATTTATGCTTACGCATGATCAAAAATACCTCCCTCAGATGCTTCAAATGTTCTTTAAAAGATGCACTATAAATGAGGATGTCGTCGAAGAAAACCAATACAAATTTCCTAAGAAATTGTTTGAAGACATCATTCATGAGAGCCTGGAATGTTTTTGGTGCGTTGGTCAAGCCAAATGGCATAACCACAAATTCAAAGTGTCCATGGTGCGTCCGGAATGCAGTCTTATACACATCAGGCTCACTCACTCTGATCTGATGAGACCCTTGCCAAAGATCCAGCTTGGAAAAGACTTGAGCCGCATATAATTCATCCAACAAATCATCTATAACTGGTATAGGAAACTTATCCTTCACAGTCATAGAGTTGAGTTGCCTATAGTCAATACACATACGTACCGTGCCATCTTTCTTCTTGACAAGAATGATCGGAGAAGCAAAGGGACTGTGGCTAGCTTGTATGAAATTAGTCTTAAGCAATTCATCCACTTGCTTCTCTATCTCGGTCCTGTGAGCATGAGGGTGTCTATAAGGCTTATCTTCACCGGCTCTATACCTTCTTTGAGAGGAATCTCATGATCCAAACTCCTCTTAGGAGGTAATGATTTAGGCACTGCGAACACATCCTCAAACTCAGCAACTAAATTCTGCACCTCTGGTTCGGTTATGTCAACCATTTCAGCAGAAGAAATGGCAAACAATTGGCCCACCCATTGGTATGCACAACCCTGAAGGCCCTTCTTTAGCTTACTGCCCTTCATTATTTGCAAGTGTGCTGGTTCGGCTATCCCCTGCAGAGTGACTTTGGTGCCTTGTACATCAAAAGACACCGAGAGATTTGCATAATCAAACAATACCGGATTATAGGATCTCATCCAATCCACCCCAAGCACCATGTCACACCCTCCCAAAGGAAGGATTCTAAAGTCGTAGCTGAACTTGCGGTCTTGCATTACCCAAGAGAAACCCTGGCATTTGTTCTGCGTAGTGACTATCTTCCCATCAGCCACGGTGACTGCGACAGGGTGAGTTTTGATCACCTCATGGCCTACTTTCTTGACCACTTTAGGATCTATGAAACTATGAGTACTCCCACTATCAATGAGAATGATAATGGACCTCTTACCAGCTGTTCCTTTAATCCGGATTGTGCTATGAGCTCCATTACCGGTAAGAGCCTTTACTGAAATTTCTATCGCAACATCTTCCAAGCTCAACACACTTTCCTGATCAGACTCAGTGTCCTCGTCCGCAATTTCCTCCTCATCAAGGTGTTCAACAGCATTAGTTCCCTCCATAGCCATGAGGAACTTGGGATTGCACTTGTGACCATATTGATAAGGCTGATTACACGTGAAGCACAACTTCTGCTGCGGTCTGTCCTCCATTCTGTTAGGCCTGCTTCTGATCGTGTTTTGCTGAAATCTGGAGGTACTCCCATGAGGTCTGGAGGCATCACCTGCTTCTATGACCGTGGATTCATAAAGCTTGGCTTTAGCAAAGGCTGTGGACAAATCAGTGGGATCAACGACTTTAACTAAGTTCTTCAACTTAGGCTTCAAACCACTTATGAATGCTGACACATAATATGATTCAGACGCTTCAATTTCAGTCAGAATGCTAGCCTGGAGATTCTCAAACCTGGTCATGTACTCCTTGACAGTTGACTCTTGCTTCACTTTATTAAATTTATCCACAATATCACTATCATCCTCATCACTATACCGAGCACATAAAGCCTTGGCAAATTCGTACCATGTAATGGAAGGTTTACTTCTTATCAAGCTATAAAACCACACCTCATGATCTCCAAGCAAGTACACAGCCACAATTTGCACTTTCTCTGATTCATCAATGTGATAAAAATGAAAATAACGCTCACACCTTCTCAGCCATGAATGTGGTTGCTTACCATCAAACGCATCGATCTGCACCCGAGGCTGTCTGTGGTTGCTACTACGGCTATTGGATGAATCCTCATTGCTTCCTGATCGTGGATGCTGCCAAGAATCAGGTGGCCTGTCTAACTGACCCGCACTTACTTCTTGAGCTCTGAAAGTATGTTCGATTTCTGATGCCCGACCCTCGGTTACCTCAGTCCAGTTTGGAGGTCGAGGTTGAACATGCTCATTGCGACCATGTCTTTCAGGATTAGCAGCATCTTGAGTCCTAACTGGAACTCCATCTTCAACCTCACGATTTAATGCTTCAGCTCTCAAAGAGGAACTAGCTTGTAGCACACTAGGTGGTATCAAAGGATCCGGAATCGGTGGAGGATTAGGCCTCCTAAACTGCTCACAAATTTCTGCTAATTTCACATCCAATTGCTGTAATTCTCGGTCAAACCTCCATGCAATCTTCTCCTCCAGCTCTCGTGCTTGTCGTGTGAGCTGATTGGAGAACTTAAGTTCAACCTGTTGAGATCGTTGTTCCAGCCTCTCCTCCCATTGCTGCTGTAACATCTAAACTAATTCCACTTGTGACTCCTTGAGTTGAGCAAACATGTATGCACCCCAAGCCTTAAACTAATTCTCCAAATCACCATTTGTGACAACATTCTGACCTGCAGGATCATTGCCGCCAAATGCTTCAGAATTCAAAGGTCTGATAGCTGCCTTGGTTGCTGCTGATCTGGTGGTTACACCACCTGTCAATGCAACCTCGGAGGACATTGCTATTGTATCTGAATTTGGGAAGCCAATGAGGCTCTGATACCAATTGTTAAGATCGAGATTGAATCTTGATCTTAACCTAATGAAAAGAGAGTAAGGGATGAGAAAGAAGTGAAAGGAGATGAGAAAATAGAGAGAGAATAAGATGAGAAGAGAAATTTATGTCATAGAGATTGATAATTTTCATTGAATACCTCAACAATTCACAAGATCAACCTATTTAAAGGGAATTTGATACAAGAATTCAAATTCCTAACACCAAGCTAATTTCCCGCTAGATTAACAACCAGAACCCCCCTTGCCTAACTAATTTTGGCGCCAATATTGCAATTCAAACTAATACAAGTAATTCACGAATTATTACATCAAAACATTAAAGGAAAACGTAACAGAAGCACCTTCATCTTTTTCGAGCCTCTTCTTTGAAGGAGCTTCCGATCTCTTTGTATGACCCTTGATCTAAAACTTGAGGAAATTTGAGTAGAGTTCATGGTTAGGATTAGGGCTTGAGAGAAAGAAAAAAGTGAAATTTAGAGATTTACCCAAAACTGTTAAAGAAATGAAAGATTGAGAAAATATATGATTTTTGTTGATGTATTTTCAAAATGAGTGTTGAATAATATGTAAAACACTATTTGATATATGTATAAGATGTGTTTGAGATTGTCCCAGTTTTATTCAAGTGTTTAAAGTGTGATAGGGGTGTGTGTCGACACATGGGCCATGTGTGTCGACACACAATCCAACAACAACACAGGGGAAGAGCTGTGTGTCGACACACATGGCCCGTGTATCGACACACAGCCCTTTAGAGAAGTGCACAGAGAGAAACCGTGTGTGTCGACACACATTCCCACAGTAACCCTGTGTGTCGACACACATGACTGCTTTTCTGGTAGTTTTCTTCGCACCCCTTTCCCGGCTTTTGGTGATTCTTCTTGGTTTTTTCTTTGGGATGTCTTTTTCCATAGGATACACATATATTCTCCCATTTGACACTTGTTTGATGGACTGGAATTAATCCATGAGAATAAGGGAAAAGAATTGAAGAACATTGGGAGTAAAAGTTCTTTGTGTTCTTGAGTGTTCTTGTGAAAAACAAGCGTTAATCGCTCTACATCTCTATCGATCGCTCCCTTTACACATTCTCGCTTCATATATTGGTTATTGTTGTATCCCCGAGGATATTTCGTATACCGAAATAAACCTTAAGGAAAGTGATTACATAGCCTCAACACCTGAGATCCTCCGGTTACCCGTTTGCAACGATTTTGCAAATATTTTTCAGATTTACACTAACAATCTTAAGGTTTAAGTATTTTGGTTTGGGATATGGCTTCGTCACTGAGGGAAATGATAGCCAACTTCATGAAGTTATATCGTTTTGATGGGCGGTAATTTTCGCCGATGGCAGATGAAGATGCACTTCCTCATAACTACTTTGAATGTGGTGTTTGTCTTAAATACACCATTTTCGTCCCCCGCTTCTAAGGAGGAGGAGACTTTTTCCGAGCAGAGGGCCAGACTGAAATGGGAGAATGATGATTACATCCGTAGAGGGCATATACTCAACGGTATGACTTATGCCCTGTTTGACATCTACTCGAATGTGCTGATCGCAAAGGAAGTATGGGATGCCCTTGAGTCTTGCTATACGGCCAAGGATGCTACAAGCAAAAATTTTTTGGTTAGTCAATTTAATAATTATAAAATAGTAGATGATCATCCTGTCATGGAGCAATTCCATGAAATTGAACGTATTTTGAATAATTTTAAACAACATAGCATGAATATGGATGATACCATAATTGTTTCATCCCTGATTGATAAACTTCCTTCTTCATGGAAAGACGTTAAGAAGAGCCTTAAACATAAGAAGGAAGATTTGTCAATGGAGGAATTGGCTAACCACTTGTGTATTGAGGAAGGCTACATGGTATAGGATGACAACAAAGACCGCCCTGGTGACGTTGGTAAAATCAATGTCACAGAAGAAGGCCAGTCGAGTAAAGGAACCAAGAGAACCGAACACTTCCAAAAGAAAAAAAATGACAAGAGGCCGAACTTGGTTTGTTGGGAGTGTCAGAAGCCCGATCACCTATGTAGGGACTGTTACCGCCTTAAAAATAAGAAAGGCAAGGGGCTTGATCATCGCGCCAAAAATTCGAACGCTAGGTTCATGGCGATGATATCGGAAGTCAACCTAGTCGAGAGTGATAATTCTTGGTAGGTTGACTCGGGGGCTACGAGACATGTGTGTAAGGACAAGGGATTCTTCATGACTTTTGAACCCATGGACAACAGAACTGTGTTGTTCATGGGCAATGGGGCAACTATACCGGTTAAAGGAAAGGGAAAAGTTGATTTGCTTTTTACCTCCAGAAAAATCCTTACTTTAAGCGATGTATGCTATGCTCCGGATGTGAAGAAGAATCTCGTGTCCGGTGGCCTGTTAAATCGGTTTGGTTTCAAATTGGTCTTCGATGCCGACAAGTTTGTATTGTCAAAGGGAGGAGTCTTTGTTGGCAAAGGGTACTTATGTAATGGGATGTTCAAAATAAACGTTAATAATAAAATCGATAATTCTGTTTATATGCTTGACTTGTCATAATTGTGGCATCATAGATTAGGTCATGTGAATTTTCGTAGATTGTTTGCAATGGTTAATTCTTTGTTGATACCTCAAATAGATAAGGTTGATGATAAGTGTAAAACGTGCATGTTAACTAAAATAACGAGATTGCCATTTCCATCGGTGCAAAGAGAGACTAATCCACTAGACCTGGCACATAGCAACTTATGTGATTTCAAGAATACACCGAGTTTAGGTGGAAAGAGATATTTTATAACATTTATAGATGATAGCTCGAGATTCTGTTATGTATATCTCGTAAATCACAAAGATGACTCGCTTGATAGATTTAAAGCATTTAAAGCAAAAACCGAATTACACTGTGAGACCTTCCTCAAGCGCCTTAGGTCGGACTGTGGTGGGGAATCCTATGATCCAATGTATTTTGAAACCATTGGAATTATACATGAGATAACTCCTCCATATATGCCACAATAGAATGGCGTGGCTGAGAGGAAAACCCAATCTTTAACTGAAATGGTTAACTCAATATTATCCTACTCCGGTCTTAGCGATGGGTTTTGGGGTGAGGCGATGCTAACAACCTGTCATATATTAAATCGAGTTCCAAACAAGAGAAATAAAATAACCCCATATGAACTGTGGAACAAATGACCCCCTAATTTGAACTATCTAAAGGTGTGGGGGTGTAGGGAAGTTGTTAAAGTCCCTAAGCCTAAACGTAAAAAGTTAGGTGAAAGCGGCATTGATTGCATCTTTGTTGGGTATGCGCCTCATAGTAAGGCGTATCGGTTCTATGTGATTGAATCTAATGATTATATCAATGTGAATACAATCATAGAATCGAGAGACGCCATATTTGATGAGAATCGGTTTACCTTTATCCCTAGATCGAGGGATCATGTACCGATTGAGAGTAACACTCAAGTTTCATATGACGATGTTCGCCATGAGAGGGAAGATGTCCCTACAATTGCTCTAGAACTTCGAAGAAGTAAGAGAGCAAGGAAAGAGTAATCTTTCGGTTCGGACTTCTACACGTTTTTGGTAGAAGGTTCGAGGAATGATGTGGACCAAGTGGCTCCATATTGTTGTGTCATGGAAGCTGATCCCATGACAATTAATGAGGCGATGAGGTCTCATGATGCCTCCTTTTGGCGAGAGGCTGTGAATGATGAGATGGATTCCATCTTATGCAATAATACCTGGATCCTAGTGGACCTTCCACAAGGAAGTAAGCCCATTGGGTGTAAATGGATCTTCAAGAAGAAGATGAAGGTCGATGGAACGATTGATAAGTTCAAGGCCCGATTGGTGGCTAGAGGGTTCACCCAAAAACATGGGTTGGACTACTTTGACACATATGCCCCTGTGGTAAGAATATTGATGATAAGGGTATTGATAGCCCTTGCCTCAATTTCTAAATTAGCGATACACCAAATGGATGTCAAAACGGCATTCCTGAATGGTGAGCTAGAAGAGTAAGTGTATATGGAACAACCGAAAGGTTTTGTTGTTCCTGGCCAAGAGAGAAAAGTATGTAAACTCATATGTTCTCTGTATAGGCTAAAACAAGCCCCGAAGCAGTGGCACTAAAAGTTTGATAGTGTTGTTTTAAATAACGGATTCATTATAAATGAATCAGATAAATGTGTCTATAGCAAGTTTGATAATGGCAAAGGGGTCATTATATGTTTGTATATCAATGACATGCTGATATTCGGAAAACTTTGCTATGAAAGACATGGTTGCGGCGGAGATAATTCTCGGTATAAGAATTGTAAGGAAAGGTGCTACCATTTCCTTAACACAGTCTCACTACGTTGAAAATATTTTGAAAAGATTCCACTTTGATGAGTGTGCACTAACGTTCATTCCAATGGACCCTAGTGTGAAATTAGTACCGAATGAGGGCGCTCCAGTGTCATAATTGAGATATGCCCAGCACATTGATTGTCTTATGTATGCCGTGACGAGCACAAGGCCTGACATAGCCTTTGCTGTTGGAAAGCTGAGTAGATATACTAGCAATTCAAGTAAGAGCCACTGGAATGTTATGGATCTTGTATTGAAGTACTTTAAGAAGACTATGAGTTATGGTCTTTCTTATGTAGGGTATCCACCTATTTTGGAGGGGTACTCTGATGCAAGTTGGATCTCCAATGTGAAGGATCATGCATCCACAAGTGGGTGGGTATTCCTACTTGGTGGGGGTGCGATTTCTTAGGGTTCCAAGAAACAGACTTGCATATCTAATTCAACTATGGTGGCAGAGTTTATAGCTCTTGCGTTTGTGGCTAAGGAAGCCGAGTTGTTAAAGGATCTCTTGTATAAGATACCTCTGTGGCCTAAGCCGATCTCACCGATATTTATCTATTGTGATAGTCAGGCTACACTTTCTAAAGCGTACAGTGAGGTGTACAATGGGAAGTCCAAACACACTGGTGTAAGGCATAGTATAGTGAGACACCTTATTCGAGAAGGTGTCATCACTGTGGACTTCGTGAGAACCGGTCAAAATCTAACGGATCCGTTTACAAAAGGCTTGACTAGAGACTTGGTTCCCAAAACAAATGAAGGGATGGGGCTGAAACTTGTCTTTATTAGTCACCCATGATAGGCCCTCAACTTGACACCTAGGATGATGCTAGGTCTTGGGTTCAATGAGAGAGACTTGTCATCTGTGTGACAACGAGCACTAAATGAGAATTTTTCCATCCCGAGTGGGAAGTGCTTGATACTTGCGTCAAAGATTCTAAGAGGATGAGCCAACGCTCTTAATGGATCTGGTTTTTAGAACTTATTGAATGTCGCATCGCAGGGACATGATCAATGAGGTCCACCTTAGTGTGTGTTGAAGTTTGGCCGCTTCAAATGGGTGATTTTTGACTAAGGGTTTGGCTCTGAAACACTCACGAAGGGTACAGGACACAAGGCCACAAATGTGTCGATCTGGGAGTTGTAGAGGGTGTACGGGGAGTACATCTTGTGCGTGATTGGATAGCCGGTTAGTCAAATGGGTTGTATGGTTCAAGCTTGGTCTACCATTTTTGTTCTGATTAACTGTATGGTCCTTTCACTAGCCGGGGGTTCAATCGGGAGACACCCTCGTTGATGCACAATAAGGTGTCCTTTATTCGAGATGTTATTTTGAGATTGATTGTATTTTGAAAATGGTGGGGGAATGTTGATGTATTTTCAAAATGAGTGTTGAATAATATATAAAACACTGTTTGATATATGTATAAGATGTGTTTGAGATTGTCTCAGTTTTGTTCAAGTGTTTAATGCGTGGTAGGGGTGTGTGTCAACACATGGGCCATGTGTGTCAACACACAATCCAACAGAAACACGGGGGAAGAGTTGTGTGTCGACACAAATGGCCCGTGTGTCGACACAAAGCCCTTTACAGAAGCGCACGGAGAGAAACAATGTGTGTCGACACACAGGGGCTGTGCGTTGACATACAATCTTGTAGTAACCCTGTGTGTCGACACACAGGATTGCTTTTCTGGCAGTTTTCTTCGCGCCCCTTTCTCGATTTTTGGTGATTCTTCTTGGTTTTTTCTCTGGGACGTCTTTTTCCATAGTATACACATATATTCTCCCATTTGACACTTGTTTGATGAACTGGAATTAATCCATGAGAATAAGGGAAAAAAATTGAAGAACATTATGAGTAAAAGTTCTTTGTGTTCTTGAGTGTTCTTATGAAAAACAAAACGTCAATCTCTCTACATCTCTATCGATCTCTCCTTTTACACATTCTCACTTCATATATTGGTTGTTGTTGTATCCCCGAGGATATTTCGTATACAAAAATAAACCTTAAAGAAAGTAATTACATAGCCTCAACACCTGAGATCCTCCAGTTACCCGTTTGCAAGGATTTTGCAAGTATTTTTCAGATTTGCACTAACAATTTTTGACTTAGAAAAGCAAGAATATTGAAGGGAAAAAAAACAAATTTAAAAAAAAATATTGGTGGCTTAGTGTTTGAGTTAGCTTTTGTAAAAAAGATGAACTTTTGACAAAAGTTAGATTTTGTAAAAAAGATGAACTTTTGACAAAATCCAAGGTTTTTATGTTAAAATGAAGACAAAAACTTGATTTTTAGTGAAAATTTGTAAGAGATTTGAGAAAAAGTGATGAATTTGGAAGAGTTTTTCTTGAAATATTTGTGAAAAGTGAGAGGTTAGGATTTGTGAGAGAGAAAGATGAAAGGGTGAAGTGGTGAAGATGGGGAAGAAGTAAAGTGTAAAAGAAGACATGATAAGCTCAGCTCGTGCACTGTTGGCCCTGGACGGCCCCTGTGTGTCGATACACAGCAAAACAGAGTTGCTTACTGTAACTCTGTGTGTCGATATAATCATTTTTCAAGAATTTTTTTTTTCTTTCAACCCCTCTGTTTCGTTGAGGAGTTCTAGGAGCCGAAAAATTATGGTTGATTCTAAAGTAATCACAATATTTTTCAAAATCGTCATTTTCAAATTTCATTCCACGATTATTTCAACGGAAATGATTTCCAAATCTTTTTAATTTTGCACTCTTTTGAAAACCTTTTCAAATTTATCAAATGGCTCACTCTTATGAGAAAGAAATAAATATCAAATAAACGTGAGTAATCATCAGTCGTTACCAAGTCCATATCGCTTTCCACCAAGACCTAAATGTCGTGTAAGACCAAAAAGTCCATATATAATAATTCAAAATGCCTTGATATTGAAATTGCATTCTTGGATTTGAATGAAGATATTGTTTGTTTGCCATATTAACATGCATCACAAATATGATCTTTTTCAAATATAAGTTTTGTTTCAATCCTCTAACAAGATCATTTTTTGATAGGTTTGGAATCAAGTCTATACTAGCATGTCCAAATCTTCAATGTCAAATCCATGGATCATTTTCATCCAAGACACTAAAGCATTTTAATGAATCTATACAATTAAGATCAATCGCATAGACATTTTTACATGATAGACCAACAAGCAAAATTCATTTTTTTTAGCATGTTTAACTACAACAACAAGCTCCCGCTTAAGTTGGGAGGGGGGAGGTGATGAATGTACATAGCCTTACCCCTTCAGGATGTAACCCTGCCTAGAGGCTGTTTCCGAGGATCCCAACCTTTTAGGGTTGGCAATACGAGGACTGCCCTGGAGGTCACCCATCCTGGTATTACTCTCGCCCAAGCAGCTTAGCACGTTTAACTATGCATCTAGATTACTCGAAGTTCACACAATAGCCTTTATTACATAATTGACCAATACAACAACAACAACAACAAACCCAGTGCCTGCAAGGGCTCCCACAAAAGCACATAATTGACCAATGCTTAGAAGATTATTCTTAAAACCTTTAACAAGTAAGACATCTTCAATGCAAGGAGAAAAATTAGATGCAATGTTACTAATGCCGATGATTTTTCCATTCTTATTGTAGCCAAAAGTGACTTTTCCCTTTCTTGGCGTGTTCGAAGTGGAACTTGGATTTGTCTATGGTCATGTGTTTTGAGCAACCACTATCCAAGTACCACTTTCGGTTCTTGATTCCAATCTTCATATACCTATCATGATTTAAAAGCTTTTTGGTACCCAAATTTTCTTGGGTCCTTCGTTATTAGCCTTGACGCTTGGTAGTTGAGACCCTTTTGGAAACTAAACCATTTTTGTCTTTCTCAAATTCCTTTTAAAAGGACATTGGTACACAATATGCCAATAGTCACCACAATAGTGACATCTTATAGAGTTTGTTGGGGTGAGGAGACTTTGACAAAAAAGTACATTCAAATATTTCTTTTGAACATTTCCATTATAACCAATTCCTTCTTTGTTGTAAACCGTTTTTTAAAAGGACAGTATCTCATAATGCCCTTTGAAAAGCTTATTTGAGATTTTTGAAAGTTTTTCTACTCTTTCTTTCAAATACTAGTGAATCATCTTCCTTGGATTTTTGTTGTTCATCCTCATATGAATAAAGCTCTTCTTCCAAGGATTGTTTTTCATTAGGTTTTTTTATGATATGATCATTCAAAGACTCGTTCTTTTTTTGTAAGGATTCACTTTCAAGTTCAAACAATAAAATATTATTTTGACTGTTTTTCTATTCCTTTTTTTTCTAGACCCTTTATGAAGGCATTCTGTCGTTTCTTTTATTTTTTGTTATACTTCTCATATAATTCATGAAATCAACAACGAGTTCATCATAGGATAGATCAGTTGCCTCATCTTCTTCAATGCTGTCATCATCAATGGGCATGAGACAAAAGTTGGCCACTTCATCTTCACTTTCTTCATCAGAGTCATCATTGCTATCTCCCCAAGCTGCAAATGCTTTCTTCCATTCTTCCTTTTCGTCCTCATTTTGAATTTGTTGAAGGACTTCTTGTTTTTAGGCTTGGAACAATCTCTTTTAAGATGTTCGATTTCTCCACCCTCATAGCAAATTGGTTCATTTTTGGAGGAAGATGGACTTTTTTTAAAAAAATTTCTTAAACCTTTTCCTTTTAAGGTGTTTGTAAAATGTTTTTTTGCCAATATAACCACTTCATCATCACTTTCATCATTCAAAGATGATTTAAATGCTATGTCTTTACTTTTCTTTTGTTTTTCTTCCTCCTTAAACTCTTCCATGTCAGTGTCATGGGTATTAGTTGATTGAATTTATATGAGGAGAGGTTATATGCATCGTGAATAGTAGTAACCTTTCCTTACCATGAAATAGGAAGACATCTAAGAATATTACTAACTTGCTTCTCATTTGAATATGGTTTTCCAAGAGCTTGGAGTTTGTTCAAAAATTCTAGCCTATATTTCTTTTATGGATTCCTCCGGTTTCATTTTGAAAAGCATATAAGATCTTACCAACATGTTGATTTTTGTTGACTTCACTTGATTCGTACCTTCATGAGGGAATTCCAAGAGCTTGGAGTTTGTTCAAAAATTCTAGCTTATATTTCTTTTATGGATTCCTCCGGTTTCATTTTGAAAAGCTTATAAGATCTTACCAACATGTTGATTTTTATTGACTTCACTTGATTCATACCTTCATGAGGGAATTCTAGTTGCTGATTGACAGCCTGAAACATGATTAAAGACATTTGGGGCAATAACACACAATGATTGATAATGAGTTTTTCTATTTTTTGCAAGTTTTTCTTTGTCATCTTACATAAGATCATTTTCCTCTTTCTTAATAGTTTTCTCTCCTTCTTTCCTTGAAGGTATATAGTCACCCTTTTTTGTTATAAGCCAAAACCAAATTCAATTGATGTAATATAAAGTCTCATTCTAAGTTTCCAATAGGGGAAATTTTCCCCATAAAAACAGAGGAGGCTTGTCGGTCGATTGACCCTCGGCAAGATAGGAGCGAATGTTTCAATTAGGACCACTCTAAGATTGTTAGACCAAAAAAGAAGTACTGGCTCTGATACCAATTGGAGGCCTAAAGAGCAACCCGAAGAGGAGGGAGGGGGGGGGGGGGGGGGGGGGGGGATGACTGATGTTCTTTTGCGATAAATAAAAATTTAAACATTAAGAACCAAAAATTAAATTGAACGATAAACCATGAATACAAAATATAAAAAAATAAAGGTAAGAAGAAAATGATGCGCAACGATTTTTATAGTGGTTCACTTCTAACTCGGAAGCTAGTCCACTCCTTAAGTGACTACTCTTTACCACTTGAGCGTTTTACTAAGCTTTATCATATTTTTTTAAAAATCTAGGCTCAGAATCCAACCTTTACATCTAGGCATTTCGTATGTTATCTCAAGGTTCAACCTTTTACAGTTGATACTTTTGTAACAATAGGCTTAACATCCAACCTTTAAAAGAAAATGAACTAAAGCAATAAAATTATCACTCTTTTAAGAGTAAATTGATAATAAATCAAGCTTAGCTAAAGCTAAAGATATGCCAATTATAGCTTAAATAATCAACAATAGAAAGAACTAATGATGCTTAAGGAAACTTTAAGAAAAACACAAAATTATAAATGTTAAAGCACAATGAAAGCACAAGAGCTTTTAATAAAGAATGCTTAGAGAGGATTGGATGATTAAAACCAAAGCATTCAAGCCCTATTTATAGGCAAATGAAAGGGGACATTTCAATGATTTAGGAAAAAAATTAGGAAAGAAATCAAATTCAGAAGTAGCCATTTGAACCAATTGCAGAGCTATGTTTGTTAGGAACAGTGTCCTAAAATCCAGATTTATTCTAGATATATTATTTTAATTAATAAATAAAATTGAAGTCTCAGTCATTTCCTAGTTAAATTTGTGTATGTGAGCATTTATACTGCATGTGATTTTCTTTCGGGAGACATCCATGAGATGGGTGTAGTCCTCATACTACAATTTACATGTTTGTTCTAAGTGGTTTATGAGACTAAGCCACAGATAGACTTGGAACAAATGATATGGATTGTTGTTTGAAAGACTCGTAGTCGATGACAAGTTTGAACCACTTGTATGTTAAGACTATAATGTGACACTTTAGATGGCTTGTCTTGGTCATATGGATGGAGATCCAAAAGTGTTAGGTTAGTGTGTTTGACACACTGAGTTGGACCATGTGGGTTACTTGTTTCTAGACTACTATCAAAGATGAGTGATTCACGTTGTACTGTTTGAACGGCGACTCTAAATCCTGAGCGTATTCTGGACTTGTGCATGGAGCGTTAGTTACTTTTATGTACTATAAGTAAGGTCTAAAACGAATGACTGAAATCCCACGTACACTGGGTAGCGACGTGAAGTGTGACAAGGATCAGGTATTCAATAGGGAATCTACAGTCTCTTATGAGATACAGATGTCCCCTTAGTTGATTCACAAATATTTGAATAGTTCGGAAACTTTGGCCAAAGTATTCCAAGTGTTTGACATTTAGAATTTATACTGTGAATATGTTCAAGTATAAATGAATTATTTAGTGAAGGGCGAGTCGGTAACAAATGGAAAAGCTGTGAGAATGATAATGGTAGTGGTTATATTTATCCTTTGGCATGGACATCTAGTGGAGGGGTTGTTGTTATCAATACAGTATATTAGGGAGATATCAAATCAAAATTTAAGTCTGGAGTGCAGTAAGATTTATTTAGTGGAATTAAGTCTCATAAAATGGTAATTAAATTAATATCATGAGATGATTTAATTTAACCCATATGGAGTTAGATTTAAATTGTCCCTGAGGACCCTGCGCAAGCCTCTGTATTTTATTGCCATTGGAAAAAGATTAAAGAATTCATGAGATGAATTATTTATCCATAAGATGGGTAAATTAATTTTGCCAAACATTATTCATGAGATGAATAAAAGTTGAAAATTATAAAATAAAATAATTTTGAAAATTAAAATTCATAAGATGAATTTTTACATGTGGAAAACAAAGTAAAATAAAAAAAATGCAAAAATATACAGCATGGGCATTTATCGGTGTTAAACGCCACTGACCAATTAGCGCGCGACACGTATCACCCGCTGATTGTCAGAAGGGATGGATCCACGCCTTTGGGCACGGACCAATCGCATGCCAACACGTGGCACGCAATGATAAGCCCAAACACGCGTGAACTGTGCATTGAAACGCCTCGTTTTGTTTTCAGTTTTGAATGATACGCTGCGTTTTGACTTAAATTGGCGAATCCTTTTTCAATTATAATTAGATTTTTTCGCTCCGGTATATTTCTATAAATAGAGGGGCTTATTCCGAGGTTTGACATCGAAGTCAAAATATTTCTTTAAGGTTTCTGAAATTGTTTCGGAGACCCAGTTTAATATTTTTCGGAGCCCACCCTCCGGGCAGTTCGAGGTCATTGGGTAGAAGGTCTCGGGGTCTCTATTTTGAAGAATATTATTGTCTTTCTGGTTTTCTTTATTATAGAAGCAACTCCAGGTATGTTCTTTTTTTCTTCTTCTTTTAGTTTCGATTTTCTATTTATTTACAGTATTCGTTATTATACATGTTTAAGTTTATGTATTGTTATGAATGTATTAGAGTAAAAGGCTTGTAGATCTAAATTAAGAATTTAGATCTGATGATTTAAATTATGAATTTAAGTCAGTAGATTTAAAATTATGAATTTTAAATCAACCATAGGTTTAGAGTTATGAATTCTAAACCCGTTCTGCTGCGTAATCTTTAGGGAGAATTATTGAATTCATCCCAACTATCGGTATTAGGGCAAAGGGTTTATAGAGATAAACCTATTTCCGGGAACTCTCACACATGAGGTGTCACGAAGCGTGACTCTCCGACCGGGGGCTTAGGTAAAGAGAAGAGTCTCCTACTCAAAGTGCTCTAATAGGTGCCTATTGTTGTGACCATAGTTGAAAACTGTGAACCTAATAGTCGGCATCATAGTTTATTTTTCAATAAAATTCATATCCTTTTCCCAACAATTGGTATCAGAGCCAGCCTCTGATTACATTCATAATATATATGACAAGGTATAATAAGATTGAAATAAATAGATTTGCGAATTAATAAAATAGAGATTTTATTAAGAAGAAAAACTAGATTAATTTGACCTATCGATTTAAATTGTTTAAATCAATAAAGAATTAATAATTAATTGAGATGATTGTTTGTATTTGTGATTTAAATTGTTTCAATCATTAAATTAATTAATTGTTAAATAGATTATTTTAAAGTATCGATTTAAATTGTTTAAATCGGTTAAAAGAGTTAATAGTTAACTAGGTTGTTTATGGTGACGATTTAAATTGTTTGAATCGTTAATGAATTAATCGTTAATTCGGAACAACCCATAAATTTGCGATTGTGTTGTTCCTATAATGAGATTGTACGCTCTCAGTCATAATTTATGAAATAGGCCAAAATTGATCTAATAGGATTAGATTTAAATATTTTTTTTAATAATGGATAAAGTTGCTCTAATGAGATTAGATTTAATTATTTTATACAAGATCGGATAAGATTAATTTAATGAGATTAAATTCAATTTATTTTAAAATTAAATATTATAATTTTAAAATTAAAAAAAAAATTTTGACGCGGTTGTCAGCGTCAGGCTGAGGCTGACGTCATGCCGGCGTCAGTGTAAGGTGTTAAAAAAAATTTATTTACTGATTTGCATAACAATTATTGATTAATTATTTTATTAATTAATTTTCTTTTTAGAATGAGATTCTAAATTAAATTATGAGATAATTTAAGTTGTAAATCAGCGTATTTTAAATAAAAGTTATTTGAAGTTATTTTAGAATAAGATTCTGAAATAGACTATAAGATAGCCTAAGTTAACTTTAATTTTGAAATAAAAGTTAAATTTTGTTAATTAAATTTTAGAATAAGATTCTAAACTAGACTATTGGATAGTCTAAGCTTGTTTAATTTTAGAATAAGATTCTGAAAAATAGAGTATGGGATAGTCTAAGCACAAAATCGCTATTATTTTTAAATAAAATTATTTTAATTTAATTTTGGAATTAGATTTTGAAAATTAGATTATGTGATAATCTAAATTAAATATTAGTATTGTTTAATTAAAATTAATTAATTAATTTTATTGATTGGATTTTAGAATGAGATTCTAATGTAAGATTATGAGATAATTAGTACTGTAAAATGATAATATTTTGAATTAATTAATTAATTAATTTTGGTTAATCTTAGAATGAGATTCTAAAGGCGATTATGAGATAATCCAGGTTGTAAATGTAAGTTAATTAAAAACCACTAGTTATAAAAATCAAGTGGGAGCGAGTTTTCAATTGTTGTAACCTCACGGTCTCCATTACCGGTCTAGCAGTATAGCAGATCGATAGACCTCCATGCGAAGGATGTCAATCTGCAGATTATAGGGTTAGACTTCTTTAGGATAAACCAAAGTGCAAAGAAGCGATGCGACCACGCTGCCGTAGAGTATTTTGTGTATTTGTATGAAGGTTTAGGTAATGGTTTACACTTGACTAGCGTGATGCATTAGCCTCCCCGAGGAGCTCTATTGTGTCATGTTAGAGACTAAGGCAAAGTGGTGAGTTAATCATGTTTAGTAAGCGTTACAAGAAAAACAGGTTAATTGAGAATAATTCTCACCTGAACTGGCTTCGTGCGACCCCACCACCAGGGAGTAAGGAGTGGTGTGTTTGGGTTACCCTTGTATGCATGATAGTACAGTTTGGTGGATATCTGACTTATTGTGTATGCTAAATTGAAAGAATATACATCACTGTATTATACATGACTCTTGTTAGACAATTACACATATGTTTGCATTTACAATATTTTATATGGATAGGGCTGGTGAACTTTGCTTGTTTTTAAATACATAATGTACTCACTGAACCATATTACTTTGCCTTAAAAAATAAGTTAGACTTAGTTATTACTCATAAGGGACCTACTAGAAAGAAAGGAAATGGCAAGGTTGTTATTGTAGCAAACAAGTCCATAAGGAAGTTAGCGAAAGAAAAGTGTTTCGTTTGCAAGAAAACTAGGCCACTGGAAAAGAAGCTACACTAAGTACATAGCTACTCTTCCTACAAAGATTGCTAAGCCATCTAGTGAAGGTATGTTGATATCTCACTCAGTTGAGTCATGTGTAGTTGAGAATCCACCAGTTTCCTGGTGGGTGAACTCAGGTTCAACTGACCATATCTGTAATACGTTACAGGAGCTCAGGTTAGGATAAAGGCTACACGATGGGTGTTGTACCTGATGGTCAGGCAGAATACAATAATAGTGGTCTTAAGAGTAGGAGATGTTAGCATAGTGATAGAGTTTTGTTTTAAAGGATTGATTATTTAAACCTTCTCTGCACAAGAATTTAATTTCTATGTCTTATTTTATGAATAATTGTTATTCAATTGATTTTGATAATGGAGATTTTAATATGAGAAATAAATTGTTTATTTGCAAATGTACATGAATGAATTGTTTATTCATGTTATTTCCTTATCAAAACTATGGTAATTGTTTATATGAATTTAACGTAAGTTCACTTGTTCAATCTTCTAAAAGAAAACAACTTGAAAGGACTATTGTCTACACATGGCGCCAACGTTTAGGTCACATTAATTCGAGTAGGATCCAAAGACTGATAAAAGATAGACTGATAGGGTTTTGGACTTGAGGTCATTACCAGTTTGGAAATTCTGCATAGATTGAAAGGTGACCAATTCTGTCTTTAAGAGTGAAGGCAACAGGGTTGGTGGCTTGCTTGAAATGGTTCACATAGATGTATGCGGACCAATACATGTTCAGGCAAGAGGTGGGTACGAGTACTTATTCACGTTTAGTGATGATTACTCAAGGCATGTACATGTTTACCTAATTAAACATTAGTCGGACTCTTTTGAAAAGTTCAAAGAGTACAAAGCTGATGTTGAAAAGCATTTAGGTAAACAAGTTAAATCACTTTGATTAGATCGAGGTGGTGAATTTTTTTCTGGTGAGTTTTTGGATTTCCAAATTGCAAAATGAGATGAGATCTCAGCTTTCTGCTCCGGGTACACCGCAGCAGAATGGTGTTACAAATAAAAGGAACAAGGACGGTTTTTTCTACAGTTTTGATTTAAAAGGTCTTTTGTAAATACAATGCAAAATACTTAGAGAAGGATTTTGCAAGTAAGTTACAAAAATGAAAACAAAATATTATTAAAGGAAAATGAGACTAATTCTAAATAGCTAGACACAACTCAAGACATAGTGGATGCATTAGATGCACCTACTAATAGGAACCAGAATATTCCAGGTACACGAGAGCTTAAGTGGGGTGGGAGGATTGTTAGGACACCTGACAGGTTCATAGCGGGAGCCTTAGTGGTTGATTGTGTCATTGAATCTAATCCTTTTAGCCACCATAAAGCAGTTAAGTCTTATAGATTTTGAGCAATTGGTTAAACGAACCATGCGTGTACAAATGACATTAAGAGAAAGTAGTGACTTTCTTAGTATTGTATGTCAATGATATACTACTCATTGAGAATGATGTAGGGGTGTCATTAGCTGTAAAGATTTGGTTGTCAAGATAGCTCAATATGAAAGACATATGAGAAGTCAGCTCTACTCTTAGGATTAAGCTTCTGCGAGGTCGTAAGAGTAGGATGTTGGGTCTTTCTTTAGCCATTTATATTGACAAGATGTTGTCAAGGTATAGCATGGAGCCCCTATCTCTTTTGAGTAGTGTTCTAAGACACCTCAATAGGAGGAGCAATTGAGAAATATTCCATATACTTTGGCAATGGGAGCCTCAGGTATGCCATGTTGTGCACGAGACTTGATGTCTGCCATGCTATGGGATAGTATGCAGGTGTTAGTCTAATTTGGGTCCAATGGAATAGGTGGCAGTGAAATGTTTTCTCTAGTTCTTGAGAAGAACTAGAGATCCTATGCTGATCTTTCAAAGTGACGAGCTAGTTCCAGTTGGTTATACTGATCTAAGACTTCCAATCAGATTAATATGATAGACGTTCGACGTCTAAGTATGTCTTTACCCTTGGAGTGAGAGCCATTAATGAGGGCAATGTCAAGCAGTATTGTATTGCTGACTTCACAATGGGGTAATTGTGCTCACTAAGGGTTGGGCTCAGTAAGTTTTTGGTTCAAACTTAAAAGGAGCGAATATGGACTTTGTCATAAATTGGATTTAGGACAAGTGGGAGATTGTTAGGAACAGTGTCCCGAAATCCAGATTTATTCTGGATATATTATCTTAATTAATAAATAAAATTGAAGTCCCAATCGTTTCCTAGTTAAATTTGTGTATGTGAGCATTTATACTGCATGTGATTTTCTTTCGGGAGACATTCATGAGATGGGTGTAGTCTTCAGACTACAATTTACATGTTTGTTCTAAGTGGTTTATGAGACTAAGCCACAGATAGACTTGGAACAAATGATATGGATTGTTGTTTGAAAGACTTGTGGTCGAAGACAAGTTTGGACCACTTGTATGTTAAGACTATAACGTGACACTTTAGATGGCTTGTCTTGGTCATGTGGATGGAGATCCAAAAGTGTTAGGTTAGTGTGTTTGACACACTGAGTTGGACCATATTGGTTACTTGTTTCTAGACTATTATCGGAGATGAGTGATTCACGTTGTACTGTTTGAAAGACGACTCTAAATCCTGAGGGTATTCTGGACTTGTGCATGGAGCGTTAGTTACTTTGGTGTACTATAAGTAAGGTCTAAAATGAATGACTGAAATCCCATGTACACTGGGTAGCGGCGTGAAGTGTGACAAGGATCAGGTATTCAATAGGGAATCTACAGTCTCTTATGAGATACAGATGCCCCCTTAGTTGATTCGCAAATATTTGAATAGTTCGGAAACTTTGGCCAAAGTATTCCAAGTGTTTGACATTTGGAATTTATATTGTCAATATGTTCAAGTATAAATGAATTATTTAGTGAAGGGCGAGTCGGTAACTAATGGAGAATCCGTGAGAAGGATAATGGTAGTGGTTATATTTATCCTTTGTCATGCACATCTAGTGGAGGGGTTGTTGTCATCAATACAGTATATTAGGGAGATATCGAATAAATAATTTAAGTCTGGAGTGCAGTGGGATTTATTTAGTGGAATTAAGTCTCATTAAATGGTAATTAAATTAATATCACGAAATGATTTAATTTAACCCATTTGGAGCTAGATTTAAATTGTCCCTGAGGTCCCTGCGCAAGCCTCTATATTTTATTACCATTGGAAAAAGATTAAAGAATTCATGAGATGAATTATTTATCCATAAAATGAGTAAAATAATTTTGCCAAACATTATTCATGAGATGAATAAAAGTTAAAAATTAGAAAATAAAATAATTTTGAAAATTAAAATTCATAAGATGAATTTTTACATGTGGGAAACAAAGCAAAATAAAAAAATAAAAGCAAAAATATACAGCACATGCATTTATCTGTATCAAACGCCACTGACCAATCAGCGTGCGACACGTGTCACCCGCTGATTGTCAGAAGGGATGGATCTGCGCCTTCGGGCGCGAACCAATCGAGTGCCGACACGTGGCACGCATTGATAAGCCAAAACACTCATGAACTATGCATTGAAACGCGTCGTTTTGTTTTTAGTTTTGAATGATACGCTGCGTTTTGACTTAAACTGGCCAATCCTTTTTCGATTATAATTATATTTTTTCGCTTCGGTATATTTCTATAAATAGAGGAGCTTATTCCGAGGCTTGGCATCGAAGTCAAAATATTTCTTGAGGGTTTCTGAAATTGTTTCAGAGACCCAGTTTAATATTTTTCGGAGCCCACCCTCCGAGCATTTCGAGATCATTGCGTAGAAGGTTTCGGGGTCTCGATTTTGAAGAATATTATTGTCTTTCTGGATTTCTTTATTATAGGAGCAACTCCAGGTATGTTCTTTTTTTCTTCTTCTTTTAGTTTCGATTTTCTATTTATTTACAGTATTCGTTATTATACATGTTTAAGTTTATGTATTATTATGAATGTATTAGAGTAAAAGGCATGTAGATCTAAATTAAGAATTTAGATATGATGATTTAAATTATGAATTTAAGTCTGTAGATTTAAAATTAGGAATTTTAAATCAACTCTAGGTTTAGAGTTATGAATTCTAAACCCGTTTCGATGCGTAATCTTTAGGGAGAATTATTGAATTCATCCCAACTACCGGTATTAGGGCAAAGGGTTTATAGAGATAAACCTATTCCCGGGAAATCTCGCACGTGAGGTGTCACGAAGCGTAACTCTCCGACCGGGGGCTTAGGTAAAGAGAACAGTCTCCTACTCAAAGTGCTCTAATAGGTGCCTTTTGTTGTGACCATAGTTGAGAACTATGAACCCAATAGTCGGCATCAGAGTTTATTTTTCAACAAAATTCATATCCTTTTCCCAACAGTGTTGACACACAAGGCTTGTGTGTGTCGACACGTAGTAGCTTGCATTGGCTACTGTATGTCTATGTGTCGGGACATCCCTTTTGTGTGTCAACAATCAGCATACCTGGGTGGTATTTGAAGTTTTTGACTGTTAGCTTGATTTAGTTTCCAATTTTGACTTATTTTTTTGAATGAATAGTTTTCTAATAAAGCTAAAATATTACCTTAATAAAATTTTCTTGATCTCGTTATTTTGGGCATGATTCGATAATGCCAATCTATAAAATATTCTTATTAAAAAATTTAATTGGCTTGCATTTGAATTGTGTGTTTTTCAAATAAGATCTGAAAATCAAATTTTAAAATATTTTAAAATCATTTTTGTTAGCGCATCACAAATCAATATTAAGATTTTGACTTCAATAATATATCCCCGATTCTAAATCCTAAAAAATAAAGAACAAATGACTTAAAGGTCCTAGACTTGGATCTCGTTCTCTCAATTTTTGATGAATCTTCTCTTCAACTTTGATCATTTTCCTCTTGATACATCGTCTTGCAAAGCTTGGTATCAACGTGGTATATCTTGATTTTTTGTAGCTTTCATATGAGTCATTTTCAAAAAAGATTAGAATAATTAAATACAATGACTCACTAAATGATTGTTCTTATCAAAATTGCAATGTAAATGGTCTTTAGGGCCGACATCTTTTTATTCTCCTGTCAACTTTTTCTATTTGTTGTATCAAAGTTTGGTCATGTAATAAATCAATACGTTTTTTTTAACATATTGTCATTCTATATATATATATATATATATATATTTTTTTTTTTTTTTTAATATGTTGTCTTTTGTGTACTTTTCCCCTTTATTGGCTAATTATTGTTTGCAAAGTTGTAATTTCCTTTTGTCTCTAGAGTTATTAATTTTTTGGCAATATGGATGTTTTTTGGGAGCGCAAAACTATGACTGAAATTCTTACTATTGTAATCAAAGAAGGAAAAAACATAATAGGCAACTTGAATGTCAAAATCGTCAACCTGTTATATATATAGAAAATAAATAATAAAATACAAAGTAGAGTTCTAAAGTAAATAAGACTATCCTTATAGGATTAGTATATGATACTACGGTCCCTCAATCTATTTCGGCGGAAACCACGGATAGACATTCACGAAGATATATGAACTGACTTAGTGAGAGACCATCAGTGAAGATGTTAGCCAATTGTTCTCGGTTGGGACATGCTGAACCTGTATATCACCATGAACTTGTTTTTTGTTGAATATAGTGAGGATCTACATCAACATGCTTGGAGTGATTGTGAGCGATATGGTTCACTGAGAGGTACATTGCATAAATGTTTTCGCATTGAAGGTCCACGAGGTAACTAAGGAGCACAATGATGTCAAATACAAGTTAATGAACCTTGTAAGCCTCAGCCACACAATAAGCCAAGGCTCGATATTCCAATTAAGTGGTAGATTTCGACGTCGTAAGCTACTTCTTGACACTCCATGAGATGAGATTTAGCCCAAAGCAAACCACATGGCTTGAAATGGAAGCCTAATATAAGGATAATTCCCCCAGTTTACATTATGCCTTTCAAGTAGTGAAGGATCCACTTGACCACCTTTCATTGTGGTTCCTTAGGACAATGTATGAAATGGCTCACAAGATTTACAACAAATGAAATAACCCATCAAGCGAAGGTGAGGTACATTTGTGCAATTACCGCACTTCGACACATGGTCAAGTTAGATAGTAATTGCCCATCAGATGTGAGCGATTGGTTAAGGACTGAGGGAGTCTTAATGGCTTGGTGTGGTCTATATTGAAATGAGTCAACATATCAGTGAAATATTTTTTGTTGCGAGAGAACTAAAGAATGAGTATATGGTGTGCCACAGTCCAAGGAAGTAATGTCGATCACCTAAATGTTTCATTGTCAAATTGAGAGGAGAGGGTCTCTAAGAGGGCTATTACTAGGTTGTGTAAGTCATTGGTGACGATAATGTAATCAACTTGTAAGAGAGCATCATTATATCCGGAGGTGTGTAATAAATGAAAGGGCAGGGATCAACACGTATGGGTGCACTGTAATCAAATTGAAGTAAGGCAGTGCTAAAGCACTAACAACACGCTTGAGGTCTCTACTCTGACTATAAATGGCTTTACAACAACACATATGACTCGGCAAGGTGGGATGAACAAATCCATGGCGTTGCTTCATATAATCTTTTTCATTGATGAAGCCATGCAGGAAGGTGGTCTTAAGTTGTCTTATGGTTCCAGAAAAAGTAATGACAGGAGAGAGAACACAAAATTAAAGTGGGCTTGATAATGGGGTTGAAAGTCTCACTATAGTCGATACTCGGTTGTTAGGTAAAACCCTAGGACATAAGGCATGTTTGTAGCATTCAACTGAGCCTCTACCTTATACTTGACCTTATATTTCGAAGTGCTAGCAACTAGATTCTTTGAAGGGTCATAGGAGACTAGATTTCAAGTTTGGTTCTGGATTATAGCATTAAATTCATCAGTCATGATCTAATGCCACTGTGGTTTTCTAGTTGCCTTTGCGTAACAAGTGGGCTCAGGGATAATGGTCAAGGCCAATAGCAAAAGCAAGTCACACGACTTAGAACACATGCCTTGGACTAAGTGATCACGAGGTGCACATTATAGTTGTCGGACTACTAGAAACAGCTGAGGGAGGAACGATACCCAAGTAAGACCTTGAGTCCATGATGGTGAGCTCATGGGGGAAGACAAGCTGCTTTCGTGGTACAACCACGATAGAGTGAAGTGCAAGCAATAGAGGGGTTGACATTGTCAAGATGGCTTCAATCGGGGTGGCTAAATCCTGCAAGCTAACCATGGGGGTGTTAGCTAGTTAGGTTGACGAAAGGAAACTAGGAGTCCGTGACCCTTGGTCTATCATAGTGGGTAGGACAAATAGAGAAGACTTGAGTAGTGGAGGAAACAACCATTAGGACTTAAAGGCGTCGATAAGGAAACGAGGTATTGACAAAGACTACGTGATGACTCATGTATACATGACTAGTTGGAGGGTCAAGAGTGTTGTGATATCCGAAAAGGACACATGTAGTTGATTGAGGGGCCAATTTATTAGGGATTGCCATGGTGAGGTTCAATAGCAGTCATTGTCAAACACTCTAAAGGAGGTGCAGGTAGGTGACGGTACAGTCACTTATACGAGCAACGATCGACTAGAACTCAAGTAGGCAAATGATTAGAAATAAATGTGGCGGTGAGGATCGTGTCTACCCAAACCCTTCGGGCATATCAACCTCAATCAAAAGTTATGGTTGCTTCTAGTATATGTTGAAGCTTTCTCTCCCCAAAGTCCTAACTATTGCAGAGTATGTGTGTATGGCATTTGATAGTGAATGCCTAGCATCACGCAGAAAATGGAAATCGAGTTTTTCTATTAACCAGCCTCAATCACTACAAATATTTTAATCATAGAATTAAATTGCATTTAACAAAGGCCTTGAGACATTTCATGGTGTCAACGGCTTCGGATTTATAAAGAAGAGGATTAGTAATGTAAACCAAGATGACAAACAAGTTGCGGTTGCTAAATGTTGCTATGTATTAAAGTAAGAGGTTTGTTGCATAATGCACAATGATCTCAAAAGGAAGACATTTAAACTTCCTAAAAGCATGAACGAAATAACGAAGCAATTCCTGAACTAGATGAAAAAAATACCATGACGATCAAGTCAAGAAAAGTCGCTAGAACCTAAATGATTGAGACATCAGTGCCAGGTATCAGCTAAGACAAGAGAACTAAGAGCCATAAGAGGGATTGATTGCACTACAATCAAACAACGATAAATATCATCATCATTGTACTTTTGAAGTGGAGTTCTCACCTTAGTATTGTCCTATACTGAAAAATGAAGAGGCATCAAAAAATATATGACAGTTATTATATGACAGTTATTGTCACAACATAGTTGTTTAAGCAAAAGAAGGTTATTTCTAAATTGTAGAAAAGGGGGTGATCATTAGTTGGCGTGATAAATGTCCCATTGTGTGGAACAGGAAGAGCGGTAGTATCATCAATAATTATTGTAACATTGCTTGTGTATACGAGATGAGGAAGTGATTATAACTTCATTATGAGTCATATGCACACTCGCACTGCACCAGAATGAGGGTATTCATGAAAATAACTAAGGATCTAGGTAACTGACTAGTGTAAACTTGATTGCAATGGTAGGACCAATCGCTGCCTCATGGCCAGCTAGGTGACTTATCTTGCCAAAGGAAAGAGGACGGGCCAAGTATATGTGCACTAGCGTTAGAATTGTTATCAGAATACCTTACCATAGGACGAGATGTAGGTGGGATCAAAGATGAAATTTGTTATCCACTGGTTGGCCTTCATAATGGATTTTATGTCCTCGACATCCTCCACCTTTGCGGCCGGCCAACCTATGACTCTAGACAATGTTTAACCCTTAATTGGTGGTCATGGCTAGGCTCGTGGGTGAGTACAAAGTGGGTGAAGAGGTTCGACAACTTAAGTTGCTTCTCTTCACTACATAAGTTGGTCCAAAGGAGCTCAACGTCAAACCAAGCATACCCTAATTCATAGGTGCCAAAGAATAATATAAGGGACAAAGGCCTCAAAGTTATTACAATGCCGTTTTACAATAAAAACTGGAACATAAACAACAGCAAGACTTTGAGCAAGAGACTAAAGCTTTCACATATAGTCATCAAATGAGGATTCCTCCATGTAAATGGTGGCGAGTTCCTTAGCAACTATGTATCTTTAGTAAAAATCTAATCCAAGTAGAGGTGGCCACGGGACGGGGCCCATCCGGCCCGGCACTGTAGCTAGTCGGGCCGAGCCTGGAGGGCTCCAGGGCCAGACCCGGCCCAGCCCCAGGCCTAGGCCCGCTACAGTGCGGGCTCAGCCGGGTGGGCCAGGGTTGGCTCGCTTTTCATCAGCTTTAAAAAAAATGCAAAATTTAAATAATACAAAGTCGCTTTGTACGAAAATTATTATAATTCATTGATAAATAATATGAGATACAAATACATTTTATCCCAAGCACTAATAATGCTAAATATATGTAATAAAATAAAATATACAACAAGTAATAGTAATAATGGTAAATATCTTATCAAAAAAAAAATAATGGTAAATAAATAACGTAACAAGTACAAATACAACGCAGTTGAAGCCTAATATTTAAAAGTACAAATTTGTTTATCAAAAAATACAAAGTAAATAATTGACATACAAAAGTGTTGATATCAGTCGCATGGGGGGTTGCTGTGCCATCGTTTAACGTATTAGTGGTGCGGTCGTCTTCTTCATCGCTTGATGAATCCATCCTCATTTTCTGTTGATTCCTTGCCTCAGCGAGCAGCCAATCCTTCAAGCACACGAACATCTTCAAGCTTAACGGTGATAGCTTTGCCCTCTTTGTTCCAAGCAACCTGCCACCAAGACTGAAAGCACACTCCGATGCTACTGAAGACACTGGACAACTTAGTATATCACGTGCCATGGTGGAAAGCACGGGATACTGGGCTTGGTTTGTGTACCACCATTGTAAAAGGTCAAAATGCGGGTTGGCCGGCATCGCGAAAATCTGGAGCAACGATGTCCGCAAATAATAATCTAGCTCGTCACATGACGTGGGGGCTACTGTGGGAGTAAATTGCTCCAACAGCTTCCACGAATATGACGTGTGTGAACTACTTCCACTAGATGTGGAAGATCCTACTGCAGCAGTACTAGAATATGAATTATTAGACGCTAATTTTCGGGAATAGTGGAAAAATAAACTATGCAGGTCATTATCGACTTCAGCAATGAAAGTGTCGATATTGAGACTAGGATACAAATATTTAAAAAAATGTTGGCAAAACAAATTTAAACCCCCGCGTTTACAACGAGGATCTAAAATAGTTGCTAAGCAGTATGTAAGGGGTAGTTTAGAATAATATTTAGCAAACTTTTCTTTCATTGCCTTAATCGATTCGAACAAAATGGGGTTGGATTCATTACCCGCCATCCAATTTACAATATCAAGCAATCTTGATATTGCTTGAGGCATTGTCGGATAGTAGCAACCCGAAACAAATGTCGTGGTCTCTTAAACATGCAAAAAAATTTACAAATTTCATCTATTGTCTCCCAATGTATATCGTTCAGGTTGTAATCGCTCCATTCTAAACGATTGTCTTGCACGAATTCCATTAGAAGGTATTTATATGGTAGAATGCGCTCTAACATTTCTATCATAGACGACCACCTAGTTTGGGAGTCTAGTTTGAATTGTTTATATTCTATGCCATGCAACCTACATAAATTTCTAAATTTTTTTTTTCTAGTGCCGGATGATTTAATAGATATTATTACAGATCTTAAGGTGTTAAGGGATGCGTTTACTAACTCTAAACCATCTATTACCATTAAATGCAAAATGTGACAAATGTAACGAATATGGAAACACTTCCCACCTAACATGGGTCTCATGTGCCTAATTAAATGTGTAATGGATGCAGTGTTATTGGTAGCATTGTTGAACGTAATACTGAAGTTATGTCGCTCTATGCCCTAGTCACGGACTGTCGACAAAATCGCACCTGTAATTATCTCGGCAGTGTGGGGGCAATCCAAATTACCAAAATGAATTATTCTCTTTTGGAAGATGTAGGAGTCATCGATCCAGTGTGCCATTATGCACATATAAGGCACACCGGGTTTCGACTTCCATAGGTCCGACGTCAACAAGAACATGCTCGTGTTCTTCGCAAAAAGTGTTAAGACCTTAGCTTTCATCCTGTGGTACTCCGTAAAAGCGTCCCTGTTTACGGTATTCCGAGGAACCCTTACAATGGCGGGGTTCACCCATTTTTGGAGGTAGTCGACGAAATATTGGTCTTCGCCAGCATTGAAAGGCCTTTCACCCAAAATTATATATTTAGCTAGCCCCTTTCGGTTACCCTTTTGAGCGAACCTAAAATTAGTAAGTGCACCGGTCACTTGCTGTACTAGATGTTGTTGGCTCTCATCTAGGCTTTGCTCGGGGTGGCACCTAAGTATATGTCTGCTTAATGTGCCTGTCCCACTGCCAGGTTGATGGCTAAAAGTCCTAGGTGGGTCACATAATTTACAAGTTGCTTTATTAGTTGTCTTATTAAGGGTAAAGTGATTTCATACCCCACTAGTTGTACGCCTACTAGTAGAGGTACTACTTGGCAGGGCTTCGGTGGTTGGCGTGGGTTCCTCATCAGTTTGTGAGTCTCCATCCCCACCACCCGACTCATGATTATATTGTTGTTGTTCAAATTCCCAATTTATGCTATCATCAGTGTAAGGGGGTGATGGGCCTAGTTGTATAAAAGCTTGTTCTTCCGTATTAAGTTCGACAATTCTACTTCTTTTAGGGATTCTGGGTGGCCGAGAAGAGCTAGAACTAGCACTACTGGCTCCAGAGGATGATGAAGAGTTGTGTGCCATATTAGTATAAGTGATTAGTATTTATAAAATACAAGTAGTAATGCAAATTAAATAACTAAAAATGCGAACCAAATAAAATTACGATACTAAAATTGCCGAAACGAGAGAACAATGAAATTCGAACTTCAGGCAAACACTTTATGAACTTCTAACTTTAGAGCACAATGTTGCAATTAGCAAAGTTGAAGAAGATTGGAGATGATGAATGTATAGAGAGAAAAGAGAGGATTGAAAATTTGGTGAGGAAATGGGTTGGGGAGGATTAGGTATTTATAGAAAAAAAAATATAATTTTTTTTTTTTTAATTAGGAGTCTAAATCCAAGTAACACTTTTTTAAGCATTTCCAAAATAACTCTGGAATTAGGCTTGGTTTAAATGTCATTTAGAATATGATGGTCCAAAGTGGAAGAGACCCAACTCTAATTGCATGGATTTATGCGAACCTTAAGTATAGTACTTAGAATTGGCATAAATTTGACCATCAAGTCTAGTGATGTGTCGTGGAGGACAAGGGAGGAAGCTATGGATAAACCCAATCAGGACATAGTCCTTGAGAAGGGAAAACATATGATCACCCTGCAAGGTGTAGTAGAGACAATCACCTAGCTTAACAATGACAACTTTGTTTTGATTGGGTGTAGTAACCACAACAATTAATGTGGAGGATGGAGAAAGCACTGCCAGGGGAAAATTCCTTGAAACCAAATGACAGACCACCCGGAAGACATAAAGGGGGTTGTGGTGTGATCAAATAGGGGAATTAATCCTAGTCTGTCGAGGAGAGAGTGAAAGGATGAAGGGAGGGAGAGAGAGAGAGAGAGAGAGAGAGAGAGAGAGAGAGGGGAGGGGGGGGGGGGGGGGGGGGGAGGTTCATGGGAAAAAGGCATATGAGGGATTGTCATGGCTGGAATAAGCAAGAACAGTGGTGGCATATGTGTAACGTCACCCAAAAAGGAAACATATGATAAGGAAGAATGACGACCAGCATTGGTTGCGGGGGTGTGGCACCACCATGGTATGACCTAGATATCAATATTAAGGAGGAGGTAGTCGTGAACAATTAAAAGTAGACAATGGTAACGGTAGGGCAAACCTAGGGTCAGGGCTTTTAGAAGAGTTAAGATATTTCATAAACTCTAATACCATAGTAAAACAAATGAAATAGAATAGACAACATTAATATTAAAGTTTCCAACATATATAAAATATAACAGATAAGATACATACTAGGATGAAATAGTCCTAGCCAGAGTAAATACGACTATCCTCATAGAATTAATGTATGACTGTTGTAGACAATTAAATTTTATGTCTTAGAAATTTTAATTGGGTTAATAAATTAAATTGAGTTGACTAGATCTAATTTAGACCCCGAGAAAATTAATAATAATAAAAATAAAGAAATTTGGAAAATACCTAAAAAGCTTCTCTTGTTTTGGGATGGTTTTCTCTATAAATAGAGCATTCCTCCTTCGTTTGAAGGGATCAGAAATTAGGAGAGCAAATAGAAGACTTCAAAATTCTTAAAATCTCTCCGCCAAAATCTGAAGAAACCAAAACTCTTTTCTTCAAGTTAGAGATCAAGCCTTCGGCCCTCTACATTGAAAAAGAAATCTCTTGATTGAGATCAAGCCTCGTGCCCTAATTCAAGCTTCTAGACCCAAATTACCGTTCAAGTCTGAGAATTAAGTCGTGTGCCCTCTACTTTGTAGAAGAATTACTTGAAGGAGATCAAGCCACGTGCCCTCTTTCATACTTTGACGAAGAAATCTCTTGATTGAGATCAAGCCTCATGCCCTCATCAAGAAGTCAAATCCATCGACGGTAGCTTAAGGAGATCAAATCAAATGACTTGTCATATATTTGAGGTTGATATACATATATAGAGACTGTACCCATATTTTTCTGAAGAAATACAAAGAAATTTATTTTGGTTGCAATTTTTGCTTTATTTGAATTTTGTGTTTACAAATTTGGCATGCTCGATGGGACATTCTCTATCTTTCATCTCTTTATCCAAGAATTCAAATGGCACATAGGAAGAATGCCACTCAAAGTTCTCAGAAAGCTAAAGAATTGATGGCTCATAAGTCTACTTCTACCACTCCCAAAGTGGGCAACCTTGGCATTCGAGTCATAACAAGGAGCAAAGCTTAAGCTATCAATGCTCTCCTCTCTTCCAAGACACCTTCTTGTGGTTCAAATGTCCATCAGGAGTCGCCTGTCTTTAAGTCCCATCAAGACCCAGAAATCCAAGGTGTTTGTGCGAGAAGTATGTCCGTTCATATCAATCCAACATTCCAGCCACTCGGCTAGCCGATGGACAAGGATGATAGTGGTGGTTCATATCCCCAATGGAAAACCATTAATCTCCTTGGTCAACTAAAGTGCCCATAATGGTAACTAGAGCTATCTCCATGGAGGAACGATTAGCCAAGTTGCAAGAGATGGTGGAAAGTCTCTGCAGGGTTGTAAGTGAGAAAGATGCACAAATCCATGAACAAAGCCTCTAAATTGCTGTCTTGCACAATAGAATTTATGAGAATGAATCCGAAAAGAACGTCAGGAATATTGTTGCTGATAATGACTATTCTGGTTCGTATGACGAAGAAGCATTGGTGAATCCTCCAAAGGTTACTGCAGCCTCAAAGCCTGCATCAACTCTGGAGTCTGCATTGCTTCCTCCAACAGATTCAATAGTTGATTGCCAACATTGTCAAAGCTCAGATGGATGGTATTTTTTACGACAACCATCGCTACCAAAGGCAATACACTCTAAGGATTAATAGCCTCAGGATGTCTACTGGTTTTCAACCATCGAAATTCCAACAGTTCGCCAGGAAGGGTAACCCTCGCTAGCACATTGCTCGTTTTGTGGAGACATGCAACAATGCCAGCACTAATGATGACTTACTGATGAAGCAATTTGTGAATTCCCTCAAAGGCACTACCTTTGATTGATATACCTGGAGTTGGAGTCCGTTGACAAATGGGAACAGATGGAAGATGAGTTTCTCAATAGATTCTACAGTATCTGTCGCACTATCTTTATGATGGAGCTTACGAACACAGTTTAATGGAAGGAAGAGCCAATTATAGACTACATTTAGCAATGGCACGCTTTGAGCCTTGACTACAGGGATCATCTTTCTAAAACTGTGGCCATTAAGATGTTCACACAAGGCATGAAGTTGGAGCAGTTTTACATCTTGCAAGCGCTGAAGCCCAGAACTTCTGAGGAAGTAGCAACATGTGCACATGACATTGAGGTGAACTTGGCTAATCATGGTGGCAAGGCCTCTTTTGTTCCTGATGCCAAAAAGGATTGTGGCGAAAGAAAGAAGGTCGAAAAGCCAACCAAGCCTACCGTGAAGGAGACTGTGGCCATAAACACATCGTCGAACAAAATCACTAGCAAGCTGAGAGGAGCTGAGGAGAAGAAGGTCCCCCTACCAAGAGAAGTTGAGAGGAGGCAACCAATACTAAAGGAATTGCAGCAGAAGGTGTATCCTTTCCCTAACTCTGACCTCCCAAGAATGCTTGATGATTTGCTCGAAAAGAATCTCATCACCCTTCCTGGACAAAAATGTCTTAATGAGATAGGGCGAACTTATGATGTAAGTATCATCGTATGGTCAGCCATCCAATCAAAAAATGCATCACCTTGAAAGAACAAATATTGGTAAATAACAGGAAGAAATTCCTTGAGTCTCATGATGTAACTGAAGCCAACCATGCTTCCATTGTTTTCAGGACTGTTCTAAGATTGATGACGGCCCTTGACCTACCACAAGCCCCAACTGAAGTAAAGTGTTCACGCCATTAAGTTAGGAAGTCTAGAGCCTGTGATGATTCAAGTTTAGGAAGAGTTACCAGATTCAAAAGAACTGAATAAGGCCGAAGGACGTGTTGACGATGATGGAGAAGGATGGACTCTTGTCACTCATAAGAAGTACAGGAGGTACTCTCGCCCTCCTCAGCCTCAGAAAAAGGGAAGCAAGTCAGGAGGAAACCCCATTACAAGAGAAAAAGAAAGAATGAAAAGTGAAAGACTAAGAAGCAAGAGATAATGCCCATTGACTTCTTGAAGCAGAAGCCATGCAACCCAGTTACTCTTGAGGAGTTCTTTGCAAAAGATTATTTCAAGTTAGTCATAGTCAATGTGATAACTTATTCAGAACTCCTTGAATCAGACAAAGCACCAGACCATCAGGTAGGGCGATTAGTGACGCATTTGCGGAAAAAGAGGCGAAAATCCTCACAACCTTCAGGAGTTGCCGGCACATCCAAGTTACACCAAATCCTTCAACTGTCGAACCAAATTCGTACAAATCTAGTCAAAGCTCTCAAAAATCCAGCCCTTTACGCTTCTAAATTGGAGAAGATGATACTCTTCCAGAGACATCAATGAGGTGCGTGACATGTACTGTAACTTTATCCTTCACAGATGAAGACTTGCTACTCGGCTCAAAGCCTCATAACCGCCCTTTGTTAATTGCCGGCTATTTTCATGAGAAAAAAGTCAACCGTATGTTGATTGATGGTGGTTCAAGCATAAACATGACGCCAAAATCCACAATGAGACAACTTGGCATTTCTGTTAAAGAGCTTTCAAATAGTAGATTGTTGATTCAAGGTTTCAACATCAATAGTCAGCGAGCAATTGGCATGATCTGTTTAGTCCTTACCGTTGGAGACATGACTGCTACTACCCTCTTCCATGTCATTGACACAAAGAATGTGTTGCTTAGATGCCCTTGGATCCATGAAAATGATGTTTTGGCTTCCACCCTCCATTAGTGCTTGAAATATTTCAGAAATGGGAGCAAAATGAGAGTTGATTCCAACTCTAAACCCTTTTCAAAGGCGAGGCACACATGGCCGATGCCAGATACACCAATTGAGGAAGCTCCAAAAGAGATCGTGACTATTAGGGAAAAAAAATTATTGATGGGAATTCAGAAGCCAATGTCATCATCACTTGATGGAAATTAGTCACCTCAAGCACATCTCAGGTCTGCCAAATTGAAGAAACCAGCAGGTCCGTCTGCATCAAGAACACTTGTGACAACTTAAGTTCCATGCGCGATCCTCATGCTTCGATACATACCGAAGTCTCAAAGAAGGAAAGGTGAATTCTCTTTTGTAGAGTTCCACAATGGCAAATATATGTCATCCTTGAAGAATGCGAAAGTTTGCAATGTTAGCATACAAGTGTTGAAAGACAAAGCTGTAATCCCACTTACCTGCACAAGTAGTCAGCGGGTAAATAGTCCACCACTTCCCGAGTTTTCCTCACCCTCATGCGGGCTCGATGAGGAAAAGGAGTTTCTACCCAACACTTGAACAAAGCAGGGTTTTGATCCAAATGCCTACAAGCTCATGGTCAACTATGGATATGACTTTTCCAACCCACCGCCTCTAGGTAAGTTGATTGAACTTAAGTCCCATGGAATATATGCAATCCAAAGGAATCAACAAAAGAAAGGTGAACATGTGAAACCTTCAAGAATTGGTTTGGGATTTACTTCGTATGAACCCATTAAAATTTGCATCGAGCAAAAAGGAAAATATATTTCTAATCAACATGTCCCTGTAGTAGGTATACCAGATGATGAAGCAAAGGATAGGGATAATGGCACAAGAATAACAGCTTCCGATCGCATACTTTTGTCCTCTTCGCCACCTTTTAGTTCTATCTTTAATAGGTTGGGAAAGTCCCATGGCCAAACGCCAGTCAAGGAGGAAAGGTTCACACAAAGAGGCTCTGTTTTCAATGGGCTTGAAAGAAATTTCCCAAGTTCAAATGCTAGGTTCAAACACAGGTCTAGCTCAAGTTTCCAACTTTGGACAATTCGGTGACAATAGCAAGCAAAGCATTTCAGGCTCCCAAGCTAAAGAATCGACCCTCTTCGAGCTCCAAGTGGTTGAAGCACTTGAAAAGCTGACATAAAAGTGAAACAGAAACATAGCACAAGGTGATAATGGGAGCAATGAAGTTCGAAGCACCATCCCTTGACATATGAGATGCACGATGGAGGTTGAGGTTAGTACTAATGGAATACTGAAAGGATGAATCGTGGTCTTCACCAAACAAAGGATGAATACAAGCA
Source organism: Simmondsia chinensis (assembly GCA_018398585.1). Taxonomy (NCBI): domain Eukaryota; kingdom Viridiplantae; phylum Streptophyta; class Magnoliopsida; order Caryophyllales; family Simmondsiaceae; genus Simmondsia; species Simmondsia chinensis. Next base: position 31,505,034 of record JAGTTD010000002.1, on the reverse strand, counting down.
AACGAATGGCAAAAGAGTCAAGAATGCCAAATCGCTCAAACCAACTAGTCGAGAAGGCAAGGGAGAACTTATTGGTGGAAATAACTGATGATGGCCAATTGAAAATCAAAGTGCAGGACTCCCTATAACTCAAGTAAGAAGTAGTTGACAATGTCAAAATGCTCCTAGAAAAACCTACCGTATGCTCCTCGAACCATGTGACTGTCAAGGAGCTAGCCCTGCAAGAGGATCCCGAGGAAGAGATTACAATAGTTCCACAAACTCAAGCATTGTTAGAAGATGGAGGTCAGGCAACTCCCCATTCAGTAGTGTACAGAGTAGAAGCAATTCTCCCATTAGAGCTACAAATTCCTTCACTAACAATTGCACTACAAGAAAGGCTTGCAATTGAAGACAACGCTCGCCCACGACTAGAAAAGTTAGAAGCAATGAATAAAAAAAGGCTTCAAGCATAGCAACAACTTTGGAGTTACCGAGCTCACTTATACACTTTTAACAAAAAAGGTTCAGCCTCTTTCCTTTTAAGTCATTGACATGGTTTTAGCAGTTCGAAGACCCATCATCATCACACACAAATCAGGGAGCAAGTTCGTGCCGAAGTGGGATGTACCTTATGTGGTTCAAGAAGTCTACACAAATGGGGCCTAAAAAATTGTCGATGTTGAAGGTGTTCGGGTTGGCCATATCAAAGGCAAGTACTTGAAGCAATACTATCCCTAAATCATTAAACTCCCACCAATAGTATAGAATATGGTTAAACTTCTAAAACATTCCACCATCACCTAGGAGGTAAATAACTTGGTACTCCTGGCTTACAAGAGTATAAACTATAAACGGCTAAATTTTATATAAATAAAATATTTTTCCCTTGGAACTACTTGATGGCTTAATACCTAGGGGAATTTTCTTCCCCAATTGTACATAGGCAGCTTGAAATACATAATGTGTTCAAGCACAGTCAGATTTCTTTAAAAGAAAAATACTCTTATGTCACATTCAAACAGAATTGACTTCTATGTTGCACTTAAATCCAAATTGACTTCACGTTATACCCAAATTTAAAACAACATTTATGTCAAATCCAAGTCCAAATTGACTTCTATGTCGCACGTAAATCCAAATTAACTATCACGTCGTACCCATATTCAAAACAACATTTATGTCAAATCCAAGTTCAAATTGACTTTCACGTCACACCTAATCCAAATTGACTTTCATGTCATTTCCAAACCAAAAAAAAAAAGATTCTTAGTCACATCCAAAACCCAAATTGACTTCCACGTTATTTTAAAAATGACTTTTATGTTGCACCCAAATCCAAATTGGCTTTCACATCATACCTAAATTCAAAATTACATATATACCAAATAAAAGTTCAAATCGACTTACATGTTCCCCCAAAGTCAAAATTGACTCCCACATCATTCCAAAATTAAAATTAAAAAAAAAACAAAGAGACTGTTATGTCAAATCCAAACCCAAATGGGGTTCCATGTCCCACTATAAATGCAAAATTGACTTCCACATCATTCCAAAAAAAAAAAAAGAAAAGAAAAGAAAAAAACCTTCCATGTTAAACCCAAATTCATAATAGCTTCCGTGTCAAACAAAAATTTCTAAATGGCTTTTATGGCAAACCAAATTCTAGGGAGGAAAAAAGTCCATCCTTGCAACGATGTTTACGAAAAAGAGAAGTGTGAAATAGCAATAAAAAAGGGGTTCTGACCCCGCCTTCTTCGGACCACACTTGGTCAGTATTGGTTTCGATCTAAAGTTGATGTGGCATTCAATTTTGAAATCCATCCCTAAGGATTAGCCCTCATCAGGCTCGACGCAGCCAGTGATAGGGTTTTGAACTAGATCCCAAGTGTTGTTCCCATATGAATTCCATCCCCAAGGTTTAGCCTTCATCAAGCTCAACACAGCCAGTGGTAGGGTTTTCACACATGAACGTCATTCCCGGGATTAACCCTCATAATTTGAGACAGAGTAAATAAGGGTTTGGCACGAAGTCAACAAGCGATTCCCACATGAACGTCATCCTCGAGTATAGCCCTCTTCAAGCGAGACGAAGTCAATAAAGGTTCGACATGAAGTCAACATGTGGTTCCCACATGAATGTTATCCTTGAGTTTAGCCCTCATCAGGCGAGACAGAGTCAATAAAGGTTCAACATGATGTCAAACGTGTAGTTCCCAACACACGGGGTCATCGTTGGGTCTTATAAAGTGAATTTCAATGGCCTCCACCAACTAAGATCCAGGTGGGGAGTACGGACCATGTAGTTCCCCACATGCGGGATTGTCATCGGGTCATCTCAAAATGGATTCCAAGTGTCTCCACCAACTAAGACTTGGTGGGGGGAGAGGGGGGCGCATGGACCGAAGTCAGGCATGTAGTTCTCTGCACACGGGGTCATCGTCGAGTCTTCTCAAAATAGACTCCAAGGGCTTCCACCAACTAAGGCCCGGTGGGGTGCACAGACCAAAGTTAGACGTGTAGTTCTCCCCATGCGGGACCATCGAGTCTTCTCAAAATGGACTCCAAGGGCCTTCAACAACTAAGACCCGGTGGGGGCATGGACCGAAGTCAGACATGTAGTTCCCATCACTCGGTGTTGTCATCAGGTCTCCTCAACATGGACTCCAAGTGCCTCCACCAACTAAGTCCTAGGCCCTGCCGAGGGGGGGACACGGATTGAAGTCAGACGTGTAGTTCCCCACACGCGGGGTTGTCGGCGGGTCTTCTCAACATGGACTCCAAGGGCGTCCACCAACTTGGACCTAGGTGGGGGGCATAGACTGAAGTTAAATGTGTAGCTCCCCACTCACGGGGTTGTGTTGGATCTTCCCAAAATAATCCTGCTTACAAAAAATCCCAACACAAAAAAAGAAGATATTCATGATGATGAAAAGTATACCTGTGTCAAGAGCCGATGCTTCGAAAAAATGACAAACTTGGAGCAAACGCGAGCACCTCCAAGATTAAAAATTCCCACAAAAAAAAAAAGAATTTAAAAAAAATCCCACAAAAAATTGCAAAAAAAATATCAGATTTAAAAAAATATTTGCAAAAAAAAAATAAAAAAAGAGAAAAAAAAAAAGGTTCAAAAAACTTGAATGAGAAAATTTTCAAAAAACATATATAAAAAAAAGTTTTGCAAGAAAATAAAAGCAAAAAAAAATAGAAACACAAAAATTTCACAAAAAAATCCAAAAAAATTTTTCAATGAAATTTGAAAAACAAATATTACAAAAAAATTTTATACAAAAATAAATAAATAAATTTTCTACAGAAGAAATAAAAATAGTTTCACATAAAAATTTTCAAAAAAAATTTAATTAAAAAGCACAAAAAAAAAAATAAATGGCAAAAAAAGAAAAGGAAAAAAAAAGACAGTAATTTTATAATAAAAAAGGTTTTCAAAATAATTTCAGAAAGATGCACCTTGAAATAACACCCCCGTCATCTCTCCTGACTTGAGTAGAAGTGATTCCAGGGTTTTTTTTAGGGTTTTTGTACCATCAGTTGATTAAGTGCCCTCTCACTTCACATTCTTCCTCTTTAAGCTTCAAGATTATTCTAATTCATTTCATCTTCTCTCTTTGCTGGGATCAGGGATAGCATGCACTGGAGAGTTAGAGCGATGCAGTGCCTCGGACACTTCCCATTCGTCATTATTAGGGTAGGTACTAACCTCTCCTCATTTATTGCAAAGAAACAGGTCGGAATTTCATTTCATCACCAATTATCTTCTCTTGTTCATCAAATCGGGGTAGTTGAAGGGTTGGAATTAGGGTTTAGGGCGTGCTCGCTTGTCCGCATAAATCAGCAATGTTGTCTTTAGATTTCTCCTCTTCTATGCATTTTTTGTCTCATTTATTACTTGCTTTCCCCTAGTTCAGCTGTCTAGGTCATTTAATTGGGGGTGGGTGCAGAGTTGTGTCATTTTAATCTGAATATAGTTGCATCAACCAAGAACATAGTTGTTCTGTATTATCTCTTTCCCATTTCCGTGAGGAAGAAATAAATGTTGTATTTATTTCATTCCACTTTTCACTGACCATGAGCGTTGGGAGCTAGTAACGGGGTCCGTTCCCTTTTGCCTTTATAAGCACAAAAAGGTCACATCTAGTTCTTATAGACCTGACTAGCTGCTGATTCCTTTGCCTAAATACAAGTAATTCCCTTAATCTACCACTCCAATCTCTATCTTTTGTTTAAATTTTGCTCCTTTTCTATGCAAATGGGGAGTTTAGGAGGGCCCTTAGCAACAAAGCCAGATTCAGAAACCCTAGATTTGGGGGTGGATAGTTTAGAGCTTAAGGACAATGACAAGATAAGCAATGCCTTAAAGGAGCTTGTGCTAGTTGGAAGGATCTTATTTGAGAAGACGTTCAAGATTGGACCTATTCGGGCTCTTTTGGGAAAGGCCTACGCTCTCAAGGATAAACTTGAAGTTTTATGTTCCTGTCTATGTTTGCTAAAAAGGAGGACAAAGAAAGGGTAGTAGAAGGTGCCCCCTGGTCCCTTAGTGACGCTTGCCTGGTCCTCAAAGAATGGCTAGGCAATGTAACTTTCCGGGAGATCGATTTTTCCACTTTGGATTTTTGGGACCAAGCTCATGGTGTCCCATTAAATTTAATGACTTATGACAATGCAAGGGAAATAGAAGGACTTTTAAGGAGATGGTTAAAATTGATTCAGATTTTGACAAAACTTCAGTTTGGTGCAAGTATATCAAAGTGAAAGTAGTAATTAATGTGAATTCTCCTCTAAAGAAAGGTTTTTGGCTTGTTAGGGGAGGAAGGAAGGATAACTGGATTGACTTTAAATATGAGAGACTACCCGATTCTTGCTTCGCGTATGGTAAAACTGGGCCATGTTATTAGACAATGCTATGTTGATGAAAATATAATTGCAAATCCACCTTACGACAAGTCTTTAAGAGCAATAGAATATAGGGGCCCAAAATTTTAAAATTAATATCTCGGGAAGGGGGAAGCTGATCTTGAACGACAAGGGAGTGGGCAAATTTTGAGATTAGGTATGTAAGAATGTTGAGATAGGTCTGATTCGGAAAAGGCAGAAGCGAAAATATTAGCTTGTGCTTTAATGTTATTAAGATATCCTAACAAAGTGTTTATGGAAGTTTTTGAATCAGAAAATCAATCAACTACAGAACACCCGGCTAATATCATGGCGAAAGGCTCTGTGTTGAATAAGAAAAGAGTGGCCTTGGAAGATTAACAGGTTGATGCTAACAAGAGGGCTAAGCCGATGATGCAAGACTTCTTGTCCAGTATGGTGAAGCAAGATTAGTATGGGAATTGGTTTCTCCCAAATGAAATGGTTGACTATATGGGGGATAATATTACGGTTGTTTTTGATGTGCAAGCTTTTGAGAAGCATCTAATATTTGGTGATTCTTCCACTGGCCTAACCCAAGCCAAGGGGAAGGCCAACAGAGTCATCAAAAGCTAAAAAAAGGTTGCCCTATACAAGTACGAATTGGAGAAGACAAAAATGAAGGAGGTTTTCTCTATCCTGTTTGATGATTTTATCAAAATGGATGATGATGTGATGAACAACAACTCCCAATCTAGAGAGGGGCTTGCGGTGGTTGTCCCTAAACAACCGCCTCTGGCGCCATGAGTATTTTATGTTGGAACTGTCAGGGGCTCGGGGGGCCGTTGACAGTTCCTTATCTTGGGGAAATATCCTGAAAATATGAACCTTCCATTTTGTTCCTAGCTGTAGCTAAGCAAAACAAAAACTATGTTGCTCTTGTTGTTAATAATCTTGATTTCTCTAACTATTTTGTGGTAAATTCTGATGGATTGTTGAGAGGACTGGTGCTAAGATGGAAAAACGATGTCAATATCGAAGTAATGCACTACTCAATTAGACTGATCGATGTGTTCATTGAGAATGCTCAGGGACCCAAAAGATGGAGGCATATTTTTGTGTACGATGAACCCATGGCAGCCAATAAAAGAAAATTTTGGGACAACTTCATTGCTAGGTATGTTGGAGTGGAAGAGGCTTTCACTATAACTGGGGATTTCGATGCCTTATCTTTAGTCCTTGACAAGCTCAACGGCCTCCCCGTAACAGGTGTATAACTTGAAATTTTAAATAATGTCTATGATAACTGTCAGCTTATTGAGCTCGAAACCAAAGGGTGTAGGTACTCATGGACATCTATAAAGGATGACAATGTTGATGTCAGAGAACACATCAATAAAATTGCTACTAATTATACCTGGTTGTCATTGTTTGAATTTATAGAAGCAGTTCTGGAGCCAGTAATGGGGTTAGATCACTCCCCCCTTATCATCTTGCTGGAATAAAAATAGTCCAACCCCAAGCCATTATTCAAGTTCGAATTGAAGTAGTCTCTTGAAGAGGACTCTGCTGAAGTTATTAGAGAAGGTTGGGAGATAAGGGACATAGGTTCAAGAATGCACAGGGTTAAGAGCAAACTCAAAAGATGCAAGTCTCTGTTGAAAAAGTGGTGGTCCGACCGGAGAAAAGAAAGATCAATGATTATGGAAGAGATCGTGGGCAAATTAATTGACATCCAAGGTCGAGATAAATGATGAGCAGTGTTTGAGCCTTGAAAATCAGTTGAAGAAGCAGCTATAGAGACATTGGGAAGCGGACAAGCAGCTTGGCACCAGCAATCAAGGGTCGATTGGTTGAAATACGAGGATAGAAACACTAAGTTTTTTCATGCTATAACACTTGCAAAGAGATGGTGAAATTTCATTCTCAAAATAAAAAATGAAGCAGGGGACTGGGTGGATGAAGAATACCAAATTCAAAGGGTAGTACAGCAATATTTCTAGAACCTATATGTTGAAAAGTGAGGCAGCAAATTCAAAGAGGCAGCCAGTGCCATTCCTAATGTTGTCAAGCCTCAGATGAACCAATACCTACATGGCGAGGTTATAGAGTCAGAAATAGTCAAAGCCACCAAGTAGTTGAGAAAATTAAAAGCTTTAGGGCCAAATGGAAATCCAGGTATTTTTTTAATTGGAGTATTAGGATATAGTTGGAAGGGATATGGCAAATGTCATTCTAGCGTTCTTCCATAATAGAAATATTATCAAAAGCTTTAATGAGACGGACATGGTCTTAATTCTGAAAATAAACAGGCCGGAAACAATGAATAACTTTCATCCAATAAGTTTATGCAATTTCATTTATAAAATAATCGCCAAAGTGATAACCAATAGACTTCAAAATATAATGTCATGCATCATTTCCCTATAAGAAGCAGCATTTGTCAAGGGTCGTCAGTAGGGATGGCAATGGGGCGGGTAAAACCCGCTACCCGCAGGTACCCGGCCTGTTTGGGGCGGGTAAGGGTATAAGTGGGGCGGGTAGTGGGTACGGGTTCGATGTACCCGCCTCGTACCCGTCACGGGTATGGGGCGGGTACGGGTATAGTTTTGTACCCGCTCCGCCCCGCTCCGCCTCATACCCGCCATACCTGCTTTATTTTGTACATAATTAACCTTCAAATTAAAAAAATACGTGTTTAAATTCAATAATCCAAATTATTTATCAATATTATAAAAAAATATAATTAATTTTTAAAAGTAGTATTAAATAACTAATATGACCCGGTATAGATAATCGTTTTCTACGGACATTAAAGAGGGTACGGGGCGGGTAATGCATACCCGTTGGATACCCGCGGGTAATGCATACCCGTGGGGAGAGTACGGGTATGAATTTGTACCCGCCGGGGCGGGTACGGGTATCCACTTCATACCCGTGGCGGGTAATGGGGCGGGTACGGGTATAGGATTTGAGTGGCGGGTACGGGTATGGAGGAGACACCCCCCGTACCCACCCCACCCCATTGCCATCCCTAGTCGTCAGATCCAAGACAATATTATAGTGGCACATGAAGCCTTTCATTATATGAGATCCAGAAGAATAGGTAAAATGGGGATAATGGCGCTAAAAGTTGACTTGATGAAAGCGTATGATCAAGTAAACTAGAGATTTCTTAAAGTAGTCCAAAATAAATTCGGTTTTAATGAACAATTTATCAAGTGGATAATGCAATGTGTTACCTCCGTTACAATGAGTCCTATAGTTAATGGATCGCGTGTAGGTAGTTTTGTTACGGGAAGGGGTCTCCGTCAAGGAGATCCCCTATCCTCTTACTTGTTTATCATGATTATGGATTCTTTCTCTTAACTCATAACTAATGCTGTAAATAATGAGCAATGGGCCCCATTTTGCATTAATAAATTCACCCTTCCCATATCGCATCTTCCTTTTGTCGATGATTGCATTCTTTTTTTTTTGAAGGCTAATATAGCATCTAAGGTGAAAAATATTGTGGCTATGTTTTGTTGTGCCTCGGGGTAAGAAATCAATTTTGCTAAATCTAAAGCTTTCTTTTCTTCAAATGTGGATGCTATGACTAAGAGTCAATGCCTTAATTTCTTTAGTGTTGAACCCATGCATGGAGATGAAAAACATCTGGGGATCCAACTGCGGTGCGGTAGATAAAAATCAAGGACCCTTACTTTCTTGGTTGATCAGATTAGACATAGGTTGAAAGGGTGGGCCAACACTATGTTGTCATATGCAGGAAGGGAAATTCTTATCAAATCAATTATATCTTTCATTCCAATCTATACAATGCAATGTTTTAAAATTTTTAAAATTTTTTGGCATAAAATAAATTCCCTTAAAGCAGCATATTGGTAAAAAGAAGAGTCAAATGGATCAAGGGGCGTTCATTGAAAAAGTTAGGATATTCTCTTGAAACCAAAAAAGTACAGGGGGTTGGATTTTGAGATTTTGAAGGATTCAACCTTGCTCTTTTGGGAAAGCATGCATGCAGATTGTTTAAAATCTTGACTCCTTTTGGGTTAGGGTTTTAAAAGGGCAGCATTTTTCAAATACGTCTTTTCTTAAGGCTCATTTGGGCCGAAACCCATCTTGGTGGTGGCGGAGTGTATTAAGAGGGTTGAAACTTCCTATCTAATGATCTCCTTTGGTCAATCGAGAGCGATTCTAGTGTCAAAATCTGGGATGATTTCTGGATCCCGAGAATTAGCGCCCCGACCCCTCGATGTACTTAACCAAGAATTGAGCACATGGCTCAAAAACGTTTCCCAATTGATCAATATTAATGCTAGAAGATGGGAGACGCACAAGATTAGATCTGTATTCCCTAGGGCTATGGCAAACCAAATAGAAATAATTCCTATTGGTGGGCCCGAGGTTTCTGGAAAGTAGCCAGATATGGCACCTATATGTTAAAAGTGCGTATGGGAAATGGATAACTGACAAGGCAAAGGGGTGTGTTGAGGGTGAGTCATCTAGCCCAATCCAAAATAAAAAGATCTTGTCCCTAATTTGGAAGGCTCCTTACGAACCTAAAATAAAGTTTTTCTTATGGTGCTCATGTCAAAACACCCTTACGATTGGGGAAAATCTATTTACCATAAAACTTTCTCCCACCCCCGAATGTCCCTACTGCCATGTAAAAGCTGAAACTAGTGAACATATCATATATATATTGTTCATTTTCCCGTGCAGCTTGGGCCGCATTCAAATTGGGATATAAAGCCGGAAGTCCTTGCGAAGTGGTGAGAGATGCAATGCCATGAGTTCAGAAACGATACTCTGATTATTGTTAATTCTGCTTATCTTTGTTGGTACATTTTGAAAAATTGATGCAATTATGTTTTCAGGAAAAAGGGTCTCACACCCACCTTGTTATGCAATCAAGCTAAAGTTCAAGCCCGAGAGGTCCTGGAAACAATTTAGATCCATAGCTATGTCAAATCGTAACTATGGTTCGAGAAGATGGACCCCTCCTCCGCAATCATTTATTAAACTTAATTCAGATGCCGCGTAGTGTCTTTATCATGAGTCAGCTGGTGTCGTTGTTGCCTGCAACCATAACGGGATCATTAAAGGTGGTTGGTGCTACACTTTTAAAGCCTAAGACCCATTGTCAACCGAGTTTTAAGCTATACGTGGAGCTTGCTTCCTAGCTATAGCATCGGGATGGAAAAAAGTGATGATCGAGACAGAATGCTTGGATGCGTTAAATAATTTGAATCAATAGTCTACACCCCCCCCCCCCCCCCCCCCCCCCCTCTCCCAATGCATGGTTCTCCCAATAGCGCAAGATACTGTTCAAGTTAGGAGTAACTTTGATTGTATTATTTTTTGTTGGACTCCTCGTGTATGTAATCAAGTTGCCCATGCGGGGGCAAAGTTCCATTTTGATCATGCTTGTAATCATGATTGGTGGCGTAATCCACCCCTTGAACTAGTTGATGTAATTTCTCGTGATGTTATGTAAGTTTTTCTGGCCTGTTGACTGGTTTGTTTGATAAAAAAAAAAATTCAGAAAAGAAAAAAAAAAAGAGAATAAAATTTTCAAAAAGTTTGCATAAAAAAATATCAAAAAATAATAATAAAAGGAAAATTCAAATTGGGGAAATAGAAAGATTTTCATAATAAAAATCGGAGTTGAGTCTCGAGCACTAAATGCGGCAAGCTTCTCTTCTTTTCTTCTAATTTTAATGACTAAATTGTTAGGCGAAGCCTCATATTTATAGAAGTTTTTTGTGAATTGTAATTGTACTTTAAATATACCTTTAAAATTTTAAAATTTAATAAAAATTTAAATTTAAATTGTAGCCGCCTTGCACTTTCTTTTTTTTTCTACTTTTCTATATTAAAAAAAAAAGAAAAATGAGATTGAAATTTTGAAAAGGGACAAATAATATATTTTAAAAAAAGAAAATTTTATTTTTACTTCAAATAAACGACTCCAAGTACTCAAAATGTACCCATCTTGACTTAAAACGGGGGCAATTAGTAGACTATTAAATTCTATCTCGTATAAATTTTAATTGGGTCAATGAATTAAATTGAATTGACTGATAGTCTACATTTGACTAGATCAAATTTAGAACTCGAGAAAATTAACAAAAAAAAAAATTAGGAAAAACCTAAAACACCCCTCTTGTTTTGGGATGGTTTTCTCCACAAATAGAGTATCCCTTCATTTAAATGGATCATAAATCAAGAGAGAAAACAGAAGACTTCAAAATTCTTAAATTCTTTCTACCAAAATTTGAAAAACCAAAAATCTTTTTCTTCAAGTTAGAGATCAAGCCCTCGGCCCTCTACATTGAGGAAGAAACCTGTTGATTAAGATAAAGCCTCATGCCTTAATTTAAGCTTCCATACCCAAATTACCGTTCAAGTAAAAGAATTAAACCACGTGCCCTCTTTCATACTTTGAAGAAGAATCTCTTGATTGAGATCAAGCCTCGTGCCCTCATCTAGAAGTCAAATCCATTGTCGGTGTTCAACGTGCAAAGCTTAAGGAGATTGAATCAAATGACTTGTTGTATATTTGTAATTGATATATGTATATAGAGATTCTAGCCATATTTTTTCTGAAGAAATAAAAAGAAATTTATTTTGTGGTGCAATTTCACTTTATTCGAAATTTTAATTGGGTCAATAAATTAAATTAAGGTGACTAGATCCAATTTATACCCCAAGAAGATTAATAATACCAAAAATTAAAAAATACCTCAAAATCCCATCTTGTTTGGGATGATTTTCTCTATAAGAGCAACCCTTCTTCAAATGAATGGATCTGAAATCAGGAGAAAAAATAAAAGACTTAAAAATTCTTAAATTTTCTTAACCAAAATATGAAGAAATCAAAACCCATCTCGGTGGATTTTGCAGGATTCAACCTTGCCCTTTTGGGAAAGCAAGCATGTGGATTGTTCAAAATCTGGATTTCTTTTGGGTTAGGGTTTTAAAAGGGTTGCATTTTCTAAATACGTCTTTTCTTAAGGCTCATTTGGGCCGAAACCCATCTTGCTGGTGGTAGAGTGTATTAAAAGGGTTGAAACTTCATATCTAATGATCTCCTTTGGTCAATTGGGAAAGGTTCTAGTGTTAAAATTTGGGATGATTTCTGGGATCTCCGGAATTAATCCCCCTTTGGCGTAACCCAGATTTGAGCACATGGCTCGAAAAGGTTTTCGAATTGATCAATATTAGTGCTAGAAGATGAGAGACGCCCAAGATTAGATCTCTATTCCCTAGGGCTATGGCAGACCAAATAGAAAAAATTCCTATAGGTGGGTCAAGGTTTTTGAAAAGTAGCCAGAGATGGCACCTATATGTTAAAAGTGCATACGGGAAATGGATAACTGACAAGGCGAAGGGGTGTGTTGAGGGTGAGTCGTCTAGCCCACCCCAAAATAAAAAGATCGTCTCTCTAATTTGGAAGGCTCCTTGCGAACCTAAAATTAAGTTTTTCTTATGGCATTCATGTCAAAACGCCCTTGCGACCGGGGAAAATCTTTTTATCAGAAAACTTTCTCCCACCCTCGAATGCCCCTGCTGCCATGTAAACGCTGTAACTATTGAACATATCATATTTTTTTTGTCCCTTTGCCCTTGTAGCTTGGGCTGCATTCGAATTGGGATATAATGTCTGAAGTCCAAGAATTTCCAGGTTTTGCGAAGTGGTGCGAGATGCAATGTCATGAGTTCAGAAACGATACTCTAATTATTGCTAACTGTGCTTATCTTTGTTGGCGTATTTTGAAAAATTGATGCAATTATATTTTTAGGAAAAAGGGTCTCACACCCACCTTGTTATGCAATCAAGCTAAAGTTCAAGCCCAGGAGTTCCTGGAAATGATTTAGATCACAACTATGTCAGAGCGCAGCTATGGTTCGAGAAGATGGACCCCTCCTCCACAATCATTTATTAAACTCAATTCAGATGCTGCGTGGTGTGTTAATCATGAGTCAGATGGTGTCGTTGTTGCCTGCAACCACAACGGGAGCATTAAAGGTGGTTGGTGCAAGACCCATTGTCAATCGATTTCAAGCTATACGTGGAGCTTGCTTCCTGGCTATAGCATCGGGATGGAGAAAAGTGATGATCGAGACAAATTGCTTGAAAGCAGTAAATATTTTGAAATAGTCTAACCCCCCACCCCCCCAATGGACTATTCTCCCAATAGTGCAGGATATTCTTCAAGTTAGGAGTAACTTTGATTATATTATATTTTGTTGGACTCCTCGTGTATGTAATCAAGTTGCCCATGAGGGGCAAAGTTCTCTTTTGATCATGCTTGTAATCATGATTGGTGGCATAATCCACACCCTGAACTAGTTGATACAATTTCTCGTGATGTTATGTAAGTTTCCTCCGGCCTATTAGCTAGTTTGTTTGATAAAAAAAATTTCAGAAAAGAGAAAAATAAAAAAAAGAGAATAAAATTTGCATAAAAAAATATCAAAATAATAATAATAAAAGGAAAATTCAAATTGGGGAAAGAGAAAGATTTTCATAATAAAAACAGGAGTTGAGTCTTGAGCATTAAGTGCAGCCAACTTCTCTTCTTCTCTTCTGATTTTAATGACTAAATTGTGAGGCGAAGTCTCATATTTATAGAAGTTTATGGTGAATTGTAATTGTACTTTAAATATACCTTTAAAAATTCAAAAAAAAAACAAAAAAAAAATAAAAATTAAAGTGTAGCCGCTCTGCGCTTTCTTTTTTTTGACTTTTTTATAAAAAAAGAAAAAGAAAAATGAGATTGTATTTTTGAAAAGGGACAAATAATATATTTTTTAAAAAAGAGAGAATTTTTTTTACTTCAAATAAACAACTCCATGTTCTCAAAATGTACCCATCTCGACTTGCAGCGGGGCCAATTAGTAGACAATTAAATTTTATCTCTTATAAATTTTGATTGGGTCAATAAATTAAATTAAATTGACTAATAATCAACAGTTGACTAGATCAAATTTAGAACTCAAGAAAATTAATAATAATAAAAAATACAAATTTAGGAAAAACCTAAAAAGCCCCTCTTGTTTTGGGATGGTTTTCTCAATAAATAAAGTATCCCTTCTTCATTTGAAGGGATCATAAATCAAGAGAGAAAACAAAAGACTTCAAAATTCTTTAATTCTCTCAACCAAAAACCTTTTTCTTCGAGTTAGAGATCAAGCCCTCGACCCTCTACATTGAGGAAAAAATCTCTTGATTGAGATTAAGCTTCATGCCTTAATTTAAGCTTCCAGACCCAAATCACCCTTCAAGTAAGAGAATTAAACCACGTGCCCTCTTTCATACTTTGAAGAAGAATCTCTTGATTGAGATCAAGCCTCGTGCCCTTGTCGAGAAGTCAAATCCATCATCGGTGTTCAACGGTGCAAAGCTTAAGGAGATTGAATCAAATGACTTGTCGTATATTTGTAATTGATATACGTATATAGAGATTCTACCCATATGTTTATGAAGAAATAAAAAGAAATTTATTTTGTGGTGCAATTTTTGCTTTATTCGAAATTTGTGTTTATAAATTTTAATTGGGTCAATAAATTAAATTGAGTTTACTAGATCCAATTTAGACCTCGAGAAGATTAATAATAATAAAAATTAAAAAATACCTAAAAACTCCATCTTGTTTGGGATGATTTTCTCTGTAAATAGAGCATCCCTCCTTCATTTGAAGGGATCTAAAATTAGGAGAGAAAATAAAAGACTTAAAAATTCTTAAATTTTCTCAATCAAAATCTGAAGAAATCAAAACCCTTCTTTTCAAGTTAGAGATCAAGCCCTCGATCCTCTACATTGAAGAAGAAATCTCTTGATTAAGATCTAGTCTCGTGCCCTATTTCAAGCTTCCAGACCCAAATCACCCTTCAAGTCAGAGTATTAAGCCAAGTGCCCTTTACTTTGAAAAAGAATTGCTTGAAGGACAACAAGCCACATGCCGTCTTTCATACTTTGAAGAAGAAATCTTTTTATTGAGATCAAGCCTCGTGCCCTCATCAAGAAGTCAAATCCATCGTCACTGTTCAACGGTGCAAAGCTTAAGGAGATCGAATCAAAATGACTTGTCTTATATTTGCAATTGATATACGTACACATATATTGTATCCATATTTTTCTGAAGAAACACACACACACACACACACACATATACATATATATGTTTTGTGGTGCAATTTTCAATTTATTTGAATTTCTTGTTTATAAATTTTAATTGCATCAATAAATTAAATTAAATTTACTAGATCTAATTTATACCTCGAGAAAATTAATAATAATAAAATAAAAAAATTTGGGAAGTAACTATTGTTTTGGGATGATTTTCTCTACAAATAGTGCATTTTCCCTTCATTTGAAGGGATCCAAAATCAAGAGAGAAAATAGAAGACTTTAAAATTCTTAAATTCTCTCAATCAAAATTTGAAGAAACCAAAATTTTTTTCTTCATGTTAGAGATCTAGCCCTGGGTCCTCTATATTGAAGAAGAAATCTCTTGATTGAGATCAAGCCTCGTGTCCTAATTCAAGGTTCCAGACACAAATCACCCCTCCAGTCAGAGAATTAAGTCACGTGCCCTCTTTCATACCTTGAAGAAGAAAACTCTTGATTGAGATCAAGCCTTATGCCCTTGTCAATAAGTGAAATCCATCATCAATGTTCAATGATGCATAGCTTAAAGAGATCGAATCAAAGGACTTGTCGTATATTTGTAATTGATATACGCATACAAAGATTGTACCTATATTTTTTGAAGAAATACAAAGAAATTTATTTTGTGGTGCAATTGTTGCTTTATTCGAATTTTGTGTTTGCAACTAAAATCACCATTAAACAAAGCAAGATGAGATAATTACAACTATAACAAATTCTAAGAAATATTTTCTTGTTATAAAAATATAGAGATATTATACTCTATAGAACAATAATAAAAGACAAACCCAAATATGCTTCAAGAAAAATAGCAAGTATTTTGTATTAGAATGAGATTATTTTATTAAAATTTTTCCTCTCTCTTCTCGTTGTTTTTTTTTTTTTTTCCTTCCTTTTCTTTCTCTTTTCCTTTTCTTTTCTTTCTTTTCCTTTTTGTTATTGTGTTCCTGTATGTGTATATGTGTAATATATATACAAGGGGGTGGGGAGGGGTGAGTCATCAATTAGATGACTTAGGTTGTGACAAGTGTCACAATACCCATTTATATATATATGTGTATATATATATATATATATATATATATATATATACGTAAATAGGTATTTTACATAATTTCTAATTTTCTATGATATTTAATAATATCCAAACTCGACTCTAAAAATTATACCCGAAAAATATCAAATACTTACAACACTCCCCCTTTGGTTAATTTCCGTTATAACGGGACATAGCACTCATGAAAATGTATAGTGTCCAAGTTAGATACGCCTGCCTCGTTAAAAACCTACATAGGGAAAACCCAGTGGGAAAAATCATAGCGAAGGGAAAAAGAATACAGTTCATATTTAACTCCCCTCATGTGAACATATTAGTAAGGGGCGTTTCTGACTCGACGCATACCAATCTTATGAACTAATTTATCAAAAGTTGATATTGGCAATGCTTTCATGATCAAATATGCCACGTTCTCACTTGAGCGAACTTGTTGAACATCTATTTCACCCATCTTCTGTAGCTCGTGTGTCAAGAAGAACTTCGGTGAGATATGCTTAGTTCTGTCACCTTTAATGTATCCATCTTTGATCTGAGCAATACATGCAGCATTATCTTCATATAGAATCATTGGACTCCCTTTGATCGCCGGAAGACTGCATTCTTCTTGAACATGTTGAATAAGGGATTTCAACCATAAATATTCTCTACTGGCTTCATGAAGTGCTAGTATCGCGGCATAATTTGAAGAAGTTGTTGTTGTTGTTTGCTGGGTAGATCGCCAAGATATATCGTAATTAAGTATCCTGTCTGTGAATGGCCTCTATGTGCATCAGACAAATATCCTGCATCTGCATATCCAACCACTCTCAGATTTGATTGTCTCTGATAGTATAATCTCATATTAGATGTACCACGGAGATATCGCAATATGTGTTTAATTCCATTCCAATGTCTCCGGGTAGGCGTTGAGCTATATCTTGCTAATAAATTAACCGAAAAGGCTATATCTGGCCTTGTATAGTTAGAAAGATACATCAGTGCACCTATTGCACTTAGATATGGCAATTCAGGGCCAAGAATTTCTTCATCATCCCCTCGAGGTCGAAACGGATCCTTATTCACATCAAGTGATCGGACGACCATCGGGGTGCTCAACAGATGTGCCTTGTCCATATAAAGATGTTTAGGCACTTTTTCTGTATAAGTAGATTGATGGACTAAAATTTCACCAGATAAATGCTCTATTTGCATGCCAAGACAATATTTTGTCTTTCCGAGATCTTTCATTTCAAACTCCTTATTTAGATATGCAACAACTTGTTTAATCGCTTCAGATGTTCCTATGATGTGTAAATCATCAACATAGACTGCTATAATAGCAAATCCAAAATTTAATTTTTTAACAAAAACACATGGGTTAACGGGATTGTTCACATATCCTTCTTCCAGAAGGTATGTACTTAGACGATTGTACGATATTCGCCCTGATTGTTTCAATCCATATAAAGATCTTTGCAATTTGATTGAACATAGCTCTCGAGGTTTTGAGCTATATGCATCTAGCATTTGTATCCCTTCGGGGACTTTCATATAGATATCATTATCAAGTGATCCATACAGATAAGCCATTACCATGTCCATAAGACGCATGTGGAGTCTTTCAGAGACTGCTAGGTTTATTAAAAATTTGAATGTAATTGCGTCCATTACATGTGAATATGTCTCTTCATAATTAATTCCTGGCCTTTGTGAGAAGCCTTGAGCTACAAGTCATGCTTTATATCTTACGACTTCATTCTTTTCATTTCTTTTTTGCACAAAAACCCATTTGTAGCCTACGGGTTTCGTGTTTTCAGGCGTTTAGACTATAGGTCCAAAAACTGCACGTTTAGTGAGTGAGTTTAACTCCACCCGTATTTCTTCTTTCCATTTTGGCCAGTCATCTCTTCTTTGACATTCTTGAAGAGATTTAGGTTTAAGATCTTCACCTTCTGTGGTCAAATTAACAGCCACATTATATGAGAACACTTGATCGAGAATTATTTCATTTCGATTCCACTGTATGCCATCAATAGCATAGTTTATCGAGATTTCTTCATTCTCGACATTTTCATCGTTTTCACAATTCTCAAATATTTGATACCCTCGAGGAGCCATTTTGCCCTTAGTTTCTTTTTCTTGGATTTGCATTTGTACCACTTTAGGGGGTTTTCTCTTTAGGAGTTTTGATAAAGGAGCTAACTTGTTTATGTTGCTCTCTTTTCTTTCTTGGATTCTTTTCTTTAGAATCAACAGGTCTACCACGCTTCTGGCATGCAGTAGATGTATTATCCAATATATTAGAAGACTATTCGTTTGGAATATCAATTCGAACGGGGGCATTCATAGTTGGGACATGTGACTTGGTCACTCTTTTCGTATCAACAAATGCATCTGGTAATTGATTCGCAATATTTTGTAAATGGATAATCTTCTGGACTTCCATTTCACATTGATTCGTACGTGGATCAAAATGTGATATAGATGATGTATTCCACACAATTTCACGCTTTTCCATCTTTAATTTTTTGCCCCATAATTTTGGGAACATCATTTCATCAAATTTACAATCTGCAAACCGTGCAGTAAAAATATCTCCAGTCAATTATTCAAGATATTCTATAATTGACAGGGATTCAAACCCAACATAAATTCACAGTCTCCTTTGGGGACCCATCTTTGTGAGCTGGGGTGGAGCACTTGGAACATACACCACATAACCAAAAATTCGTAGATGGGATATATCTGGTTCTTGACCAGAAACAAGTTGCAATGGGAATATTTATGATAAGCAGCTAGGTTAGAACGAATAAGTGCTACAGCATACAATATAGCGTGTCCCCATGCAGAACTAGGCAGCTTTGTTTCATGAGCAATGGTCTAGCAATTAGTTGCAGACGTTTAATCAGAGATTCTGCAAGACCATTTTGTATATACTGGTGAGCCATAGGGTGCTCAAAAGTAATCCCAATTGACATACAATAGTCATCAAAAGCTTGGAATGTAAATTCCCCTGCGTTATTAAGACGAATCTTCTGGATCGCGTAATCAGGAAATTGAGCCCGTAATCAGATTATTTGTGCAAGGAGTCTCGCAAATGCCACGTTGCGAGTAGATAGTAGGAAAACATGTGACCAACGTGTTGAGGCCTCTATCAACACCATAAAATATCGAAATGGTCCACATGATGGAATAATGGGCCCACATATATCTCCTTGTATTCTTTCCAGAAAGTTAGGAGATTCAATTCCAATTTTAGTTAGGGATGGCCTAGTAATCATTTTGCCTTGAGTACAGGCAGCACATGAAATCTCATCAGGAGAAAGAATCTTTAGGCTCTTTAATGAATGCCCATGAGAGCTTTCAATAATTTTTCTCATCATTGTTACACCTGGATGGCCTAGACGGTCATGCCATAGGGTGAACATTTTGTCATCAGTTAACTTCTGGTTAACCACTGTGTTTGATTCAATCGGGTTTATGTAAGTATAATATAACCCAGAAGAAAGTGCTGACAATTTTTCTACTATTTTCTTTCTTCCTGAAGTAAGCGATGTAATATAAAGATATTCTTTATTGCCCTCATTTATTGTCTCAATATGATAACCATTGCGACGAATATCTCGAAAACTGATCAAGTTTCTCTGTGATCTACTGGAAAATATAGCATCGCTTATGTTTAATTTTGTCCCTTTAGGGAACATAACATGTGCTCTTCTGAAGCCTTCAACTAAATTTGAAACACCTGATATAAGAATCTTCTAGTTCTTTAATGGGTGCGAGAATTTCAATGATTCTCTTAACCATATTTATACTTGGATGACTCAAATAGTCATGTCATAAAATAAAAGTTTTTTGGGTTTGTTAACTTCTGGTTAACTATCTCAATAGGTATCTCCAAATTAAATAGATAGCCATACTTATGAAAATTATTGTTTATTCAGGAAATATGATATGTGCTCTTCTGGAGCCTTTAATTAAGTATCAAATAGATTGGCTAAGAAATAAATTAATATGAATAACTGATAATAAATAGGCGGCATAGCCAACCATATTAATGAACAAGTAATAAAACGTAGGAAGTTTAACCAGCTATGACTATGAAAAGTAAAAAAATACGAAAAACTAAAGTTTTTCCTTTCCTTCATCTCCTCGTCATTAGTGGACTTTTTAAATTTTGGTCCATTCGGGGTACCAAAGTGCTAGTTATTATGACCGCGACTATAACCTCGTCCATGGTCTTGACCATGTCCACGACTACGACCACTTTTACGACCTCGACCAAGTCCATGATCGTCGTATGTCAAAGCATTCACTTCAGGAAGTGGTTCGGACTCAGTTGGTCGTGACTGATGAACTTTCATCAGCAATTCACAAATTTGTTCAAGAACGAGAAGACATGATATCAACTCTGAGTATTTTTTAAATCCTCGTTCTGCAGGAGTGTATTCGAGATATGAAAAGTAGAGAACATTTTCTCTAACATATCTTCCTCAGTAATATTTTCTCCGCATAATTTCTAATGGAAGGTAATACTAAATACTGCAGAGTTGTACTCGCTTACAGTTTTAAAATTCTGCAATCGCAGGTGAATTCATTTATAGTGAGCTTTAGGGGGATCATAGAAATTTGATGATCAAACCTCTCCTTTAAATTCAACCAAAGGACATACGGGCCCTTTATACTAATATACTCAGCTTTCAATCCTTAAGGGATATGATACCTGAGAGATCTTATTGCTTTTGCGTGATCCTGCTGGGATGCGTCATTTACCCTTTTTAATTGTCCGAGATTCACAGTATCAGGATGGATCTCAACACCAAGGGTCCAAGGCAAATAATTTTTATCAGATATATCAAGAACAGTAAACTCAAGATTAATAAGATGATAAATCACAAAGATTAGAGAAGAAAAATTTACCTTGAGTATATAACGATCCTTAGCTGGCTAAAGAGACTCGTGCTAATAACGTATTATAAAATTATAGAGATATTATACTATATAGGACGACAATAAAAATACAAACCCAAATATACTTGAAGAAAAATAGCAAGTATTTTATATCAGAACGAGACTATTTTATTAAAATTTTTCATCTCTTTTCTCGTTGTTTTTTTTTTCTTCCTTTCTTTCTCTTTTCCTTTTCTTTTCTTTCTTTTCCTTTTTGTTGTCGTGTTCCTGTATGTGTATGTGTGTAATATACATACAAGGGGGTGGGAAGGGGTGAGTCATCAATTAGATGACTTAGGTTGTGACAAGTGTCATAATAGCCATTTATATATATATTATATATATATACACATAAATAAGTATTTTATATAATTTTTAATTTTTTATGATATTTAATAATATTCAAACTCAACTCTAAAAATTATACCCAAAAAATATCCAATACTTACAACAGTTCTAAAGTTATAATTATTTTCTCACTAATGCATATTGACCTTTTCTTTAAAAAAAAAAAAAACTCATTAATGTATAGAAAGCTACTATATTTATCATAGATATACCTTACAATACACATAACGAACACATCTTACTAGGACATCTAGATGAAAGAAATAAGAAAAAATACAATGTTCATTACTATATACACATAAAGAGTAATATGTTTTAGAAAAAGAACAAGAATGACATTAAACACATCATCACTAGCCGCATCATCTAGCACTTCATCTTTCCAGTGCCACATCATTCACCACATCCTCTATCGGTTGTTTTATCATCACTTTGATTATCTATAATGAATAAAATGATATTTTGTGATGTTTATAAGAGATGTTACCTTCTTTTTCCAAAATATATCATTCTTCTTATACATAGTAGGGTTATTTGCACCAATGGTTTCTTGTATTTTGCTCCTTGTATCAATTTAGTCGTTATACTTATCAATGTCGTCCCTCTACTATTTAAATTGCGTTAATTTAGTCCAATTATTATATTCAAGTTAAGTTAATGATGCAATTTTTATGGTACAATCATGTTAAATATAAGTAATCCATTACAAATTTACCCATTGACTCAATTTAATCCAACCTATAGTCGAATCATTAAAAATTTCATCAATAACTTAACATAAATTTTACTCTAGGGACCAAATTGACACAATCTAAATAGTAGAGGGACTAAATTGAAACAATTAGAAGTACAAGGATAAATTGACACAATGGGCAAAGTATAGGGACCTTTTGTATAAATAACCCTACATAGTAAATATTATGCATTTCTTTTTGTATCTAATGTAATCTTTTTACGTCAAGGCCCAAAGAGCAACCTAAGAGGGGGGTCAATTGGGTTCTTTTGTGATAAATGAAAATTTTAACTTTATAAACCAAAAACTAAATTAAAAGTTAGACAATGAATATGAAATGAAAAACATAATGGTAAGAATAAAATGATGCACAAAGATTTTTATAGTGATTCACTTCCAAACCGGAAGCTAGTCCACTTCTTAAATGACTACTTTTTGTCACTTGAGCTTTTAACTAAACTTGATGATCCTTTTTAAAAACAGGCTTAGGATCCAATCTTTACAATTGGTCTTTTTGTACATAGGCTCAAGACCCAACCTTTACAAACGATTCTTTCGTAACTATAGGCTTAGGATCCAACCTTTACAATAAATAATTGAAGTAAAGCAATGGAAGAATTAAAGCAATGAGACTTCTTCACTCTTTCAAGAGTGAATTGACAATAGATCAAAGTTAGCCAAAGCTAAGGATATGCCAATCAAGCTCAATGATCAACAATAAAAAAAACTAATGATGCTCAAATAAAACTTTAAACAAAACTTAAAATCAAACTGCTGAATCACAAGAAAGTAAGAGCCTTTTTATTAAAGAAGGCTTAGAGAGTGTTGGATGATTTGAACCAAAGCATCCAAGCCCTATTTATAGGAAAATGAGAGTCTAGGGGATGTTCAAAAAGTTGGAAAAAAGAGTAGGAAAAAAATCAAGTCAAAAGTAGACATTTGGAGCTTTTTATGTTCTGTGTGTCGACACACAAGAGTGGTGTGTCGACACACAGTATCTCCGGATGGCTACTGTAAGTCTGTGTGTCGATACATCCCTTCTTTGTGTCGACACTCAGCATGCCTGAGTGGATTTGAACATTCTTAATCAATTAGCTTGATTGATAGGTTAATTACCAAATTAGCTAAGTAAATTGATTAATTTCTATATTAGCTTAATTTTGAGTTAATTTCCTAGTTTGCTTTGATCATTAATAGATGATTGATTGAATCAAGCTAAATAATCACCCATTTAAATTTTATCTTATTTGATTTGATCATGTTTTTTGAAATACCAATCTTGAAAAATATTTTCATTGACAAACTGAATTGGCCAAAATTTTGACTTGAATATTTTTGAAATAAAATTTGAAAATCAAATTTCAAAAATATTTCAAAAATATTTTTGTTAGAGCATCACATAACAATATTGAGATTTTGACTCAATTGATATATCCCGATCCTAAGTCCTAGAAAATAAAAATAAATAACTTTAAGGCCCTTGGACTCGGATCACGTTCTCTTCAATTTGGATGAATATTCTTTTCAACTTTGATCTCTTTTCCTCTTGATTCATCATCTTAGAAAGCTTAGTATCAATATGATTAGCCTTAATTTTTTTTAACTTTCTTATAAGTCACTTAGAAATAATATTAGAATAATTTAAATACAATGACTCACTAAATGATTGTTCTTATTAAAATTACAAGATAAATAGTTTTAGGACCAGTATTAAGATACTTTGAGCTTCCCAACTTAATTGTAGCAATGAGCTTAGGGACAAAATAAGCATATACTTGTGACGTGGCGCAATATCTCTTCGGTAAAGAAAGACGGTATTTAGCTCATGATACTCTTGATTTCCTTTCAGCCGAGTCAAAACCGTCACATTTCAAAATATTGACCAAAAGTTTGGCTTCACATTACATCATGTCCAGAAAAAGAAAACGCAACGGCTATTAATTGACCCCAAAAAAAGAGTTTAAAGTCATGAATAAATTACAGAAAAAACTTCTTGTTTTTAGTTCAAAAAAGAGAATTCCTCTCATAAAAAGTCTATACTCTACCCCTCACTTTTTTAGAATTCATTACTATATTACAATCTGCTAAGTTAACTAAAAATTCAAGTTTTTAGACTATTTTAACCTTTTAATGTGAGAGAGTAAAGTACTTTAGTATTTGAAGGGGTTTTCTATTAATAGGAAAGGACGGGGGATACTTCGTAACGTTCATAAACAATTTTTCTAAAGAGATATATGGTTGCATAGTTAAGTTTCTATCATGCTTTTAGCAAGTTTTTCTATGACAAAATTTTAGGAGTATAACTTATAGTTGAAGCCTCTGAAGTTACTAGCAGTGGTGCTGTGATTCTTTTCTTCCTTGAACTTGAGGGGATGTCACCTTGAGGCTTTAATATAGGTTGCATCTGAAGGGGTTCCATTAGAACAAGTTATCTTAATAAACTTTGAGCTAAAACAGGTAACCCTGAGGCTCCCTTACTTGAATGAGAACGTGTAACTGAACCTAGAATAAGATTAGAGAACTTCGATTACATTGTTACTTTGGACTTAGTACTTAAAAAGTAATCAAGAGGATGGAATCTCTACCTTGAAACTATCTTTTATGTACTTTAGAAATTTGATTTCCACTCACTATTTGTATTTCAAATAGTTTTTCAGTTACTTTTCAGAAAAATAGACTGATAGTTATATAAATAAAAAGTTTATTTAAAAGGTACATTAGTAGGTAATTGACTTATTTTAATCAAAGCCATGTTAATAGCGATTTATTAGTCTAATACAAGCTAGGTTCTATAACCATATAAAAGAAGAATTTCTGGAAGCCTTATAGCTTTTAAGTCGTACTTAATTTTAGGCCACATTAATCTAGCATGATTCAAAAATTGGTTTGATATGTCTTATGGGATCATTAAATACTAAAATGATAACTGATATGTAAATCATGTTCGATTTAATGGTAACTGAAAGAGCTTTTAAGTGTAAACTCAATAGAGCCACTAAGTTGCTAGAACTTGTTCATAAAATGTTTACAGACTGCTAAAAGTGAGCAGAAGCAGATACTATTTCATAAAATGTATGTGAATAACTACTCAAGTAGTTGATATATGGATATATCTATGAAAACTAAAGTCTTGAATCCTTTGAAAATGTCAAAGAATTAAAGACTAAAGTTGTGATCAATTAGGTAATTATATCAAGTCACTTTGATTAGATCGAAGTATTGATTTCAGGAGAATTCTTAGTTTTCCTTATTACAAAGAGTTGTAGAAATGATCAATAATGTGTTATTGAATATGGTGAAATTCATATGACGAGTCTCATCCATATATCAAAAAGTTTGTTATGTAAGAGATTTTAGAAAGTGTTCTAAAAGTACAACAGATAGATTGTGCTGGATAGATTGACAGTATGAGATACTGTGTCTCAATAGCTTGATACAACTTATAGTGTAGATGATGTATTAGATATATCTTCAACCAGGTTATTATCACACTAAGTACATGAGAGCTTTGGTGTAGTGGAAGGATGGTCAAGGTCGCCAGACGGATTCATAAGAAAATGGTCTCCAAAACAAGAAGGGACTGGCATGAACGATTACTTGAGGCTCTATGGGCGTACCAAACTATAGTCCAAAATGTGATAGTATGCATGCCTTATAGTTTGGTGTTTGAGTCAAAGGAAGTCTTGCCTTTGGAAATACAATTGCGTTTCTTAAGAGTAGCCATTCAGCTCTCTAACCTAGATGAGAATGTCAAGACGGGCTAAACGAGCTCGAAGCAACATATTAGCTGCTCAACAAAGACTTGAAGTCTACCAAGCTCAAGTTACTGGTGCATTCAACAGAGGGGTAAAATTTCGCTCGTTTTCCATTGGTGACTTAGTCCTCACAGTCAGGAGACCGATTGTTATAAATAGAAGGGCACGAGGCAAGTTCGAGCCAAAGTGGGAGGGACCGTATGTCGTCACACAGGTCTATCCGAAAGGCGCTTATGAATTGTTAAATGCCAAGGGCAAGATCATATATTCTTGTATCAATAGGAAATTTGGGAAGAAATTCTTTGCTTAGACAAATTAAAAAAAAAGGCTGAAGTTTGGATAGTTGAGTTGTAATGAACTACGAAATGCTTGATTCCTTAAAAGGATACGTAGGTAGTCTAGTCATGAATAAGATGCAGCCCCAATAATAAAAAAAAATCCTTTTTTCCCTGGTTAAAATCCTAGAGTGACAAGGAGCCTGTAAGCTAAATAGGATAGACTCAACCCAAACGACCAAATCCCAAATATGCCTCATCACGATGTGTTTTTCTACGTCTATTAAAATTTAATATAAAACCCTATCTATTAAATACACCTAAATTGAAGTGTAGGGCGAGAGGGTGTCGAACCACAAGGACTAAGAGTGCGCGAATTTATTCTATGACTTAAATTGATTTGAATAAAATTGAGAGGTTTTTGTGTTAATTAATCTAGAAAACGACAATTAAACTAAAGTAATCTACTACTAATCGGGAATGTGTATTAAATTGGAACCTAGGGTTTCGAATCCATCATTAGCCCATTATTTTTGCATTAACTCTTAAATTGGGATTATTGATTGTCACACGGGTAGTTGTTTAGGCTACAAACTTCAACCTACTAAGATAATGTTGTTAGTATTACGTATTGACTCTATCTAACTAAAGCATAAGGAAAATAGGCTCTACCTAATGTATTGTTAATTATTACGTATTGACCCTATCTAACTAAAACATAGGGAAGATAGGCTTTAATTAACAATTCGGTTAATACTATTGCCTGATTAATTAATCCTAAGGCTACAAGCACAAAGAATTAATTTATAAATATCAATATCAACAATTAAAGGTTACAAACTCAATAATCATATCAATTGAATAAACAATAAAAATATAATACTTCAAAGTATTTATCTCAACCAAGCAATTCATGTAAACAATCAAATTAACCCGAATTGAAAGTAAACAAAAGTAAAGGCTAAGATTTCATCTAACCCCAGAGAGCAAGTTAGCTTTCCATCAAAGATGATCCGGTGAAGAAGAAGTTGGACAAACTCATGTTGATCTCCTCGCTAATTTCGCTCTCTTTCCAACTCAACGAAAAATTAAAATAAAATATAATATAATTCTGAGGGAGAGAGAGAGAGCTGAGGGACGAGAGAAAGAGAAGGAAACAGGGACTGTGAACCCCTAAATCCAGAGACGGTGAACCCCTAAATCCCAAAACAAAGAACCCCCCGCAGCTCCGTTCATCCTCCTCTTCTTATAATCGAACCAAAGGAAAAGCTAGTGAGCTGGGCTGAGGACGAAGCTGGGGCTGTCCATGCGGGGGTGCGGTTGAAGCTGGTGGGCCGGTGTTGATGGTCTAGGCAGGAGGTGGACGTTGTTGGGCTGGTCGTGGCTGGTGATGGGCTGTCGTTAGGCTGGTCGTGGCTGGTGGTGGCTGGTGGTGGGCTGTCGTTGGGCTGGGCTGGTGTTGGGCTGGAGGTAGGGGATGATGAACAATGCGACTCGGGTACTGTAGCGGTGCGGGTCGAGCTTTTACGTTCTTGTCCCGAACCTCGATTGACTTGATTTAATTGTTTACGCATCGAATTTGACTTATTTGCACTAAAATTTGACAATTTTCGAAACTTTAATTTCAAACCTGCTAAACATAAAAATTGTCAAAATAAGTGTAGAACTATAATTAAATAGGTGCAAAATAATTAAAAATAACAATTAAAAGATGCGTAAATATGAGACGCATCACATCACCCATCTCCAAAGCAAGTCAAACTAAAATCCAAATGATCACAAATCAAGTTTAATCTCCAAATAAAATCCAAAACCTAAACTCCAAAAAAATAGGGGGAACCATACCCTGCTAGCCTTATACCAACTTCATGACTAGCCACACTAAAATTTTCTATGTAACTCGTGGATGGTTATGGTCACAAGATCTTTAAAACCAAACACCCATTGACTTGAGTCACTCATGTAGGTGCAACAAGTTCAACCGCGAAGTCGAGTCTTGCTCGTGTTCAAATCTTCACACGCACAGTACTCGAGGGGGCAACTGTTGAACCCAAAATTTTTACAATTTTAATATTCATCCTCAAATTTGATAAAGTCACATGTTATAAGACAACTCTAATTTGTTATATGTGAACCTATACATATTAAAATATATTAAGTACAAAATGGACTCGTTGTCATATCATGTAAAATTAAAATGGGTCACTTCTTAGTAACACAAGCCCAAAGCAAAACATTGACCCATGTGTTTTAACTAAGGAAAAAAAAAGAAAAAGAAAAGTCAAAAGTGGGGAAAAAAAACAAAAAAAAAACAAAAGAAAACCGTCCAAGCATGGGCATCCATGTTCATACCTGCCCCCAAAATTAGGAAATGGATGTGGGGGAGTTACCTGAGAAAGGTTTATAAAATAAGTCAAAAATTCCAAAAGAGAAGGAAGGAGGGAAAAAATGGACCATTCAGCCAAAAAAAAGAGAGAGAAGCGTTAAAGAGTAGAGAAAAAGAGCGAGAGAGAGAGAGAGAGAGAGAGAGAAGGAGGTCAAAAAAATTTTAACAATTTTCAAGAAGCTTTGATTGTTGATATACGGTATATGATTATCCTTTTTTATCGAATTCTTATCTTTTATTCCTCAACAAATAATTTCATCTCTCTACTTTTAATTTCACTTTCTCCACACACATTTCAATTGGTTTTATTCTCTTCAAAACAAAATTTTAATTTCTCTATGATGAAATTCAAGAAAAAGAATTCCATGTCTCTCTAAACTATTAAGAAGATTTCATTTTTCTACAACTTTCTACACTCCATTTCGGAAAAAAAAACAGTGAGTTAGATTAAAAAAATGTGAGAGAAGGCAAAGACGAGAAGAAGAAGATGAAAGAAAGAGAGAGGAGAGAGAGAGAGTTAACTAAAAGAATTTTTTTTATTTCTCTCTCCTAAGATTAAAAAAATTTCTATTTTTGTACCTCTTTTAAGTTTTAAGAAAATATTTTAACACATGATGGATTAAAAATCCTATGTGGGGATGTTTTAACCCATAATAGATTGAAAAATCCTACATGAGGGTGGCCTAAAAGGACAGTAAATTTTAACCCACGATGGATTGAAAAACTCTACATGAGGATGGCTTCAAAGGGCAGTAAATTTTAGATTTTTTTTAACCAAAGTAGCATACCTTTTAAAAGAATTATCAAATTGGCATATCCACAAAAATATTTACCAAAATGGCACCTTTTACTGTGCGTTGGTCAAAGTATGCCGTTTCAAACGGCGTACAATGAAAAATATAAATTTTTTTTTATGAAAGCACATCTAATTTGTATTTAAAAAATTATTGTATTAAAACTATTTTTCATAAATAATTTAAAATTTTAATAATTTTTAAATACAATAAACTTTAAATTTTATTTTTTTAAAAAAGTACATTAACTTTATCATAATATTGTATGTGTCTTAAAATTTATTTTTTTTAAAAAAGTACATTAACTTCATCATAACATTGTATGTGTCGTCTTTTTGATTGTCACGTCATTTACCATATATTCTTTTGGTTGTCATGTTATTTTTTCGAGTAATTGTTCTGATCACTTACAAATAGTTGTTACCATTCATGGTCTTTTTCTAAATAATATTTTTCTTCTTAGTCGTTTTTATAAATGCCCTTACTGAATATAATATCATTGTTAAAAACTTTCGCTATTTATGTTTTCTTCATCTAAAACGTAATGCATAATTTCCTTGTGTATAATATTAGTTCAATAAAACTTTAACGAGTACCTAAATGATTGAAATGACCGGTATATATTATCGTTAGTACTCACTATATTAAATATATTAAATAAAAAGAAACATACATTCTCAGTGCCCAAAGGGCTCTCGCCTGTGCAAGGTGAGGTGGATGTACGCAGCCTTCCCCCTTCAGGGTACTACTCTGAAGAGAGGCTGTTTTCAAGTATTCCCAGACCCTGCATAGGCAGGTGACCTCCTGGAAAGTCCTCGTATTGTATCCCTCAGGTTGGGGGTATTTAAAAAATAAATTTTAAAATTTATTATATTTAAAAAATTATTAAAATTTTAAATTATTTATTAAAATAGTTCTAATACAATGATTTTTTAAATACAAATCAGTTGTGCTTCCATAAAAAAAAATATTGTTCATTGTACGCCATTTGAAACGGCGTACTTTGACTAATGCACAGTAAAAGGTGCCATTATAGTAAATATTTTGTGGATATGCCAGTTTGATAATTTTCTTTAAAAGGTATGCCATTTTGGTAAAAAAAGTCTAAATTTTAACCCACAACGGATTAAAAAATCCTATGTAAGGGTGGCTCAAAAGGATAGTAAATTTTAACCCGTGATAGATTGAAAAATCCTACATAGGGGTGGCCCCAAAAGGGTACTAAATTTTAATCCATGGCAGATTGAAAAATTCTATATGGGGTGGCCCAAAGGGGTAGCAACTTTAACCCAAGATGGATTGAAAAATCCTACATAGGGTGTTTAACCCGCGATGGAATCAAAAGATTCCGCGTGGGCATGGTCAGAAAGAAAGTGTTTAACTCACAATGGATTTAAAACATCTTACATGGGGATTCCCAAAAAGTTATAAATGATTTCAACTAATGTACGAGATTAAAAAAAATATTTAAAAAAAAAGGCAGTTTCTAAGTTAGGTGCACTACTCATGGATTCTGTTTGGTCCTTAAAACCTAAAATTTCCAAATAATGAAATAAGGAATCTTTCGGGTCCTCAAAATCTAACGATTCCAATTAAACTCATCCAGATCTGTGAAATTTCCTAGCAATTTCATAAAAAATTTTCCTTTTTTTAAAAAAAATAAAAAAGAGAAAAAAAAAGGACCCTATTTATTAAAAAAAAGAAAAGAAAAAGGGAGAGCCAAAAGGAAAAAAAGGAAAACATTTTTTTTATTATAAAGAAGCAAAAAAAAATTGCTTCGGTCAATTGGGATTTCAAAAGAGAGTGAAGAGATCAATTAAATGAGAAAGAAGAGGTGAAAACGAAGTCCTCCATCTGTTCAAAACCTTAGCCTTTCCCCTTGGAAATTAAACTCAAATTGGCATAAAAATCTTGCTTTTTCTTGTTCGGATCAACATAATTGCTTTCTATCTCGGTGGGATTTGCTTCAAATTTGGTTTTCTCAGAGAGATGAGTACTCACTTGGGGCTATGGATGACGTAATACATCCCATGTCAAAGTAGTGAAGGAACGGTCAACCATGGCAATAGACTGTCAGAGAAGTAAAATCACAGTCAATTTTGCTTGTTTTCTCCCTTTTGTCATTGTATTTTATCAAAATAATCATATAGTAATTTTGTTCATCCCTTCATGCTCTCTCATGCAAAATCTCTCCAATTTTCCCAAAATTTCTTCTAAAAATTTCCAAATCAACAATTTAAGTCTAGTTGGTTGGCGAGTATGAAGCAAAGGAGGAAGAAAAGGGAGAATATAAGGGCTCCAAAATTCAAGTCCAATTTTGCCCAAAATCCAACATTTTCTGCTCAAATCAGAGTAATCCTAGATCGAAAATGCAATTTTCGTCTTCAACAAGCAAAAAAGCAAGTCATCCCCTATAGAAGAAGTATTTTCTACTCACCCAAAAACACACGAAAAATCTCCTTGTGATGGCAAGGTATGGTTTCCTGACACAACCCACACCTCGGATTGAAATTATAACCTCAATTTCTTATTTGAGTGAACAATCTCAGTCAAATTTGATAGTACATAGATACTTTGTTGAAAACCCTGGAAAAATTGTTACTGAAATCTCACTAGAAGTCAACTAGTATGGCTTGGACAACAAGTTCTTTTGTCTATTTATACTCAAAGGGAGCCCCTTCTACCTCTCATGGCCTACTTGCATTACTTATTGGTATTGCCCTTGTTCATCTAAATCCATTTTAATGTTAGTTTATACCATATCTGAAGTCCCTCCCATGGACAATCCAAATGCTATCACCCACTCTCCAAGTAGCAGTTCAAATGGGCACTCAAATCAAAAACCCTAATATGAATCCTTATTCACATGCTTGAGTCCCACATATTCTTTCTTGTTCAGGGGAGGGTAATGGTGACAATCTTGGGGTAGATGAGAGTTATAAGGGTAAATATAGTCTTCGAGGTGAAGTTGAAACTATGTCTAATTGGTGTTTCTTGGGTAAGGTTTGGGGGAAGGCTATCCCTATTTCTATTATTAAGTCAAAAATGTCTAAATCTTAGAGTATGGTCTAGGGTCTTTTTCGTTTGGTGACCTAGGTAATGTTTTTCATGAGCTTGTCTTCTCTCATTGTCTATATTTGGCTGTATTGGTTTGCTTTTGTTGTGAAATCTCGGGATAGGCTTCTTGCCTTGCCCATTTACCATTTCGAGTCTGAGGTGTTTATGAACCACCAACGTATGGGTTGGATCATAAGTTGGGTTTTCATAATTTTTATTTTTCACCTTCTATTAATCATGTGGGTGGTATTTAGTTCATATGCAATAGTTTTTCTTGCGAAATTGATATCTTATTAAAAACAAATTGGTTATTGTGTTAAAGTTTTGAACTTAGAATGTAATGAGGTGTTTATAATGGTCTTTGTGTATGCCCCAGCGCAAGAGTGTGAAAAGGATATTTTTTGGGAGAGCCTTACTAGTCTTGTTTTATCCTTGCAAATTCCATTCTGTATTATGGGTGATTTGAATGAGCTTCTTACTCCGAGAGATAAAAAAGGAATCCCTATTAGACAATCTCGTCTTGAGAGGCTAAATACATTTTATTTGTCAACAAACTCTGTCGACATTCCTTAAAATGAACCTTGTGAATTCTATTATATGGAAGAGATTAGATAGATGCATAGCTCATAAAAGAGTGGTTTGAAACCCATCCTAAAATAGTGGTAAATACGGGTACCTTCTCAGTGTCTAACCGTGCCCCAATTTGGATCGATACAAAGCCACCTAAAGTTAAGAAAGCAAGACCTTTTATGTTCGATCTGGCCTGGGTAGCTGATCCTAAATTTAGTGACTTAGTTTCATCAATTTGGAATCAAAGATTCCAAGGATCAAAATTATATTGCATTGTCCGTAAAGTAAGGGGCTATAAAAGCCCAACTTAAAGTCTGGAAAAGTGGAGAGTGGTCATTACTCAAAATCAACTTATTACTAATCACGAGAAAATTAGACATATTTAGAACCTTATGATGTCTAGGTCCACTTCAAAAAGGGATAGAAGGAGACTCAATCAACTCTTGAAGCAACATGAAAGACTACTTTTATTCAATAAAAAGTTTTGGGTTCCTTTCATAAGAAGGAAGGGCTGACTAGGGGTGATCATAGCACTAGGCTCCTTCATTTGAGTGCATCTCATCGTAAAAGGAAAAAGGTAGTTATGCGCATTAGGGATAACTTTGGTATATGGATTGATAACCGTGAGGACATAGAAAGTCAATTCTTAAGAGAGTTTAAGAGAAGATATGAGAGGGGGCAAGGACGGTCCTCAACATTTTCCTCTTGAGGAGGTTCGCCCCCTTATCAATAATGATATGAATAAAGAACTACCTAAAAATGTCACAATAGATGAAGTTAGAATAGCAGTTTTCCAAAGGAACCCATACAAAGCCCTTGGCCCTTATGGGTTTGGTGCATGTTTTTTTCCAAAAGTATTGGGACTTATTGGTTTGTCCTTTAGCTGAGACTATTAATGCTTTTTTTCACAGTGGACATTTATTATTTGAGGTTAATCACACGTTTATTACGTTAATCCCTAAGTGTGACGCTCCTGAGTACCCATTGCAGTTCAAACCAATAAGCCTGTGCAATACTATTTTTAAAGTTTTTGCTAAAGTCCTAGCAAATAGACTTCATCCCTGTTAGGTGACCTGATTCACCCAGTCCAGGGAGCGTTTGCTCCCAACAGATCTATTCATGATAATATTCTCCTGGCCATGAAGTAACGACAGCTTTTCGTCAGAAAAAAGGAAAAATGGGCTGGCTGATGCTCAAATTAGATATGGAGAAGGCCTATGACATAATTATTTGAAATTTTCTTTAAAATGTTATAGGAAAAAATTGGGCTTTTCTGAGAAATTGGTTAATTAGGTCATGTAATGTGTCTTTACGGTTTCCTATTCTCTTATCACTGATGATGGACCTATTAGGATGTTTAAATCGTCTAGAGGTCTTCAGCAGGGGGATCCTCTATCCCGTTATCTTTTTATTTTATGTATAGATGTTTTAATTAGGAGAATTTTGAGAGGTATTGAGGAAGAAAATAAAGGTCTGGGTATTAGGATTGCTCGCTCAACTCCGATTATCCCCTGCCTAATGTTTGCATATGACCCTTTTTTATTTTGCAATGCCTCAATAGAGGTATGTAGACAGCTGAAAGCTATTCTGGATTCATTATGTAGAGAATCAGGTCAATTGGTAAATTAACATAAATCTGCTCTCATTTTTTCTAGGAATATGCCAACTAATTTAAGGATGAGAATCTATGGCATTTTTGGTATTAGGTGAACTGTAGGTTTAGGGTCTTATCTTGAGTGTCCTCTAGTTTGGAAAAGACCAGTGAAAGATGAATTCATGGCTCTAAGAGACATGGTGTACAAGAAAATTGTACCGTGGAAAGCTCCTTTGCTCTCTAAAGCGGGAAGAGGTGTACTGATCCAAGCTAAATTAGAAAGTCTTCTAGCTCATACTATGCAGTGCTTTCAAATTTCTAGCTCATACTGATCCGAGATTGATAAAGCATGTAGAGACTTTTT
Source organism: Simmondsia chinensis (assembly GCA_018398585.1). NCBI lineage: Eukaryota > Viridiplantae > Streptophyta > Magnoliopsida > Caryophyllales > Simmondsiaceae > Simmondsia > Simmondsia chinensis. The sequence goes on along the minus strand of JAGTTD010000002.1, from coordinate 31,470,144 downwards.
CTGGGAAAGAAAAGTAACGAGCTAAAGGTATTCCTATAGTTGCTTGGGATAAGATTTGTAGACCTAAATCAGGCGGCCTTGGTTTCTTCATATGGGTGCAGTCAATAGAGCTTTTAAGTTGGATTGGAAGGTGCTTAGGCAACCAACTAATCTTTGGGTTCAAGCAGTGAAAGGTAAGTATTTATTGCACTCTCAATTTTTAGGTTGTGTCTAAAACTAATGACTCCTCGGTTGGAAAAATTTTCTCCAAAGTAGGGACTTGATCAAGAAAGGTATAAGATGGCTCATCGGTGATGCTTGTAATATCTCTTTTTGTTTTGATCAATGGTGTACTCAAGAACCTCTCCCTAAAGTTGTTGGGGAGGATATTGATCCTAAGGATCCGCAGTTGAGAGCAGCAGATTTTATCACTAATGGTAGATGGGATATCCCAAAATTAACGTCTTTGATTCCAGAGCATGTTATTCCTCTGATTTTGGCCATTCTGATTCCTTTGAACCTAAGAGATGATCAATTCTGCTGGGGATTTACAGTGGATGGTAACTTCTGAGTTAAATCTACAACATGGTTAGCTCATGGGCTTGAGTGGAATGACGTGAAGTTTTGGCCTTTCAAATGGATCTGGAGACTTGACATAGCTTCCAAATTTAAGATGTTCCTGTGGCTACTGTTGCATAGTTCGCTTCCCACAAGAAAAGAACTAAACCGAGGAGGGATTAGAATTAATGGGCAATGTCCTTGGTGTAATGCTGCAAATGAAGATTTGGAACATCTTTTCCTTAAATGTGAATTTGCTAAGCGATGTTGGAAGTTGGAAAAACAGAAGGGGATGGTCCTAGACCATATTGTCAGGTATAGCTTGAATAAAGAAATTCAAAACTTATGAAAGAATAAAAGACTAGTAGGAGATGATGAGATTCATAATTGGATCTATTTGTTATGGTCTATATGGAGATGCCATAATGACAAAGCATTATGTGGGATGTCAATTACTCATAAGAAGGTGATCTCATTGGCAAGTATTAGAGCTACTGAATGAAAATTGAGATCTCAGGTAGATAATAGAAACCAGAAATTGAGTGGAGATGTGGAAAGAAGAAAGAGAAGGGCAGAGATGAAGTGGTTAGCCCTCGAGAGAGGGTGGATTAAAATGAATTTTATGGTGTCAGGAAAGGGAATGAGGCCGCTTGTGGGTTTGTTATTCGTGATGATAGAGGAAATGTAATTGACTATAATTGGTGGAATATGGGTAATGCCCCCATCCTAGTCGGTGAAGCTATTATAGCTCGGGATGGGATTTGGCGCTATATTCAAAAAGGCTTGAGATGTATTCATATGGAAGCGGATGACCTTGTGGTAATCAAAGCCATTCGTGGTGAATTCAATTGTCCTTCGCATATTAGACTGATTGTTGAAAATATTTGCCATCTCATGGAGAAATGTCAAGATCGGAGAGTTTCTCATCTTCATCGTGAAGGTAATAGGGCTGTAGATATGTTAGCCACTAGAGGAATTTAGGAGCACTTAAATATTGATTTTCTTGAAGGCCTAAGTTTAGATTTCAATAGGATGGTTAATGAGGATGAGCTAAGTTTGCTTATTTGTCGATAGGATCCTTAGCATTTTCTTTACCATTTAAAAAAATAAAAATAAAAAAATAAAATTGGGATTTCTCCCGTGGGATGAATATTATATCAACACCTTGACTAGTTGACCAAAATCAATTTGACTTAGGCAACCTAAATCAAACGACTCCTATGTCCAATTCAAACCAAAGTATCTCTATATTCGATCCAAGTCCAAAAAGACTTCCATGTTAAAGCCAAATCTAAAAAGACTTCTATGTCAAACCAAATTTAAAAAAAGAGAGAGAGAGAGACGATTGTCAAACTTAAATCCCAAATTTTAAATTTCATTTTGTACCTCAATCCAAATTTACTTTTATCGAGCTCAAACTCAAATGCAAAATAACCTAAACCCGAAATTGACTTCCATGTCATACCTAACCCAGAATAAATGTCTATGTCATACCTAAAATCATCCCGAACTTTATGTCAAATCCAAGTTCAAAAGCGTGACTCTCATGTCAAACTAAAGTCTATATCAAGCCTAAAACCAAATTGACTTTCTTGTCCTACTTAAATCTGAAATCGAATTTTATGTCAGATCCAAATTCTGTTATAACAAATTTTGAAAATCTTGCAAAATCCTTGCAACCGGGTAACTAAAAGATCTCAGGTGTTGAGGCCCTGTAATAACTTTCCGTAAGGTTAATTTCGGTACATGAAATACCCTCGGGGATACAACAACAACCAAGTATAAAGTGAAAGCGTGTAAGAGGAGAGATTGAATGAGATGTTGAGAGATTGAAGTTTCTTAAACATTCACAAGAACACAACAACACTTGCACTCAATGTTTGAAATATCTTTCAATGTAGTTTTTCAATCTTTTCTTTCAAACTTTAATGAAATTCAAGTGTTTAAAACAAAGGGAATGTCTTTTTATTTATAAGCCAAGACGTCCCAAAACAACCCAAGAAGAACTGCCAAAAAGGGGCAAAAAATCGCACAAATAATGGTCAAAACAGACCTGTGTATCGAAGCTATGTGTCGACACACACTTCGACACACAACTCTCTGTAAATGGGTGTCGAAGCTGAGTGTCGACACTCACTTCAACACAAACCTCTTCTGTAAGCCTGTGTGTCAACACACAGCTACTTCCAGTGCGATTCTGTAAAGGCTGTGCATTGACACACGGGCCATGTGTGTAGACACATGACTGTTCTCCTGCGGTTCTGTTTGATTGTGTGTCAACACACATGGCTCATGTGTCGACACACATCTCTTACAAGCCTTAAACACTTAGAACATGTAATGGGACAATCTTAAACACATTTATACACATGTTCAACAAACATTTAACATATTATTCATTATATATTTTGAAAATACATCAACAATCCCCCATCATTTTCAAAATACAATCAATCTCAAAATTAACATCTCAGTTAAGGGACGCCTTGTTGTGCATCAATGAGGGTATCTCTCGATTGAACCCCCAGCTAGTGAAGAGACCATACAGTTAATCGGATCAAAAATGGCAGACTAAGCTTTGAACCATACAACCCATTTGACTAACTGACTATCTAATCACGCATAAGACGTACTCCCCGTACACACCCTACAACTCCTAGATCGACACATTTTTGGCCTTGTATCCTGTACCCTTTATGAGTGTTTCAGAGTCAAACCCTTAGTCAAAAATCACCCCTTTGAAGTGGCCAAACTTCAACACACACTAAGGTAGACCTCATTGATCATGTCCCTGCGACGCGACATTCAATAAGAATTTAAAATCAGGTCCATTAAGAGCTTAGCTTATCCTCTTAGTATCTCTGACGCATGTACCAAGCACTTCACACTCGGGATGGAAAAATTCTCATTTAGTGCTTGCAATCAGACATATGACAAGTCTCTCTTATTGAACCCTAGACCTAGTGTCATATTAGGCATCGAGTTGAGGGCCTATCATGGGTGACTAATAATGACAGGTTCAACCCCATCCCTTCACTTGTTTAGAACCAAGTCTCTAGCCAGGGCCTTCGTAAACGGATCTGCTAGATTATGACTTGTTCTCACGAAGTCCACAGTGATAACACCTTCTCGAATAAGATGTGTCATTATACTATACCTTACACCAAAGTTTATGGACTTCCCGTTATATACATCACTGTACGCTCTAGAAAGTGCAACTTGACTATCACAGTGCATAGATATCAGTGAGATTGGCTTAGGCCACAAAGGTATCTCATACAAGAGATCCTTTAACCACTCAGCCTCTTTAGCCGTAGACGCAAGAGCTATAAACTCCACCTCCATAGTAGACTCAGATATGCAAGTTTGTTTCTTAGAACCCCAAGAAATCGCACCCCCACCAAGTAGAAATACTCATCCGCTTGTGGATGCATGATTCTCCACATCGGAGATCCAACTCAAATCAAAGTACCCCTCCAAAGTGGGAGGATACCCTACATAAGAAATACCATAATCTATGGTTTTCTTAAGGTACTTCAGTACACGATCCACAGCATGCCAGAGTATCTTACATGGATTGCCAGTATACCTACTTAGCTTTCCAACGGCAAAGGCTATGTCAAGCCTTATGCTCGTCATGGCATGCATAAGACAACCAATGACTTGGTCATATGTCATTTGAGACACTGGAGCTCCCTCATTCGGCACAAGTTTCACGCTAGGATCCATTGGAATGGCCACCGGTGCACACTTATCAAAGTGGAATCTTTTCAATACATTTTCAACGCAGTGAGACTGTGTCAAGGAAATGGTATCGCCTTTCCTTACAATTCTTATACCTAGGATTACCTCTGCCTCACCTATGTCCTTCATAGCAAAGTTTTTCTAGAGAAACTGTTTAGTTTTCTCGACTTGTTCCATGTCAGTACTGAATATTAGCATATGATCGACATACAAACATATAAGGACTCCTTTGCCATTATCAAACTTGCTATAGACAAGCGCTGGTAAGGTTCTTCGCTTTGCATCGAATTAAACCACATGCTCCACCGTTATCTGATTTGTTTACAACGAATCCATTGTTTAGAACAACTTGATCAAATTTCTGGTGCCATTGCTTCGGGGCTTACTTTAGCCCATACAGAGAACGTATGAGTTAACATACTTTTCTCTCTTGGCCCGGAACAACAAAAACTTCTGGTTGTTCCATGTACACTTCCTCTTCTAGCTCACCATTCAGGAATGCCATTTTGACATCCATTTGGTGAATTGCTAGTTTATAAATTGAGGCAAGAGCTATCAAAACTCTTATTGTCGATATTCTTGCCGCGGGGGCATACGTGCCAAAGTAGTCCAACCCGTGTTTTTGGGTGAGCCCTTTAGCCACCAATTGGGCCTTAAACTTGTCAATCATTCCATCGAATTTCGTCTTTTTTTTGAAGATCCATTTACACTCGATAGGCTTACTACCTTGTGGAAGATACACTAGGATCGAGGTATTATTACCCATGATGGAATCCATCTCATCACTCCCCGCCTCTCACCAAAAGGAGGCGGCATGCGACTTCATCGCCTCATCAAATGTCATGGGATCAACTTCCATGGCACAACAATATGGAGCTAGTCCATATCGTTCCTCGAATCTTCTACCAAAAACGTGTAGAAGTCCGAACCGAAAGATTTCTCTTTCCTCGCTCTCTTACTCGTTCGGAGTTTTAGAGCACTTTCAGGGACATCTTCTCCCTCATAATGAATATCATCATATGACACTGGAGTGTCATTCTCAACCGGTACATAATCACTCGGTCTAGGGATAGAGATAAACCGATTCTCATCAAGGATGGCATCTCTCGATTCTCTAATTGTATTTACATTGATATAATCATTAGATTCAATTACATAGAACCAACACGCCTTGCTATGAGACACATATCCAACAAAAATGCAATCAATGCCTTTTTCAACTAACTTCTTACGTTTAGGATCAAGGACTTTAACGACTGCCCTACACCCCCACACCTTTAGATAATTCAAATTAGGGGCTCTTTTATTCCATAGTTCATACATGGTTATTTTATTTCTCTTGTTAGGAACTCGATTCAACATATGACAGGCCGTTGGCATCGCCTCACCCCAAAATCCATCGCTGAGACCTGAATAGGATAACATTGAATTAGTCATTTCAGTTAGAGTCCAGTTTTTCCTCTCAGCCACGCCATTCTGCTATGGTGTATAAGGTGTTGTGACCTCATGTACAATACCGGTGGTTTCGAAATACTTGGGATCATAGTATTCCCCACCACGGTCCGACCTACGGCGTTTGAGGAAGGTCTCACCGTGTAGTTTGGTTTCTGCTTTATGTACTTTAAATCTATCTAGCGAGTCATCTTTGTGATTTATGAGATACACATAACAAAATCTTGAACAATCATCTGTGAACGTTATAAAATATCTCTTTCCACCTAAATTCGGTGTGTTTTTGAAATCACATAAATCGTTATGTACTAGATCAAGTAAATTAGCCTCTCTTTGCACTAAAGGAAATGGCAATCTTGTTATTTTTGTTAACATGCACATTTTGCATTTATCATCAATCTTGTCTATGTGAGGTACCAATGAAGAATTAACCATTTCATACAATCTACGAAAATTTACATGAATTTAATGCCACAAAAACAACGAGTCAAGGATATAAACAGAACTTTCAACTTTATTATCAACGTTCATCTTAAACATCCCATTACGAAAGTACTCTTTGCCAACAAAGATCCCCCTTTCGACAGTACAATGAACAACACACTTCCGATGTCCATGGGTTCAAATGTCGTGAAGAACCCCTTGTCCTTACAGAAATGTTTCGTGGCCCCCGAGTCAACCCACCAAGGGGTATCACTTTCGACTAGATTGACTTTCGATATCATCGCCATGAACCTATCGTTCGACTTTTTGGTACAATGATCAAGCCCCTTGTCTTTCTTATTTTTAAGGCGGTAACAGTCCCTACGTAAGTGACCAGGCTTTTGACACTCCTAACAAACCATTTTCGGCCTCTTGTCATCTTTTTTCTTTTGGAATTGTCCGCTTCGCTTAGGTCCCTTGCTCAACTAGCCTTCTTCTATGATGTTGATTTTCCCAACATCACCGAGGCGGTCCTTCTTGTCATCCTATACCCTATGGCCTTCCTTAATACACAAATGGTTAGCCAATTCCTCCATTGACATATCTTCCTTCTTATGTTTGAGACTTTTCTTAACGTCTCTCCATGAAGGAGGAAGTTTGTCAGTCAAGGATGAAACAACTATTGTATCATCCATATTCATACTATGTTGTTTGAAATTATTTAAGATTTGTTCGATTTTATGGAATTGCTCCATGACAGGATGATTATCTACCATTTTATAATTATTAAATCGACTAACCAGGAACTTTTTGCTCGTTGCATCCTCGGCCATGTAGTGCGCATCTAGAGCATCCCACAGTTCCTTTGCGATCGATAAGTTTGAGTAAAGGACAAACAGGGCTTCAGTCATCCCATTCATGATGTGCCCTCTGCATATGTAGTCGTCATTCTCCCACTTCAATTTGGTCCTCTGCTCGGCCAAAGTCTCCTCCTCCTCAGAAGCGGGCGAAGGGAATGGTGTATTCAACACATACAACACATTCAAAGTCGTAATGATGAATTGCATCTTCCTCTGCCATCGGCGGAAATTTTTTCCATCGAATCAGTCCAACTTGACGAAATTGGCTGTCATTTCTGAAAGTGATGAAGCAATATCCCAAAACCAGAATCTAAACCTTAAGACTGTTAGATCAAATCTTCAAAATCTTGCAAAATCCTTGCAACCGGGTAACCAAAAGATCTCAGGTGTTGAGGCTGTGTAATCACTTTCCTTAAGGTTTATTTCAGTATATGAAATTCCCTCGAGGATACAACAACAACCAAGTATGAAGTGAGAGTGTGTAAGAGGACAAATTGAATGAGATATAGAAAGATTGAAGGTTCTTAAACTTTCACAAGAACACAACACCACTTGCACTCAATGTTTGAAATTTCTTTCAATGGAGTTTTTCAATCTTTTCTCTCAAACTTTGATTCAATTCAAGTGTTTAAAACAAAGGGAATGTCTTTTTATTTATAAAGCCGAGACATCCCAAAATAACCCAAGAAGAACGGCCAAAAACTGACAAAAACCCGCGCAAATAACGGTCAAAATTGACTTGTGTGTTGACATACAGCTGCTGTGTGTCAACACACACTTCGACACATAGCTCTCTGTAATGGGTGTCGAAGTTGAGTGTCGACACTCACTTCAACACACATCTCTTCTGTAAGTCTGTGTGTCGACACACAGCTACTTCCAGTGCGCTTCTGTAAAGGCTGTGTGTCGACACACAGATGTTCTCCTGTGGTTTTGTTGGATTGTATGTCGACACATATGGCCCATATATCTACACACATCCTTTACTAGCCTTAAACACTTAGAACATGTAATGGAACAATCTTAAACACATTTATACACATGTTCAACAAACATTTAACATATTATTCATTATATATTTTGAAAATACATCAACAAATTCAAAAGAGCTTCCATGTCTAATTAAAGTAGCAAATGACTCATTTGTCAAATTTAAACTCAAACCCAAATTTGAAAGCCAAGTCAACTTATGTCAAACTAAAATTTAAAGTGAATCCCACATCAATCTCAAATCTTAAATGCCAAGTCTAGGCCGAGATGTCTTTCTACTTAAACTCAAATTCAAATAACATTTTAGTCAATTTTGAATCTGAGTCAAAATCCAATCCAAGTGTACTCCAGGTCAAATCCCTAGAGATGGCCAGTGGGCCAGGTCTGAAGTGACCCGGCCCTGCCCTGTCCCCCAAGTGGGCCAGGCCACGGGCCTCCTCAGAAATAGGAAGGCCCAGGCTCGGCCCATTGGGGGCTTTGTCCCCAATGGCTGGTGCCTATTTGGTCACTATAACTTATTTTATAACTATAATTTTTTTATTTATATTGTTATAATTGTATTTTTTAAAATAAGTTATAATATATTTTATTTTATAAAATATATTTGTAATTTTATAGGGTACTATTATATTATTAAAATTATATTTTTTAATAAGTTGTAATACATTTTATGTTATAAAATATATTTTTAATTTTGTAAGGCTCTATATATATATATATATATATATATATATATATATATATCAAAAAAAAGAGGGTCGGGCACTGGGCTCGTGGCCACCTCTAAACCCCGGTGTAAAAACGACTTCTTACTAAAACCAAAACAACAAACTACTTTCAAGTCAAATAACCAAAGATTGCTTCCAAACCAAACTTAAATCCAAATTACTTTTCAACCAAACCCAAATTCAAATTTTCAAATCAAATCCAAATTCGCTAGTCAAATCTAAACCAAAGTCAAATCAAGTCCAACATGATTTCTAAGTCAAACCTAAACCCAAGTTAAACTCTAGTCCAAAAAAATTTCTGAGTCAGGCCTAAATCCAAAATACTTTTCAAGTCGAACCTAAGTACAAATGACTCCTAAGTCAAGATTAAACACAACTAACCTTCAAGTTGAACCTTCCAAAATATAAATCAACCTAAAACGTCTCCCGTACACTTAAATCAATTAATCGGCTAGTCACCTCGTTGATTAATTAAAATATAAACATATCATCAGTCGGAATCTAAGGGTATTCTCCTAAGAGAGATGTAATTAAGGGCATACATCACCTTGAATAGGGTCTCTTCTTAAATTAATAAAACCTATTTATACCTCGTATATAGGGAAATTCATATTTTCCAAATTTTAAATTTTTGCTCAATAAATATAATTATTTAAATGTTAATATACACCCATACGTTACACGAGTTATTTACACCATTGGTCCCTTATCTTTTTAAATTTGTTGAAATTAGTCCCCTATCTTTTTTTTGTTCAAATTGGTCCCTCATCTTTATAACTTTGTTCAAACTAGTCCCTCAACTTTTTAAGTTTGTTAAAATTAGTCCCTCATCTTTTCTTTTGTACAAAATGGTACCTTATGTTTTGTTTTATGACAAAATTAGCCCTCATATTGTTACCAAAATTTGGTAAAAATTAAATAAAAAATCAGAGACCAATTTTTTAACAAAATAAAACATGAAGGACCATTTTGAACAAAAGAAAAGATGAGGGACTAATTTTAATAAATTTTACAAAAATAAGAAACTAATTTTAACAAATTTTAAAAAATTAAAAAACTAGTTTAAATAAAATAAAAAAAAAGACACCAATGGCGTAAATAACTCTATGTTACACCGAAAAACTCAGCATGTAAATAAGAAAATCCAACCCTTGTTTATGCTTTGTTTGGCAACTGGGTAAAAGAAGGTAAAGAGGGATAAAAAGGGGGAGGGTAAAGAGGGTTAAAGAGGGAGAGAGTAAGGTAATATTCTACCCTTGTTTGGATATGTCAAATTGTTATGATTCCTTTAATTTTGGTTGTAATTGGTCTTGTGTTGCGTGAATTTGCTTTAGAGTTGAATTGGTGTTGTATTCAAATGTTAGTTGGCAGGCCAATTAGGTGCTAAAGTCGGTTAGGAGTCAAAATAAGTCAAATGTGTCGGCTAGCTTGAGTTTTGGCGTCAAATTCTGATTTAGTTGGTTAGGCGGTTGAGTCTTAGTGCAATGTACCAAGATCTATTATAAATAGATCTAAATCATGTAACCTCAGCATTCAATCAATAAAATTCAGATTTCCTTTTGGTTAATCACTCTCTAATTCTCATCTCCTTCTCTATTTCTCATCCCTTCCCTTCTCTTCTCATCTTATCAATTTCTTTCACAAGGTTAACTCTCAATTTAGGATTGGAAGTTAAAAATTGGTATCAGAGCTGGTTCAAGCTGTCAATTGCTTAATTGGAGCTGGCAAAACCAAAGAAAAACAAACAAAGTATGGCTGATGGAGTTAGAACACGATCGGGAGCTGGTGGTGGAAATGTAGCGTCAGTTGTTAATCCAGAAGTATCATATGTTGTTGTTGCTAGTTCGAACACTACGAAGGATGTTCAGTATGTTACTACTGATCAGATGAAAGAACTGTATGATCACATTACTAATTCGCAAAAACAATCACTTGAACAAACTGAAGAACGCTTGTTCTTAAGATTACAGCGATTGCAATTGGAAAATCACCAGAAAAATGATGATCGATTGTTGCAATTGGAGGCTAAGCTGATGAATTTGCAAGATCAGATTAAGAAGCAAGGAGAATCATCAGTAAATGCAATTCTAAAACCTACGAGTCAGCTCATTCCTCCAGTTGAAGTGGTTCAACCACAAGTTCATAATGACAGGACTGAGAGTTTGGATAGGAATCGTGATAAATCTCCTATGATTCAAACGGAAGCTGGACCTTCAGTTCATATCAGATCAGTTGATGATCAGCCTCTAGAGGTTGAGGTTGCTGCTGGAGCTTAGGATCGAACCACAGATCAAGCTCATTCCCGATTGTTTGGCCAGAACTCAGGTCTGAATTCCAGACCTCCTGATTCTGTTGTACACCACAGAAACTCATTCGATGACTTCGAACATTAGGATAGGCCACCTGATCTGCATCATCAGCGAAGGTCAGTGAGTAATGATGCTACATATGGTGGCAGAAGCATTGCTCACAGGCAGCCAAGGGTGCAAATTGAGCCTTTTGATGGCAAGCAGCCTGAGTCAGGTTGAGAAGGTGTGAACGGTATTTCCATTTCTATAACATAAATGAAGCTGAAAAAGTGGAATTGGCAGCAGTGCATCTTCATGGAGATCATGAGGTATGGTTCTATAGTGTGTTGAAGAGCAATCCTAATCTTTCTTGGGGCCAATTCGTGAAAGAGTTATGCGAGAGATATGGAGAAGAGGACACAAGTGATGTTGTTGATAGTTTTAACAAGGTGTATCTGACCACTTCCGTGAGGGAATACATGATAAGATTTGAGAATTTATGAGCTAGCATGATAGCCGTTAATCCACAAGCCACGGAGGCATATTATGTCTCAAGTTTCATTAGTGGATTAAAACCAAGAATCAAGAACTTGGTTAAGGCCATTGGGCCAAAGACATTGTCTAAAGCCTATAACAAGGCTAAATTGATTGAGGCCATGGTTGTATCCTCAAGTGACAAGAGTAAATTCAGGGGCATCAATTTCAAATCTCATCACAAAGATTCAGCAAGGTCCAAGGCAGGTCGTGCATTTGACAAGAGATCTGCAAGGTTATGTTACAGATGTAACCAGCCATATCAGCCCAGGCATAGGTGCAATTCCAAATTCTTGATGTCTACAAGGGGCTCTCGAGTAGAAGCTGATTCAGATGGAGACAGTACAGGGGATGATGATGACAGTTTTGAGCATGATTCACAACATGAGTTGTTTGAAGATGAGATTGAGATTTTTATGAAAGCATTAACTGGGAATGGAGCTCACAATACCATTCGCATTAGAGGAAAGGCTGGAAAAACTTCCATTACCATTCTAGTAGATAGTGGAAGCACCCATAGCTTCGTTGATCCCAAATTGGTGAAGAAAGTGAAGCATGAAGTGATCAAAACTCACCCATTAGCCGTGACTGTGGCTGATGGTAACCGCATTCTCACTCAAAACAAGTGTCAAGCATTCCAATGGGGTATGCAAGAGCATCAATTCTCATTTAATTCAAAGTTCTTCCTTTGGGAGGATGTGATATGGTGCTCGGTGTTGATTGGATGAGATCATTCAATCCAGTGGTGTTTGATTTTGATAAAATGATGGTTGCTTTTGAAGTTCACGGCACTAAGGTCATGCTGCAGGGAATTTCTGAGCAAGCACAGCTGTGGTTGATCAATGGCAAGCGTTTACATGGTGGATTTAAAAAGAATGCAATTCAGTGGCTTGGGCAATTGTTTGCCATCTGCCCTGCAGAGCTTCAGTCAGTTATTCAGCAAGAGGTGCAAGCATTGGTTGAAGAGTTTGAAGATATCTTTGAGCTGCCTAAAGCTCTACCTCCTCAAAGGAGTGTTGATCATGCCATTCCACTTCGAACCAATTCTGATCCAGTAAAGATAAGGCCATATCGGTATGCTCATGCTCAGAAGTCAGAAATTGAGAAGCAAGTTAATGAATTGCTTCAAATGAGCTTCATTATACCAAGCCACAGCCCTTTTGCCTCACCTGTGATTCTTGTGAAGAAAAAGGATGGGACAGCTAGGATGTGCATTGATTATCACTAATTGAATTCCTTGACAGTGAAAGTTAAGTTCCCTATTCCTGTTATAGATGATTTGCTTGATGAGTTATATGGCGCACATTTCTTCACTAAGCTTGATTTGAGGCAGGGATATCATCAAATCAGAGTTCTTGAGCCGGATATATATAAAATTGCTTTTCAGACTCACCATGGGCATTTTGAGTTTGTTGTTATGCCATTTGGTCCAATAAATGCTCCGGCCACCTTTCAAGCTGCTATGAACGACATCTTTAAGCCTTTTTTGAGGAGATCAGTGCTGGTCTTCTTCGATGACATATTGATATATAACTCTTCTTATGAGGATCATCTCATTCACCTTCGAGAGGTATTTGTAGTGATGCGGCAGCACAATATCTATGCCAAGCTGTCTAAATGCTCGTTTGCTCAAACCAAGCTTGAGTATTTGGGCCATGTAATTTCTCATGAAGGAGTCTCCACCGATCCTTCCAAGGTTCAAGCAATGCAAGATTGGCCTAGTCTAGTGACTTTGAAGCAATTGAGGAGATTCTTAGGATTGATCGGTTATTATAGAAAGTTCATTGAAGGGTATGGATCCATTGCAAAGCCCTTAACTGAACTCCTTAAAAAAGATGCCTTCAAGTGGACAGAAAAGGCTCAAGCAGCCTTTGAAGCTCTCAAGACAGCCATGTGTGCAGCCCCAGTCTTAGCCATGCCTAATTTTGCTGAAGTCTTTATTCTGGAGACAGATGCAAGTGGATCAGGTATTGGAGCTGTTCTTCTCAACATGGGAGGCCTATTGCTTATTTGAGTCAAGCACTTAGTCCCAAGCATCAAGCCATGTCTACTTATGAGAAGGAATACTTGGCTATCCTTCTAGCAATTGAGAAATGGAGGCATTACTTGGATGGTCACACATTCATCCTTAGAACAGATCATCAGAGTCTTAAGCACCTTTTAGAGCAAAAGATCATGACAAGAATTCAAAAGAAGGGATTAATGAAGATGCTAGGCCTTGATTATGCAATCGAATATAGAAGAGGAAAGGAAAATCTGGCTGCAGATGCATTGTCAAGAAGATTTGAGAACTGTGAACAAGGTTCTTATTGTGCAATGTCCATTGTTTTACCAACATGGATGGATGAAGTTTACAAGTCCTATGAAGGTGATTCTTTTGCTCAACAATGTGTGGCTGCAAGCTTGGTGAAAAATGCAGATGCGGCTGACAGTAATGCTGATATATCAGTGCTGAAAGGTATCATCCAGTTGCAGAATAAGCTTTACATTGGCTCCTCTACAGATCTGAGAGATCAGATTGTTAAAGCCTCACACGATTCACTTGGGGAGGTCACTCCGAGATTGAAGGTACATATCAAAGAATTAAGGCTTATTTCAATTGGCACGGTATGAAGAAGATAGTGACAGACTTTGTGAGGTCTTGTGAAGTTTGTCAACAAACTAAATTGGGAGTTCATAGATACAAGGGACTCTTATAGCCTCTTCCCATTCCGGAGGGTGCTTGGATCAATATAAGCATGGATTTTATAGAAGGACTTCCCAAGTCAGATGGCAGGGAAGTGATTTGGGTAGTGGTGGATCGTTTCACCAAATATAGCCACTTCATTTCACTCATTCGGCCTGTTACTGCAGAGAGGTTGGCCAAGAGCTTCCTTGACAATGTATATAAGTTACATGGATTGCCTCAATCCATTGTATCTGATCGGGACAAGATCTTTACAAGCAATTTTTTTGAGGGAATTATTCAAGTTGTTGGGTACGACATTGGCGCTTAGCTCATCATACCATCCCCAAACAGATGGACAAACCGAGCGAGTTAATCAATGTGTTGAGCAGTATCTCCGGAGCATGGTTTTCTCACAGCCTGAAGAGTGGAACCATTGGCTTTCTTTAGCTGAATATTGGTTCAATACTCATGTACATGCATCTATTGGCACTTCTCCCTTCTAAGCTCTATATGGATATGCTCCTCCCACTCCATTTATGCTACAGCAATCCACTTCATCTGAATCTGCAGTAGCTGAATTCATACAGTAGAGGAAGCACATGATACAAGTCCTCAAGGACAATCTTCTCCAAACTCAAGCAAGAATGAAATTCTATGCTGATAAAAAGAGGGTAGACAAGAATTATGAAGTTGGAGACATGGTCTACCTCAAATTACAACCTTATAGACAGTCCTCTTTGGCTGTCAGGAAGAATGTCAAGCCAAGTGCTCTTTTCTTTGGCTCATACAAGATTTTGGAAAAGATTGGCAAAGTTGCATACAAATTCGACTTACCTCCTAATTCATACATTCACCCAGTGTTCCATGTATCATTACTTAAAAAGCAGGTAAAGAAAGGAGCTAAAAGCTCACGGGAAGCACCAGAAGTTGGAGCAAATGGAGCATTGTTGCTGCAGTCAGTAGCTGTAAAAGCAAATAGAAGCATGAAGCTAGCTGATAAGGCGGTACAAGAAGTTTTGGTACAATGGCGCAATTTGGACAAGAATTTTGCTACATGGGAGAACCTTGCATTTTTGAAGAGTCAATTTCCATGCTTTTTTCCTTGAGGACAAGGAGCTTCTCAAGGGGAAGGGAATGTTATGATTCCTTTAATTTTGGTTGTAATTGCTCTTGTGTTGCGTGAATTTGCTTTAGAGTTGAATTGGTGTTGTATTCAAATGTTAGTTGGCAGGCCAATTAGGCGCAAAGTCGGTTAGGAGTCGAAATAAGTCTAATGTGTCGGCTAGCTTGAGTTTTGGCGGCAAATTCTGATTTAGCTGGTTAGGCGGTTGAGTCTTAGTGCAATGTATCAAGATCTATTATAAATAGATCTAAATCATGTAACCTCAGCATTCAATCAATAAAATTCAAATTTTCTTTTGGTTAATCACTCTCTAATTCTCATCCCTTTCCCTTCTCTTCTCATCTTATCAATTTTTTTCACAAGGTTAACTCTCAATTTAGGATTAAAAGTTAACACAAATTAAGAGGAGTGAGGGTAAAGAGGGGTAAATGAGTTACCCTTATTTGGATGTATCAAACTAGTTTAAAAAAATAAAAAAAATAAGACACCAATGGCGTAAATAACTCTATATTACACCGAAAAACTCAGCATGTAAAAAAGAATATCCAACCCTTGTTTACCCCTGCCAAAAAAAGCATAATACTTTGTTTGGCAACTGGGGAGAGGGGTAAAGAGGGTTAAAGAGGGAGAGAGTTAAGTAATATCCTACCTTTGTTTAGATATGTCAAATTAAGAGGAGTAAGGGCAAAGAGGGATAAATGAGTTACCCTCGTTTAATAATTGGGTAAAGAGGTAAGGGTAAAAAGAGTTATAATTAAAATAAGGGTAAAGTATTTAAAAATTTTAAAAAATTACCCTTACCCCTTTTATTGCCAATTTAAAGATTATAGAAATTTGGGATCAAGAGAGATACCCCTCAAATAAATCTATCAAATAGGAATAAAAATTTATTCTCTTTACTCTTTTCTCTTTTTATCCCTCTTTACCCCTTTGTCAAACAACGGGTAAGAGTTCACCGTGGAGGCATAAAACTGGGGAGCGGCTTTACGGGAACATTCACAATTGGATGCAGTCTTGCCTCACATGTCCTCTTTAACGTTAAAAAATCGTATCTTCCCTCCGCTATGAACTCCGCCGCCGCAGGTCAAGCCTCTCAAAATCACTCCATAATGGCCGAGACCCTTGATGCACCACATAATCCACAACCGGAGCTTTTTCCGCCCTCCGATTCAATCCCCCAAATCGACGGCCCAAAATTAACCCGCAGAATCAAGAAACGTGGGACTCCTTTAGATGTAGTTCCACAGAATTCTTCATCTCCGCAACGAGGAATTCGAATCCCTAATAAACGACGGAACCCTAAGTTCTTGCTTCGGCACGGTCATGGTGATGTCGAAGCCATTGCATTCCCTCTTGGCATGTCTATTGCTGCTGTTTTGTCCCAGGTTTGTGTTCTCTCTTCTTCAATTTCCTTGTACAAAGACATTTGGAGGTTTACTGATGCAGTGTTAATTGATTTACATAGGAATTTTTATGGTTTTTGTTATTGTATTTTGTAATTTTGAGGACATCTCTCCATTGCTCGATTACATTCTTTTTTTCTTAATATTATCTCCTTTTTCAGAAAAAAAGTTAGTTCGTTGGCTATTTGAATTCCTTTTCCCCCCTGTTTGGCAGCAGTCTGGAGTTTTTTTCCCCCCTGTAGACGGTAAGGAGTATATCATCGTGTTAATAAGGGCTACCAACAGTTGGAGAGGGGGTAACACGCCTTGAACCCACGATGTCATGCTTGAAAGTGGGTGATCTAACCGCTACATCAAAATCAAGACTCTCAGTCCGGAGTTTATTGAGTGTAGATTATGAAGCATTATGGGGTTTGAGTTTTGCCATTAGGTACAGCCACCCGCTCGTCTTCAAACCCTACTTATCCTACTACATGTATGGAAACTTCTAAGTGGACCATGCATAGTGCATCACGGGGAATAGTTGCAGTGTATGCAAGTTGGCCTAAACACATGGTCACCTAGAAAAAAAAGTTTTGATTTTTTTTATATATAGTGTGTTTCGGTTTCTGGGTTTCGTGCAGTTTTACTACTGCTGATGTTAATTAGTTGAAAGTTCTGAAAACCAGCTTGTTGAGTAGTTAGTGTTATTGTCGCTGAGGTTCGTTTGTTAGTAAGGGTGGTTGGGGTAAAAGAATTTGAACCTAGGACCTCTTCTCTAAAGGGCATTGACTTTCATAGCATTTGTACCTCTAGAATCTGGCGTCATTGGCTTATGTTGTAAAGTTGGTGCGGTGTTATTCGGTTGAAGCCTTGCATATTAGTTTATATTGCAAAGATTCGATTTTTACGATGAATTTGACTTCTGGGTCTGTGACTTCAGTCTTTAATGTTAGATTTCTTTCTTTTCATACGTTATTATTAGATTCTTGTGAGATTTTACGAAGTTCATGAAGTGGCTTACTGTTACTGTTACTGTCATTAAGTTTCCCATAGCATTTATCATATGTAGCCTTTGTTGTTATGAGTTTAATACTGTACCATGTCTTGTGATCATTGTATTTCTTAGACGTTTGCATATTTCACTGTTAAGTAGGTTAGTATTATTGCCGTAATGCAATTGGGTGTGATGCAAGTTGATCTATTCAATGTAAACTGCTAATTTATTGTTTATTCGTCAGTCGATCATGTTAACGTTGTTAAGTTTTTTGATTGATGTTATGTTGTTAAGTTGATTGCAAACTTTGGTTCTTGAGGGTGTGCAAGATGGATTCTTTCATTGGTTCTGACAGTTGTGTAAGGTTGTCACATTTGAGGTCCAACTGATGTTATTGGAAACGTCTGCTTTTATTTTTTTGATTGGAAAAAGAAGTAATATTAAGAGAGAGAGAATGTACAAAGAGTAAAAACATCCGCCTTTATTGTGTGGGGGGTAGTTTTTTAAGGCAATTTAAGCCTAGATTTTTCAATCAAAAAACAATATCAAGCCTAGATTTATTCCTCTGCTCTCTTTCTCTCTCCTCTGCTTTGCAACGGGTACTGACATCCACCGTCGGCCACCTCACCGGCGCGACCCTCCCCACAGGTGACACGACTATGACGGCGACGACCCACCGCCGGACGAGCGTACCCACCACCATCACTTCGGCCTCGCCCTCGACCCCGACCCAGACCTCGACCCCGACCTTGCCCCCGACCCCAACCTCACCCTCGACCTCGCCCGACCCGACCCAGACCTCGCCCTCGCCCTCGACCTCGCCCGACCCGACCCAGACCTCGCCCTCGCCTTCGACCTCACCCGACCCGACCTCGACCTCCCCTTTCGAACCACCACAACCGATTTTCAGACCACCGATTTTCAAACCACCCTCCATAACCCATTTTCGAACCACACCTACCGATTTTGGCACCCATTTTCGAACCACCGATTTTTCGAACCCATTTTCGAACCATTGACTCCGATTTTCGCACTGATTTTTGCACCCATTTTCGAACCACACCCACCGATTTTCGCACCCTCCATAACACTCAAGGCCGCCACCGACCACCATCTTCATCAGGCCAAACGGTCAGCCGACCGGCCTAGGTAGGTAAAAACCGGTCGGCCCAAGGTTTGAATCCCCATCCTTCTACTTTGATTTCTCGTATTTTAACTTCCAGCAATAGTACGTGTCTTTAAACGCTGTTTATTTTTTATTTATTTATTTATTTATTTTTTCTTTACCGTGACTTGAGAGTGTACATATCTTTAGTGATACAAGTGTATGAACATGACTAGACATGAAACTCAAGACGTGAGGCCATCTTTACAGGGGGTGGGGAGGGGAGAGAGAGGCCAAAGAGGGAGGGAAATCTAAGAATAGGGTCACTAAATATCGAGACATTGAAACAGAAGGGCAATGAGGTAGTCCAAATGATGATGAAAAGAAGGATCAATATCCTTTGCCTACAGGAGACTAAATGGGAGGGCTCGAAGGCAAGGGAGATGCTAGGACATAAACTGTGGTATTCAGGGAAAACCAGAGGGAGGAATGGTGTAAGAATTCTAGTCGACAACAGCCTTAAGGATAAAGTAGTCGAAGTGTCAAGAACTGGGGATAGGATCATAGGCATCAAGATGATCGTAGATGGGGAGATAATGAACGTGATCAGTGCCTATGCACCACAGACTGGACTACCAGAGAACGAGAAGGCAGCATTTTGGGAGGACCTAGACAGAACGATGCAAATCATACCACAAGAGGAACAAGTGGTGATTGGTGGGGACTTCAATGGGCATGTTGGCAAGAAAGAGGATGGATACGCGACTCACCATGGGGGTTTCGGATTTGGAGCTAGGAATGCAGAGGGGAAATCCCTTCTGGACTTCGCGGTCATCTATGAGTTAACAATTGCCAACACCTTTTTTAAAAAGCGCGACGAGCATCTCATCACGTATCAAAGCGGAGAGGCGAAGACCCAGATCGACTACATACTACTAAGGAAGAGGGCACAAAGACAATGCAGGGATTGCAATGCCATTCAAGTAGAGGATTTATCTAAACAACATCGGGCGGTGTGCGCGGATGTAAAGGTCAAGAAGTGGGGCAGAAGAAGCAGGAACCTGTGTAGAGACGTACCCGTTGGAGAGACCTGAAAGGGGAAAAACTTAGAGCCTATAAGGAAAGAGCGGAGGTAGAGCTCGAATGGAGAGAGGAGGGAGATATTAACCGAAAGTGGAATGAGTTGGCCCAGAAAATCAGGAGTTTGGCACGTGAAGTTTTGGGAGAATCAAAAGGTGGGACAATCACCTACAGAGAGTCATGGTGGTGGGGAGAAGAAGTCCAACAGAAGATTAAAGCGAAACGAGACCGGTTCAAGGAGTGGGAGCGTAGTAGAGAAGAGGAAAAGAGACAGGAATATCAGCAAGCCAAGAAAGAAGTGAAGAAAGCAGTTAGTGAGGCAAAATCAAGAGCATATGAAGAGTTTTACAAGAGGCTAGACACCAAGGACGGAGCCAGGGATATATACAAGATAGCCAGAGCAAGGGAGAAGAAGACGAGGGACCTGGGGCAAGTAAAATGCACTAAAGGAGAGGATGGGCAGGTGCTAGTGGAAGGGCATCAAATTAGAGCTAGGTGGAAAGCCTACTTCCACGATCTGTTCAACAACCGAGGAAGTGCAGAGATAGACTTAGGGGAGCTCCAGACCACGGAAGAGGATCAGAACGAGTGCTATTGTGAGCAAATCACCCCAGAGGAGATTTAAGGAAGCCCTAAAACATATGGGTAGGGGAAGAGCAGTTGGCCCAGATGGGATACCTACTGAGGCATGGAAATGCCTTGGACAGAGGGGTTACAGCTGGCTGGCACAACTCTTTAACCAAATCTTGATGGGGAACAAGATGCCGGAAGAATGGCGGAAGAGCACATTGGTCCCAATCTATGAGAACAAGGGTGATATCCAAAGCTGCACCAATTACCGGGGGATCAAATTGATGAGTCACACCCTCAAACTGTGGGAGAGAGTCATAGAAAAGAGAATACGACAACAGACGGAAGTGACCGAAAACCAGTTTGGGTTCATACCTGGGAGATCAACAATAGAAGCCATTTATCTTTTACGGCGGACGATAGAACAATACAGGGAGAGACAAAAGAACCTCTACATGGTCTTCATCGATTTGGAGAAGGCATATGATAGAGTGCCAAGAGAGGTACTGTGGAGGGTGTTGGGAAGGAGAGGCATCCTGATGCCTTACATTCGGGTCATTAGGGACATGTATGAGGAGGCACATACTAATGTGCGAACAGGGAAAGGGGAGACAGACACTTTCCCTATCACCGTAGGGGTTCACCAGGGTTCTACCTTGAGTCCCTTCCTGTTCATTCTAGTGATGGATGAGCTCACTAGACATATCCAAGGAGAGGTACCTTGGTGCATGCTCTTTGCAGACGACATAGTTCTGGTAGGAGAGTCCCGTGCGGACATAAACGAGAAGTTGGACCTGTGGAGAGGTGCATTAGAATCGAGGGGTCTAAGGATTAGCAGATCTAAGACCGAGTATGTGGAATTCAAATTTGATCGCTCCACCACGGACAGCACCGAGGAGGTTAAGATTGGAGCACAAGCCATATCAAGCAAGGAGAACTTCAAATATCTGGGATCCATGATACACCAGAATGGTGAAGTCGATGAGGATGTCAGCAACAGGATTAAAGTAGGCTGGTAGAAGTGGAGGATGGCATTCGGGGTTCTGTGTGATAGAAAGTTCCCTCTAAAGTTAAAGGGAAAGTACTATAAGACGGTAGTAAGATCGTCTATGCTATATGGGGCAGAGTGTCGACCAATGAAACAAAATCAAACACAGCGGATGAAGGTGGCAGAGATGAGGATGTTACGCTGGATGTGTGGCCACACAAAGAAAGGATAGGATTAGGAATGATGTGATTCGAGACAAGTTGGGTGTAGCCTCGATAGAGGACAAATTGAGGGAGCAACGCCTAAGATGGTTTGGACATGTCAGCAGAAGACCGACTTCAGCTCCAGTCAGGCGGTGTGAACAGCTCAACACAACGATAAGCAGAAGAGGGAGAGGCAGACCAAAGAAGAGCTGGCTGGAGACGATTCGTCAAGACCTAACCCACCTAAACCTAAGAGAGGAGATGGCCTTAGATAGGACACGTTGGAGGGCTAGTATTAGAGTAGCGGAGATAGCAGAGTAGAGTAGGGCGGGGAGTGGCAGGTGGTCTAAGTTCCGTAGGCGAGCATAACCTGTAGTGTAACACTCTTAGGCTAGTTTAGACATCGATCTTCTTCCTCTTCTTCTTCTCCTTCTTCTTCTTCCTCTTCTTCTCCTTCCCTTCCTAATTTTTTCTTCCCCCCCCCCCCCCCCCCCCCCCCCCCCCCCTTGCACGATTGATGAATTGATGGTTTATCTGCAGGAACTCAACCACTCCAGGTTGGGGGTCCCCGGAAACAGTCTCCTTTCCTGCCGGAAGGGGTAAGGCTGCGTACATTAGCCCCCCCAGACCCCGCGTTATGCGGGAGCCGCAAGGCACTGGGACTGTTGTTGTTGTTGTTGTTGTTAGGTTGACAAGGGTTAGAGCTTGCAATGGAGGCTCTCTATGTTGATCTGATTTTTTTTCCTTAGTTGGTTTTCGGTGGTTTATATATTCCTTTATTGGTAATTTTAAAAAATCTGTTCATAAGTTGTACTTAGCATTCAAATTTTTTGTTAATATTTCCAACTTAGGTGCTCGCCCTTCAAAGAAAAGGAAGTCCTTTTATGGACTGAACTAGAGAATTGAGTTCATAATCTATATTTGATATTATTTCATTTCCAGTCATTGTATAGTGTATTGCTTTTTTGTACAATTTGTCTAAGTATGTGATATGTTTTTGACATAGACCCCGCCAACAAGAGACGTCTGCATGTCTTCCACATATTTATAACATAAGATTCTCATTAGTTAAGGGAAAAATCATATTGGTTGATGCTCAATGGAGGAGTGCTTCAATGTGAAAGGCTTGTGATGATTACTTTGAAAATAATTAGATTTAGGGGTTCAACTAGGAAATGTATTTACGATCTACGTTTGATAGTCCCTAAGAAGTTTGCAAGCAAATTTGCAAGCAATTAACATTTTATGCTAGATACTCGTTTTTCCACTTTTTGAGGGTGGGTAGGTGTGTTGGGGTAAAGAGAGGAATGTAACGCTTTTTTTTTTGTCAGTAAACAAGTTGGGATGGGGGGATTTGAACTTGGCACCTTTTGTTGTAGGCCTTAATTTTGGTAAGAGGAAAATCCGGCGCTTGCAAGTGGGTGTACCTTTTGTTGTTCCCTTTCTCTTTTTGTAGTTTTTCGTAATCATAAATAGAGCAATGTTCTTTTGGCTCCGATAGTATAAATTATTCTTGAACGGCATACTCCTTGCCTCTTGACTTTTTTTTTGCTTCTGACAGTTTTTTCTATATTACATTAGTGAAGAAGTGCTCTGTGGATGGCAACTCCTTGCGTCAAATATATGATCCTCTATGAAGCTATAAGTATAGTGACACGGAGCTCATAGAGGTTATTTAGGATTTAGTTAGTTAGATTTAAATCTAATTTAATTAATTCAGTTTTATTAGTTAGTTTTTATATTGTTGAGATTTATCATTTTGTTTATCAATTAGGAGTAGTTTATCTTTATGTTTATCTATTAGGATTTAATTATCTTTATATTTATCTAGTAGGATTTAATTATCTTTATGTTTATCTATTGTTGAGTCTATAAATGCCCCATTGGGGTGAGTCATGTAATTCAAGTTTTATTAATAATATTTTCAATTGAAGTTTCTCAATCAAATTTGAGTGTTTCTTTTTTAATTCTCTGTGTTAGATTAGAGAGTTATTATGTATTTGTATCCTTGGCTAAGCCTACCAAGGTGGTGAATTTGGCTAGCTGTAGTGGGGTTTTTAATCTCGCCACAATCAGTAACATATCCGTTTTACCCCCTACGTTCCTACGTTAGTTGGTATCAGGCCAAGTTGTCATTTCATCATCGTCCTTTTCTTCAAAAAAAAAAGTCAAAAATATTCTTCGTTGCGTCTCCCCCCCCCCCCCCCCCCCCCCCCCCCAATATTTAAAAAAAAAAAAAACCTTAAATATAAACAAGAAAGCAAAACAACGCCATGCACTAGTGGCCACCCGCACCACCTCAAACCGCCGCGGCTGCTTCCGCTAGATTCTTCCCCCTCGTTGACCCACATCGACACTGGAGTTGTAGTCATTCTCTGACCCCGAACGAAAGGCTAAGCTGTAAAGTCGAACCCAACAGCCACCGACGACTGCCTCGCACGCCGCCAGGAGCCTGACGAAGATCTCTCTATTTCCCCTCCACCGGACGATTGTTTGAGTGCGAAACCACCGTTGGAGCCTTTCTCTGTCCAAGGCGAAGCGATTTGCACCGAAGCCACCGTCGAAGACCACCAAGTGACGATTCACGCGCCACCGACCCTGCTGCTGTAAACCGACCTCTAGATCTATCTTCGCTGGACCTTTAATGGAGTAAACAAATGCCAACGATCGAAGTACCCTGCCTCCGCTCTGCCTGAATCCGGAAACGGAACCGCAAAACACCATAGAGAACTGCCGCACGCGCCACACGCGCCTCCGCCTGTGAGTGGGCTTTGCTTGTCCATTGCCCATCCACGTGCGTCAGCAATCCACATCAGCAGGCCCTATTCCATTAATTTCGACGTGCTGATTTTGATTTGGCCCTCCATTTTTCGAAATTCTACTCCGATTTGGAGTTATTACAACAACAACATGCCTCCGAGACGTCGTAATGCCATTGAATTAAAAGATCTTGTTGATATTGAACTGGCATATTTGCATCATCAAGTTCAAGTCCTACAAGAACAATTGGCTGCTCAACAGCGAAATCGAGTTCAAGGTGGAGATATCAATTCTGATAGACAAAATTCAAGCGATGAGAGTTATATATCTAATCCATTCCATATCGATGACTCATCACCTGAAGAAGAAGCACCACGATATTGTCGTTATTGGACTCCACCCAACACATACTCTAGCTGGAATATCAAAGTTGACATCCCTGAGTTTGAAGGACGCCTACACCCTGATGACTTCATTGATTGGATTCACATTATAGAAAGAGTTTTTGAACTCAAAGATATCCCTGATGAACGTCGAGTCCAACTTGTTGCCATCAAGCTGAAGAAGCATGCATCCATTTGGTGGGAGAATCTCAAGAGACAACGTGAAAGAGAGGGTCGTCACAAAATCAAAGCTTGGAGTAAAATGCGTCGAGAATTGACTCGAAAATTTCTTCTTGAAGATTATCGCCAAGACACTTTTATCAAGTTCCACGACCTGAAGCAAAGATCGACATTTGTTGAAGAATATACCATGGAATTCGAGCAACTCATGATGAAGTGTGATGTGAAGGAGCCCGAAGAACAGACTGTTGCACGTTGTTTGGGAGGATTGAACTCTGGGATCGAAAATATTGTGCAATTGCAACATTATTGGTCCCTTAACGATGTCATTCGCGTTGCACTTAAAGTCAAGAAGCAAAAATCTAAGAAGAATGTTGTTAGTTCATCAAAGTTTAAGGAGATCACATCCAACCAAGGACGACAAAAATCTGAGATAACTCCTTCAAAAGCAACTTCAGCTACACCTTCTAACACTAACAAAGGCAAAGAAGTTCGTTCAAATCATCCAACCACACAAAAAAGGTGCTTCAAATGTCAAGGAGTAGGACATGTTGCTTCTGAATGTCCTAACCGCGGAATTGACTCTCTTATTGAAGAAGGAGAAAATGAAGTAGAAGAGACGTTGCCAAATTTGATGAAGAAGACGAAGAGACCATCTTTGCTTACCATGGAGAAATGTAGTGCAACGAGTCCTTAATGTTAGTGTGGTAAGTCAAGAAGAGAATTGGCTCCACCATAAAATCTTCCACACTAGATGCACAGCGAAGAACAAAGTTTATGATGTTATCATTGATAATGGAAGTTCTGAAAACATTGTTGCTACAAGCATGGTGGAGAAATTGGAGCGTCCTACTGAACCTCATCCACAACCGTACTAGCTACTGTGGCTAAGGAACAAGAATGTAGTTTGTGTTACAAAGAGATGCCTTGTACAATTTGCAATTGGAGATAAGTATAGAGATGAAGTTTGGTGTGATGTTATTCCAATGGATGCTTGCCACTTACTTCTTGGTCGACCTTGGCAATATAACCATCAAGCTCTCCATGATGGTTATCATAATATTTATTCTTTTGTAAAGGATGGAATAAAGATCAAGTTAGCTCCTATGAAGCCTAAAGACCGTCTGAAGAAGCCAAGCAATATTTTGATCACAGGGAAAGTCAAGATGAAGATGCGCAAGATGAAGATGTTTAAGACTCGATGGCGAGTCTTCTCCAACCTGAGGAGTATGACACGGAGCTCATGGAGATTATTTAGGATTTAGTTAGTTAGATTTAAATCTAATTTAATTAATTCAGTTTTATTAGTTAGTTTTTATATTGTTGAGATTTATCGTTGTGTTTATCAATTAGGATTAGTTTATCTTTATGTTTATCTATTAGAATTTAATTATCTTTATATTTATCTAGTAGGATTTAATTATCTTTATGTTTATCTATTGATGAGTCTATAAATACCCCATTGGGGGGAGTCATGTATTCAAGTTTTATTAATGATATTTTCAATTGAAGTTTCTCAATCAAATTTGAGTGTCTCTCTTTTAATTCTCTGTGTGAGATTAGAGAGTTATTCTGTATCCTTGGATTAGCCAACCAGGGTGGTGAAACCGGCTGCTATCTGTATCCTTGGCTTAGCGTACCAAGGTGGTGAATTTGGCTATGCTGTAGTGAGGTTTTAACCTCACCAAGATCAGCAATCAATCAATTACCATAGTAGGGTTTTTAACCTCGCCACAATCAGTAACATATCCGTTTTACCCCCTACGTTCCTACGTCATATAGTATAACAGTAGTTGGTGGAAAGAACTTTATATGGGTTATTAGTGATATGAACTTGAAGCCCTGCTATATCTTTCTGAATATCAATTTTGGTTTTTTCTGAAACAGATCACAACATAGAAGAAAATGTAAAATTCAAACCTTTCTCCCTCGTAAGTCCTTGCTTCTTCCACTTGCATCATCAGAGAACATTTTGCACTTGCTGCATCATCAGAGAAGAAAAATGTAAAGAAGTTCAAGTCTCTCTCTCCTAAGCCCTAGGACATTTTTTTTTTCTTGAACAAATTATAAAAACATAGAAAAGAACTAAGGGAAGAAGTTCAAACCTTTCTTTTTCCATAGCGGACAGAAAAGCAACCACCTGTGCACCACTGCACACCACCCTTTCCCTATTCTCATTCCTTCCCACCACCATAGAATGCTTTTTTGTATCTCCTCTGTCATTCATATTATTCTCGCAATTCCATCTGCCACACTCTGAGAAGTTCCGAGGCATCATAGTAAGAAAATAAATTAGTGGATACTAGTGTGAGGAGCAGATAGAAGAATAAGCCAACTAGAATTGGGAACAAGCTCAACTTATGGCAGATGATATAACAATGGTATCAACAATTGCAGGCGAGTACTAAAGAATGGCATAGAGTAATGTTAAAGTTATCCATGACAGAATCCACATCTGTAGAAGGAGAGTGAAAGAGGAATAGAATTGCTCAGATCCAACATCCCACCATTGTTACTTGTTCTGAAAGATTTTGCAATGGGGCGGAACCGATGTCAATTCCACGGATAGCTGCTTCGATGTACGATGTTTGCAATAATGATCTTTCCATTGGTATTCTCCAATCCCTAAAATGGGAGGACGAAAGTCGCGCGAGTGATTTAGACAACAAATTAAAGAAAGTTTGAGTGAGTGATTCCAAAGCCATGTACAGAGAGGAATAATGAAATGGGCGGAGGGAATAAGGTGTGATTGAGAAGGAGAGAGAGCGTAGACCCTCAATTAGTAGGGAACTTGGGGCTGGAGGAGATCAGCCCAGAATACTTGTCTCACAACTTTTAATTCTTCTCTTAAAAATAAGAGAGTAAAATTCTTAGCTATAGTATAGAGTTTTCAAATATTTTTTCCCAGGTTTTCTCTCTCTCTTTTTTTTTTTTTTTTTTTTTTTTCCAACTGTTAGGGATAGAGTTTTGATACAAAACAGACATCTCATACAAATGAGACTTGAGTCAACCCGTAACAAAACGAGGATGAAAACAAAGACAACAACATAAAATAGACCAGGAAAACAAGACCCATAGGAACTATATCACGACAACCACTGGGCAGTATGGACCAGAAATAAGGGAAAGATCCAATGTACCAAAATTGGACTAAGGTTAACAGGGAAGCAGATAGATCGATACCCTAATCCATCATCGCATTATACTTAAATCACATGGAATTCATCACCATCAAAGCTCAGACCAAGCTTTTCCCTAACTCCCACGCACGTCTTGCATCAAGAAGTTTATCACCATCTACAACACTTTCACCCTTCTTTGCCAGCGTCTTCTTTTTTGTTTACCGGTACGCTTGACCGATCTTCTCGTGCTACTCCTGGGTGACCAATCTCCTCGTGCTACTCCTGGGTGACATGTTCTTTAGAAATTCTTGTAGGTCCCGCTTTGCTTGTTCTTTAAACCTGCACTTTTGGGCTTTCTGACTCTTCTTTGACGACGCAAAGTTAGTGACCCGACGTTCAACCACCACCTTCCTCCTTTTCCCCCCCCGCCTTACTAGACTCCACCGTACTCGGCACTTGGATACTTCTTGAAGAACTCTTATCAACAGGTTTTCTTTTGCTTTTGTTTCTTGCTAGTTTGAACACAAGAAATTGTTACGTGGTTGGAGCTCAACAACTAGGCGTAATGGTGCTTGATTGTAGAACAGATAGTGGATGGCTGGCTAGTTGGTGGCATGGCTTGGGAAAGTTTCTGTTTTCCCTTTTTGTTGGAAGTGATAACTTGGATTTGCCACCAGCATGATCTCCCCCTTCCTACTTCCAGCACTGCCCTGACTCTTTCTTCCTGCTACCACCACTGCCTGGTGGAGCACAAAGAAAGCTATAATGACATGGCAGGGCACCACAGGGGCAGTCGGAGATAGTTAACTACATAATCCCAGTGAATTGCTGATGATAATTCTCCATAGTCTGGCAATAGGGTAGATATTGATAAAATTTCAAAAAACTACCTGCTTAAAAGCCTAAATCTCATGGTATCCTGGTGACACATCTCCTTTCTGATAAGAAAGCGAATGAGGATTGCTCTACAACAATAGCAGTAATCTAAGTCTCTGTTTTACTGGGCATAGTCAATTACGTGGATCAAAGTATGCCATTGTGCTCTATGTATGTCTAACGAGACAATGTCATTTCCTTAAGTTTAGTTAGGTGGAATATATGGAAAGGTTATCCTAGCCAGCTCATACATGAACTCTTCTTTCCTCATCCACAATAATCCTGCCTCCCTCTCTTACTCCCTTACCTCTTGTAACTGCAACTCTTTCTCGTCTGTTGGAGTTGCTGCTTATCTCCCACTTCTCACCATTGGTCTATTTTTCCTCCCCATTCCTTGATGTTGCAAAGGGTTGTCTTGTGTTGATTGGCCTGCAATATTGGACCCGGCCCTAATGTAGAGATAATTGGGTAGTTTCTTGACCTTTGTGGCTGGGGGAAGCAAGACTGGATATGGACAATGATAGGAAGGGCGGGAGAGTGGTGCTTCAATTTGACATCCGGGCTTAGATATGATTGCAGGTTCCAAGCACTCTTAAATCATGGCATTAAAGGACTACGTAGAGGCTAAGAAGACAGATGGGTGTATCAAGCTTTTCCTTTCTCTATTTATAGGGGGGATGAGACTTGATTCTGTTCCCCAAGAGAATCAAATCAAAAACAACGTAAGTGAATAAAAGTCTTATTCTCTTGGGGTATAAGAGGAACCAAAGATAGGCTAAGGGACAAGTGATTCCCGTTCCCCCTAACTCTCTTTCTTTTGGGAGAACCAAACACCCCTGGGTGATAAATGTAAAATAACCTTGCAATAGACAACCATAATATAGAAATACACAGTCCCTAGAGCCTTGCAAATTCAACATGGGTTGTCCTTGAGTCTCAATAAAATGGCATTCTTTATTAATTTTGAATAGGCATGACTCTTGATCTCTTTAAATGCTCAGAAATACTATGTTTTTATCATTTTCCCAGTGGCTTTTATCCGAAAAGGAGCAAGATCTGTACTGGTGATTAATTCTTTTCATATGGTCTTCATAATGAAATTGTAGAAGGCATATGAATGTCATGAATTATGTTGATTACAGTACCAGAAATAGCCTTTATTGCCCTTTGGTGTGTCAGAGCAACTTCCACTCCCCCCTTAAAAACGAAAAAACAGTTCAATCTACTTTCGTTTGCTTTGACAAATAATGTCATAATCTTGTCCATTCTCTTTTAAGTAACTGATGGTTTATAATTTTTTCTTGTTGCTTTTAGGTCTTGGAGAGGAAGGATGCGACCACTGAACAGATGTCAGTTGATCATCTATCTATGGTATATCTCTAATTTTTCTTCCTAAACCTAATATTTGAAACCTTTTTGGTGATAAATTGGAGTAAGCAGAGGGAAAATCGTACCACATAATCGTTCTCTCTTAGATCTGCCAAAAGGGCCTTGGTAGTGGTAAGAATCAATACCAAGGTGGAGTCTTACATTCAAATCCCCTCTCTCCCGACCCCCTACCAAAAAAATTCTATGGAACTTTCATCTCAGAGATTTGTATCAGGAAGTGAATAAAAACCTGCCTAAGCTACAGTATGACTGTCAGATTGCTGAAACTCACATTTGCTATTCTTGGGTTAACTAGAGAAAACCATTCTCTGATGGCATATTCAGATAAAAATAAATGCCAATTTTTCACGCTTTTGTGAACCATATTGCTTGCAGCATGGAATCAAACTACTATTCTTGGTCATGCCACAGTTGAGGTCGATGAACTTATATAACGAGTCACAATGATCGTATAGGTCTTTTAAGGGAATTTAAATAACTTTCAAGCCTTGTGTTTGCAAAAAGTTTGAATGAATAGACAATCATTAATTTTTTATATCTTTTTAATAGTTTTTAAAATATAAATACATTCACAATATGCTTTAGCGAATAAGATGTGTGCATTATAGAGGCCTTTACAAAATTGTTATTATATTACGGTCAATAGCGTAACAACTAATTCAAAATCCGTTATGTAATTGTCGCTATGTTACCTAGCAGTCTTTATTTAGTTCCTTGCACTGTACATTGTCTGTTTAGTTGAGGAGGATCAGATGTGTTTCTGAAACAGCTGGTAATTTTTCCAGTTGTGGATTTGCAAGGCTTTGCTACTGAAGCATTGATGACAAATTCACATTTGGGACAAAGCTAAGTGTTGGCCATTTTTGCATCTCATCTAATGAGATCTTTAAATCAAGGATTTATGCTCCTGACTTTTGAATTATTTTGTGTTGGCAGATCTGCACTTCAGCTGTCCGACAATCTTTAGCAAATGTAAGCCAAACTTAACAACTGCTGCTGAACCTGTAGAGTCTGATTCGGGTTTCACTTTTTCTTCAAGATACTAAAAAGCTGTGGATACATTTTCCGGTTTGTTGATAAACCAGGTTTTCGGAGATAAGTTTGATTCATTTGCTAGGAACTTTGAGAAATCATTTGGGAGCACCCTCAGCACTCTTAGGTTGATAAAAAATTCATGTGCAAATGGAGAAGATCGTTGTTCATATGCAACTACTACCATCCCTTTGAGTAAAGGAGATTGTTCATCCAGAAGTTCTGGTATTGATGCTCCGTATGCTGAATCAAGAATGCACGGTATTGAAACTGAGGGATTGAGCTCTACTGAAGAAATACAAGAGAATCAGCCATCAAATTCTATCGGTCGAGAGCTTTCTCTGCATGGGCATTTAAGCAGACAGTTGACTCATATCGATTCAAATATGCGGAGCTATTCAGGAAACCAGTCGATTGTTAGTACATTCGAGAAATCTGTGGTTGAACAAGCCCGTGCAAATGACCTTAAGACTTTTGAGATTGGACTCATTATGAAAAAATTACAGCTGAAAGAGAACCAGCTGGCTCTCAATTCTGACTCCAATTTTCTGGAGAGATGTAAATTATCGATGGGTGTGTCGAAGGCATCCTTCAAAGCTGAGAAATTCAAAAATCAGTTAGAAGAGACAAGACATGCCGAGCTCCTTAAAACGTGTGTAGATTGTCTTGTTGCTGGTTTGATTATCATGTCAGCTTGCCTCATTTACGGAGCATATGTTTATTCATACAGAAGGATCAGTGAAGCTACTCTGTCTTGCGCACCTCCCATGGTATGTGAAGCTCTTATTGCTTATAATATGCTTTAATTTAGCACAGTATTCGGTTGGAGGGAAGGTGGAACTTTCTTGTTAAAAATGTGTTCAATTAAATAAAGGTGTCTCAAAATTTCTCTTTTGTTGGTTAGTATGAGGCGAGATTGAAAACATGACATTAGGATGGAAAATATTTTCTCTGCTATGAGGAAAATGTCTTCTTTTTCTCTTGAAAGGAAGTCAACTTCACTTCTGTGGAGGAATATATTGGTCATTGTTGATATTCATTTATGTCCAAACTTGATAGAAATAGGATCAGAGAAAGATTCCTTGAAACATAACAGTGTGTTCTCATTGACAAATGTATGGGTTTGTGCACATTACTCATGTCAATGGTGCTGCCTTTGCACGGAAAACATTTATTTTGAAATTTGAACTTGCTTATGGAGCAAAAAAGACGATAAGGGTTCGTCTTATTTTCTACAAGTAAACAGGGTCAATTTTATCAGACGTCAAATTTGGACTGACGAATGCTTGTTACTAGATGCATGGACTTAGCGGCTGCTACTACACATCTGGAAACTTTAGCAGTGTATATGGTCGTGCTCTTTGTGGATTTCCATGTTGCCACTGTCTTATTTGGCTCGTCTGAGGGATTTCTAGCGGTGATGATTGTATCTTGGGCCTTTCGCTTGTCCATTTTGGCACCATTCTGTTGTATTGTCTTTTGAAGGTTCTCTGTTGATGGCTGAAAAAGTAGGCACTATGAATGTGTCTTGGACTATTTGGTACTTACCCCGTGTTTGGCAACAGGGTAAAGGGGGGGTAAGGGTCAAGGGGGGTAAATTTCTACCCCTGTTTGGCAAAGTTGTTCGAGGGTCAAGGGGGGTAATTTTTTACCCCCCATTACCCCTCTTTACCCCCAATTTCTTTAACCCTCAAATTGGGGGGTAATGAGGGGTAAGGGTAATTTTTTAAAAAAAATTGACATTTTTACCCTTATTTTAACTATAACGTTATTTATCCTTACCCCTTGACCCAATTGCCAAACAAGGGTAGCTCATTTACCCCTCTTTACCCTTACCCCTCTTAATTTGATATATCCAAACAAGGGTAGAATATTACCTTACCTTCCCCCTCTTTACCCCTCTTTACTCTCCTTTACCCTGTTGCCAAACAAAGCATTAAAGTCTCTCTTTTTGCCCCTATATGCCATTTCATTATGTAACAGATTTGAGCTAGTTGTTTCATGATTATGGTACTTCATAATTGGCTCTATAGGGCATATGTATTTTATCCTATGTGCTAAAACATTTTTGTGAATGTCTCAACTGGTTAAACACTGTCGAAAGGCTACTAAAATTAATGGTTGTGTGACTTCTCATTTGATATTTTGCAAACTTTTGACTCAAAAAGCAACTACCAAAACCTCTTGGACCTCGCTCACGACAGTTATGTTTAACTTGACTTCGTTTTTTTTCCTCCCAGGAGTCCAAGTCCTGGTGGCCCATGGCGACTTTCAATTCCGGGCTACAAACTCTGAGGTGTCAGGTTCAAGTTATAAGCCGAATGCTATTCGGCATCTTAATGATCTTATCAATCGCGTATCTCCTCATCCAACGGTCAGCTACTCCTAGACAAACTATGCCAGTTACCTTCATCCTTCTTTTGCTTGGGATTTGCTGTGGATTTGCAGGCAAACTTTGTGTAGACACATTAGGTGGAAATGGATACCATTGGTTCATATACTGGGAAATTCTATGCCTATTCCATTTCCTCATCAATATCTTCACTCCAACCTTTTACTCGATCCTATACGGGCCCATCGAGGTGTCACGAGTGACACGTGGCAGTCTCGTGTTTCCTTACTGGGTCAGACGGGTTGTGTTCTATGTCGCGGTGCTTCTGGTTCTGCCATTGTGTTGTGGGTTTTTGCCGTTTGCTGGTCCTCGAGAATGGAAAGATCATTTCTCATCATTAATCAGAAACCTTCTGTTAGTCTCTGACAAAGGTGATTGAAGTGTTTCCTGTTGGTTCTCTCTTTTCTTGTGTAGATTATTTTAATTGTAATTTATTGTTGCCGTTCACGTGATATTGGGTTTGCTATTGCGGGATGGTTATCCTTTGTTGTATGTGATATTAGTGTAATTGCTAAGGTTGCTTTATTGTCAGTTGGAGGTCACAAGCCCATGTTTTATAAATTGTTTTACTTTCCCTTTGGTATGTATTGTATATCATCTTTAGGAGTAAAATGTTTTGTCAAATTAGGCATTTTCCTTTCCGGTGTGAGTCATTTCTCTTATGTCTTTAAATTTTTATGTCGCATGAGGTTTTACAGGCTGATATAGCGATAATTTATAACTGTATGCTCCCCTTTATGAGTGGTCTAAATTCGAACTTCATTACCCCTTCTCTCCAATGTATTTTGCCTGAGGTTGCCCCTTTTTCAGAGAAGGGCTCTTGTGAATTTTCTTTACATTATTGTGACGTTCCAAAACTGGGTTATATATATCTTTTGATGCCTAATGGTATGTTTTACTCCCTTAGTGCGAAAATAGATATCACATATTTTGTTAGAATACGCTGAAAATATACTAAGTGACTTGGTAATTAGTTAAAGAAAGATAAACTTATAAGAGAGAGATTTCAAAGGTAAGAAATGATACCACATTATTCAATAGCAATAAAGGGCTAATCTTGATATTTTTGGGGTCTTGAGTGAGCATTTCAAATGAAGACCTCTTTTTGACCAAAAGCCAAAAAAAAAAAAAAAACTCTTCATGTATAGTAAAATTTCTCTTAACATTATAATGTCAATACAGTAGATTATAAAAATTTTAATTATAAAATTTATTAATAATAATAATAGGGACATACAAACACAATCCCTAAAATTTAGGGCCCCCAACTTCAGGGGCACAAGTAGTCGGGCCTTGTGCCCATATATTCACAAAAATCTTTATTTTATAAAACATTATGCGATGTCTTGAAGTTGTAAATTTGGAGTCTCCTATGCTCTGCAACGCAAAATAATCGAGTTTGATGCTTCGGCGTGGGGTAGCACATCTGGTTTGGTGGATTTTCATTACCAAATTGTAAAATATGTTTTGATAATTTTACAAACTAAAACCAAATCGTTTTGTCTCACATACCAAATCGGACCAAATCGTAATGATGGTTCGCTCCGGTCCGGTTTACAGTTTCTACTACAATAATAGAAAAATTGTTATAAACACTAACATAAACCTAATTAAGAAATTAAAAGTCAATATTAAAATCACCATCAACTACAAGAAATCTCGAAATGCGAAAATATTACTCCTTTTCGTAATTTATAGTATAAAACATTAATGTAAGAAAATCGCAATAGTAATAATATTTTGGGTGGGTTGTTTACTCCAAATGTCCATTGGTCCGTGTACTTTTTCCTTTGTTTTAATTTAGTCCTTACACTTTTAATTGTGTCAATTTAATTCTTATACAAGTGTATTATGTCAATTTAGTCCTTAAAGTAAAATTTATGTTAAATTAATGAATTTTTTTATTGTTTAGTCAGAAATTGCGTTAAATTGAATCAACAGGTGGACTTGCAGTTAGACCTGGCAATCGGGTCGAGTCGGATCGGGTTCGGGTCGGGTTAATGTCAGGTCAGGTCTATCTCAGGTTGGGTCAAAATCGGGTTGGGTCAGGTTATCCTCGGGTTCGGGTCAACCTCAAGTCGGGTCGACAATAGGTCGGGTCAACCTCGGGTCGGATTAACCTCAGGTCGGGACATCCTCAGGTTGAGTCGGTTTTCAAGTTGATTTATGAAGTTATTTTGATGATATATTGATTCGATTTTGAAAATTATAACTAAAAATGATAAGTTGGACTTCTATTTGGGCATTTTGGGTTCTAGGTCATGTTTGATTCAGGTTTTGGGTCATCAAAGGTTGGGTCAAACTTGGGTCGGGTCTAGTTTGGATCAGGTCATTTCGGGTTTCGGGTCAGCTTGGGTCGGGTCAAGTTCAAGTCGGGCCAAATTAGGGTTGGGTCATTTTGGGGTTCGGGTCCCAATAAATTTAAAATTTTTTGGGTTAGGAACGGGTCGGGTGGCGGGTCAAACAGGTCGAGTTATCAGGTCGGATCACATTTTGCCAGCTCTACTTGTAGTTGGTTACTTGCATCTACTATGATTATACTGTTAAAAATTATATTATTAATTTAATTTAAATTCAAATGATTAAATTGACACTTTTAATGGGTTTGAATCTCTCTCTCTCTCCCCTGCTGACGTTTCAAACGGGTCACTGACCCCACTAGTAACGTCAACATCAACGTCGGCTCCCGCTCGGATGCTGCCTGACCTTCCCAACCGGCGACACTAGCAAAACGGCGGCACGCACCGCCGGCCCACGCGATGCCATCGCCACCACCATCGAGTGCACCCCTGCCACCACCACTGAATACACGTGACGCCGCCGCCGCCACCACCACCACCACCACCACCACCACCACCTCCTAATACACGCGAGGCCGCCACCACCACCACCAACCCAGCCGACCTCTACCCTACCCACCTCACGCCTTCTTCACCCCCACCTCTCTCCCCTCACACCCCCACCTCTAAAACCGGCCACCGCCACCACCACCACCACCTCACGGCTGCACGTTGACCACCACCAGCACCACCTCACACCAACACCCCCACCACCACCAGCCCCCACCCGGACCACCACCAGCCCACCACCTGACCTCACCTGCAGCCACTATAGCCTCACCCCACGGTTCACAGTCGGCCGATATCAGGTAAGCAATACCCGGCCGGCCCCAGGTCAGACTCGTTCTCCTTATAACTATATGATACGGACGTTGGGTTCTATTTGATTTCTCCTTTCTCTCTCTCTCCCTATCCGTGTACTCCGTGATCTTGATTGTCTCTGCTATTACTATTACTGTGTCTACTGTGCCCTTGTATCTCGTGATTGTATGCCTATCTAATCGGGCTTGTTGACAGTTTGTTTATGAACCCTTCTAATAATGGAGCTCAAAACCTGAGGTCATC
Source organism: Simmondsia chinensis (assembly GCA_018398585.1). NCBI lineage: Eukaryota > Viridiplantae > Streptophyta > Magnoliopsida > Caryophyllales > Simmondsiaceae > Simmondsia > Simmondsia chinensis. Next base: position 31,432,934 of record JAGTTD010000002.1, on the reverse strand, counting down.
TTCAAAGATGTTAGGGAAGGGATGGAATAGTCGATACGATGAGGGGGGCCTGCGATTTGGGACATTAAACGTGGGCACATTAACGAAGAAGAGTTTTGAGGTGGCCCAAATGATGATGAAGAGAAAGATCAACATCTTATGCCTTCAAGAGACTAGATGAGTAGGCACAAAAGCAAGGAATGTGTTAGGATATAAATTCTGGTATGCGGCCAAGTCAGGGGGAGAAGTGGAGTGGGTATTATTATGGATAACCTCCTTAAGGACAAAGTAGTGGGGGGTGACTAGGATTAGCAATAGGATCATTAGCATCAGGTTAGTTTTAGATGGGAAAATATTGAGCGTTATAAGTGCCTACGTACCACAGATTGGGCATACAGAGCAGGAGAAGGCTAGATTCTGGGAGGACCTAGACTTAACAATGCAAGGCATATCCTAGAGCGAACAAGTGCTGATTGGCAATGACTTCAATGGGCATGTGGGAGCGAACACAGAAGGCTATGCATCCCACCATAGAGGTTTGGTTTTGGAACCAGGAATGATGGAGGTAATGCCCTGCTAGACTTTGTCGTCATGTATGAGCTAACGGTTGCCAACACTTTCTTCAGAAAGCGTGAGGAGCACATCGTCACGTATTGGAGGGGTGGAGCAAAGACTCAGATTGACTACATACTACTAAGGAAGAGGACTCAAAAAGATTATAGGGATTACAAGGTTATCCCCGGGGAAGACCTATCAACACAGCACAGGGTATTGTGTGCTGATGTCAAGGCTAAGAGAAGAGGCAGGTAAACCATGAAACCATCACAGCCACGCACTCATTGGAGGACTTTGAAGGGGGACAAGGCTCAAGTCCTTAAGGAAAGAGTTGAGGCTGAGCTTGGGTTTTTTTGGGGGGGGGGGGGGGGGGGGATTGTGAGGGAGATTTAAACCACAGTTGGAACCAGGTAGCCCAAACAATCAGAGAGGTGGCACGCAAAGTCCTAGGCGTATCAAAGGACTGGGCACCAAACAACAAAGAGTCCTAGTGGAGATGCAAGTAGGTTCAGAAAAAGATTAAGGCGAAAAGAGACTGCTTCAAGGAGTGGGATAGAAGTGGAGATGAGGACAAGAGGCAACGGTATAAACAAGCCAAGAAGGATGTTAAAATAGCAGTAAGAGATGCACAATCTAAAGCCTTCGAGGATTTTTGCAAAAGGTTGAATACTGATGAGGGAACTAGGGACCTCTATAGAATTGCAAAAGCGAGAGAGAGGAGGACTAGAGACCTGGACCAAGTAAGGTGCATAGAGGGGGTAGATGGGCAAGTGCTTGTGGACGAGCAACAAATTAAAACTAGGTGGAAATCCTACTTCCACGATTTGTTCAATGAATAGGGAGATAGACATGTATCCCTAGGAGAACTACAGGCAACAGCGGAGCAGAAGACTTACTGCTACTCTACGAGGATTAGATTTGAGGAAGTTAGGGAAGCCTTGAAGAAGATGGGCACGGGTAAAGCAGTCGCCCTAGACTGTATACCCATTGAGGCATGGAAATGCACTGGAGAATTAGGTATCAGATGGCTGACCAAATTATTCAACCAAATTCTTCAAGGAAAGAAGATGCCTGATGAGTGGTAGAAGAGTACATCACTTCCTGTCTATAAGAACAAAGGCGACATTCAGAGTTGCGCTAACTACAGAGGAATCAAACTAATGAGCCATACTTTGATGCTTTGGGAGTGCGTCATAGAAAGGAGGCTACGATAGCGTACAGAAGTCTCAGAGAATCAATTTGGATTTATGCCCGGCAGGTCGATGATAGAAGCCATCCATCTCCTAAGGAGGTCGATGGAGTACTACAGAGATAGACAAAAGGACCTCCACATAGTTTTCATTGATTTAGACAAGGCATACAATAGAGTGCCAAGAGAGGTCTTATGGAGGGTCTTAGAGGGGAAAGGCATCCCCCAGCCCTATATACAAGTCATTAAAGACATGTATGAAGACGCACTAACCAATGTGTGCACAATGGAAGGAGAGACAGACGTTTTCCCCATTATAGTTCGGGTACACCAAGGATCAGCCTTGAGTCCCTTTCTGTTTAATTTAGTTATGGACGAGCTTACTAGGCACATCCAAGGGGACGTGCCTTGGTGCATGCTTTTCGCGAACGATATAGTCCTAATGGGAGAGTCTAGGGAAGAGGGGCTACAACTTTGGAGAATGGCCTTAAAATCGGAAGGTCTAAGACGTAGTAGATCTAAGATCGACTACATGGAACTCAAGTTTTGCACCTCTGCCATGCTAAGCATAGAAGACGTCAAGATTGGATCAGAGTGCATACTGCATAAAGCGTACTTTAAATACTTGGGTTTCATGGTGCATTAAGACGGCGAAGTGGACTCAGATGTCAGCAACGGGGATTAGCAACGGGGATTAAAATGGGTTGGCATAAATGGAGGATGGCCTCTGTGATACTGTGCGATAAGAAGTTCACATTAAGGTTAAAGGGAAAATATTATAAGACGGTAGTGAGACCGGCTATGTCATACGGTACAGAGTGCTAGCCAGTTAAGTAGCATCACACGTACAAGATGACGATGGCGGATATGAAGATGTTAAGATAGATGTGTAGACACAAGAGGAAGGATTGGATCAGAAATAACGTTATAAGAAGTAAATTAGGAGTGGCCCCAATCGAAGATAAGTTGAGAGAGCAACAATTGCGGTGGTTTGGGCATGTTAAGAGGAGAGGGACCACTGCCCCGATTAGGAAATGTGAGCAACTCCATATTACAAACGGGAAGAGAGGAAGAGGCAGTCCAAAGAAGAGTTGGATGGAGGCAATTCGACAGGACCTCGCCTATCTCAACCTAAATGAGGAGATGTCCCCAGATAGAGCTCAGTGGAGGATTAGAATACGTGTAACCGATATAGCGGTTTAGGAGCGATGAGCACTTATAGCTAGTACTAGTGCTACGAGGCTCCTTGCATGCCTGTTTGTTTTTACGTGGTTTTGACGTATGTTGGTTGCTTAGTGCTTCTATGGTCTGACGTCTTGTGATGTAGTGCTACTCGTTGCTTTTACTCCCTACATGCTTGCCTTGTGTCGGATGTCGACTCTTTCCCTTACAGACTTATTTGCTTTTCACTTTTACTCTTGCTTCCATGCTGCCATGCTTTCCATGCTTTTCTTACTCTCCATGCTCCAAGCTCTGATGCTCTCATGCTTCTAAGGTTGGGGTCCTCGGAAATAGCCCCTCATTAGGGTATCACCCTGAAGGGGTAAAGCTGCGTACATCCTACCCCTCCCAGACCCTACTTATGCGGGAGCCCTTGAAGCACTGGGCTTCTTGTTGTTGTTGTTGTTGTTGACTAAATTGACACATTTATTAGGTTTTCATGTGAAATTTTGCTAACTACTACTGTGACTTGTTATGATTTAGATGGTATCAGTAATAATTAAACCTCTTTATTTCTGGTTTTTATGGTTTACGGTTTAGGTTTGGTTTTAAACCGAACTTGAACCGTAAACTCTACTAACCAAAATTTTCTAAACCAAACCATAATTTTTAAAACCATAAACCAAACCAAACTGTACATTACAGTTTGGTCCAGATTGAATTACGATTTAAACCGTTTTTTGCATGCGGGGGGGGGGGGGGGGGGGGGGGGTGGTCATGTCATTTTCGCATAGTTGATTTTGTGCTTAATTGTTTTCGCAAAGTATTTTGTACCAGAATAATAGGATATTTTTATTATCTAGGCAAAATTGTTAGTTTTTAGGGTAATTGTGTGGCTATGATTCCTTATATTGGCAATATTAGTCAATAATAATTTGTCTCGATAGTAACACCACCAAATAATAACACGTTATTGTTTGCGCTTGAAATTTTTTCTTCTAAAACAATGATTCCTCCCATGCAACGACACTTCATGAGTCATTAAATTGCATCCCCACCACCCCTAAATTTTGTACAGTGATAAAAGGGAAAGCGCTAGAAGAGTCTCTTAGGGATGGTTTTATTGAACGCGTCAACATACACGATATAGTCTAGATCCGATTTAGGAATTGGTTGAATCTAATATATATTATTTTCATGTGGCTTTCATTAATAAGATATCCTAAACAATCTCTTGGATATGCTACGAACGCTTGAAAATCCCATTTAGAATATTGACCACAATCTCATTATATCCTTCAATTTGGAGTACTTTTGAATCCATTTGGAGTACTTTTGAATCCCAAGTTGATAGCTAGCTGAATACCATATCTGGTTGCAACAACCTCAGTGACCATTATCAAAGCATTTCCTAATCTTGTATATCCTTCAGTAATAAAACAACCTATCGCACCTCCGGTGGAGTACTTTCGAACCCCAAGTTAATGGTCTCTGAATACCATCTCTAGCTGCAACAACCTTAGCAACCATTATGGACACATTTCCTAGGAGTCTAGATCCTCTAGTAATGGAACAGCGTGTTATGCCTACGATGTTATATCCCGCTGCGGCTGACCTTTCATTATGAAAGTTTGTATTCATGCTCTATAAATTTAAGTTGTTCCATCTAACCCAATCTCATTTCTTCTCCCCAGGAGCCAAATTACCACCATTATAGCTTCTATCTTCACCATCCATCCTATATCAAAACTACAATTCCAAGACAAGCTTCTTGCTAAGACTAGCAATCGGCTGCTCTTACCCCTGGAAACAAACGCCTTCCTACTCTTCCACATTTTCCAAGCCAATCCTATAAAGCTTATGAGCGTCCTTAACTCTTTCCATAGACTTCTAATTAATTCCTCAAGGAAGGCATCATTAGTTAAAGCTTCTCAAAGCCACCCGCTACTTATCACCACTTTTCAAGCACACTTGGGTTCTAAGTAGTGGAGAAAGATGATCCATCGATTTCGAGTATGAACTATCTTGAGGATATGCCATAATGATTCAACAACTCTTTTAGCTAAATCTTCCTAGTTAGGAGCTCGTTATGAATTTTCCATAGCACCTTAATCTTTGGATGAATGTGCAAATGTTAGAGCCATTTATAACTGACATTGTTTCTTGCTTTTCAATACAGACCATGGGCCAACAAAGTTGATGACCTAACACTGAACTCTTCTTATGTTTAAATCTTCGACACAAACTGTCCTCCATCTCATTTTGACTAATAAAGATCACTAGAATAGATTTACAAATGTCCCTAGGGAAGAGAAAGAAAGGACTCCTTATCACATTTCCTATTCCTAACGGAATCTGCCACCCAAATAAAGGGGTTCTTAAGAAAGAGTATCCTTCGAGACTTAGTTATCAAACCAAAAGGAAAAATATATCTACTAATTACTTATCACCCACCTCAAACCTTTTCTCAAAATATCCCGCACTAAAATGATCCCTCTCCAAGAAATTAAATCCATTTTCTTGGGACATAATAAAAAAAGGCCTTGCCTTTCAAATATCACACTACCACTAATTTGACCTAGATTTCGTCCGTGTTAGAGATAATCCTCCAACTCAACTTACAAAGAAAGCTCGATTGATTGCTTCCAATCTTCTTAGACCAAGCCCCTTACTCACCCACCCCCACCGCGCGCGCCTTTCAAATCTTATCTCATGCAATCATATTCAAATTACATAGGTCACTTTTTTTCCAAAAGAAATTTTTGTTAATGGTATCGTACTTCCTACATTCCTTCTTTGTGATAAGAAAACATTGCATAATGTTGGTTGGAGTGTGGTCTCCAAGGTATATTGGATTAGGATCAATCTGCCTACCTTCGATAGAAGGCCTACTTTCTAACTCTCAGATCTAGAATCAAGTTTGTTGGTTACCCCCTGGATGGTATCATCCATCTGCCCACCACTATCCAGAACACACGTTAGATATTCGCCCAATGCTGATGCTCTTTCAATCCCTAAGAGACCTCCAATCCTTTGGTAAATGTCCCTATTTAACTAACTGACCGTGTTCTGGCAATACTTCTCTAGAATATGTTCGATTCCAACATGATTCCATTACAGCATGACAAAATAAAAGGCTATCATCTACAAGGAGAATGCAAGGGACGCTAGGAGCTCCCCACACAATCTTAATGCCTACTCCTAATTTTGGGGCACCCTCTTTCTTCTGCTGGTCTCTAGCCAAAGCTTCATTACAAAGAATAAAGATATATACGAACAAAGGGTCCCTTTGATAAAGGCCTTTGATGGAATTTATAAGACCAACAGGGGAGTTAAAAATGATGATTGGAATTGTTATAGATTGCATCATCATCACCCACCTGATCCAAATCTCAAAAAACCCCTTCTGAGAAATTCCACTTTACCCAATTGTAAGCATTTTTCATAAGCAACAAGAATATTGTCATGAAAATCTAACAAGACCTCATAAGCAATAAGAATATTGTCATGAATGACCCTCCCACGGGTGAAATCCCCTTAATAAGAAGATATAATTCTAGTCAATACGACTTGAGTTTGTTCACTTACACCTTAGTGATAATTTATACACCATATTAGAGAGACCTATTGGTCTAAACTGATTGGTATTCTGGGGTCTCTTACCTTTTGAACTTAGAGTTATGAATGTGTGGTTAACTTCATTTAAAAAGTTATCCCCCTCTTAGATAGGATTTTATAGCGCTAACAATATCCTTACCTAAAAATATCCTAGAACTTCCAGAAGAAGAAGCCATCTAACCATATGAGCCGAGGGCTATGAAGGGGGTTATTTGGAAAACAACTTGTTGAGACCTCCCTCATAAGGTTAGAGTTCTCCCTCATTATACACTTGTGCAAAAAGTCCAGGGAGTGCATTAAAGTCGTTTGCCTAACCGACCTAATTTTCTAGAGAACTTTTGAACAAACATTTTAGCAATTTCATCTCCATCTAACATCCACCCTGTAACATCATGCCTAATTTCCAAGATTAAGCACTTATTTCTTGGCTGAAGTCACAGGATGAAAGAATGTAGAACATGTATTGCCCGAACAAAGTCACTCCCTTCTATAATACTTTGCCCTTATGTAAAACCAAATGCTTCTTTTTTTGGAGTGCAAATTGTATGACCTTCCTATTGAGACCTTGATTTGCAAGATCACCAACTAATCTTTGTTGAATCACCCCAATCCTGGTTCTGTTTGCATCTAACTTCACCAACATGTTTCAAACCTAAATCTCTCCCATTGCTTAGGCTCATCCTTTTATAAGCTTCAATCTTTGCACAATACTGAAAAGCTTTGAAGCTTAAATTTTAGTCCTCTAGATTTTCCTTACAATTTCCTTAACTTGGTTTTTATAGCCTTAGTTGCGTTTGAACCTAAACGGCCTTGGCCGGAAAGGCATTTCTCTCTCAGTTCTTAGACAAATCGAGCTATAGTCTGTAATTGTTCTATGTCAAAAAAACCAAGCTCTTTGCTTATAGACTAATACTGATCTTTTCCACGAGCCATGCCGTCCATTTTTTTTCCTGGACTAGGACTCCATTGATTTGCCTTCTCCACGTGGAACACGCCTCTATAGTTGAAATTTTAATAAGATATCACGTCTCACTTAAGAGGTTGAACTGCTTCATACGTCCATCAGGTACATGGGTCCTCTCTACCTTGTCGTTATTAGATAAGAGCTTGTTAAAATTCCCCATAAGGCACAAAAGGAAGGGCAAATTTCTACCTAAATTCAAAATTTGACTCTAGAAACACTCTTTCTTTTCCGTCCTCGCTGGGGAATCCATAGCAAGGAGGGCCAAAAAATTATCAACCTTTTTACCCAAAATAATAAGCAGCACTGATTTCTTCTAGATAGATTGCACATCAACTTCTCACACGATATAATTCAATAAGTAATTTGTCCCGTATGATTAATTACCCATAATTGCCACATGAGGTGGGATGTTATCAGAGTGTTATCTTTTGTTATTTTAAACTTTATTTAAAATTTAGTAAACATACATTTGTTGACATGTTTTATGTTTTTGGAAATTTATCACCTAAGTATCTTAAGATTGGTTAGTTTATCATCTAGGTATCCTGAATTTCTATTATATACAATAAGGTAATTTGAGGTCGTAAAATTGATCATCAAGATATACTCTGCCAAAATTAGTGAATTTTTATCAAAATTCAATAAATTTTTATCAAAATTCGATGAATTTTTCATGTAAAATGTTGATGTGACACATGAATGCTGCAAATACATGTGCCAACTCCATCATAAGTCATCGGAAGTGAGTGAAGAGTAGTTGTATGTATCTAGAACATATTTCGTGTTAGCATCTGGTAAAGGATGCCCATATGTCAAGCGAGTACTTTCTAACAAAAATTCCTCAGATTCTTGAAGAAAATACATAGGTATTATAATTTGTGAACATTGAGGGTACTTAAATGAATATCATACATTTCTTCTTCTTTTTTTTTTTTCTGCTCATGGGAAGAAGATACATAATGATGGGTCCAACCCATTTTTTGTGTTTAGTATTGTTTTATTTTGTTACGTAAAATACAAAAGAAAAAGAAAAAAAAATCAAAATGAAGAAAGAAAAAAATCCTTGACCCCCACATCTCTTGAGCTTTAAAAGGAAGAAAAAAGTGGACGAAGGTTAGGGTTATGCAGTAAAGAAGAGGATAAGAAAAAAAGAGAGTGAGAAAATTGAGAGGTAAAATTATGTAGCAAAAAGTGTAAATTAAAACAAAGATTACCAAACTCATTCATGCTATAAGAGTTAAAAAGAAATAGAGAAGTTTAAGAGGGATTACAATTTTACGGGTAGAATAGCAATTGCCGTGTTATGATACTTAGATCATAACAATGAAGATAGAAGGAAGAGTAAGGGATGACAAAGAATTAGGAGTAAAGATGAGAGAAGAATGAAAGGTCGCTTAACTAACTACATGTGCCAGTAATTAACCTTGTCAACCATACAAGATTGCATTTTTTTACCACTAAAGACTAAAATTCATGACAAATACTCCCCTAGCAAGATAAGATTCTTGTCCTCAAGAATCCAATCCAGGGAACTGACTTTTTAGGAAATTATAATCCTCCCATGAAACTTCCTCCTTGCTCAGATTTGACCACTGCACTAACACTTGAGTTGTAGCTTGATTATTTCGCAGAACAAGTCTTCTAGCTAGGATAGCAACTGGTTCAAGTAGAATGCTACCATCAGAAGCTGCAAATGGAGGCTATAGCCGAGGAACAATCTCAGTGCCTATCTTCCTTTTGAGCAAGGAAACGTGAAAAACAGGTTGAGCAACAGAATATGGGGGAAGGTCCAGTCTGCAGGCACTGCTCCAATGGGTTGCGGGATTTGGTATGGCCCAAAATAACTAGTAGAAAGCTTGACACCCCTCCTAGCTGCAACAAGGGATTGCTTGCAAAGCTGCAACTTCAAATAGACCAAATCACCCCTTTAAATTCTCTCTCAGACCTTCGTTTATCAGCAAAGAATTTCATCTAGCGTGGGCTAAGGATAGTTGATCCTTGAGCTATTGAGTGACCTTTGAACGTTGTTGCAACAACTCTTCGACAATATGAATGAGAGAAATCATTTCCTCCAGCATAATTGGCATAGGAGGAGAGTACCTATACAAAGCTAAAAAAGGGGTAGTGCCTAAGCAGTGGCGGACGCACGTTCCAAGTACTGGGGTGCGTGGACCTCATAACTTTATCACCCGACCTTTAAAAATGACATAAGCAGGCATAAAAGTTGCAATTATCTTATATATTTTGTAACATGTGAACCGGCAACAAGTTGGTTTTGGTAGTCCAATGGCGAAGGCGCCTTATTTTGATTCCTCGAGTCACGGGTTCGAATGCCTCATTTAGCAAGTTGCCTATTAATATTTTATAAATATAGCAATGTAAGTCAATAACAAAAAAAGCTTCTCACTTTGGTGGTGAAGTATACTTACCTCTTTCAGCGAGGCCGTGGGTTTGACTAAGCCAATATTAATGATGCCTTTTTAAACATATTTCTTCTTAGTTAATTAATTAATAACCCCTCACATTAAAATCTAACTCTAATTTTTTAAAATATTAATTATTTTCTATGTTCTCTATCCTATTCCCCTTCCTAGTTACCCAAAATAATTTGCAGCCTTCGGAGCCACTGTGCCTACAACGATCTAGATTAGCATAACTCAAATTCTTTGGTTGCCCATAGTAAGAGCTAAATCTAATAGATAAATTATCCTATATTCTACTCATCTTTCCAATTTTTAATTGAGATTATAACAATGATATTATGCATTATTTTTAAAATATCAAAACTTGTTGGAGATAATTAAATTAGTTAATTATTTTTTTTCTCTCATGTGGATATTAATATAATTTTTTATTTTTATATACATAAGCTCATACTTTTAAAATTATATGTTGATTAATTGTAATATATTATTATTATTATTTTATTTTTATTACAAAAATGGACTCCGCATCATCAAGCAGCTGGATTCGCCATTGTGCCCAAGGAAGTGTGAAAATTGGTATTATACTGAAACTCAGCTAAGGACAACCACTTATGCCATTGCTTAGGATGTTGAAACTCATGCATCTTAGGTATTGTTTGAGGCACTGATTGAGCCTCCAAGATTGTCCATCCATTTGAGGATGATAGACTGAACTTAAAGTAAAGGAAGAGCCCAACAATTAGAATAATTTTTGCCAAAAACAGCTAGTGAATATCTTATCTTTGTCAAACACAATACATTTTGGAAGACCATGAAGCTTGTAAACTGAATCCAAGAATAGTTTTGCCAATTCAGACGTAGGAATAGGATGATTTAGGGCAATAAAATGAGCATATTTTGTAGACCTATCAACAATTACTTATATCATGTCCTTCCCTTTAGAATTTGGTAGGCCTTCAATGAAATCCATACATATGTGGCTCCATTTCTGCTAAAGTAATGGCAATTGTTGTAACAAGCCTAAATAAGGGCAATGCTCCACCTTATTATGTTGGCATACATCACGTTATTGTATCCAACCTATAATATCCTTCTTCATACCTTTCCAAAAGAACCAAGGCTTCATCCTCTGATATGTCCCTAGTATACCAGAATAACCTCCCAAGGCTAATGCATGCATAGCCAAAAAGATCTAACGTCTCAATCCAGATGAGATCCAATGTACACTTTTCCTTTAAATCTTAACACACCATTAGAGAAGGCTAACATTATTGAAAGCTGGTAAGAGCAGGAATGATAGATTGAGCATAAGAGTTAGGGACATATGAGTTAATGACTTCTTCCATCCACACTAGTTGCACCATTATAATAGCACACAGTTGCGCATCATTACCCTCGTCATCTCTTCTAAACAATGCATCATCAACTATATTGCCCTTCCGTCTTCTGAACTGAAAAGAGTAATCAAGGCCCAGCATTCACATAAGCCCCTTTTTCTGAATTCTAGTAGTGATCTTTTGTTCGAGAAGATGTTTGAGGCTTTCTTGATCAGTTCTAATGACAAAATGGTGTCTTTTTAAGTAATGCCACCACTTTTGCACAGCCAACAAAATAGCTAAATACTCCTCGTAAATGGAAAGGTCCATATGCCTAGGGCTCAATGCTTGACTTAGATATGCATAGGCCTCCCTTTTCGCATTAGTACAACACCAATTCCCTTGTGACATGCATTAGTATCTAACACAAATGATTCATCAAAAAAGGGCACCAGCACGCCGTCATCGGATCCCATTAGAACTCCGAAGTTAAGCGTGCTTGGGCGAGAGTAGTACCAGGATGAGTGACCTTCTGGGAAGTCCTCACCCTCAGGTTGGGGCCACTGGGAAACAGCCTCTCTTCAGGTTAACACCCTAAAAGGGGAAGGCTGCTACATCCGCCACCGCGCCCCCCCCCCCCCCCCCCCCCCCCCCCCCCCCCCCCCCCAACCCTGACCCTGCATAGGCGGGAGCCCTCGAGGCACTGGGTATGTTCCTTCCTTTTTTTTGAACAAATGATTCATCAAAGTCTCGCATGCTTAGAACTGGAGTACTACACAGTATAGCCTTGAGCTTCTCAAATGTAGATTGAGCTTCTTCAATCCACACAAAATTGTCTTTCTTTAGTAATGCACTCAATGGTTGAGCAATGATACCATAACCATTCACAAACGTTTTGTAATACCTGGTTAAGCCTAAGAAAACTCTCAATGCTTTAAGGGTGTTGGGTTTAGGCCATTGTTCCATAGGATGCACCTTAGAGGGATCAATAGACACGCCTTTACTAGAAATTACAGGACCTTGGGTTTAGGCAAAGGCACATTTAGGAAATTTGGCATAGAGTTTGTGTTTTCTCATTGTCTCGAAGACTTGCTTAAGGTGGTTAATGTGAGATGACATAGAAGGACTATGGATCAAGATGTCATCAAAAAAGACTAGGACAAATTTTCATAAGAAGGGCTTGAAGATTGAATTCATCAATGCTTGGAAAGTTGCGGGGGCATTAGTTAGACCAAAAGGCATGACCATGAATTCAAAATGGCCATGATGTGTTCGAAAAGCAGTTTTGTGTATGTCTTTGGCTTTCATCTAATTTGATGATAACCTTGTCTAAAGTCCATCTTTGAGAAGTAGACCGATCCCAGAAGCTCATCTAGTAAATCATCAATTATAGGAACGGGAAATTTGTCTTTAACAGTAAGAGAATTTAATCGCCTATAGTCAATACACAATCTAGAAGTTCCATCCTTCTTCTTGACTAATATGTGAGGGGAGGCAAAAGGACTGTGGCTTGGGTTAGTGAATTTGGCTTGGAGAAGTTCATCAATTTGTTTTTCCCTTCTGTTCTTTTGAATATGAGCATATTTATATGGTCTCAAATTTACAGGTGAGAAATGAGGTTTAAGACGAATAGAATGATCCAAGGTTCTTTTTGGTGGTAAACTAGAAGGCAATTCAAAAGTATCATTGAAGTCATGAAGTAATTTTTGAAGTAATGCATTAGAATCTACCTCCCTTACAGCAGGTGCAGCACTAAGAGAACAAAAATGCGCAATCCAACTAGAGGCCTTCTTCTGATGATGTTGCGTAAGCCTTTAGAATTGATCAGCTTCAAAGAGCCCTGCTCTGACACTCCTTGAAGTTCCACTGTCACCCCATCTTGTTCAAAAGACATGGATAACTTGGTGAAGTTAATGTTGGACTCATTGTTTTCATCCAATCTACTCCTAACATCATATCACGGGCCCCGTGCTTGAGGACCATAAAATCATACATGAACTTATTTCCTTGCATCTCTCATATGAATTGCTTACACATTGTATGTGTGAGCATAGTGTTGCCATTTGCCACTATAACTGCAAGAGGTAGGCCTTTAATGACTTCGTGACCCACATTTCTAGCTACTTTTGGATACAAGGAAACTGTGTGTGCTACCACCATCAATGAAATCAAGAGTGATCTATGCTTTGCAACGCCATTAATTCGAATAGTGTTGTGAGAACCCCCACCAGTAAGGGCATGAACTGAAACTTCTATACCATCCGCTAATTCATCTTGCAATTCATCAGTAGAATCCTTAGTTGGAGAACCTTTCTCATTCTGACTATCATGTTCCACTCCTATCAAGGACAATAGATGTCTTGGATTGCACTTGTGGCCCACAAAATATATTTTTATTATACTTGAAGAACTAGACCCAGGAGAACCTGGTTGAATCCGCGGGACCTTGACTAGATTCGATCCGCCCCCATATAACTCAACTGAGGACTCAAACAGTTTGGCCTTGGAATGAGCTTGTGACAAGGTAGGTGGATTTAAGACTTTGACAAGGTTCTTAATTCGTGGCTTCAAGCCATTGATGAAGCTAGACATGTAGTACTTGTCATTTGCAGTCAGATTAGCCACCATCATCATTGACTTAAGATGCTCAAACTTAGACATGTATTCGTTAACCGATCCAGTTTGGGCCAATTTGTTGAAGAGCCATTACCCAAAATAACACAAAAATAAAAAAAATATTTCTTAAACTAGCTTTTTAAAAAAAATATTTCCCTAAATGGCATCCATGTCATCATTTTTTTTATTTTTTACTACATTTATAAATTTTTAAATTTATAATATTTTATATATTGTAATAAATAAATTAAACTAAATGATTTATTAAATTTTAAGTAAAATTATTTATACACAAATTTAATCTGAATATTTAATAAATAATTCAATTTATTTTATTTGTTGTGATTAAGAAAGTATTATAAATTTTAAAAATTATAAATATATTAAAAATAAAATAAGAAAGTAAAAGAAAAGTAAAAATAAAAAATAAAAAAGTTAAATGATGACATGGATGCCATTTGGGAAAATATTCTTCTTAAAAAGCTAGTTTAGGAAATATTTTTTATTCCACCACCTCCCAAATCATCGTTCTCAAACCTATCACACAACTCCGATACAAAATCATTCGAAGTCAGGCTCGGATTACTAGTGATAAGACTATGAACCCAAACATCTTCATCACCATTAAGATACATCGTAGCCACTTTAACCTTTTGATCTTCCTGAATGTCATGGAATTTGAAAAACCTTTCACACTTTCGTGCCCAAGAATGAGGATGATTGCCATCAAAACAAGAGATTTCAATTTTAGGATTTTTGAAGCATGAGTTCCTAGTGTGCTTTACATGCTCACTTTGATCATTCAGCTTGGAAATAGGAACCAATGATCCAAAGGTCTCATAGTGGGCATTACTGCAGGGCTATTAACCAGTACCTTTGGGACTGTATTGCGATCAATCTTCTCCTGCATTCCCAACAGCTGTTGTTGAATATGCTTTTGAGATTGATGCAAATTCCCAATTGCTGTTGTAACTGAGCCAATTGCTCAGCTTGTTCGGGGCTTCCTGCTAATGCTAAAACCATTGCAACTTGCTTCCTGTTCTTCGCTAGATTGAAAACAGCAGAATCAAGGAGCTCTGGTACCAATTTGTTACGATCTTAGATCATAACAATGAGGATAGAAGAAAGAGTAAGGGAAGGGAAAGAATTCAGAGTAAAGATGAGGGAAGAACGCAATGAGGGTAGAAGAAAGAGTAAGGGAAGGGAAAGAATTCAGAGTAAAGATGAGGGAAGAACGAAAAGTTTCTTGTTATTATCATTCCTAATACCTCAAATGATATAAAGCAATGCTCTTATACTAGAACAAAACAAATCAACACATGTTTCACTAACTAACTTTGTCAACCAACTAATCAATACAAGATTGTATTTTGATACCACTAAAGACTAAAATTCATGACATACCAATCTCTGCTTTGTCCCAATGGTTGGGGTGGCAGTTGCTAAACCCTAGAACGCAGGTTCGATTTTGACATTTTTTTCTCCCCATAGCAGTACTAATGTTAAAAAAAAGTTAAATATATATTAAGAATGATAAAGTAAGAGAGTTATGGCATATCTAAAAAGCATCCAACTTACAGACAATTGAGACAATTTATAAATTAAGAGAGCGATGGCTTATTTATGAAGCATCCAACTTGTAAGCCAAATCTGGTTGTATTTTTTTTTTTTTTTTTTGGACAAAAGAATCTGGTTTTAAATTATATATATACATTGTATTTATATATCTTGTAATCTCCCTTATATATAGAGGATTTCTGCCTCCCTTCTCTTTCTTCTCCAAGCCATGGCCGACTCCTCCACCCGACCCTAACACGTCTCCTGTTAGTTCTTCTCCAAATCCGCTCCACTCACCTCTAGCAATATAAAAGACTGGGTTACTGAAACTTTGAATTATGAGAATATCAACTATGCAGTGCTCTAAAGTCATGGTGTTATTGGCCATATTATTGGGGATACATCATGTTGAAATTATGAGGATCCGGGTTATGATCAACGGCATCAAACAAATTTTCTCATCATTACTTGGGTGTATTCTTGTTGCTCTCATGAAATTATTTGGATAATCATGAAACCAGGTTAAGAACTAACTACAAAATATATTTAAAATGAAATAAGATGCAAGCTCAAGCTATTACTCTTCAGCTAAAAGGAGGACTGTTTTATTTTTTTTTTTTGAACACTAAAGGGGGAGTTTCATGCTATGGAAAAAATTGATCTATATCTTTCTTCTTATCTTGAATGCATGAAAACCTCAGCTGATCGACTTAATAATGTTAACTCCACAGTAATTGGCACTTATTTAGTTTTTCAAATAATTCATGGTTTACATATCATGCTATTGCCACGACTTGGATAAACATGATTCCATTCCCCAATCTTGTTCATGTTCCATCCACTCTTTGTACCTTGGAAACATGGGCAGCTCATGGGTCAAGCCCATAAAGCTCATGGGTCAAGCCCATAAAGCAAGGGCTTTAGGCCCACAAAATTTTTGAACCCCATAATCTGATATTAATTAAGATTTATGACTGAAAAATAATGTGTTAGATTTATAATAAAAAAAGGAATTTCAAACACAAAGTAATTAATAGCCATAACAATAAAAGGCTCAACATATCTTCTTACCTGTCTAACTAAATGCTAATAAATCTCTTTATTTTCCTTTCCCACTTAACAGTCTCTCATAAATTTATTACTTCTTAGAATGACTGAAAATTGATGGGTGTGTTAAATAATCATACTTCACTTTGACTATGTATAGAGAAATTGATACAAATATATTCAAATTTAAATTTAAAGGATACTAATAATCTAAGACATACAAAATTTGAAATTTTGGCATTTTATTGCAACTTCACAATCTTGCTCCGTGGATTGGTGGACATTTTTGGTTTCTTATTAAGCAATGAAAAGTTAAAGTCGCTAGATAATGATAGTTGTAAAGAACATTGCATTAATCTTGAGTATTTCTTTAAACATGATAATTGCTTTGGTATTGAAGGTTTAGATTTATTTTCAAAATTAAAAGTTCCAGCAAAAATTATACAAATGGATGATAGCACTCTAATTGACATACTCAGTTATATGAGAAAACTAAATTCTTTTGCATACATTGCTTATAGAATAATGTTAACAAATCCCGTAACTATTGCTTTGGAAGAAAAAAAAAGTTTTTCAAAACTAAAATTAATAAAATATTACCTTGGATCAACAATTTCTCAAGAAAATTGAGTGAATTGTTTATATTCTCAATTGATAAAGAAATGTTAGACGAACTTCATTATAAAAAATTTAATTAAAAATTTTGCATCTCAAAATAAAATTTAATTAAAAATTTTCTATCATTAGAAAAGGCCTTATTTTATACTTGGCTATGGGCCCTGTTGTGGATTCGGGCCCTCAATCAGACCCGAACTCAACTCGAAAACAAGATCTTGTCCGAGCATTAAGCAACGAAAACCCACAAATGAAACAATGTGGAAATTAAACCAGAAACAACGAAAACAACGATGAACACACGATATACGTGGTTCGGCACCTTAGAGAGGTCCTAGCCCACGGGCCTCCGTTTTCAGAGGAATCAAATCCACTATCAATAATTAGGGTTACAAACACAAACCGAGCATCAAGTCTAAAACGAAAACCATAACAGAGATTAAAGTAAGAAAACGAGAAAGAACAAGAGAAAAACCATAACCGAGCAATATGAGCGAAGAACAGCCTAGAACCCCAAACCCTAGCCGGAATCGTGAAGACGACCTCATTTGGGACGACGCATCGCCTTGAACCGAGCATCCTGAGCTCCAAGGTTCACCACCATCTTCTTCTCCTTAATCTTGAGCCCTCCAACCTCGGACTTCGCGCTCTCTCTCTCCTTGACCTTTCTCACACTAGAAACGTCATCTTTCTCCTCCGTTTCTCCTTTCTCTCCTCTGTGTTTTGTTTTACAGAGAAACCCCAACAATGGGTTTCTTGCTCTTCTAAGAATTTTTCCAGAGAAACTTCAAGGTGTTCCCCAATTTTGCTCTCGGTAAAGATCTCATGTAAATGACCCACTCATCACTGTAAAACCCTAAAGAAAAGGGTTTATTACAAAGCAACAGTGACACAGCCTCATCCAAAGGCTGACACTAGGACACGTGGCGCGAATCCAAGCATGCATAACAGCTGGCAGCACGGGTATCCGGGTATTTGGGTTGGGTAATACCCAACGGGTAATAATAACAAACCAGATATTATTTTTATTACCCAAATGAAAATACAATATATTTTTTAAATCTTTTACCCATTTTTAAAACCCAATTTCAAATCAATAAAATTGTCTATAATTTCTATTCCCCAAATTAGGATATAATCATCCAAGTTTGCCTTCAACGAGCCTAAACAAGGCGGGTGGCTAAAACCGGCAAACGATATCCTAATTTTCCTAATAGAAATTCTCCGACAATTTTAACCTTTCAGTTAGTCAAGACGCTCCAGCCTATTATTACTGATGAACTTACATAACTCAGTTACATCCTAAAGTGGATATCAAATTTCATGGGACCATAATCCAACAGGCTCCTCAAACCTATTAGGTTGCCCCTACTAGAAAAGTAAGCTAGCTAACGCCAAAGCTATGGCAGTTGTTGTCACACCATCAAACCCAACCCCACAAGCCATGTATGTTGCAGAACAATCAAAAGGGCAACAGGGAGGGAATGATGGTGGTCGAAGGGGTGGCCGTGGATGCTGCAGAGGACGAGGGGTTAGTCGTGCAACCAATTGGGGTTGGAATGGTGGTCAAGGTTTGAAAAATCACAGTTAGAATGGAGGACAAGGCAGTGGCCATGGAGGACAAGGCGGTGGCCAAGGATGTGGCCACAGTTAAGGAGAAGGTCTGATACGGGTTAATCTAGGAAGGGTCGGTTTGTCCCTTGAAGATCAACTAAATGACAAAATTGAGAAGAATAAGGGAGAAGAAGAAGAGAAGAAGGGGGGAAGAAGGAGAAGAATTTGTTACGGAGAAGAAGAATGTATTTCATTTACTAGCATGCCTTCTTACAAGTACAAGGATGGCTTTTATACAAGTATTCAACAAACTCAACAACCAAGATTCTCATACTAACTAACCAAAATGCTCACCAACTAACTAAAGAAACTTATCTAATCACGTAATTCCTTTTATAGAACAATTACACTGTATCAATGGCCTCCCCTTGAACAACACCCTTGTCCTCAAGCGTGAAAGTCGAAGCATTACTCCTCCTGGTCAAATATTATGGGTAGTAATTGTAAGTCTACAAAAGAAATAAAATGAAGCGTAAATGGAAAAAATTGGACAAGGTTTAATACATTATTTTTATCCATAGATCTAGCCCAAGAGATAAAAGTAAAAGTTGGGCCAAAAATAGGTAAATTTTGGCCTATGAAGTAAAAAACATGGGAAGAGCAAAGAGGAGTATGATGGTAGTTGTTTGATATCTGGAGGGCATATTGGTAATTTTTCCTTGCTCTCATTCCCTTATGAAATCTCAGCCTGTGGTTCATTTTGTTAAGTTGCACCTTTTGTGGCCACCCATCCTCCTTCGGCGCTGACAACCTTGGCCTAGCCAGCTCTTAACGATCATCATCAGCCTTCAACAGTCCAATCACTTCCATTGCTGAAGTTAATCGAAAACCTAGCGACGATGGTAGCCTTGTCAAGTTGCTCAACCTCTGTCCGAACAACAATGGCAGTTTTGGTGAGCTTCTCTCCACCTTTTCCACCATCATCTTCATCGGTACCTTTGTTGGAACCACCGTCATTGCCTTCCTCTTTATCGGTGTCATCTTTGCCTGCATCATCATCGGCCTTTTCTCAGCCTCCTTTGACATCATTATTGCCGGTATACCCCCCGTGACCACTGTTAGGGTCATCGTCGATGGTTCCTCACTTAATATGTCCCAGATTTTCTCCTCTGCTGGCACTTCGACTACAACCTCCTTGTGGCTGGAGTTCTTGACTTCTATTGGAGGTCCTGATGATAAATTGGTCATCGCCCCCTCGATCTTGATTGGTGCTGAAGGTTCTGGAGTCTCCTCAACCAAGTCTCTCGTAATCGCTGAGGTAATTTGCTCCAATTTTACACAAATTCTATAGTGTTCTTGCATCTCATCAAGTTATGCCATTATCTTTGAGAATTGCGCTTGTATTTTGGCTATTGCAATTGAATTAAATGCCATGTTGATCTTCTTGCTGATGCCGAGGATCAGGACTTTCAATAAATTGATATTTCACCCACAGATCAGAGAATCAAAAGGCTCTGATACCAATGATACGAGTTAATCTAGAAAGGGTCGGTTTGTCCCTCGAAGATCAACTAAATGACGAAATTAAGGAGAATAAGGGAGATGACAAAGAAGAGAAGAAGGGAGGGAGAAGGAGAAGAATTTGTTAGGGAGAAGAAGAATATATTTCATTTACTAGCATGCCTTCTTACAAGTACAAGGATGGCTTTTATACAAGTATTCAACCAACTCAAAATCCAAGATTCTCATACTAACTAACTAAGATGCTAACCAACTAACTAAAGAAGCTTATCTAATCATGTAATTCATTCGATAGAACAATTATGTTGTATCAAGGTCATGAAGGTTGTCTACGCAATGGCAAGTGGTAGAAGAAAAACTCAGAAGGGGTAATAGTTTTTTCGGGCCTAGACCCATTTTGGTTTGAATTTTCCAACGATGTTTACTAACGTTTAATGTCCAATGTCATTATTGTTACAATTATGGTCACTATTACTCCAGATTGTCCTTTTCTTGCTCAGGGTGCCTCACCTGCACAAGCTTATGCAGCTTTTTTTCATGGAACTTTGAAAAATATCTTCTATTAATTAATTAAAAGATTAATTTTAGGTAAATTGTAGAACATCTCCTAATTTTTGTGTCAAAACATTAAACCACATTTCGTTTACCTAAAAATAGAAAACCCTCCCATATTTTGTCTTTATTGGAGGATATTGAAGGAGACATTAGAAGATACTAAAGTATATTTCCAAAATTGTAAAGTTTTCTACGGTTCATACACATTAGCTCTTGTACCCTCATTTCTATTTTCGTACTAGAGTCCTTTACATCATTGATCTCTATCAAGCTCCCTATAAATAGAGCTTGTCATGTACACGTATCATTCATTAAATTATATATTTCTATGCTTTCACTATCTTAAAAAGTGATCAATTTGGATATTTTCTGCAAATTACCTTTAACAATTTGTACAAAATATTTCATAATATAAATCTCCAGACCAATTAAACTTTAGAATATTTTTTGCAAACTTACCTCGCAAATAAAGGGTATGTTTCACCCTTGTTCTTGTTCTTCTTTGTTGATGGTTCTGCAATAAGGGCTTGCTTTTCAAAAAGAGGGAGATGGTTGTTAAGCATGACGTGGCAAAGAGGTATGGGAAGTTGGAGTTTTTATAAGTCTTTGAACTATTATATAATAAGAAAGAAATATGCTTTTTTTATCCCTTTTTTTTGTGCTAAAAGATTATCTACACTCTTTATATATAAGTTCTAAATTAGAGGTTAGAAGGCTTTTAAAAAGGGAAGGAACTTGAATTAACTAGAGCTTTCCCTGTTAAAAAATCTCATAGTAAAACCCTAAAGCTTCATAATACATCAAATTACTAACATATACACTAGTCATGTTGCTCCCAGACACAACATTTCTCTCAGAAATTTCATCGAACACCCTGTACGCAATCTCTAAACTATTCAAATTACAACAACTTAAAATTTCATTCCAAGAATAGACATCTTTCATGGACATTTGATCGAATACGTAACGGGCCAATTTGGGGTCATTGCATTTAGACTAAAATTCAATTAAGCGATTTGAAATGAAAGTTTCAAAATGTTAAAAATTGATAAATATTCAAGCATAGCAACGAAGGAGAGAGTAATTAGAAAGATCTTACAAAATGATGATACCGCGCTGTGGTAAAAGCCACTGTCCTAAAAGATGATTTCACCACTGCTCCATTACACACAGTATAACCGAAAACCGTCCTCCAGGATTGACGCGATCCGACTCTTAATGTGCACTTGTTAATTGCCAGATAAGAGTGCCTTGAACTGTGCCCAAAATTTTAAGAAGAGAACATGAGAGTCTAGAGATGTACTCTAGCCACCCACAAGAGAGAGACCCAAAGCCATAGCCACTAATGAAGTCCATCAAAACCTTACAACGAAACCCCCTAAATTCTAAACACCAGAGATAAGAATGGTGAAGAAGAAATGGCAGCAAATGAGAGTCCACAATGTCTATTTTTTTGCTTCCCATTTTAATTAATTTATTAATTAGAGAGAGAGAGAGAGAGAGGAGATATACTATTGTTGGTGATTTTCAGCTGGTATATCCAAGGCCATTTTATAGAAACAGTAATAAGGATTGTTAACAGCTACAATAATGAGACCCCAACAGCCATAAACGGCAAGTAATAAATTACAACGGTAAAATAACAGACGTAACAAATTGAAACGGTAAAATAACGGGTCTTGATAAATTATTTTTCCGTTATACTTAAGATTAGCTTGTATCATTTTTCTAATAATCCCCCACAAAGGATACAAGTGAAAGAGAGCAAACAAGGATAGATTGGGCAAAAAGAGTTCAGTTTTTTAGTGCCAATGTCTTGCGATATGAATCGTCATCTAATGTAACCCAAGTTTAAGACCAACATCTTGCGAGGTGACTTTTGTCTTGAACCTCACACGGGGTTGTATAGTCTTCCACTCGGACACATACTAAACTCCAAATCTTGGCAAATCCAGCTGTTAGGCACATTTTATCGACCATGCGCTCGTCCTGGATATTCATAGATGCTCTAGAAGGCAAGTCTTAAACTTTCATAGGGAGCGGCCACACTCCCAACCTACATAGGTGGATCCATCAAGTGTGTGTTACCGCACACCACCAAACATATGAATATGGGTCCATTAAGAGTTAAAGCTCAACCTCACCCTTTGGTAACATACAAACAGCGTCCATCAAGTGCAAGCCTTGCTTACACCACCAAACATATGGCTATGAACCCATCTCTGCACATCACAACATAGGGAGGGACAACATAAAAGACAGTGCATTCCTTGAATGAAACTATGACTTTTCACATTGAACTTGTTAAGACCAGGTTGGATACATAACAGTTTATTCATGTATAGACTTTAGTCCCGTCCCCCTCAATGTTTCCACAATCCTTTTTTGACATAGCGTCTTTATCAATGGATCCACAAAGTTTTTTTCAGACCTTAGACAATTTAGTGATATCACTTTCTTTCAAGTAGATTATTTACAATCTTATGTTGAGACGAATTTGTCTCCTCTTTCCAAACCCATCAAGTGTGCAGTGTCCACACTACTCGTTACGGACTATGGGTTAGGTTAAAGCATCAAGCTCAACCATCATAAATGGCATTTCAACACTGTATTGCAACAAAGCGGTACTTGAGAGTTTACCACTGCCAACAACAATCACGAGTTGCTCTCACCCCACATTGAGGTTTCTACAACGAGCTGTTAAACAATTAGCTCCATCGCCGAGTTGCTCTCACCCCCACATTGAGATATCTGCAACGATCTGTTAAACAACTAGCTCTATCGCCTGGCAACTTCAACAAAAGTCAATATAACATAATAGTAGAGCAAATACCATATCAATAAAATCATATCTCCAACCCAAGTACTCAAATAGTACACAAATTGTACATATATAGTATACACAGTTGGCACGAAAGACATATACCGCAATTTGTCACTTTCATATCTCATCACAATTGTGAAACATTATCACCAATTTAGGTCACAAAAGACCATATACCCATTCACATCGTACTTAACTTACATGTATTATTACTATTAAGAGTAGTCCATGTATTACCAATATTGTATCAAATTTTGGTGATATCAAGAGAAAGCGGTACAGAAGACCATAATTCACAAGATGCCTTTTACAATTCAACTTAATATAACCTAAGCCTCTACAAGGCTCTCAAGCCCAAGTGCTAGCATCATCAAGTTATTCCCACTAACTTTGGATAGTCACCAAAATAATATTTTTATCATAATCAATTTTCATAAGCTAGCTATAACTAGCAAACATTCGCAAAAACACAATAATCAGAAAAGATTATGATCATATAAAATGTCTCATAGGCTCTCGAGTACTCTTACTACCCCCACAATAGAATATCTCGCACTACATTCCTAAGCCATTCAATTTTTCTACCTGCCAACTTAATTTTTAAGGACAACTAAGCAATGTAAGTTTTAGAGAGGTGTCACAAAATATAGCTCATTAACGAGCCTAAATATATTATCATTAGTAGAATATCTCTCACTAATATTAGACACCCAATACAACACGGAGTCCATTACAATGTAAGCCTCATTCATAGT
Organism: Simmondsia chinensis; assembly: GCA_018398585.1. Lineage (NCBI taxonomy): Eukaryota > Viridiplantae > Streptophyta > Magnoliopsida > Caryophyllales > Simmondsiaceae > Simmondsia > Simmondsia chinensis. The sequence continues at coordinate 31,408,682 of JAGTTD010000002.1, read as the reverse complement.
ACTTTACTAGTACTTCAACAATTTAATTAGAGCACTTCGATATTCACCATTTGGATCAATATATGTAGGCTAGATCTACCACTGACATATGATATAATAGGATGAGTGTTGTGTTATTCATCAAAACATAATGCTATCAATCATCTTAGTGTATTTAGCTTGTGATGCCACGTTTTCTTCTCATCAAGTGAACACTAAGGTCATATCATATGTCATCCAAATAACCAACATGAGCATACAACATAAAACAATGACCCAAATAAGGTATCTAGACACAAGCTAAATACCAAGCCTATGATTAATCAAGGTTCTCATATAACCTGCACCTTAGCTTTTTCTCAAAACTAGAAAAGAAGCATGAAATAATGATTCTAAAGGCATACAAGTCTCCAAAGAAAACACAAGTCCGCATATGACTCAAACATATCATATTTTTTCCCAACTCTTGGCTAAAATTCACTAGAACAACTTAAAATCATACCAGAATTCTGCAAATTCAGCATGTGCAGTCCAAAAAAAGCATAAAACAGCAGCAAACAGTCTATAACCTATATATGGCAATATTAACAGCACCTTACAGCAACTACCAATCATAATATGCAGTATGTACACAATATACAGCCCAAAACCATTATGGACAACACCAAATTCAATATTGAGCATCAACATTCAGCAGCACACCAACATGTAGCAGCAACATACAGCCGAACTAAACATGTAGCAGCATATTCAGCTTGAAAGTAATCCATAAACAACATGTTTATCATCTCTTCAAGCAACAAGTATCAACATATGATCAACTTGCTTCAAACATAGCCATGGGAAACATATGAGACACATCAACATGGTGACTAATACACTAAATCACACATATATTTTCATAAAAACTCACAAGTCCTATTAGCCCTTTATAATGATCAACTATTTCACTTAGGTCACTCAAACATATGCAAGAAAATCTAAGGTTAACTCAAAACATTCAATGTTCTACCAACATAATTAGATTCAAGATTGTGCTACTAGACATGCCTAACCTAAGAGTTGGCCAATTCTAGGCTCAAGGCTCAAGTTCACAATCGACCTCGAGCATTAAACACGTATTAACCATAATAATTACACAGAAAATTGAAAAGGCATATAATTCAACTTTTGTACAGTAGGGTTAGCCACACAACAGTAGCATCAGCACTATATGACCAAGGTTATATCAAAATTTTGATGTCACTTTTTGGGAGCTTATTAAGCCCATATTGGGATGCATAAGTTTACAAATTTTATCTTCCATACTAAGGGCCATAGACTCTTCTGATTGTTCCAAACAAACTTTTCATTGGGGTCATTAGTTAGAAACATAATTAAATGTCCATTTGATATATACACCACAAGATCATGGCTAAGAGCAAGAACTTGTCAAAACTCCAAGTGTTTCTATCTTAGACATGGGCAAGAAGTTGTCAAAAATCAATTTCTTGTTTTTGGGTCTATCATTTGATCACTAGTTTTTACTTTTATTTAGCCATTAACCTTCACTTTTGTTTTTGAATACCCACTCTACTGCCAATTGGTTTACACCCTTTAATCTGCCGATTTCCGTGAGAGATTAGTAATCTCTCTCTAAGGCTAGAATCAACATATTTCATGATCTAGCATATTGATAATCATGTTTGACCACAAACACACCTCCACCTCAAGTTCTCATGTTGCTCTTCTATCTCACACTCAAGTTGGCAGCTGCTTAAACACATGAGATAATCGTCTTTTATATATCTCTATTAGGGTGGGGTATCATTACTTCATCCTAACTTGATAAAAACCAGTATAATTTACATTGTCCTTTTAGAAGTCTGTAATAATGCAATCTACACAATTTTTTGCAAAATAATCATGATTATTTTACTAGGCTATACTCTCTTTGATCTTCGGTATTATTCCATACTATCCCGTGTGGCTTCTAGGGTTTTGACATACATGACCAATCGGTTAATCAGATAACAACCAAGCAGAAAACTAGTTGAATCTTCGCTGAAGTCAATGAGCCAAGTCGTTACTCTAATTAGGATTATGGTCTAATTCAACAATTATTTGAGTAAATTTTAGTCCACGTTATTGATATTCAGCTTAGACCCAGGTCATACCCGGTAGAGTATAACCCAAGTCTTTACTTTGTCATCCTCTCTTTCATTCAACATTCAATTTTTTCTCATGCTACATGCCTTATAGTGAATTCCATTTCTACTAATAAGAAATTCAATCAAATAACTAAATTCAACATATGAAGTCATCTCTCAAACCCCTTAACAAACATACACAATGCCCCAAGGGCTCCCGCCTAGGCAGGGTCTGGGGGGCCGATATATGCAGCCTTCCTCCTTTAAGGCATTACCCCTGAAGAGAGGTTGTTTCCGAGTGCCCCCAACCTGAGGGTGACGACTTCCCAGGAGGTCACCCATCTTGGTGCTACTCTCGCCCAAGCACGCTTAACTTTAGAGTTCTAATGGGATCCGATGACGGCGTATTGGTACCCTCTTTGGTTCTCTCAAACCCCTTAACAATAAATAATAATCCATCCAGACACACTAGTAGATTTATGTCCAAAATAAGAAACTTCAATAGCTTCACGACTACCATCTAATAGAAAGGCAATTTCAAATAACAAAATGACAACCATTCCGGGAAACAAAATTCATGAAAAATCCAATAGGGCAGTTTGGCAACACTACATGCTAAAATTCTAATTACTCATGATTAATTGATAAAATCATCTTTTTGATTGTTAGAAAATCTCATAGTAAAACCTTAAAGCTTCATAATACATCAAATTACTAACATATACACTAATCATATTGTTCCCAGACACAACATTTCTCTTAGGGATTTCATTGAACACCCTGTACGCAATCTCTAAAGTATTCAAATTACAACAATTTTAAATTTCATTCCAAGAATAGACATCTTTCATGGACATTTGATCGAATATGCAACTGGCCGATTTGGGGTAATTGCATTTAGAATAAAATTCAATTAAGCGATTTAAAATGAAAGTTTCAAAAAGTTAAAAATTGATAAATATTCAAGCATAGAAACGAAGGAGAGAGTAATTAGAAAGATCTTATAAAATGATGATACCGCGCCGTAGTAAAAGCCACTGTCCTAAAAGGCGATTTCACCTCTTCTTCGGTGCACAGTATAACTGGCGGCCATCCTCCAGGATTAATGCGATCCGACTCTTAACATGCACTCGTTAATTGCCAGTAAGAGTACATTGAACTTTGCCTAAAATTTTAAAAAGGAAGAGAACATGAGGGTTTAGAGATGTACTCTAGCCACCCACAAGAGAGAGACCCAAAGCCACAGCCACCGATGAAGTCCATCAAAACCTTACTGTGAAACCCCCAAAATTCTAAACAACAGAGATAAGAACGGTGAAGAAGAAGAAGTAGCTAATGAGAGTCCACAATCTCTATTTTTTGCTTCCCATTTTAATTAATTTATTAATTAGAGAGAGAGAGAGAGAGAAGAGTTATACTATTGTTGGTGATTTTCAACTGGAATATGCAAGGCCATTTTATAGAGATAGTATTAAGGATTGGTAACAGCTACAATAATGAGATCCCAACAGCCATAAACGGCTAGTAATAAATTGCAACCGTAAAATAACGGACATATTAAATTGCAACGGTAAAATAATGGGTCTTGATTATTTTTTTCCATTATACTTAAGATTAGCTTATATCATTTTCCAAAATTCCCGTGTCATACTCGATGTGTAATGGAATTTCAAATAATTATATTCATATGTTATAATTGATAAATTATATTAAGATAAGAGAATTGATATTATCAAAAATTAAACATCTTATATATATTAGAAATAGATACAGATGAAGTGTGAGTTTAAGGGAGGGTAGGTGAAGTGATAGCTTAGGTGTTAGAGTATATGTTTATGTACCCATGTATATAAGTCCATTGGCCTCTAAGCCTTGTCTAATGTTTATAATGCCTCGTACTCCCTTACTACACATATACAAGAGGGCACCATTGTTCAATGTACTCTTCATTATTTTACATAGTATCTCAACGTCTAATTAGCCCTATTGTATTTTTCCTCTCAAAGGCAAACCTTAACCAAACAAACCCTAATTCTCTATACTCATTGGCAACTCTAATTTGTTACAACTCCTATAACCCTAATTCTCTACTCTAAAACACCACCAATGCCTATCACTGCTTGCCCTCACGGCTCCACTAAGTGTTTTACATTCATTCCAAATCGTTCAAAAACCAAAAGTATCTTTCTAGAACCCTGCGCCTCTCTGTTCTGTGAAGTAATACTATGGCTAATGCAAATTTCACTGCTTCCGAAACAAAATCAACTCATGTGTTGATGAATTCCAATGGTGGTTCAACCACCACCCGTGCCTTGCCATCACTGTTCAGCGTGTCTCATATTCGCAATCAAGTTTCTTCGACTTTAGATCTTAATGATCCATCTTCCTTTCTCATTTGGCAGTGGTTCTTTCTTTCGACATGTCATGGCTATGCTATTGATAATCATCTTGACGGATCTAGTCATGAGCCAAGATAGGATTATCCTAATTACATATATTGGAGACAAATTAATAATCTTACCATGTCATGGATTCTCGGTGCTATCTCTTTTTAACTCGCTAGTGCTATATGTGGTGATGATGATTGCTTGACTCATGATTCTGTTTGGGGTACTATATGTCAATTATTTACTAATTTTGTGCTAGGATGACAACTACAGTTTAAACGAGAATTAGGTAATCCCAAGAAAGGAAATAGATCGATGTTGTTTACCTTACAAAGATTAAATCTCTGCTAGATAACTTATGATATGTTAATGCCCCTATTACTGGTGTTGGCATGGTACTATTTGCTATTAGTGGTTTGTCTGATAACAAGCACTACAGTGTTGTTCGTAACACCAATACTGCTTGGGTTCCTTTTCCCTCTTTTCTAGAGTCTCGTACTCTTTAAATGAATTAAGAATCTCGCCTCACTAGTAACTCTATGGGATCCTCCATTATTTTACTTACTATTGATTCTTCAACAACCAAAAATAGCACCAGGATTAGATCTTCTTATGAAAACACAGCTCCCACTACCCAACCACCACACTCGAAACCTTCTATCTAGCAAGTGGCTTTATTGTAGCAACAAACCAATATGCAGCATTCGCACAGTTTCAATTAGGGTAGTTTAGTGGTTGTGAGCAATGATGCAGTAGTGGTGGCCGCAGTAATGGTCATGGACGTGGTGGACAAGGTTGTCGTGGAAATGGAAATTGATGGCATCAAAATATGTGGGGACCCAACTGGTGCTTTCCATGGTCAGGTACCCCCTTTGTCCCTAAACAACATTCATGTCACTTTAGGGTGTCTCCTCAGGGTGGTATTGGATTTCTTAGTCCACATATTCATCCTCTAAATAATGCTTATGCCACTAGTTATGGTTTCAATCTAAGTTTTGAGTCATCCCAGTTTGCACCATAGTCTTTTATTGCCTATTCCACCTCTATGTTGCTGGACTCATCTCGAAAAATGAATAGTAGTGCCTCTTCCCACATGACATGTTACTCTATATTAGGGTCTTGATAAAATACTTATTAGTAATGGGGCGTCCTTGTCTATTGCTGGTATTGGTTCTAGTTTTCTTTATACTCATGCTGGTCACTTTGTTTAAACATGTCTTCTTTGTCCTACTCTCTCTAAAAATTATTATTTGTTTGCGAGACGATAATAATTGTCTTCTTGAGTTTGACTCGTGTGGTTATTCTATTAAAGATCCTAAATTGAAGTCCATCATCATTCGATGCATTAATCTGGGGCCACTATTCTTAGTACCTAGGCAAGTCTCTACTCATGATTCGTTCATTGCTTCCAAAGCTTCATTGTCCCTTTGGCATTGACATCTAGGCCATCTAGGAGAACCAGTTTTGTCGTCATTGGTCAAACATAAATTTATTTTATTGTTCTAGTTTTTCTTCCGCGGCGAGTTGTTGTCACGCTTGTCAATTAGGAAAGTTCAGTAGTTTACCATTTCAAGAGTCAATGTCTAGTACTTCTTGACCTTTTGATATGGTTCATTCCAATGTATGGACATCACCTATGTTCAATTGTAGTGGTTATGAATATTATTTATTTTCTCTTGGATGATTACTCTCACTTCATGTAGATTTACCCTATTTGCCCTAAATCTGATGTGTTTGACTTGTTTGTTCAATTTCACAATTTTAGTGTGGTAATGGAACAGAGTACATCAATCGTGACTTTAATGCGCTTTTGGCTGTAAGAGACATTCACAGCTGGGTCTCTTGTCCGCATACATCACAACAAAATGGGAAGCTTTAACGTATGCATCAAACTGTTGGTAATATGATGCGTACCCTTTTATTTCAAGCTTGCATGCCTTTGGAATTTTGGGTTGATCTCATACTATTAATCTTTTACCATCCACTATCATTAAGAAAATGATTCCTTTTCAGAGATTGCATAAAAAGAAAGCTGCTTTTGATCACTTGTGTATATTTGGTTGTACTTGCTATCCTAATTTAAGTGCCACTGCTCCACATAAACTAGCACCCCACTCATTCTTATGTCTATTTTTGGGGTATCCTCCAAATCATATAGGGTATAAATGTTCAGACATTGCTACAAACAAGATTATCAATATTTCTAGGCATGTTATCTTTGATGAGACAAATTTTCCTATTGCACAGCTTGGAATGACTTCCCAAATACCATGAAACATCTTTAAGAGGTGTTTTGGAGACCTCTCGACATGTATCCCTTCTCTGGCTCGGTTGTTCCACTTGTACAGCAACCCTTGCCACCGTTGGGTCTATCTTTGAATCCCACCTCACCAACCGCTAACAACCCTGGCAATTCATCATCACACATTGTATTATCATCTATGTCCCAGCCATCTACTAGTGTTCCATTTCTATCGAATGCCATCAACTTGCAGTTATTGCAGCTCCCTCATGGCCCTATGTCCATCTCTCGTCATCCTATGGTGACTTGGTTCAAAGTTGTTATTGTTAAGCCTCTATTCAAGCCTTCTATGCTTGCTCACTCTACTTTATCGGCTATGCCATTTTCTTACAAGCAAGCTCTTGGAAATGATAAGTGTCGGGGTGCTATGCAAGATGAGTACAATGCACTCTTAAGGAATAACACATGGACTCTTATTCCTCAACCAAATAATACGAATGTTATTTGTTCAAAGTAGGTCTTTTATGTCAAACAAACTCCTATGGTTGAAGTGCAGCGTTACAAGGCCAAATTGGTAGCTCAAGGCTTTACGCAAAGTTATGGCATTGATTATAATAAACCATTTAGTCCTACTGTCAAGCCTACTACTGTTCGTACTATTTTAGCTATTTCCACTCACGTCGCTAGCCTATTCATCAACTTCATGTCAAGAATGATTTCCTTAATGGTGAGGAGGTGTACATGAAGCAACCATTGGATTTTGTGGATTCTAACTTTCCTGATCATGTACGCAAACTGAATAAGTCATTATATGGTCTTAAGCAAGCTCCACGTGCATGGTACAATCGTTTCACCTCTTTTCTATCATGCATCAATTTATCAACTTCGAGTCTGATTCTTTCTTATTCATATAGCGTAGAGGCACTGATATGGCTATTTCATTGGTTTATGTTCATGACAGCATTCCTACAGCTTCTTCCTCTACTTTACTTGATGACTTATTATGTGACTTATAGCACGACTATGACATGACTAACTTGGGCCGTCTTAATAATTTTCCTAGCATCTTTGTCTCTCATTCCACTCTTGGGCCTTTTCTTTTTCAAGCAAAGTATACTCACAATTTACTAGACAAAAATAATAATATGCTTGAGTGCAAGCCAATGGCAGCACCTACAAATTGTAACTCTAAGCTCTCTAGTGAAGATGGTGAACTCCTTCATGATCCCTCTTTGTATTATAGTGTAGTTGGTGTCTTGTAGTATCTCACTTTCATATGAGACCTGATATTTGTTCTATTGTTCAGCAAGTACGTCAATTTATGCATGCCCCTCGCCACTCTCATTAGGTTGCAATCGAATGTATCCTTAGTTATATTAAAGGAAGTTTGGATCTTATTCTCACTATTTCACCTTCCTGCACTACGTAGCTTATTGCATATTCAGATGCTAACTGGTTGCCCTAATACTCATCAGTCTACATCAGGCTTGTGTGTTTCCTTGGTGGAAATATTGTCTCATGGTTCTCCAAACGCCGACCCAATGTCTTTCGATCCAGTGCAGAGGATGAATACTGAGGTGTTTGCTAATGTAGTTTCTAAGTTTTGTTGGTTGCGATCACTTATGGGTGAATTGGGCATTTCTCTTCCCAATGCTACTTTGGCATATTGTGATAATATTTTAGCCACTTACTTGTCTACTAATCATGTGCAACATGTACATACCAAACATGACGAAAGTGACATTCACTTTGTTCGTGAGCATGTACATAGGGGTTTTCTTCTTGTGCTTTGTATTCCTTCTTCTCAACAAATTGCTGATATTTTTACCAAGACTCTTCCTCGTCATTTGTTTCTCCAGTTCAAGTGCAATCTTCAACCTTCAGTGTCCTCCTACTTTGATCAAGAGGGAGTGTTAGAGTATATGTTTATGTGCCCATGTATATAGGTCCATTGGGCTCTAAGCCTTATATAATATTTATAGTGCCTTGTACTCCTTTGCTATAAATATACGAAAGGGCACCATTGTTTGGTGTGCTTCTCGTTAATTTACACTAGAAATTCAAGTATGGTGTTTGAAGGCTTTTGAGAAGGAAAACTTCGAATTAATATATAGTATAGATTTACCAAATGAGGGTAGGAGTTTATCCATATTACTCTTTACCATCCTTTACCCCTCTTTATCCCGAGTCGGTTCCTAAAATAATGCTGAAAAATAAAAAAATAAAAAAAATAATGCCAAAAAAAAAAATAATTCCCAATCTATTGTTGAACCGCGTTTAGAAAACGAGGTTCACTCCAAAAATAACCGAATTAGTTTGTTCCAGTTGTAAAACGCGTCTTTAAGACGCGTTTCATGTGAAAATAAACCGCGTTCGCGATTGATTTGAAGATAAACCGCGTCTTTAAGACGCGGTTCATGTACAACTAAACCGCGTCTTTAAGACGCGGTTCATATTATTGTAAAAGACAAGTCTTGAAGTCAAGGACGCCCACGCTCGAAACGAATTCAAAATGAAATGGATGAAATGACTATACACGAAGGGTCACATGTAGATTTTGTAAGAGAAAATGCCATAATGTATTGACATGCAAGATGAAAAAGGAGCACAGGGCTCGGTTAGCAGCTAGTAGCAGTGAAATATATGACGGTAATATTTATTTATGTTTCATTTTTTTGAACATTTATTTATGCTTTATTTATATTATTTTTTATATAGTAGTTCGTTATTTATATATATCTATTAGTTTGTTATTTATGTTTTTAAACTCATAAAGCAATATAACCGCGTTTACTAAACGCGGTTATTATGATGGTAAACTGCGTTTAGTAAACGCGGTTTATGGTGTAAACCGCGTTTTATAAACGCGGTTTATGCTTATATAATTTTTTGTTCTTGATGCGGTTATTTTTACATATAACCGCTTTTTCTGAACGCATTTTAATATAACCGCATTTATAAAACGCGGTTCAACAGTAGATTGGTAAATATTTATTTTTTAGCATTATTTTTTTTATTTTTTTATTTTTCAGCATTATTTTGGGAACCGACTCCTTTATCCCATGGTAAATTTACAAAATTTATTAGTATGTTTTAACAGTCTTCTACTCTTTTATTTGTACATATTTTTGAGAAAAAAATTCAAATTTATATCTTTAATTAATTATGCACCTAGTATACATGATTGTTTAAACCGACTTTTGTTGCTTCTTAAAATTTTTCATCATTTATTGAGAATTGGTAATTTATATATTTTCTTTTCCCAATGTCATTGCATTTTTTTTCATCTTTAGCCTTTTCACTATAATTTTTCTGGTTATTTTATTTGATTTTAAATTTAATTTGGATTGTGTAATATTTTTTTATTTTATGTATTGTAGTATATATATATATATATATATATATATATATATATATATATATATATATATATATGTGTGTGTGTGTGTGTGTGTGTGTGTACATGTGTGTGTTATTGTTAGTATTATAATTGTTTGTTCGTGAGAATCTGTTTAATCCTTCAATGGAAAAACTATAAATAACACTAGTATAATTAATTATAGTTTGGTTTAACATATAGCACAATAAAATTTGAAGGCCCTAACGTTGGTGGTGCGCTGCTTTTGGAATAGGTGTCTTAGAAAAACTCAATTAATTAGTTTTTTAAAGATTAAATAAATGAAATTGTTTAATTTATTTATAGTCTAATTATATTTTACGAGTCAAACATGGGTGATTGTTTTTCTAAAATGTTCCATGAGATGGACGTTGTCCAAGATGATGCGTCAGATTTTGGATTAAGTGGTCAATATGATTGAACAAGACTTAGATTAAACTAGGGACATGTTGTCAAAGTATATTCGTAGTCGTTGATAAGTTTGGACAACTTGTCTGATAAGAGTATAATACGATACTTTTGATAACTTGTCTTGGTCATATGGATAGAGATCCAAGAGTATTATATATTGGTGTTTTCAATAAGATTAGAACACTAAGCAGGACCACATAAATTAGTTGTTTCATTAATGCTATTAGAAATAATTAATTCTTATAAGACGATAACTCTAAATCCGAAAAATAGTTTGAACTCGTGCATGGAATGTTAATTGCTTTGGTGCCCAAAATGATAAGGTTAAAATTGAATAACCAGGATCATATTTCGTTGGGTAATTGCATGAAGTGTAACGGAAACGGATATTTTGATAGGAATTTACAATGTAAGATGCCCCCCTAGTTGATTCGTAAATATACGAACAGATTCTAGAATCTTTAACCAGAGTAATCCATATGTTTGGTATTTGGAGTTAATACAGAAACTATTTTTGTATTATAAATTATTTGCAAAGGGCGAGTCGGGAACTATGGTGATAGAGGTGAGAAAAATAACGATAGTAGTTAAGGTTGTTTTTGCTCACAGATGTCTAATAGATGGGTTAATTGTCGCAATAATAATAATAAAATTATTTCAAAAATTTTTGAGTGAATATATTTAATTCTAGAGTTAGTAAAACTTATTTAGTGGAATCAAGTTTTATTAAATAACATTCAATTGTTATCATGAGATGAAAATCAAATTTGATCCATTTGGAGCTATAATTAAATTGTCCCTAAGGTCCCTCTGTAAGCCTCAACTTAAGCACCAATTGAAAATATTTAAATTAAATTCATGAGATGAATTATTTATTCATAAGATGAATAAATTAATTTTTTGCTAAACATATTCATGAGATGAGTTATTTAATCGTAAGATGAATGAATTAATTTTTACTAAATAATATTCATGGGATGAATTTTATACATGGGGAATTAAACAAACCAAAAAAAAAATTAATTATATATAAAACTAAACGAACAATCCGCGGCTAAGCCACGACCCAATAGAATTGCGACATGTGTCGCAGCTTCTCTGGGCTTATGGCGATACCCGTGCGCGTGAATGGGCCTATCAAATATTGACACGTGGCTCACGGTTTGTTTATAAATATGTTGTGTATTGTCAGCTGTGTAAATTGTTTTTGGTTTTAGGTTTTGGAACCTAGTTTTCTCCCACATCAAAAAAACTAAAATTGCTTTAGGATTTTTCCAAATTATAATTTATCATAGTTTTTCTGAAAAATTATTTATCGGAAAGATTAAAAAGAAAAATTTTGTTCCAAAATTTTTCCTAAATTAATATTTTGGGAGTCCACACTCCGGTGTTAATAAATGTCACTGCGGAGAAGATCTTCAGGTATCAAGAAGTTCCTTCTTCCAATTTCAAATCTACAAATTCAGAGTTTGTATTTGCGATTTAGGTACGCCAAAATTAAGTATTTGATATTTAATTTGTTCTTTCCTTTATTTTTTTTGTTCTATGTGCCATGTTTATATTTGTTTTGTTAGATGTTTAGATTATTATATTGTGAGCCTATTAGAGTAAGGTTTAGGTCTAATTAGATAGTTTAATTAGATCAGAGCATTAAATTTAAAATTAAAAATTTTCAATTAATTTTTCGCTGCCCTCGCTCTAATCGTTTAGGAAAATTTTTTTGAAATGTCCAATTGGATTAGACACTCGGTTAATGAGATTAACATCAGATTTCATTAATTAATTATTTAAACAATAAAAGTAAGAAATCAGAAATCAAAAGCGCTGGGCACGCCCAACGTATTAAAAAAATATATTTTATTTTATTAGTTAAATAATTTGAATAAATAATTAATTAATTAAGATGAGATCCTAATTAAGATTATGTGATAATCTCTTCTAAAAAAGTTTAGAAAAATCTATAATTGTTCCAATCTTTGAGCCTTAAGTAATGTTGTTTAGATTGTTTCATAACAGCGTACTTATTAAATTTTGTTTATATATTTAATATTATTTAAAAAGATAAATATTATATATGATGTAAATAAAATTATCAGGCCATATAACTTAGTGAAGTATTTGATTTCATCCGGTGGAAAATTTTTTTTCAAATAGATCTACATAGATTAAATAATTCAAAAGTTGAATTATTTGAAAAAAAAAATTCTCTTAGTGTATCTAATGATTAGATAGTGTTGGTTGGATAATTAAAGGAACTTAATATAATTAGGATTTTATTTAATTGTTAAATAAAATTTAGAATGAGATTCTAATATTGATTATGTGATAATCAAATTGTAAAAGAAAGATCCACCATTGCAATTTTCAAGTGGAAGCGTGGATTAGGAGTTGATTCCTCATGGTCTCCATTGCCTGTCTAATAGTATAGTGGATAGGCGCTACTCCCCAAGGAGGCGTTTGTTTGCGGGATACAAGGTTAGACTTCTTAATGATAGATAGAGGTACGGGGGAAATGAGTGCGACCATGCTAACATGGAGTATCTTGTTCACGTGGACTAATGTCTAGGTAATAGTATACACTTAACTAGGATAGTATGATAGTATGCTAGAGAGCGTTATGATACTGTCTTAGAGACCAAAGATGAAACAGTGAGTTAAATATGTTTAGGAAACATATTATTTTAGAATAGTTCTAATTTGACTAATTACTTGTTATGCCTCTCCTATAGTAACGAGTAGATTGGTTGGCTCATCGTTGCACACATACAGAGAGTGGTTAGATAGATCCATGCTTTGTTTGTTTGCTAAAATTATTAAAAAGTTCACAAGACTCAAAATATCAAGTGGAAGAAAGCTTCTAAATGAATGCTCATGGCCTTCATTACCGGCCTAGTAGTATAGTAGGTGGGCGCGGCTCCCTTAGGAAAGCGTTCATTTGCGGAATACAAGGTTAGTCCTCTAAAAGATGAACTAAGTCCAAGAAATCAAGTACGGCCACGTCGACATAGAGTATATCGAGACTTTGTACGAGTGTTCAGGTAATGGTCTACGTTTGACTAGGGTCTACATTAGCCTCCTCGAGGAGCGGTGTTATAGGACCTTAGAGGCTGAGGAAAAAGTGGTGTGTCAAATATGTTTAGTAAAGCGCTTACAAGAAAACATATTTATTGAGAAATATTCTCACCCTTCTAATGTCTCAACTTGGCCTCACCGACGGGGAGTTTTGGGTGGTCAGTTGGGTCTCCACGACATACAAGTAAGTGTCGGACAGTGAACTCTGAACTTTGATTGTTTGCTAAAAACTAAGAAAAGTAATCATGTGTGTTACATGACTTGTTTTACATTTTTTTTCCAGACAGGTTGTTAGATTATGCATTACAATCAATACTGGTATGTCTTGTTGGTTCTATTTTAGTCATTATAATATAATATGTTTTAGTAAATTTTGAGCACTAGGAGATTCTCAGACTTCTCTAAGCTGCTACTAGTAGATCTATTAAGTTGAAAAGAACGTTCGGAATGTTAGACTAGACTAAAGAGTTAGTCGGATGCAAGATCCGGCCATTCGATGTTGAACTTATTCTAGTATTAGATACTTGAACTGTCAACTATAGTAGAGATGATCATATACTTGAGAGAAGTGTTTAGTCAGAGAACTAATAGAATGAGAACAGTTTATGAGAAAGGTGTCATGAAATCTAAGAGAAGAGTCTACTTAGGATAAGCATTTACCTCAAGAATTAGAAACCTCAAAAGGGTAAAATAAAACATGAGTCAAAATAGTTTTGTCTCTTTTATAAGAGTATTGGACTTTAAAAGGAATTGCCTAGGTACTTAGATACTATTGTTACCAAGACCGAAAAGCCCACATGACAAGATATTTGATATCATGTCTCCTCTAGTTGTGACTAGTAGGAAGTTCACTAGTGAACTGGTGAATGAGTTTTCAGTAAGGGCATCAAGAGGTAATAGTTTAATTCAGGGAATGTAGTTTTGTTTTTGAATAACTATCTTGATGTACGTAAGTAATTTGATTTCTTTCTACTATTTGTTTCAAAATAGATTTCAATTTTTTTTTTGAAAAATAAACTGATAGTTATCTAAATAAAGTGTTTATTTAAAAATGGGTCGTTTGTTTTAAAAGGCAGTTTAGACATTTGACGTCAGAACTCTTGTTTACCTTTGTAGTGGGAGTCACTAGATGGTAAGAGTGAAGCAGTCTTGTATTGCTACTTCATTATAGAAGTCGGGTACTTGATAGCTAGGGAGTTGATGAGCAGAATAGTTGACTTAGAAGATTCCTAGTAGATGAAAGCATGTAAGCAAAAGAATGAGATAGTGACAAATCAGTATTGGTCAAAGCTTATAGTCAAAGTGTTGACAGATCCCTAGGGGTAGTTATGCAATGCAAGTTATTAGGGTTTTAGGATAAGTGGGAGATTGTTGGAATAGGTGTCCTAGAAAAACCCAATTAGTCAGTTTTTTAAATATTAAATAAACAAAATTATTTTATTTATATATAGTTTGATTATATTTTACTAGTCAAACATGTGTAATTGTTTTTCTAAAACGTTCCTTGAGATGGACGTTGTCTAAGATGACGTGTCAGGTTTGGTTTAAGTGGTCAATATGATTGAACCACAGAAAGACTTAGATCAAACAAGTGACATCGTATCAAAGCATGTTCGTAGTCGGTGATAAGTTTGGATAACTTATCTGATAAGACTATAATATGATACTTTTGATGACTTGTTTTGGTCATGTGAATAGGGATCCAAGAGTATTATGCTGGTGTTTTCAATAAGATTGAAATACTGAGCATGATCACCTGAGTTAGTTGTTTCTTTACGACGATAACTCTAAATTCGGAAAATAGTCTAAACTCGTGCATAGAATGTTAATTTCTTTGATGCCCAAAATGATGAGGTTAAAATTGAATAACCGGGAACTTACGTCGTTAGGCAATTGCATGAAGTGTGGCGGGAACGGATATTTTGCTAGGAATCTATAATAAGATGTCCCTCTAGCTGATTCGCAAATATACGAACAGATTCTAGAATCTTTAACCAGAGTATTCCATATGTTTGACATATGGAATTAATATAGAAATTAGTTCTATATTATGAACTGTTCACGAAGGGCGATTTGGGAACAACGGTGATAGAGGTGAAAAAAATAACGATAGCAGTTGAGGTTGTTTTTGCTCACAGATATCTAATAGAAGGTTTAATTGTCGCAATAATAATAATAAAATTATTTTAAAAATTCTTAAGTGAATATATTTAATTCTAGAGTGTAGTAAAACTTATTTAGTGGAATTAAGTTTTATTAAATGACAATCAATTGTTATCATGAGATGATAATCAGATTTGACCCATTTTGAGCTAGAATTAATTTATCCCCAGGTCCCTCAGTAAGCCTCAACTTAAGCACCGATTGAAAATATTTAAATTAAATTCATGAGATGAATTATTTATTCATAAGATGAATAAATTAATTTTTTGCTAAACATATTCATGAGATGAGTTATTTATTCGTAAGATGAATAAATTAATTTTTACTAAATACTATTCATGGGATGAATTTTGTACATGGGGAATTAAACAAACCAAAAAAAAATTAATTATATATAAAACTAAATGAACAATCCATGGCTAAGCCACGACCCAATAGAATTGCGACATGTGTCGCAGCTTCTTTGGGCTTATGGCGATACCCGTGCGCGTGAATGGGCCCATCAAATATTGACACGTGGCTCACGGTTTGTTTATAAATATGTTGTGTATTGTCAGCTATGTAAATTGTTTTTGGTTTTAGGTTTTGGAACCTAGTTTTCTCCCACATCAAAAAAACTAAAATTGCTTTAGGGTTTTTCTAAATTATAATTTATCATAGTTTTTCTGAAAAATTATTTATCGGAAAGATTAAAAGGAAAAATTTTGTTCCAAAATTTTTCCTAACTTAAATATTTTGGGAGTCCACACTCTGGTGTTAATAAATGTCATTGCGGAGAAGATCTTGAGGTGTCAATAAGTTCCTTCTTCCAATTTCAAATCTACAAATTCAGAGTTTGTATTTGCGATTTAGGTACGTCAAAATTAAGTGTTTGATATTTAATTTGTTCTTTCCTTTATTTTTGTTTATTCTATGTGCCATATATTTGTTTTGTTGGATGTTTAGATTATTATATTATGAGCATATTAGAGTAAGGTTTAGGTCTAATTAGATAGTTTAATTAGATTGGGGCATTAGATTTAAAATTGAGAATTTTAAATTAGTTTTTTGCTACGCTCACTCTAATCGTTTAGGAAAACTTTTTTTAAATACCTTCCCAACAATTGCCACTACAACCCAACATTTCCTCCTCAAGTTTATATCTTCTTTGTAATCCACCACATAGACCCACTGAAGCGGTTGCCATCCAGGCATACTGCTCCAATGCCAAGGCCTTTAGTTGCAATACACGTTGCCAAAATCATAGGACAAACTCAGACGAGCCCACCTAGAAAGCATACCACCACTACACTATTAACCGCCCTAATGCACCAGTATGTCGCCAAACACAAAGATTGAGGGCGACCTCCACTCCATCGAGAACGCACTGCTGCTCAGACTATAAAATAATAAGCAACCCATCAACTGAGAGTTCCCACTCATGTATTTATAATAGATGAATACAATGTTATATTAGTATTAGGCCCATATATACAAGTAGATGAAGATTTTGCTTGAACTGTATAAACAGAAGTTGGCGCAGACTCTTCTTGAAAATGTTCGCAATCTATTGTGACGAGGGATCATGAAGAACTCGAACAAGACATGATGTGTTTTTAAAGGTTGTTTTAAAACCGTTTACTCGCAAGCGTACGAGATCGTCATAGCTAAATTGAGTATTCGGGTCGTATTCATAGGGAATCGGAGTTGAGTCAGATTTAGTGATGAAGGAACGGTTGAAATCGGGGTTTTGTTGATTTGAATTTGTTAACTAAATTAATTAAACTAAATATAAACTAAAGTTGCCAATTCAATTAAGGTTAGTTCAGGGAATGAGTTCGGGATAGCTTTACTCGTATCCCATCATTATATTCTACTATGACAATGATTTAGGAGGCTTAGGCTACAAGCACTAAGTGTGAGTTAATATTTAAACTGGGGCTTAGGGTAATGAACTAGTCTACATGCATAACCTATCATATCACTTTATATGTAGCATAGGTTATCTCATTATCACTACTTAATTCCTTTCTTACTCCTAATTCAATATGAAACCTAAATTAATACTTAAGTTAGGGTTTTGGCGATGAACAAGTCTAAGGGCATAACCCACTGTATCATCCTAGGCGTAGTATGGATTATCTTAAGAGTACTAACAAATTCCTTTACCACTCCTAATTAAATATTAATTTGTATAAAAGATTGTGTTTAAGATTGGGTACAACCTCAACCCTAACTACGCTTGAAAATCAATTATGTTATGGTCTAAGCTAAAAACTCGTAGACTAACGCTAATAATTTGGAGATCTCAGTATGGCCACAAGCACACACAAAGAAACACCGAGCACAATCATAAATTTTCCATAGGGGTGCGTATATAACATAACATAAATCCATTGTCAAAAGCATAATATAAATACAGGATGCGGGCGGCTACTTGCCCTTTATCCCTAAACTATAAGTCTACTCCCCCATAGGAGTTTTACACATCATTCAAATCTAAAAAAGACAAAATAATGAATAAAAACTAAGGATTTGAAGACTCCCTCAATTGACGTTGACGTTGATCCTTGCTTTGATCCTTTCAGTACTCTGACCACCTGTGCTTCGGCGTTTGACAACCCCTTGGATCTCGTAGCGGCTTCGAGAAGGAGAGGAGGAGAGAAGGCGTGGCAAAAGATCCCTAAAACAATTAGGTAATCGACTTTTAAATCCCGCACGCGGCAATTGAACTAGGTTGACAGCTAAGTAGGTAGAAGATACATTATTACAAAAGACCAATGTGGCCTTAGGAAGAGAGATACCCAGTTCACTAAGAAGACTTATTGCAGTCAATGACACTTTGAAATATCGTTTGCAACCCTTTGATACTTGGCTCTACACTTGAGCAAGAAACGGTTGGTTGACGTTTAAACAACCATGAGATGATGTTACCCCTAAGGTCAACACGAGACAAAGAAATAGACAAACCATGATCCAAAGTACCCTTAATATAGCGAAAGATACAGGTAACAGTCACCTAATGTCGTTCACATGGGGCATGCATAAATAACCACACATGTTGAACAAGATATAAGATATCTGGTCGAGCAAAAGCTGTAGAGCATCAACTACACTACGATAAAATCATTGATCCGATATAAGTTCCCCACCATCACTAGAAGCTTGGATTTGTAGTCTGTTGGTGTTGCCGCAAGTTTACACTGAATCATGTTACTTCTATTAAGCAAATCATCAGCATATTAATGAGCTTAAAATAGAAATAACCCATTAGACCTATGAGTAGTAGAAACCCCCAAAAAAACAATTAAGACGTCCCCAGATTTGTCATATCAAACTGACATTGTAAGGCATCTAGTAAGTGACAAAGCAAGGTAGATGAAGAAGCGGTCAAAAAAATATCATCAACATACACTAGCAAAATGGCTATATCAACTCCTTTGCATAAAATAAATAGCAATGAGTCAAATTTGCAGTTGGTAAAATTAATGTAAAACAGAAAACTTGCAAAGCGACTATACTATGCTCGACATTCCTGTTTAAACCCATATAGCACCTTATTGAGCTTACATGCACAATCATAAAAATTAGGATCCACAAAAACCAGAAATTACTGCAGATAACAATTAAGAAAAGAATTTTTAACATCAAACTAATGAATCACTCAACATCACAAAATGAAAATCGACAAAATACTACGAACTGCAGTAGGCTTCCCTGCAGGTCTCATCATAATCAACATCATAACTCAATTTGAAACCTTAGGCAACCAATCTTGCCTTATAACTTTCAACCTTGCCTATAGAAGTTTGCTTGAGTCAAAAAACCCACTTAGATCCAATGACATTAGAATGATCAGGACGCAGAACTAAGGTCCAAGTATGATTAAGCAAAGGAGCATGGTAATCACCAAACATAGCACCACACTAATGCTCATCAATAAGAGCCTGCTCATAAGAGTATGAAATATCAAGCAAAGCAATACGAGCAAGCATAAAACATTAACAAGAGGATTAACAATACCAAATTTAAGTCACCATGGGATGCGAGGATGTAGATATTGCACTAGTAACATGACTAAATTTAGGCAGGATTCAACGGGGACGCAGCACGCGAAGCAACAACGGCAGGAGGTGAGGAGGACGCCAATGGGACAAGCGCGGAAGGGGAACTAACAGGAGTAGCTCTGGATGTAGTGTCATCTAAACAAACAAACCCATCTGGACAGTTAATAGGTCCAAGAAATGGAGACGCATCAAGGGGACTTCAAAACATCTCAATAAGTAGTTGTATGGTATGTTGAGAAATTGAACCAAACCACCCAAAAGGAAAATATATCTCATCAAAAATCACATGTCTAGAAATTATGATCTTGATAGTTTCCAAATCAAGACATTTGTACCCCTTGTGATTAGACAAATATCCCAAAACAACACATAAAGGTGAACAAGAGTCAACTTGTGTGGAGCTTTAGTACTCAAATATGGATAGCATGCGAACCCAAATACTTGCAAGTGATCAAAAATTATTTTCTTTTTGTAAAGATGTTGATAAGGAATCTTTTCTTCATAGTAGTGGACAATAAAAGTTTGAGTATGTGGCAACAACGAGAACCGCTTCAACCCAAAACTCTAATGGCATGCATGCTTGAAATAATGGTGCACGCATTATATTATCAGTAGTTTGGTATGCTTGGCTTTCCCATTCTGTTGTTTTTGCTCATATTGGAATTGCTTAATTTCAATTCCAATTTGATTCAAGATGAGATATCGAAATTGAACAAATTGATCAAATGCCTCAGACTTGGTGCTCGTAGGATAAATCCACACATAATGAGAGTAATTATCTAGAAGAAGTATATAGTACTTATAGCCACTAAAATTTAAAAGGGGACATGTCCATAAATCCGAATGAAAAGGCTTGGAAGTACTTGACTCATACTTCTGAAGAGGCAAACGACTATGCTTGCCTAATTGACAAGCACGACAAAGACTACCTCGGAAATAAAACTAGGAGCAAAAATAAATTTATATTTAACTAAAAATGACAAAATTGGTTGTTTAGGATGACAAAGACAGCAATGCCAAAGGGACATCATGACTTTGGAAGCAACAAGTAAAACATGTGTGGGCGACAACCTAGGAATTAAAAAAAGAGGTCTCACTCTAACATAGCAGATGATAGTAGACATTGTCTTAGGATTCTTAATGGAAAACCCACCCAAGTCAAAATTCTAAAAGACAATGATTATCTCTGCAATATTGACAAACTGATAATAAATTTTGGAAAGACCGGGAATACAAAAAACATTATGTAAATTGAAATTTCAAACACGATACCTAAACCAACCATAGTGATCGATGAAGAAGCGCCATTACCAACCAAAATTTCATCAAGACTGTGATAGTGGTAAGAGACGTGAGAAGACCTTGGTTATTAGTCATATGAGACAACACACCAATTTCCATTGTCCAGGGTGAATCAAGCATAGGAATGGAGTAGGCATTAAATGATTACAGAATAGGCTAAGAAGGTGCAAATCCTTAATAGAAAATATAGCTAATAGCAAAGGTATTATTTACATGATGAAATTATGCATTAGAAAGCATATGAGAAAGTGCACCAAAATAGAGTGGTCATATCGACAAACTATTTACTCTATAATCAAATATGTTTGTTCATGGAGTGTGGGACTGAATGTTGATGAAAATAAATGAGCCAAGTAAGACCGCACCTGGCCGAGGAAGACGGCATTTGAGCCAAGGCTAGGGCGAGTAGCACAAAACTGAGATACTCTCTACACAGTAAAGTTGGAGCCGTAGCCTAAAGAAACTGAGTATGTTGCTAGATGATAGATAAGTTGCACGTTCACCACTAGAACCGAGTACCCAGTGTCACTCGAGTATAATCAGAAGGCGACAATCCTACGTGCCTCTCAAATGTACATGTTACGAATACCCCCTTTTTATCATCATGTGATTGGCATCATAATCACTTCATTAAGAAAAAATCAGTTGTTATTCTATAAATTATCAACAATATTATGTATTTATATTGCATATGTTTGCATTTATATTTTTCTATTTACAAAAATGTTTGGACTTAAAAAAACCCTCAAAATGGGTTATAGTATTAATATATTGTATATTTTATGTTATAACACATAATTATCATAAATTCTAGAATAATATTCATAAATACCCCTCAAACTATTGGTCAAAATAAAAGTGACCCATTGAACTTTCAATTTCATCAAAATACCTCTTGAACTATTGGTCAAAATCAATGTGACTCTCCCAACTTCTAATTTCATAAAATACACACCCCGAACTATTGATGAAAGTCAATGTAACCCCTGCAACTTCTAAATTATATCAAAGACACACCGAACTGTTAACGAAAGCCAATTTGATCCCTAACTTTAAATTTTATCAAAAATATTCAAAATTGTTAAAAACATCAAAAAAAAAAAAAAATATTAGTTTAGATGCCTTGACACTTGTCAATATATTTTATAGGTGCCCCAAGATTTTAAAATATTTTTGAGTTACTCTAAACTTTCTTAACTTCTTTTTCAAATATTCTCCCCATAACCTATTTAGTATTCCACTAAATTACATTGTTATGAAAAATAAAACTAAAAAAATATA
This sequence comes from Simmondsia chinensis, assembly GCA_018398585.1. Taxonomy (NCBI): domain Eukaryota; kingdom Viridiplantae; phylum Streptophyta; class Magnoliopsida; order Caryophyllales; family Simmondsiaceae; genus Simmondsia; species Simmondsia chinensis. The sequence continues at coordinate 31,386,273 of JAGTTD010000002.1, read as the reverse complement.
TGAAGTATAATTTAATTATATGTTTAAAATAAATTTAAATATTTAAAATGATTTTAAAATTTTAAATACTATAGAACTTGCTAAACCTACTAATAAATAATTTTAAAAGTAAACAAATAAAATAATATTTTTTATTTTTAAAATTACTTTAAATATTTTTAGATTTATGATTGTTTTAAGTATAAATGAATTTTTTTCCCTTAGGATGTGTTTGGAGCCTGGAGTTTAGACAGAAATTAGGGCCCAGAATTCTAATTATGTTGTTTGATTCACCTGTTAGAATTATGTCACAAACTTAAGGGTTTGTTGGCCCTAAAGCCATTTATATTGTAATTTTGATAATAGCAACCATTTAGTGAGTCATAGTATTTAAATGGCTCTAATCTTGCATCTAAGTGACTCATAAGAAAGCTAGGAAAATCAAGGTTAATCATGTTGATACGAAGCTGTCTAAGATGATGAATTAAGAGGAAAAGTGATCAAAGTTGAAGAGAATATTCATCCAAATTGAAGAGAACGTGATCCAAGTCCAAGCGCCTCAAAGTTATTCATTTTTATTGTCTAGGACTTAGGATCAGGATATATCAATTGAGTCCAAGTCTCAATATTAATATGTGATACTCTAACAAAAATGTTCTTGAAATATTTTAGAAAATTGATTTTTAAATTTTATTTGAAAAATATTCAAGTCAAAAGTAAGCCAATCTAGCTTATCATGAAAATGTTTTTCAAGATTGGTATTTTTGAAAAGCACGATCAAATCAAATAAGATAAATTTTAAATGGGTGATAATTTAGCTTGATTTATACAATCAATTATCTTTATGATCAAAGCAAAGTAGGAAATTAATTCAAAAATTTAAGCTAATATGGAAATCAATTAATTAATCAATCAATTTAGCAAATATGGTAAAATTATCCCATCAATCAAGCTAAATAGTCAAAAACGTCAAAATCCACCCAAGTATGGTGAGTGTCGACACACCGAAAGCATGTGTCGACACACAAACATGCAGTAGCCCTCTGGAGCTGTTGTGAGTCGACACATAGATGTTGTGTGTCGACACACAGCCCTCGACAGGCTCTAACGGCCACATTTTGGACCCGATTTCTTTCCAATTTTTTTTGAAATGCTCCCAAAGGCTCCTAGGCCTTTCTTGGCCTATATATAGAGGTTAAATGCTTTGGTTTTAAATCAAGAAATAATACTTCAAACACTCTCTAAGAAATCTCTCAAAAAGGGCTCTTACTCTTGCGCTTTAACGGTTTGTTTTCGAATTCTTGTTTAAAGTTTTCTTGAGCATCACTAGTTCTTTTTATTGTCGATCATTGAGCTTAATTAGCATATCTTTAGCTTTGTCTAAGCTTGATCAAGTGTCAATTCACTCTTGAAAGAGTGAAGAAGTTGAGTTCTTTAATTCTTTCAATACTTAAATTCACTTCACTGTAAAAAGGTTGTTCTTTAGCCTACGTATAAAAAGATCAGTTGTAAAAGGTTGGATCCTAAGCCTACCGTTACAAAAGGATCAGTTGTAAAAGGTTGGTCTTGAGCCTACGTACAAAAAGACCAATTGTAAAAATTGGATCATGAGCCTGTTTTTAAAAAGGATCATCAAGCTTAGTTAAAAGGCTCAAGTGACTGAGAGTAGTCACTTGAGGAGTGGACTAGCTTCCGGGTTGGAAGTGAACCATTATAAAAATCTCTGTGCATTATTCTTCTTGGCTTTAATTTCTGCATTTTATATTCATTGATTCAACTATTAATTGATTTTTTGGCTCTTAAAGTTTAAATTTTCATTTATTAAGAAAGAACCTAATTCACCCCCCCTCTTAGGTTGCTTTTTGGGCCTTCAATTGGTATTAGAGCTAGTACTCTTATTTTTTGGTCTAACAACCTTAGAGTGATCCTTATGGCAACCTTTGTACCTATTTTAGTCGATGGTCAATCCTCTAAGAAACCTCCACTTCTTGACGGAAAAAACTTTTTCTATTGGAAACTTAAAATGAGAATTTTTATTAGCTCTATTGATTTTGATTTGTGGCTAATCACACAAAATGGTGATTTTGCTCCTTCAATGAATAAAGAAAATGCAATTCTTGATGAATTTGAAAATAAGCTCATTCAAAATGACAAAACAAAGCTTGAGAAAAATGTTAAAGCTCACTTCCAATTATTATGCGCTATTACTCCCAATGTGTTTAATCATGTCAAAAGTTGCAAGAATGCAAAGGAGATTTGGAACAAACTTGAAGCCATATTTGGAAGAGATTCCAATGAAGAATCCCTTCATACAAGTGAAGAGGAGCAAGTAGATTCGTGTCTCATGGCCATCGAATCTGAAGAAGAAGAAGAACTTGAAGAAGATGAGGTAAATGATTTATCTTATAATGAGCTCATGGATAGTTTTCATGAATTATATAGTGCATTTGAAAAATTGAGAAACAAATACTCTTCAAAGAAAAATGAGCTACAAAAAGAGTCAAAACAATGTTTACTGTTTAAGCTTGAAAATGAATCTTTGAAAGCAAAAATAGAGTCATTAAATGATCAAGTTGAAACTTGATAAACAAGAAGCAATTCTTGGAAGAAAGGCTCATTTCAAACGAAAGTGAGAATGATGAATCTAAGGAAGATCAATTATTGGTTAAAGAGAATGAGTCTTTGAAACAACAAGTGGAAGAACTCTCAAAAATTTCAAGTAAGTTTCTCAAGGGAGAAGAAACACTTGAAAAAATACTCACTTCTCAAAGACCCACTTATAATAAAGGGGGAATCGGCTATAATGGAAATGCTCGAAATAAAAAATTGAACTCACTTTTTGTCAAAGCCTCCTCACCGCCGATAAACTCTATAAGATGTCATTACTGTGGTGATCATGGGCATCTTGTCCATCAATGTCCATTTAAAAAGAATTTGAGAAAAATCAAGATGGTTTGAGTTCCAAAGGGATCTCGACCTCCAAATGTCAAGACTAACAATGAAGGACCCACGAAAATTTGGGTACCAAAAATCCGTTAAATTGTATAGGTATGCTTGAAGATTGACAACAAAAAATCACAAGTAGTGGTTTGGTAGTAGTTTCACAAGTCATATGACAAGAGATGAATGCAAATCCACTTTTATCAAACCAAGGGAAGGGAAAATCTCACTTTCAACAAAAAGAATAGAAAATTATCGGTATTGGTGACATTACTTCTAAACTCTTCTCCTCGCGAGAGAGTTTATTGTATGCAATCTTAAGTCATTTAAATATGAAGTGTCACATGCTTAAATGAATGAATTATTACTTGATCAATTAGAATATGATAATGTCTATATAATTGATCTTGAATGTATGAAGTTTGTGAAATGTTCTAGTTTCTCGAATGAAAATGATCATTGGATTTGAAATAGAAGATTTGAACTTGCTAGTATGGAATTAGATTCAAAACCTTTGAAAAATAATCTTACTTGATGACCACCCAAGCTTAATTCGAAAAAGATCATATTCATGATGCACTTCAATATGGAAAACAAACAAGATCTTCATTCAAACCCAATGATGTAGTTTCTATCACAAAGCATCTTGAACTTTTGCATATAGACTTGTTTTATCCTACTAGACATTTGGGCCATTAAGAAAAACGTATGGACTTATAATTGTTGATAATTACTCTCGTTTTGCTTAGTGCTTATTCCCTTCTCATAAGAGTGAAGCATTTGATAAATTTGAAAAATTTTGTAAAAAAGTACAAAAAGAAAATGATTTGAAAATTATTTCGGTTAGAAGCGATCATGGAAGGGAATTTAAAAATGATGATTTTGAACTTTATTGTGATTACTTTGGAATTGATCGCATTTTTTTGGCACCTCGAACTCCTCAACAAAATGGAGTGGTTGAAAAAACAAATAGAACTCTTAAAGAAATGGCAAGAACAATGATTTGTGAAAATAACTTGCCTAAATCTTTTTAGGCTGAAGCCGTCAACACCGCTTGCTATATTTTAAATCGAGCTTTAATAAGACCAATTTTAAAGAAAATGCCATATGAACTTTATAAAGGTAGAAAGCCAAACATTGCATATTTTAAACCTTTTTGGTGCAAATGCTTCATTCACAACAATGGCAAAACAAATCTTGGAAAATTTGATTCATTAGTTGATGAAGGTATTTTCATTGGATACTCTTTAACAAGCAAAGCATATAGAGTCTATAATAAAAAGACAAAGGTTGTAGAAGAGTCTATACATGTAGTTTTTGATGAAATTAATGTCTTGTCTTCTAAAACTCCTTGTGATGACGATGATATAGTAATCAAACCAATAAATATCACACACTCGTCCAATGAGCAAGAAAAGGTTATATCTAATGCTCAAATGAATAAATTAAAAGAAGATAACCAAAATGTAGAATCCAAAGAGGAGAACTTACCACGAGATTGGAAATACTTGAAGGATCACCCAACAAGTCAAATCATTGGTGATCCCTCTCAAGGTGTAAAAACTAGGCATGCATTAACGGAATATTATCATTTAGCCGCATTCATCTCTCTTGAAGAACACAAGAACATAAAAGAAGCTCTTAATGATGCAAATTGGATAATGGCAATGGAGGAAGAGCTTAACCAATTCAAGAGAAGTGATGTATGGGAACTTGTAGATAGACCCCAAGATCATCAAGTCATAGGTTCCAAGTGGGCCTACCGCAACAAGAAGGATGAGGAAGGTAACGTGGTAAGAAATAAGGCAAGGTTGGTAGCTAAAAGCTATAACCAAGAAGAAGGTATAGACTATGAGGAAACCTTTGCTCCCGTTGCTAGGCTAGAAGCTATTAGACTCTTATGTGCATTTGCTTCATTTAAAGATTTCAAACTTTTTCAAATGGATGTCAAAAGTGCTTTTTTAAATGGTCTTATTGAAGAAGAGGTTTATGTTAAACAACCACCCGGATTTGAGGATGACAAATTTTTCAATCATGTTTTCAAACTCAAAAAGGCACCCTATGGATTGAAACAAGCTCCTAGAGCTTGGTATGAGAGATTGAGTTCCTTTTTAATGCAAAATGAATTTTCAAGAGGAAAAATTGACACCACACTTTTTATCAAACACTCTAAACATGGCATTCTTATCGTACAAATTTATGTTGATGATATAGTATTTGGTGCTACTAATCCATCTCTTTGTGAAGAATTTGCAAATCATATGAGTAGGGAATTCGAAATGAGTATGATGGGAGAACTCAACTACTTCCTTGGATTACAAATCAAGCAAGGCAAGGAAGAAATTTTCATCAACCAAGCCAAGTACATAAAGGAAATGCTCAAGAAATTTGGCATGGAAAATTCTAAGGCAATAGCAACACCAATGAGCTCAACTCTCAAGTTATACATGCATGAAAAAGGTAAAAAAAAAAAAATAATAAATAAATAAATAAATTGGTGGATAAAAAGTTAAATAGAGGTATGATCCGATCTCTTGCTTAACATTCCACAAATAGAGTTGGTATCTTGTTTATTGTATGCTTATGTGGTTGATTTCATACATGTCTAGAAAGAATCGCAATAATGTTCTGTGAAAAGAATTCTTTTCGATGCCTAGTTAGTACTTAGACTTCTTCTATCTAAGTGTGATTTCCTAGATCTTGTTCTATCTAATAATGGATATTAGTGCATGGAAACCGTTTCTTTAAAGAAAACACCAAAATAAAGTTGCCTTTGATCTCTCTTATGGTTGTTTAACTTGAATATTCTCTCACGCTTTTGTTCATAATTTCAATCAAAGTTCTAAATGTGCTATGAGAATTGCAAAACTTCAAGTTTAAAAATATTCCTTTGTGAAAAATTTTTCATGCTCACCTTATTGAGGCATATGGAAATATTAAGGACAGAAAAAGGGGGTGAAACATTATATCACAAAAAAAAAGAGGTGAAAATGTCCTTAATATATCGAGCTGCATATGTGAAAACTACTTTTACATTTTGTACTTCAATGTACAAATCCCCTCCCTTATTGCTTTTTGTTGATGACAAAGGGGGAGAAAAATTGGTGTCCTGATATATAGTTATGTATATGTTTGATTGATTGAGAAATGTTGAAAATAATGATGATGTTAATATACCGAATGTATGATTCCTAAAATGCATCAACTTAGGGGGAGCAATTGCGTTTGAACCTTAATCATGATATAAATTGCTCCATAAGTTCATGGTCATGTGTATGCTCTAGTAAGTGAATACTTTTATGGTAAATTCTGTACTTCAACTTTCAAATTTTCAAGAAAAAGCACCAAAAGTTTGTCATCATCAAAAAGGGGGAGATTGTTGGCCCTAAAGCCATTTATATTGTAATTTTGATGATAACAACCATTTAATGAGTCATAGTGTTTAAATGGCTCTAATCTTGCTTCTAAGTGACCCATAAGAAAGCTAGGAAAATTAAGGTTAATCATGTTGATACGAAGCTTTTTAAGATGATGAATCAAGAGGAAAAGAGATCAAAGTTGAAGAGAAGATTCATCCAAATTGAAAAGAACGTGATCCAAGTCCAAGAGCCTTAAAGGTATTCATTTTTATTAACTAGGACTTAGGATCAGGATATATCAATTGAGTCCAAGTCTCAATATTGATATGTGATGTTCTAACAAAAATATTTTTGAAATATTTTTAAAAATTGATTTTCAAATTTTATTTGAAAAATATTCAAGTCAAAATTAAGCCAATCTAGCTTATCATGAAAATGTTTTTCAAGATTGGTATTTTTGAAAAGCATGATCAAATCAAACAAGATAAATTTTAAATGGGTGATAATTTAGCTTGAGTTATACAATCAATTATCTTTATGATCAAAGCAAAGTAGGAAATTAATTCAAAAATTTAAGCTAATATGGCAATCATTAATTAATCAATCAACTTAGCTAATATGGTAAAATTATCACATCAATCAAGCTAAATGGTCAAAAACTTCAAAATCCACCCAGGTATGGTGAGTGTCGACACACAAACATGCAGTAGCCCTCTGGAGCTGTCGTGTGTCGACACATAGAGGTTGTGTGTTGACACAGAACCCCTGTGTGTCGACCCACAGCCCTCGACAGGCTCTAACGGCCACATTTTGGACCCGATTTCTTTCCAATTTTTTTTTTAAATGCTCCCAACGGCTCCTAGGCCTTTCTTGGCCTATATATAGAGGTTAAATGCTTTGGTTTTAAATCAAGAAACAACACTTCCAACACTCTGTAAGAAATCTCTCAGAAAGGGCTCTTACTCTTGCGCTTTAACGGTTTGTTTTTGTTTAAAGTTTTCTTGAACATCACTAGTTCTCTTTATTGTTGATCATTGAGCTTAATTAGCATATCCTTAGCTTTGGCTAAACTTGATCAAGTGTCAATTCACTCTTGAAAGAGTGAAGAAGTTGAGTTCTTTAATTCTTTCAATACTTAAATTCACTTCACTGTAAAAAGGTTATTTTTTAGCCTACGTATAAAAAGATCAGTTGTAAAAGGTTGGATCCTAAGCCTACCGTTACAAAAGGATCAGTTGTAAAAGGTTGGTCTTGAGCCTACGTACAAAAAGACCAGTTGTAAAGGTTGGATCCTAAGCCTGTTTTTAAAAAGGATCATTGAGCTTAGTTAAAAGGCTCAAGTGACTAAGAGTAGTCACTTGAGGAGTGGACTAGCTTCTGGGTTGGAAGTGAACCGCTATAAAAATCTCTGTGCATTATTTTTCTTGGCTTTAATTTCTGCATTTCATATTCATTGATTCAACTATTAATTGATTTTTTGGTTCTTAAATTATAAATTTTCATTAGGTTGCTTTTTGGGCCTTCAGGATTTATGACGGGATATTCACGGACCTAAGTTCGTGATGATGAAATAGAGCTTAGGTGAGAAGAGAAATAGATAGAATTTAGATGAGAATTAGAATTAGAGTATGAGATGAGAAAAGAAGTGAAATATTGAGATGAGAAGAGAAGAAGAGTTTTAGATGAGAAAGAGATTTCATTCATATATTTTTGGATGCTTCATTACAAGTACATAAGCCTCATATTTATAGAGCTAGGCATACACTTCCTTCCTTGCTAAGTACATGAACTTAATTAATGCAAAACCATGACCCAAGGGCGGGAAACACACAAGGGAAATTGGAGGAAAAACACTTCATCTGCCCTAGATATTTTCTAAGTTGTTTCTAGAAGCATTAGTGGCAAAATGGGCCAGGCCTAGGACAAGGTGCTTAGATAAGTCAAAGACAAGGTGGGCCGGCCTATGACATCCCATAAGTAGTATTAATTCTTAGCTATTATTTTTTAAACACTAATATAAACACTATTAGGCGTCTTGGTGCGTTGTCATGACAAGGTCAGAACAATGTCACGGTCAAGGATCGTGACAAACCCTTCCCCTTGAGAACATCCTTGTCCTCAAGGATGTAATGTAGCTTGAGCGCTTCGTGCCGCTCCCTGTTCTTGGAAATCGTTCCCATAGCTTCGCCTTGACCTTGGTCTTTTGTATGTCTCTTCGCGTGATCTTGGGCTTGAGGTGGTGGGCTTGATACAATTTCATCTTCTTGTGATGCGGTCCACCACGCTGCTGCTGTGTACGGATTTCATGCTTAGTCATGTGCTTCCCTAGTATAGTCATGCGCACCACATGCGCATTCATGCCCACCATGTGCGCCTCCCAACGCACCCACTGTGCACCAGTGCGCAGCACTTGGGCTTCCACGCACACCATAGGCGCATCCTCCTGTTGCTATTTGGTAGTGTCAAGGCTTGGCTGCAGTGGGTCAATTATTTGTGGTGCCGCCTCCTGTTGTCGAAGGTTCTGGAAGGTAGGCACGATGACTTGGCTTAGTTGGAAATCTGGGCTGTCAAGGACACTGTCAAGGTCTGTTAAGGTACCTTCCAACAGTGCGTTCTCCTTCCCCAAATATGCTTTACAGTGCGCACCACTGGCGCTGCCTTACACAGGTCCTGTGCACTCCAACGCACCTGCAGCGCACCCCTGAGTCACCTTGGCGCATCCTAGTGCCTTGTTTGGGCTATCGGGTGATGTGCCATCCTTAGTCACGGTCTCGTTGTTCCCTCCTGTTGCCTTGTCACGGTTCTTAGCAATGACATCACCCTCCGGTTGAGATTGTGGTGGAACTTCAAATGGTACACCACGGATAGCACATAGTTGTGCTACGGCTTTGGCTAAGGCTTTGATGGAAGTTTCCAGCCTTTCGATTTTTCCTATTATTACCTTCGACTTCTCCTCAAGTTCAAATGGGACTTGAAGATTTGGTTGGTGGGCTTGAATGTCCATCACACAACAATTGTCATAGATGCACCTCCTGTGTAGTCTTATGCGTACAATTTCAGCATCCTGTCTTGAAGTGAAGGTCACTAGAGCTTCAACCTTTAAGATCGATGTTGATTCGATTTTGATCTCTTCAAGGCAACCATACGGAGAGAAGACTTGGTGAATGACATCTTCGATAATGGGATAGAAAAGATCTCAAACCTTAACAAGGAGTGTAGCCTTGTTTGAGACTTGAAGAGACTGAGCATATATATATATATATTCTCTTTTTTTTTTAATTCGAAAATGATAGCAGCGGAAAATACCTTTTTTTTTTTTTTTTTTTTTTTTTGATAGAACGAGCCTCTTGATCGCAAGATAGCTCTTATACCACTTCATCACAAACCTAAGGGTTTATGACGGGATATTCACGGACTAAGTTCGTAATGGTGAAATAGAGTTTAGGTGAGAAGAGAAATAGATAGAATTTAGATGAAAATTAGAATTAAAGTATGAGATGAGAAAAGAAGTGAAATATTGAGATGAGAAGAGAAGAAGAGTTTTAGATGAGAAAGATAGAGATTTCATTCATATATTTTTGGATGCTTCATTACAAGTACATAAGCCTCATATTTATAGAGCTAGGCATACACTTCCTTCCTTGCTGAGTACATGAACTTAATTAATGCAAAACCAAGTCCCCAAAACTATGACCCCAGGGCGGGAAACACACAAGAGAAATTGGAGGAAAAACACTTCATCTATCCTAGATACTTTCTAAGTTGTTTCTAGAAGCATTAGTGGCAAAATGGGCCAGGCCTAGGACAATGTGCTTAGATAAGTCCAAGACAAGGTGGGCCGGTCTATGACATCCCATAAGTAGTATTAATTCTTAGGTATTATTTTTTAAAAACTAATAAAAACACTATTAGGCATTTTGGTGCATTGTCACGACAAGGTCAGGACAATGTCACGGTCAAGGATCGTGACAAATTACAATTCCAGTGCCTAATTCTGTGGAATTGAATTTTAAGTGAAAATCATACTTTTTAATTCCTGGGGTGAGAGGGGTAAGGAATCGTAATTCCATAATAACTTCATTGACCTGAAACCTAAAATGACCCCACTTGATTAGCCCAAACCAAAGATAACTCAAAATCTAAATATTTAGACACAATCTAAAATTTGACTTGAACCTTAAAATCACCCAATTCAAATTACTTAAACTTGAAATGATGAAAATCACCTTAGTTCAATGTCTGAAGTAACCCAACCTGATTGGCCCAAAACTCAAGATGACTCAAATTCAAAAAAATGAAACTAGTCACTTGTATGTGATGGAAACAAGATGAGCCGAAGTGGAAAGGATCCCACCAAATTAACCCAAAATTTAATACGACCAAACCCAAAATGACCCACCCATCTCAAACTCAGCCTAAAACGCCTCAAAATTTAAAATGATATAACTCGTTTGTCCCAAAATTAAGATAACTCAAGCTTGAAATAACCTAAATCAACCAACCTAATCGATTCTAGCTTGAATCTTGAAAAGTCTTAACCTAATTAATTGAAAATCTGAGATAATGTGAACCGAGAAAGCTCGCGAGCCGGCTCGGTTAAAAGCTCGTATAGCTCGGCTCGCCAAGCCCGAGCTCGTGGGCTTGTGAGCCTAAACGAGCCTGAATATGAAAACTAGTATTATTCAATATTTATTCAAATTTTAATTAATTTAATTTTATACTTTTACACGTAAATTCAGATTCACAAGTAAAAAATTATTAAATATTTATATTGCTGGTGCATGCTGTAGTCGTGCAAGTTCCAAAGCATTGTTATAAATATGTGAATATTAATGATCAATTGAGCATGCTTTTTTTTTTTTTTTTTTTCAATTTTGTGATTTCCGATATTTCAATGATAAAAAAGAGAAAGAAAATAGATTATGAGTTTTTTCTTTAACTCTGCCGGTGAAGCTTCTTATTTCTAATTTTAAGTCATGAATATTTTATGTAAATTTATATTCATATTGTCCATTTCAAATCAACTAGTATTATTACATAACTATTATTTATATGAACTATGTTCATATTATTTGTTATAAAAATTATGGTTTGCAATTAGGCTCGAGGTTAATTGTTCTATCACTCTAACATGATCCCCGGTTGGCAACTTCAAGTTGGACGAGTTTGAGCTCGAGCCTATAACGAGCTGAGCTCAAGCCCAAAATTATCTGGCTCGACAAGCTTCGAGCCGAGCCAAGCCTGGCGAGCTTGGGTTCCACCCGGCTCATTTACACCCCTAGTTTGATGGTAACTTTAATAAAATTGAAAGTTCGAGGAGTCATTTTAATTTTAACCAATGGTTCGAAAGATCTTTTTAAATATTATATTAAATTATATTTTTAGTAGGCACTATTTATACATATTTTGTAATGTAAAGGCAAACTCAAATTTTGACCTACTCAAAACTCCTAACCGGGGTACAATCCCGCAATCCAAGTCAAACCCAACCCACTTTTCTTGGGACACTTATCCTCAGGTCGAACCGGAAGAAATAATTTCCCTACCCAGATTTGACCTGCCTGCACACAACTAACCCGATATGGGTTGAACTTCAAACCGTTGGGGGGCAAGAAGGGGCTAACTCCAAAAACGACCCAAGTTCAAACTTCATCAATCCCACGTCTAATATTTTACCTCCACAAATTGAACTTCCGTAGAAGGAAACTGCACAATGGGACATCAAACTGCCTCATAGGCCCCCCATTATGCGCTGATGTGACAAAAATAGGGTACTATTGCAACTAATCTAAGGATGGCATTGAAGATTTTGGAACATCTTAAGTGAAGGGTCCATAGCTTGCACTACAAGAACAAAGAAGCTCATTATAACTATTAATGCTTATTAAAACAAATAACTGGGACATTTAGAAAAGCACCTCACACATCTAACTAGAGGAAGCTATCTAACTATTTTGCATTGTAAAGCCCTTTACCTGTTTAACCCAGTAGCCAGGGTGGCAATATGCTAACCTAAAAGTCAAAGGGTTCAAGGGACATCCCCCACTCCCAAAGATATTACCAATGTTTTAAAAGAAAATTGCATTGCAACTGTGCCGTTTTCTATAATATCTGTGCTGAAATATTCTTTGGTAAATCCTAAAATAAAAAAATCGCAACTTCATATTTAGTCGAGCTTTGTGGCCCGTAACTGTGCCAAAATGAGGCAAGTTTGGCCTCAATGAGCGTAAGTTGTACCTTAACTGAGTCCTGCTCAGTTTTTGTAGCTCACCAAAATGGTTTGAACTCAATTGAGTCGATTAAAGCTTGAATTTGAAGTCCCCAAAGCTCAGCAAGCCCAAACAAAACAAGATGTTAGTGAACAGAGCCTCACAAGCTGTAGTTTCACTTCACGCATTCATTCCTAAAATCATCTCTGACATCAACCCAAAATTTGCACCACTGTTAAATAGGCCATATTCAGAAAAGGAAGCTGGGTCAAGAAGAAATAACTTGAACACTTCTCCAACTCTAAAGCATACTAATATTTCCAGAGGCCAACAAGGAGGAAGCGGGGGTCACACCTGATTGGTCTAACTAGTCATGCATAAAAGATATGATTCATGACACAACATAACGTTACACATTCTCGGGCCACAAAAATATGTTACGAGAGCACAAGGAAGCCCTCTTAACAGAACTGAGAAATCAACGCCTCATCCCTCGTCCACGACCACGGAAGGCACCTCCACCACGTCCTCTGCCGGCCATGGCACTTGCAGCAGCTTCTCCCTGGGCACTCTCCGACTGCATTATAGATACACAAAAACTATGTCCATCAACAACAACAACAAACCCATTGCCTCAAAGGCTCCCGCTAATGCAACATAAACTATGTTCATCATTTTGTAAATTTTCAGTACAGTTCCAGGACAACAGGTGGTTTTAGTTTTCCAATTCCTACTTTTGGGGCAAAGGGGTATATAAACTATGAAGTGTAGAAATGGGTTAAATTTGACAGTTCTTGAGTGACCAGATGGGTCCTGCTGAGACGAATCCACCCAATGAAAAAACGATAGTGTCAAGGAATTATTAACTTGATCACATATGATTCAACCTGATCCTAACATGACCGATATTACCTGAAAGAAACCCGACTTTTAGATCTGTGCTGAGACCCCTGGCTTTCTACAATCTTGTGTATCCATACTAGCTATATGGAGAAAATGCCTTGTATGCATTGATTTGTCAAAATCAAAGCATCTTTTCATGGAAAATGATAACGTGAGACACAATTTCAACAAGTAATAGGTATCTTTGGTCGAAACCAAGTGAACATTTTTTGCAATCCAGAAAATTTTCACCAAAGAGATCTTTAATCAAAAAGAGTGGCATGGCTCATATATATATATATATATATATATATATATATATATATATATATATATATATATATTATCATAGCGGACCAATTTCTCAGGTTGGAGGTCCTCGGAAATAGCCTCTCTTCAGGGTAGCCCCCTGAAGGGGAAAGGCTGCGTACATCTACCCCCCCAGACCCTGCTTAGGCCGGAGTCCTTGGAGGCACTGGGTTTGTTGTTGTTGTATATATATATATTATCATAATATGTCCCATAACAGCTTTTTCAGGTTAAAATTACCGGATTTTGACACAAAGCCATTAAATTTCAGCATAGGGGATATAGGTGATAAAATTTATAAGCCTTGAGGTACTTCAATATGTATACTAAAACGATAAATACTTAAATCTCGAGGTATCTAAATAATAAATTCCCTAACAACCGAATATGATCCTAAGAATACATAGAACCATCCATAAGAAAAGCTATCACTCGCAAAAATCAGCTTGTGTTCTCTAATTCCACAACTATAGACTAGGATAACTAGCCACGCAGATACCATAAACCAGATCGCTACACACACGCATCAGAAAAAGCAGGCATACATTTCACTGTTTACCTTTGGATTTTTTACTGTCTCGTCCACGCTTAAGATAAGACAAGCTGCCTCAGTAGCCGCATTTATTGCATTAATCTAGTAACACAAAAAGATCAGCAGTTAGAGACAGTTAGTAGAAAAAATTTATACTAGATGACAGATGAAACAGCATAAACCTTGACGACAGCTGGTTCCCAAACAAAATTAGCAAATGAATCGGTGATGCCTCCAGTGTTTATATCCACTCCGTAATTAGCACCCTCACCTATCATAACCATACGAAAATTGTCAAACAATGGTATACATAACAGAGATAGTACAAGACAGACCAACTTAAACAGCATAATACACAAATATATGTGTACTATTCTCACATCATTCTTTCTTATGTATTTAATTACATCAGTTCCAGCTTTTATAGCGAAAAATTAAAATTAGCAAGTCCTGCTCTGTTTGACAAGTTAATGATTAATCCCTCGCATATGGTTCACTAAAGAGACAGATTCAATCAAGAAACCACCACCCTAGCACTACCTTGTTTGCCACTAGGAAATCACAGGTCCACCTAGGGGTGTAAATGGGCCGAGCCGGCCCACGAGCCCTCGCGAGCCGGTTCATCATAAAGTTAGAAAAGCTCGGTTCACTTTGAGCTCAAGCCCAGCCGAGCGAGCTCATTTAGCTTATCGAGTCGAGCCCGAGCCTAGTAAAGCTCGAGCTCATAAGGCTCACGAGCCTAAGCAAGCTTTTTTTAGTAAATATATTTGTTTAAATATTGCCCAATGAAGCCATATTAGAGCCTAAATGAGCCGAGCCCAAGGTTTAAGAGCCCAAACGAGCCTATATTGAGGAAATTGTCATCTCCAGAAAGGCTCTGCCAGAGCCTTCCCCCACTGATGCTTTAAGGCTGTAACCCTAACTCCAATCTCATAACTCATCCAAATCTCCCGCATGTATTCCTAATTGCGGCTATAATTCAGAAAATTCTAAGGTGGCAGCAGGGAACAACAGTCAGTTAATTGACAAATAAGGGCTAGCAAAATTTGACATAACACGAAAATAGCGGGCTTAGGTCGGAGTTTTGGAAGCCAGGTTGAATTTGAGTTGACATGTTTAACACGTTTAGGTAATTGGGTATAATTCGAGTTGGGGTTGGGCCAACCCATTTCAACATATTTAACCTGCTTATACAATAATGTCAGGTTAAATTTAATGATATGCTATATATATATATATATATATATATATATATATATATATATGACGTAAGATAATCTAAACTATATTTGATCATGTTAATTTGATAATTTATTTTAACAAATTATAAATGTCATGTATTTATTACTAATACAAGCCCCAAGATGTATCATAACATGTTTGTAAGTTGAAAAACTAACATAAAGAAGCCACCAATATAATTGGGCAACCCTTACTAGTTGGGTTGGTTAAGGGTAGAGAATTCCCAACGTGTTTAATAAATGGGTCATGTCGGCTTCATGTTGATCCCTTATCCATACCCCTTTCATAACACGAGCATAAACATGAGACGACACATTTGCCAGCCCTAAGAACAAGGGAAGGGAAAAGTAAAACAGTCAGAAGTGTGACAAGATTAAGAAAGAGCTAGAGACAAAGTGTCATGGAGAAGTATGATAGCCGGTGGATGCCAGAGACCGCAGTCATTGCTCCCTGCGTTGGCTGCAGGGGAAGTCAGGGTCGATGTGGTCGTACACAGCTCTGCCATGGAGGTTCTCGGGTTTGGATTTTTGTTGACTTAAGTTTCCCCCTTTTTCCTCTCTTTGGATTGTTAAATAATGGGAATTTGATTCTCCAGGGTAATAGTGATTTAACAAAGGTAAGAAAAATGCATATGGTGATACGATTACCGATGTAACGTTAACTCTAATCTCCAGGCCAAAGCACGGGAACAACGGGACTCACCAAATTTGGAACGGATCATTCTATCTTATTTCCCTTCAATGATCATCATTGAACCAAACATCGTAACCCTTACATACATGGTATTTTATGCAACATATTTGAGCTAGCCATTATGCAATTAGATGTTCTCTAACAATACTTTTGTAACATCTGCAATCACGTACACATTGTTTATTTATATATATATATATATATATATATATATATATATATATATATACACACACACACGTTGAAAAAATATATGACCATAGGACCATTCAACTTATACAAGGCTCGAAGGCAGCTTATTTTCCCTTAACCAGAAGCTGCAACCTAAGTAACATCCGGGATATCACAATTTAGCAAGTTACCATGACCCTATGACATCCTGCCTTTGGAACCATGATTTGGTTCCTTGCTGACATCCTAGGCCATCTAAAGAAAGGAAAGAAAAGCACAAAAGGAAACAATCGTACCAGATGGAAGGGCATGCTTCTGTCTCAATTTGTTCAGCACATCAGTTGCATCAAAGCCCGCATTGTCACAAAGCTGTCGAGGAATGACCTGAAATATGTGGCAAGTTTATAAGCACAATATGAAAAAAAGATAAATAGATCAAACTACAGTTAAATCCATAAACACGTACAGAAGACTAACCTCTAAAGCCTTTGCATAGGAATTTATAAAAAGCTGGGATTTCCCTGCTATTGTGCGGGCATGCTGCCTCAGGTGACGACTTATCTCCATCTGCCACCAGGAGAACACAGAGTCCGCATGAATTACAATAAGATGAAGAGCAACAGCCTTCCCAATGCCACAAGGGCTCCTGCCGAGGCAGGGTCGGGGAGGAAGGAGTGAGGGATGGGGATGAAGAGCACACAAGGGAAACATAATACACATACATCTATAGCTCCTCCACCAGGGACAACTGTAGAGTTCTTCAGGGCTCTTCTCACAATCATGATAGCATCATGTAGACTCCGCTCAGCTTCCTCAATGAACTAATGTTGAGCAAGATGGGTAAAAGAAGTCAGCGCAAAGTTTGTAACCAAAGCAGGCATACAACATGCTTCAGACCAAAAGAAAATGCACCTGATCAGCTCCTCCACGGAGAACAATGGTTGCTGTTCGACCAGAAGGGCATCCACTGAATATATTGAATCTCTCATTGCCAACTTGCTTCTCCTCAAATAGCTCACAAGTACCAAGAACCTTTTGATAATTACCAAACAAGTTATTAGTAGTCATGAAGCAAATGAATGGTGACAAGAAGTTATGACCTGCAACCCAAACTATTCAAAACCTCATCAATAACGTTGTTGACTGATGTTTGTACAGTCCCTCCAGTTGCAGCAGCAACTCGTTGCAGATCCACTTCAGTTACACGACCCGCACAAAATATATCTCGATCAGCAAAATACTGCAAGCAAGAGACTATTCAGCATACTAGCCCAGAATTGATTTTCTCATCTATATATTTCAATGTACTGATACACAAGTTTATCACATGGTCTGTTTCGATGATTTCTTCACACAGATGTAAGAAATTTTTTCCCCCCATCAATAAGACAAACATTTTTCTTTCCCTCAAACTAGCTATTCTCAAGAATTCTTCAGTCACTTTCATAGGGTTATTTGCTTAATGATTCTTGTAACAAGAATACTAGAGTATTGAGTCAATGCAAGTATCAATGAGTGGAACATGGAATCAAATTAAGGCCACTACTTGACATAATGGCCATTACTATGCTACATTAAATGATACGTGCTTACGCAAATGTATTTACATGTTCAAAACTATCAAAGTGGAATAAAAATTAATGATTGCATTGATACTCATTCAGAATTTGCAAACATAAGGCTTAGAAGCAACTTATGCTTCCTAAAAAATACATTGCGATTGCCACGACTCGGGTAATGTATGCTACATCCTACTTCCGAGAGAGTATGACCACGATCATGAACTACGATTTGATTCCATGGTGTGCCATAGTTTATGGAACAGGAACCAATGTTTTTTGGAGTTCTTCCCAGATTGAAAGAGCTTGTTGTTCTTGCATCTGTCAAAATCTTGCAAATCAAGAAGTAGACTTTTAATCTCGAAAGAGACATCAATGGTTTAAACTCCTTCCAAAAACTTATACACAACTTAACAAGACGGCCCACGGATAGTTGTATTAACTATAGTAGTTTGTAGAACTTGAATCAATGTTGTACTAAGTCTTCTCAAAGAGAAGTATAAGGTGTCTATCTATTTCATTTACACGTCAATTTTCTCAGCTCCAATAATTTTAAAAGCCATGTTCTCAAATTTCAAACCTTCTGCATCCTAAACCTCCCTAGAATATCATTAAGCTGTTTAGGAAATTTCCTTTCATGAGCAATGATGTCCTTGCTTCAAACAGAATCATGGAATTAATCATGCTTCTTAGAGTGCATTTGGTTTTATTCCATCTCATCTTTTTTCAGCTTCCATGTTTCAATAAGATATGTCCACTTAAGATCTATATCTTTTTACAATGATTATAATAGATAGGTTTTTTTAGAACTTGTATCAAACACTGTATAAAAGCAACATTCCCAGTGCCCCAAAGGCTCCTGCCTAAACAGGGTCCTGACCGCAGGGGGGGGGGGGGGGTGTAGGCAGCCTTCCCCCTTCAGGGACCCTGAAGGGAGACCGTTTTCGAGAACCCCAACCTAAGGGGTGCAACATGAGGACTTCCTAAGAGGTCACCCATCTTGGTACTATTCTCGCCCAAGCAAGCTTAACTTCGGAGTTCTAATGGGATCGAGTGCTTGGGCGTTGGTACCCTCTTAGATTGTATCAAACACTTTATAAATCAACTAATATAGTAGGTAGGAGATAAATAATGATAATAGTTAGTCATTATAGTGGAGAGTCGTAAGTGGGGGTAAAAAGAGCAGTGGTATATGGGGGCGATGATTACAAGGAATATAAAAACCAGGACAGCAAAGTCTAAAGTTTCTCCAAAAGCTTGTACAATATCCTTATTGATAGACTCATAAGGAACATTAGAGACACTGATTCCCTTTCAATTAAAAAAAAAAAAACTTAATCCGGGAAAATATAAAACTTGAAATTCCAATATCCTTAGCAAAATAAAACTTTACGCCAGGACAATATACTTAATCAAAAATAAAGCATCTTATGCAGGCTCTCAATTTCTCAAGTGGAATGTGTAACCACAAGAGTCCATCTAGACTCGAACTTCTTTTTTTTTTTTTTTTTTTTTTAATAAGAACTCCTTCAGAAACATCAATCAGCACTAGGATCAATATTCCACATAACTATTCAGAAATGAATAGTATTCTTCCTAGGCCAAAAACATCCCAATCAACTTTAACCATGAAAGCAAATCCATCGCAGGGTATAATAAGGTGGGGAAAAAATCCCAGCAAGTTTGATGATAAACCAGAACTTACCAAAATGATAGGTAGAAATTTAACATTCAAGAAGTATAGATTCCACAGGAAACCCTGTAGATGGAGGCAAGGATGGCAGAAGAGAGGGAATCCAAAACAAATGATAAGAAAATGTTTACCTGTGTTGCCAAGTCACCAATGGCCAATCGTGAAAGAACAATCTTGGCACCACTTTGCACACACTTATCTAGTTTGTTATAGATGATATTCCATTCTGCATCAACAATCGACTGATACTGGGATGGATCTGAAAGCCTACAATGTCAAGGAGCTACATATAAGGAAGTCTACAGCAGCTCCATAAATAAAAATACACACCAGAAATAACAAACAAATCTACCTTATCTCTGCATTTTCTTTCTCTGATTTCAGTTCCAATTCAATGTTCAATAGAAGTATCTTTGGGTTCAAAAATTTCTTAGGTTGTTGCTCAAAGCCAGCATATGAGAATGTCTTCTTGAAAGCAACGCCATTTACAAGGAATGAATCTCGCATATTGCCTCCAGGAACCTAAAACAAAGGCCAAATTCCAGATGACAATATATATTTAGACTATTTAACAAAAAAAAAAAAGGGAGTAAAAACACACTTCTACATGAAACGATCTCCAAAATGAATATTTTCATTTGATTGCCATCTCCATCTTACAAACGAGAATATATACATACCTTTTTTACTCCAATCATATTCAATCTGTCATCATTGCCAACTGGAAGCACAGCATCAACAACCATGTTTGCAAAGAACTCCTTTTCTCCACCAATAAGCTTTGAGCTCAAGGTTGTTGCAGCACACTTGGCTAATAAGCATTTCTTCTCTTCCAAACTCTTCCCCTCGATACTGACAGCCAATTCTTTAGTCTTCTCAATTGCCTTCAAGTGTAAAATAATGCAATTCAACAGCTCGTTATGATCAAACCTCTAGTATAACTCAATCATCAAAGAATACGAAAAAGAAAAAGAAGCCATTGAAAGGGGCAATCTAATGCAAGTAAATACCAAATGACATGCAGTTCGATAACTACGAATCAAATTTTGTGGATGGACGCCATCTTCAATGAAAGGCTTTGCCTCCTTCAAGAATTCGCCAGCAAGTAAAACGACTGTTGTAGTCCCATCACCAACCTGCAGCAACATGTACACAGCGCATCTTACTTATTTCTTTCTGCCAGAAGCAACGTAACACCAAACTTATAAACCTAAAATATCAAACCATATGGGCATCATTGTGCTATGGGTGGTCAAAACATTTGTATAAACAAAGTAGATATGCTCCTCCCTTCCATTACGAACTATCTTCCCAACACCAAAAAAAATTGATTAATTAGTACACAAATAAGAAACCTAAATGACGGTCAGTTTTCCTAGTTTTTTCCCCCCAATCGACCCCTCTTCTTGCACTCTACAAGCATTCAAGGCAATATATAATGAATCAATCTTGTAATAATGAAATGCAACACTATGGCTCCGTCTGTTTAGGGGGAAAATAGATTCTAGGAATTAGTTTTCCCTTTTCCCATTGTTTGGCGCACGGTTTTTTTAATAAATGTTAGACAATGCATTGACGTTGTGGCCACTATTGCAAAAATATCCTAAATAGCCAATCACATAGCGAAATCCCGCCACCGCACCACATAAACAGGTTTTTTTTTTTTTAATACTATGCCTCACATTACAGGATTCCATAAAAATCATAGCCTTTTCTCTACTAGAGAGAAATTCTAGTATCTCCGATGTGCAATTTAGTTAAAGAAGGATTTTAATACTAACAAGTCCCTCATCCACCTTTAGATCCCATAGCAGCTAATGAACACTCAAACATGTACTAAACAAGGCAATACGCGAAACCCCAAGTCTTCATTTCATCTGGTTTAGTCTCTTTAGCATTCCCCCCATCCGGAAAACCACAACTAAGATTCCAACAAATAGCCACAGTAATACAGCCAAATACAAATGTAAAATATCAAAAATGAAACTTGTCATCATTATATCCCCCGATAGAATCTAGACATTGCAGTGAACACAATGGAAATGCATACATCACTAAGAAAGGAAAATGCATACAACACTAAGGAATGCAACAAATAGTACGCTTTTTTTTAAGCCTATTTTGAGTTCTTCATATCACCCCGAGCGTGATGGCCAAACTGAGCGTCTTAATCAATGCTTGGAGCAATATTTGAGATGTATGTCTTCAAATATGCCCACAAAGTGGATGGAATGGATGTATTTGGCGGAGTGGTGGTATAATACTATCACACTTCTCTACAAACCACCCCATTCCAAGCATTGTATGGCCATGCTCCATCCTTAACAAATTATTCTGATGATCTTAAAACCTCTTTTGCTGCAGTGGAAGAATATTTTCAAGACCGAGCAGCTACTGCTAGAAGATTGAAGGACAGCCTGGAACGAGCACAATCAAGAATGAAACATAAAGCTAACAAAAAGCGCTCAGAGAGAAGTTTCAATGTTGGGGATCTTGTCTATTTACTTCAACCGCATAGACAAAGCCACTTGCTTTAAGGCAAAACATCAAGTTGTCCAACCGTCATTATGGTCCTTACAAAGTTCTTGCTAAGCCTGAGAGGTTTGCTCAAAAGAAGGATAGGGCCTGAAATTCAACCCCAAGGTTTGCCTCCAATCACTGACACCGAAGGATTGAGAGTGACGGAACCAGTGGCAATCTCATATTGAAGAATGGTGAAGCAAAACAACTTCTCCGTTAATCAAGTTTCGGTTCAATTGGCAAACCTTGCTAGGGAAGACTCAATTGGGAAAGATTATAATTTTTCGATGAGTCAATTCCCAAATTTCATCCTTAGGGACAAGGACGAATGTCAAAAGAGGGGACAATGTCATGATCACAGCTGTTAAGAGGATTAAACACATGAGAAATCTGGTTGTTTCAGAAAGTTAAACGCAGCATTGTAAGGGTGCAGTGAAGCCAGGGGCAAAATTGTAATATTTTAGAAACACTAAGGGTAAAAAATTGTAATTTAACTTTAAGGTTAGGGTTTTTTATTAAAAGCCCTCAAACTCTTCTTCAACTCTTCAACCTTTCTCTCTCTCTCTCTCTCTCTCTCTCTCTGTTCGAAATTTCTATTATTGTTGAAAAATCATAAATTTTGTTCGACTAATGCGATTTGGTATAATCAAGCCCTAATTTTGGGTCTTGACACAATTAACAACAACCCAAAAATGATTCTTCATTATTCACAATTCATAAACTGCAAACTAAAGAAGAATAACCATCAAGACAAAACAACATTTACATAAGAAGCAGCAAAAAAAGTAAACAAACTCAAAATTACGACAATAATCCAAAAATGCAGACCTCAGAGTCCTGGGACTTGGCGATATCAGCAAGGATCTTAGCGGCAGGATGGACAATGTCAAGGAGCTTCATAATGGTGGCGCCGTCGTTAGAAATGGTAGTGTTACCCTTGTCATCGTGAATGAGCTTGTCCATACCTCTTGGTCCAAGCGTCGTGCGCACAACATCGGCCACCGCGGTGCACGCATTGATGTTGCTCACAAGCTGCGCCTTCCCTTGCGATGTGTCCGTGCCTTCCTTGAGTAGTATTATCTGAGGTTGCATCATCGCCGCCGCCATTAACAATGGAGGAGAGAGATTAGGGTTTGCGAGTAAGAGTAGTGGGAGGAGTGGCGATAGTAGAAGAAGAAGAATCTGGGGTTTTAACGAAGAGTGGGAACAGAGAGGGGTAGTTTTTATATAACAAATAAAGTATAGGATTATTTCGTGATTATATTTTTAATTGTATTAATTTAATTTATATATAATTAATATTATATTAATTTAGTCTTTATAAGTAAAACGTATCTTAAATTATTAATAAAATTTTTAATAATTCGGCTATAAGTTGGATTAAGTTGAGTTAATGGATGGATGTATAGTGGGTTACTTACATCTACTGCGATTATGCCATGGGTTACTTACGTCTAATGTGATTATGCCATTGCCATAATTTAACTTCAATTTAATTAAAAGACTAAAATGACACAATAAACTTTTTTTTTTTTGAATATTATACAACAAAAAATATTATAGAGAGAACAAATTGACAAAATTAAAAGTATAAAGGATTAAATTGAGGCAATGAGAAGAATATGGAAACCTTTGTGCATATCCTAAGCAAAATATATAATAATTTTTAAATAAAGAGATCAATTTAAGAATGTTTTTAAAAAAAAATTAAAAAGGATAATGTTATTGATAGAACAAAAATGTTCAAGTCAAAGTGTTGATAATGGTTCCTATATATACCAACGATGAAATTAATTTGAGACCAAAACAATTAACTAGGGAAATAGTAAACCATAAAACGTTGCATTTCATGTGCTTTACTAGGCAATGACGTAATCAAGATAAATGGAAAAGCAAGGGTCTTTTAGGTTTCACAATGGGTTTTTGAATGTCTTTTAACCGTTTGAGATTTTTCCCATGCCCCCACTTCTCAGCTTCAAGTTCGACACTGCCCTATCTCTCCCATTGCTGCCTGTTTGTAGCATGCCCTAGAAGCCCTTTTTGGTTCACTTTCTGTGTCCTCATCTAACGCACCTAACATAGACACTCGTCTTCATTGGAGGCCGCATTTTGTGTTCCTTTGGGCAAATCTGCACAGTTAATCCTAACGATAAGAACGGCTGAGATCTAGCCACTGAGGGTTGTACACAGATAGGTCCTCGTCTATAAATAAGGACTGATTCTCTAGCTTGAGAGAACTTTTACTTCCTCTCTCCTCTTCCGCTGGTTTTTTATCTCCTTCTCCGTGCGATGTTAACCCTAACTTGGGTTTATAGGCAGATCAAGGCCTTCTTGGAAGGCTTCCATAGTAGTTCTTTTAAGAGTCTGGTATAAGTCTTGTACTCTTTAAGTTTCTATCACAGACGCTTTCAGAAAAATGTGTATAATTTGTTAGTAAGGTTTAGAATTGATTTGTAATCTATAATAATTTCATTAATAGTTGTGGATGTAGGCCATTTAGGGTTGAAACAAGTAAATCTGGTGTCCTTTCTTTTGTTTCATTGTTGTATTTGTGGAATCTTCAATTGTCGCTTGTAACTCTAATCTAATTTGCTAAAACCACTATCAAGACACGATAACTAAGATCCAATAAGTGGTATTAGAGCTATTGGTTGGAAACTCTTGATAATGGCTTCTATAAAGTTTGATATAGAGAAATTTAATGGGAAGAATGATTTCTCATTGTTAAAAGTCCAGATGAGGGCCCCACTGATGTCTCAAGGAGCTGGAACCACACTTCTGGCGCCGAAGAAACAGCCTTCTCATTTAACTGAGAAAGTAGAAATCGAATATCATGCATATTGTTCTATTATTTTATGTCTTGATAATAATAGTTTATCCCAAGTTGCTAATGAGACTATTGTAGCTAAGATCTGAGCTAAGTTAGAAGAGATTTATAAGTCAGAATCACTTTCTAACCATATAATATTGAGGGAAAAGTTTTTCACCTTTAGAATAAAAAGAAAACAAGTCCTTAGAAGATTCCCTAGACGAGCTTCATAAAATATTTCAGGATCTAACAAATGTTAACGTGACCATAGAAGATGAAGTTCAAGCAGTTGTACTCTTATGTGCCTTGCCTAAATATCTTAGATCTTTTAAAGACACACTTAGGTATGGACATGAGACCATTGCTTTGACAGACGTTATACAGGCCCTTAGAAGTAAGATTGTTGAACTTAAAAGGGACTGAAAACACCAGACCTCTAGTTCCAGTACTGAGGAGCTTTTAATGTAGAGAAAGACCAAAAATAGGGATAATAATGGTAATCAAAATAATATAAAATGCTCTAATTTAAGAATTATTCGCCCTCTAAGGCTAAGAGATATTACACTAACGATAAGTGCTATGAATGCAACAAACTAGGACACATTATGAGACATTATCCTAAAAAGAACAAGAACTACGGAACTGTTGACAACAATGTTTCTTTTGACTCTAATTGTGTTGAAGTGTTACTTGTTTCATTTGATGTTACAATGCATGCTGATAAAACTGCTTCTATTGACTCTGATTATGATGAAGTGTTACTTGTCTCATTTGATGTTGCAATGCATGAATGGGTCTTAAATTCTAGGTGTAGTTTCCATATAACTTCAGACCTTCAAACTTTAATGATTACGGAACTGTTAATGGGTAAAATTATTGTTGGGAAATAACCATAGATGCAAGCTTGTTGCGATAGGGTTTGTGAGAATCAAAGTATCAAATGGGCCTATTATTACCTAAGAAGGAGTTAGGCATGTGCCTGAACTTTATAGGAACCTAATATCAATAGAACAACTTGACCAAAAGGGATTAACCTTTAGAGCCTATTAGGAGGAAATGAAAATTCTGAAGGGGTCCTTAGTTGTTCTAAAGGGGGAGGTCAAAATGGGTTATATGTCCTTAAAGGCGAAATAGTTTCAGGTGAAATTCATGTTGTGACAAATGATAAACCAAACCTACCAACTTATGACATATAAAGATTAGGTCATATATCTAATAGAGGACTTAAGGAACTGTCTAAACAAAGGTAGTTGTGTGTTATAAATCGTTAGAATTTAATTGTGATTTCTGTTTGTAATGGTTGTTTAGGGTCTCAAGGTTGAGTTGTAAGTTTTTAAATATTGGTTGAGTCGATATTAGGCGCCAAAGGGGTAGTTGGTCAAACTGCAGGTCAATGTTGGTGTGCAGCTGCAGAATTGGTGGGAAGTTCGGTTATTGCGGTTAGGTCTTGATTCATTGTAACTAGATAACTATAAATAAGCTCCTAGCTTGTAATCTCATTCATTCAATGAAATACAAACTGAATTTCTTCTGAAATTCTCGCTATTTTCTCATCCCTTTCTCTATTTCTCATCCCCTTTCACTTCTATTCTCATCTTAACTCCTTCCTCTACAAGGTTAGGCTTCTAATCTTTAATTGGAACCTAACAATTGGTATCAGAACTGGTTCTACAATCAATTGATTGATTGAGGCTGGCAAAATCTAAGAAAAACATGATCGAAGGTGTGAGAACTCAATCTGGTGCTGGTGGTGCCAATGCTTCAGGTGCTGTTATGGACTTTGCAGCTGCGGCTACCAATGCTGGAGAGAATGCAACATCCAATCACCACAAAGAATTGAATGACAAGTTAGAACAATTGAATGTTAAGATTGATCAGCAAAATGCGAAGTTCGACTTGAAGTTTGAAAAGCAACATGACAGCATTCAGAAAATGTTGAATTTGATGATGGATAAAGAGTCACGGTTGCAAAAAATTGAGGAGCAGATTGAAAAATTGCAAGAATAGGTTGATAAACGAGGTGAATCAAGCATAGAAGCAATCTTGAAGCCGGCAAGTCAGATTTTTCATCAAAAAGATTTCGATCAGCAGCAAGAACAGGATAACAGAACCGAGACTCTGGTGAGGAACCGTGGCAAATCTCCAACAGATCAGGCGACTGCAGTACCTTCAATTAACATCAGATCAGCAGCAGATCAACCTTTGCCACAAGAATTTATTGTTGACAATCAGAATCGAGTCTCGGAGCCGACATATTACAGACCTGAACCTTCGAATATCAACCGCAACAGCAGGCCACCACAGAACTCAGTTCAGCATCGCAGTGATGACAGTGATGAGCTCGATCATTTGGACAGACCTCCTGATCGACATTATCAGCATAGAAGCGGGAATAATGACATGACATCTGGTGGTAGAAGCGGAAATTACAGGCAACCAAGGGTTGAAATTGATCCTTTTGATGGCAAGTTACCGGAATCATGGCTGAGAAGGTGTGACCAGTATTTCATGTATTACAACGTACCGGATGAGGAAAAGCTCCAATTAGCTGCAATGCATTTCCATGGCGACCACGAGGTGTGGTATTACAGTTTGTTGAAGAGTAAACCGAATCTATCTTGGGGCCAATTCATAGAGAAAATGTGCGAACGTTATGGACAAGGGGAATCAACGAACATTGTGGATAATTTTAACAAATTATCACAAATTTCAACCGTGAGTGAGTACATGCTTATATTTGAGAACTTAAGAGCCAACTTGCTTTCCGTTTTGACTATAGCTCCCGAGGATGCCGAATCATATTATGTGTCTTGCTTTATAAGTGGATTAAAGCCTAGGATCAATAATATGATGAAAGCCATTGGTCCTAAGACCTTGTCAAGCTCTTATAACAAGGAAAAATTGATTGAAGCCACTCATGTTCAACCGAGTGACAAGTTTAAGCAGCCAGGCAGCAGATTCAGATCACAACCGAGAACAGGTGCTGGTACAAGCGTAGGTTCTGGTGCAGGATTCAAGCGTGCTGTTGACAGAAGCTCGGTGAGGCTTTGCTATCGTTGTAACCAGCCATATCAGCCAGGACACAGGTGCAAATCACAGGCAATAATGTGTGCTAAAGGGACCCGTGTTGAAGCTGAATCAGGCAGTGAGCATTCAGCTGCAGAAAGTGACAGTGTTAGTGATCTTTCACAAGATGAATTGAGTGAGGATGAAGTGGAGATATCAATGAAGGCGTTAACCGGTAGTGGAGCTCATAACACTATCAAAATCAGAGGCAAGGCTGGTAAACATTCCATCATTATCCTCATCGATAGTGGGAGTACACATAGCTTCATCGATCCCAAGCTGAGTAAGAAGGTTGGGCATGAAACGATAAAGACTCATCGTTTGCAAGTGATGGTGGCTGATGGCAATTCTTTAACCATTCACAACAAGTGCATAGCATTCCCTTGGTCTATACAAGAACATCGTTTCACCTTCCTTTGGGAGGGTGCGACATGGTGCTAGGGGTGGATTGGATGAGGACCTTCAACCCGGTTGTGTTTGATTTCGACAAGATGACAGTGGCATTGCGAGGTTCATGGCACCAAAGTGTCCTTGAAAGGCATGTCAGAGGAAGCTCAACTCAAGATTATTGATGGCAAACGTGTACACGATGGGATCAAGAAGAAGGCAATACAATGGATAGGTCATTTGTTCATGATAGCCTCGGTTGAGCTGCAGCCGGGACTTCAACCAGAAGTGCAAGCCTTGGTGAATGAATTTGGTGACATCTTTGAGCCACCTAAGAGTCTTCCTCCTCCAAGGAGTGTGGACCATGTCATTCCTTTGCGTGCAAACACTGATCCGGTGAAGATTAGGCCTTATCGTTATGCACACGGCCAAAAGTCCGAAATAGAAAGGCAAGTGGAGGAACTTCTTAATATGAAATTCATTAGACCAAGCTATAGTCCTTTCGCTTCACCCGTGATCCTTGTGAAGAAGAAAGATGGCTCGACTAGAATGTGTATTGACTACTGCCGGTTAAATGCTTTCACGGTGAAGGATAAGTTTCCCATCCCGATCATAGACGATTTGCTTGATGAACTACATGGGGCGTGTTTCTTTTCAAAGTTGGATTTGAGGCAAGGATACCATCAAATCAAGGTCCTTGAGCCAGATATTTACAAGACAGCTTTCCAAACACACCATGGCCATTTCGAGTTTGTTGTAATGCCTTTCAGTTTGACAAATGCTCCGGCCGCGTTTCAAGCAGCCATGAATGATGTTTTCAAACCTTTTCTGAGGAAGTCGGTGCTCATTTTCTTCGACGACATACTGATTTATAGCTCGACATATGAAGCTCATCTTACTTACCTCCAACAAGTGTTTGAATTGATGCGACAACACAAGTTTTTCGCAAAGTTGTCCAAGTGTTCGTTTGCTCAAGATAAACTCGAGTATTTGGGTCATATCATCTCTCATGAGGGAGTGTCTACTGATCCGAACAAGATCCATGCAATGCAAGAATGGGCAATTCCGCTCACCTTGAAGAAATTGAGGGGTTTTTTGGGATTGACCGGCTATTATAGAAAATTTATTAAGGGATATGGTTCTATTGCCAAACCCTTGACCGAGCTATTGAAGAAGGATGCTTTCACATGGAACGAGAGATCTCACGCCGCATTTGAAGCCCTTAAAGCCGCAATGTGTGCTGCCCCAGTTTTGGTGATGCCGGATTTTACCGAAAGCTTTATTTTAGAGACCGATGCAAGTGGTACTGGTATAGGGGCTGTTCTTTCCCAAAAAGGAAGGCCTATTGCTTACTTGAGTCAAGCCCTTAGCCCTAAACATCAAGCGATGTCAACATACGAGAAGAAATATCTCGCCATCCTCTTAGCCGTGGAGAAATGGAGGCAATACTTGGAGGGTCATAAGTTCATCATTCGAACGGATCATCAAAGCCTCAAGTATCTCCTTGAACAAAAGATCGTGACGAGGATTCAAAAGAAAGGCCTCATGAAAATGTTAGGCCTTGATTACGACATCGAATATAGAAGTGGCAAGGAGAACACTGCAGCAAATGCACTGTCAAGGCAGTTTGAGGACGATAATCAGGCTACCTGTGCTGCTGTAACCGTGGTAATTCCTTCTTGGGTGCAAGAGCTACACAAGTCCTATGAGAATGACCCTTTTGCTCAGGAAAAGCTGGTCGCTGCTGCTTTCACACATGGTACAAATATCATTGCTGCCGACACTCGAATTGTTGTGCAGCAGGGGCTAATTCGTATCGGTGGGATGTTGTATGTTGGTTCGGCCACTAATTTGAGAGAAATGGTCATCCAGGCTTCACATGATGCTGCTTGGGGTGGTCACGAGGGTGTAGAAGGCACCTATCAACGAATCAAAGCATATTTTACATGGCCGAGTATGAAAAAAGATGTAACTGAATACGTGAAGTCTTGTGAAGTATGTCAACAAACGAAGTTGGGAGATCCTCGTTACAAAGGACTTCTTCAACCTCTTCCCATTCCGGAGGGAGCTTGGGTTCACATTAGCATGGATTTCATTGAGGGACTTCCGAAGTCCGAAGGCAAGGAGGTCATATGGGTAATGGTGGATCGTTTCACCAAGTATAGTCATTTCATTGCTCTTGCTCGACCCATCACCGCTAAAAAATTGGCAAGGATCTTCCTTGACAACATATATAAATTACATGGATTGCCTCAATCCATTGTGTCCGATCGAGACAAGATTTTCACAAGCACATTTTGGAGAGAGTTGTTTAAGTTGATGGGCACCACGTTGGCACTCAGTTCCTCATATCATCCTCAGACGGATGGCCAAACCGAACGAGTCAACCAATGTGTAGAACAGTATTTGCGGAGTATGGTCTTCTTGAAGCCCAAGGAGTGGAACCGTTGGCTGTCTTTAGCCGAATTTTGGTTCAATACACACTTTCATACATCCATTGGCACTTCTCCATTCCAAGCATTGTATGGCTACTCTCCACCCTCTCCTATGATGCTTCAACAACCGAGGGGCGCCGGTACTGCAGTATCTAATTTTGTGCAGCAGAGGAGGAAAATGTTGCAAGAACTTAAACACAATCTCCATCAAGCTCGAGCTCGGATGAAGTATTACGTTGATAAAAAAAGGGTAGACAAAAGCTATGACGTTGGTGACATGGTCTACCTTAAATTACAACCGTATAGACGATCTTCCTTGGCTGTCAGGCGTAATGTCAAGCTAAGTGCCCGATACTTTGGCCCGTATAAAATTTTGGAGAAAATTGGCAATGTTGCTTATAAGCTCGACTTACCTACACACTCGTACATTCACCCCGTGTTTCACGTGTCCCTACTCAAAACATAGGTCAAAAGAGGAGCTACAGGAGCCCGGGAGCACCCTGT
This sequence comes from Simmondsia chinensis, assembly GCA_018398585.1. Lineage (NCBI taxonomy): Eukaryota > Viridiplantae > Streptophyta > Magnoliopsida > Caryophyllales > Simmondsiaceae > Simmondsia > Simmondsia chinensis. The sequence goes on along the minus strand of JAGTTD010000002.1, from coordinate 31,354,984 downwards.
TGCAGAAGCTAATGGGATACTGAAGTTGCAGCCGGCAGCAGTGAAGGCTCGGAGGACGCTGCAGCAAGATCACGGCGCTGTGCTGGAGGTTTTGGTCACTTGGTGCAACTTGAACAAGAGTTTGATGACTTGGGAAAATTGCAATTTCCTTAAGAGTCAATTTTCAAGTTTCACTTCTTGAGGACAAGAAGTTTCTCAAGAGGGAGGGAATGTTATAAATCGTTAGAATTTAATTGTGATTTCTGTTTGTAATGGTTGTTTAGGGTCGCAAGGTTGAGTTGTAAGTTTTTAAATATTGTTTGAGTCGATATTAGGCGCCAAAGGGGTAGTTGGTCAAACTACAGGTCAATGTTGGTGTGCAGCTGCAGAATTGGCGGGAAGTTCGGTTATTGCGGTTAGGTCTTGATTCATTGTAACTAAATGACTATAAATAAGCTCCTAGCTTGTAATCTCATTCATTCAATGAAATACAAACTAAATTTCTTCTGAAATTCTCTCTATTTTCTCATCCCTTTCTCTATTTCTCATCCCATTTCACTTCTCTTCTCATCTTAACTCCTTCCTCTACAAGGTTAGGCTTCCAATCTTTAATTGGAACCTAACATTGTGTGGTAATTCTATTTCAAAACTTGACTTTTGTGAATCCTATATTTTTGGAAAACATCGTACAATTGCTTTTACAATTGGAAAGCATGTAACTAAAGGGCAAGCTGATTATGTGCATTCTGATTTGTGGAGATCCTCAAGGGTCACTACTATGAGTGGTGCATCTTATTTTCTATCAATTTAGGATGACTGTTCTCGTAAAGTTTGGATTTTTCTAATGAAAAACAAAGATCATTATTTTACCACTTTTATAAGATGGAAAATTTTAATTGAGAACCAAACTAGACATAGAATAAAGGTATTAAGAAAAGAAAATGGTCTAGAATACATTAATTCTGAATTTAATGAACTATGTGGCAAAGATGGGATCAAAGACATAACATTGTTAGGGGACACCACAACAAAACGATGTAGCAGAACGCATAGATCGAAGCTTATTAGACAGAGTTAGATGTATTTGCCTATGGACTTAACAAAAATTTTCGTGTGAAGTAGTAAAGACTGCCTGTTATTTGATAAACAAAACCTCGTCAACGGGGATAGATTTCAAAACACCTGAGGAAATGTGGTCAGGCAAACTAGTAGACTATTCTGTTTTACGTGTTTTTGGTTGTGCAGCATATGCTCACCAATCTGAGGAAAAGTTAGAGCCTAGAGCTGTCAAGGGAGTCTTCCTTGGCTATCGTGATGATGTAAAGAGATATATAATAAGGTTAAAGGAAAGAAACAAAAGAGTCATAGTAAGTAGAGACGTAACATTTAATGAAATAAAATGGCCTACTTAGCTCAGAATGTTGGTGATCCAACTATTGTCCAAACATTAAAAAAGGGAAAATTTGACTATGAACAATATGAATTTGAGTTAAATCTACCTGTCCCTTTGCACTCTAATATCCAAGAACCAAAACAAGAACAAGAGCAAGTCTTAGAACCAATAGAAAGATAGTCCAATGCTGATAGAAGCACTGAAACTGAAGATGTCTTAGTTGAACGTAACCAAGACAATTATCAGTTGGTTAGGGATAGAGTTAGAAGGGACATAAGGCCACCATAAAGATTAGGCTTTACCGACTGCATTGCATATGCCTTAAATGCAGCCTTAGAATATGTTCAATCAGAGCCTTTGACTTTTAAAGAGGCTGACAGCAACAGGTCAACAGACCGGTTGAATGCCATGATGATTGAAATGGAGTCCCTTAGGCAGAACGAAACATGGACCTTAGTCCCGAGACCTTTGGTTAAAAAATTGTTGGGACTGAAATGGGTCCTTAAGATAATAGAACCCCATACACCATCAAAAAAGCTTACGTACAAGGCCAAACTTGTGGCCAATGGTTTTACTCAAAGGGAAGGGATAGATTACAATGAGATACTCTCCCCTGTTGTGAAACATACAATAATTAGAGTCCTCATGTCTTTAACTACAAAGCATGACCTAATCCTAAAACAAACAAACGTTAGCACAACCTTCCTTCATGGTGAGCTTGAGGAAGTGATCCTCATTGCTCAGCCATTTTAGCTAAAAGACAATAGAACTCTATTTTTATATTATTATTTTGATGCCAAAAAATGAAGTGGTTTCCAAGAATTGAAAAGAATTTTCATTTTCCAAAATTCATTATTCATTTATAAAATGGACTAAGTTTTTTCTTTATTATTTCATCAAATTGTCCAAAAAAAATTTCATACCCACTTGATATTGTGCAGAATCCAAATAAGATCTTTCGTTCATGAAAAAAATATTTCGGATAAGAAAATAAGGTGATCCAGATTTATTGAAGCTATCCAATAATTTGAATCAATATTTGAAGTTCATACTTTAAGACTTATCTATTCTTATCAATTATTACTATTTGATTTTTTTTTCTCAAATAAATTATTCATTTTTCTAGTACAAGATTAGGGCAAGATTAAATATCTCATTGAAAACTTACAACAGCTTGCCAAACAAAGGCGAAGAGAAAAAAGAGCACATGTATGACTAGCATAAAATCAATTATTAGACTTAAAAAGGCATAGACCTCCAGCATTTGGCAAAGAAAACCAAGTTTGTTTGTTGAAAAAGTTGTTATATGGGTTGAAACTATCCCCTAGACGATGCTATCATTATTTTGACCAGTTATAACTAAAAATGGCTTCACACATTCTATTCGTGATGTGTGCTTTTATTTTATGAATATTGAGATGGATTTTGTGATATACTTGCTGATATATACGGATGACATTGGCCGGCTAGTAAATCTATGTTTGAAGTTAAGAAATTAAAAGAGCTTCTTAAAAACAATTATCACATAAAAAATTTGGGCCAAGCCCAAAATATTTTGGGAACAGAAATCAATAGAGACTGAAAAATGAAAATTGTTCTCTTAACTCAATACAACTATCTTGAAAAGGTTTTGAAACCTTTTAACATGACTGTTCACTTAACTCAAAACAAGTCAAAGTTCCCATAGCCACACATCATAAGTTTTCTGTAGACCAAAGTCCTAAAATAGACCTAGAAAAATTAGAATTGTCTAAGATGCCATATGCTAATGTAATAGGATCAATTATGTACACTATGACCTGCACCAGGCCAGACTTATCTTATCCAGTGAGCGTCTTATCTAGGTTTATGGAAAACCCAGGAAAAGAACATTGGAATGGATTTAAATGGTTACTTAGATACATACAACAATAACAACAGACCCAATGCCTCAAGGGCTCCCGCATAAGCGAGGTCTGGGAGGGGTGGATGTATGCAGCCTTACCCCTTCAGGGTGTAAACCTACTAAGAGCCTGTTTCTGAGGAACCTAATCTTATAGGGTTGGCAACATGAGGACTTCCCAGGAAGTCACCCATCTTGGTACTACTATCACTCAAGCACACTTAACTTCGGAGTTCTAATGGGATCCGGTGCCTTAGTGCCTGGTAAAGGAACCCTGGTTACTTAGATACATAAAAGGGACTATTAGACTTGGACTTACAGTTGGAAAGGTGGAGTCAGACTTAAAACTCATAGAACACGCTGATAGTGACTATGGCGGAAACATAAATAGGAGAAAGTCCACTGTTTCCTATATCTTTACCTTAAACGGTGGAGCTGTTAGATGGTGATCTAAGCTTTAGTCAATGATATCATTGTCAACTATTGAAGCACAGTTCTTAGCTTTAACAGACGTAATAAAGGGAGGAATTTGGCTAAATGGACTACTATTTGAAATTAGACTGTACTTAGTACCTATGATCTATACCAATAATTAGTTAGCCTTAGCACTCAGTAAAAACCCTATGTATCATGACAGGACTAAAAACATAGCTGTTAAAAGGAATTTCATTAGAGAACAACTAGAAACAGATAAAATAGATTTGCAGAAAATTTCCATTGATGACAATCCAATAGATATAGGAACTAAGGTTGTGTCTTTGAATAAGTTGATAAAATGTATCAACTAATTTAAAGCTCATGGGATATGGTAGTCACTAGGATCTCAAAATGCTCCCTATTACTAGAGTAAGTCCAATAGTTGGCCTATATAGTAACTATATGAAGAATTATTGATAATGGTTCCTATATATACCAACTATGAAATTAATTCAAGACCAAAATAATAAACCTAAGTGAATAGCCAACCATAAAACGCTGTGTTTCATGTGTTTCACTAGGCAATGGCATAATCCAAATTAATGGAAAAGCAAGGGTCTTTTAGGTTTCAAAATGGGGTTTTGAATGTCTTTTGTCCTTTTATGATTTTGCCCCTGCCGCCGCTGCCCAGCTCCCTATTTTGCGCTTCCCTGTCTCTCCCTATTGTTGCCCGTTTGTGTATTGTGCCCTAGAAGCCTATTTTGGCGCCCTTTCCATGTCCTCATTTGACGCTTCTAGCTTGAACAAGCATCTTCATCTGGAGGCCTCATTTTGTGTTTCTTTTAGAAAAATCTGGACCGTTAATTCTAATGATAAGGGTGGCTGAGATCTAGCCACCGAGGGATGCACACGGATAGAGCCTCGTCTATAAATAGGGGCTAAATTTCTGGCTTGAGAGAACTTTTACTTTCTCTCTCCTCTTTTGCTAGTTTCTTCTTGTGATGCTTCTTCTCCCCTTCTCCATGTGGTGTTAACCCTAACTTAGGTTGCAGGCAGATCAATCCCTTCTTCTAAGTCTTCAATGGGTATTTTTTGAAGAGGTTGGTACAAGTCTTGCACTCTTTAAGCTTCTGTCTTAGGGCCTATCTGGCATTGCTATGAAAATTTTTTTTTCAGAAGTATTTTTTGTAAAAGCAGTTTTGTACAAAGTGCTATTTCAAATAAGCAATTTGTGTTTGGTTTAACTAGTAAAGAAGTGCTTATTGTAACATTATAAGTGTTTGGCCTAGGTTTAAAAAAGTTTTTTTTTTTCCATAAAATTCAGAAAAAGAACATTAATAAAAGTCTTTTATAATTGAAAATAATTACTTTAGAACCATTTCAAATATTTAATATGTTTTTAAATATTTAAAGTTTTTTAAAAATATTTTCTAAATATGTAAAATATCTTTTCAATACTTAAACTAATTTTAATGCATTAAAATATTTTTTCAATGTTTTTAAAATATCTTTGAAATATTTGAAATATTTTTTAAATAGTTTAAATATATTATTAATTATTAAAATATTTTTTTGTATTTAATATATTTTTGAGAATATATAAACTATTTTTTAAATATATTAACAAACTTAAATATATTTGAACGAATTTTTCTCAATTCGACTTCTACTTCTACTTAAAAGGAGATGCATCAAATTTCTGCTTCTCTTTAAAAGCAGAAAAAACAGCTTCTGCTTTTGAAAAAAAGTGCTTTTATGGTTGCCAAATACTTTCTAAATCTTAGAAAAGTACTTTTTTTAGAAAAAAAAGTACTTTTTGCCCAGAATAAGTTAAGCCAAACCGGCCCTTAGAAACTTTAAGAAATGTGTCTGTAATTCATTAGCTAAGGTTTGAAATTGGTTTATAATTTATAATAATTTCATTAATAGTGAAAGATCTCTCTAGTGGTAGAGCTCATGGATGTAGGTCATTTCGGGTTGAATGACATAAATCTAGTGTTCTTTTTTTCTTGTCGTTGTTGTATTCATTTAATCTTCCATCATTGCTTGTAGCTCTAATCTAATTTTGCTAAAACCACTATCAAGAAATAATAACTAAGAGCCAACAAAGAGCAACTTTAAAAAAAAATTTATGACGATTATTTACTTCAAGTCACATCATTACTATAACAATAACATTTTTTGTTATGATAATAATAACACCCCTTAAGGAAATTTTTTTTTTATAAGCTTTAATCTTGAAACCAGCTAAATAATAGGCATTATTTTACCATTAACCCTATGTTTGGCAGCAGGGTAAAGAAGGGTAAAGGAGGATAAAGGTAAAGGGCGATAATTTCTTAACCCTGTTTGGTAAATGCGTTTGAGGGGTTACCCCCAATTTCTTTAACCCAAAATTTGGGAATAAAGTTAATTTTTTAAAGATTTTGGACAATTTTGCCCTTATTTTAATTATAATTCTCTTTATCCCTACCCCTTTACCCAATTACTAAACAAGGATAACTCATTTACCTACCTTTATCCTTACCCCTCTTAATTTGGCGTATTTAAACAATGGTAGGATATTTACCCTACCCTCTCCTTTTTATCTCTTTTTACTCTCCTTTAGCCAATTGCCAAACAGGGCACAAGTGAATAGCCTATAATCTATCTATTGTGTAATCAATAGTTCTCATCCCATTTCTCACGAGTCTTTTCATTTTTTAAACTTATATAATTGAAGAATACTTTTAAGTATTGGTCAAAATAAAGTGACCTCCTAAACTTTTGATTTTATCAAAAACATCCCCCCTGAACTATTGGTCAAAAACTTATAAGTTCATCAAAACACTCCTTGAAATATTAATGAATATCAATGTAACCCCTTCAACTTTTAATTAATATAAAAGACACCCCGAACTATTAATGAAGATCAATTTGATCCTTTAACTTTAAATTTTATCAAATACATCTGAAATTATTTAAAAAGTTAGACAAAAAAGTTCGGTACATTGATATTTGATAATGTATTGCATATCCTCTACAATATTAAAATATTTTTGAGGTATCCTAAAATTTATAATGCTTTTTTAAGTATTCTCCTATGACTGCATTAGGATTCAGTTAAATTATGCTGGTGTGACCCATAAAACAAACAGAAAATACCTCAAACATAATTTGACTATCACTTATATTTAAAAATATAAAATAATTTTAAAAATTTTAAAATATGAAACTTCATAAAGCTATCAATAAATAATTTTAAAAATTTTAAAAATATTTTTAATTTTCAAATTATTTTAATTTTTTTTAATATCTAAGCTATTTTAAACATGAATGATATTTTTTCCCTTAGTTACATTATTTTTTAAGCATGAAATTAGCTTAATTTAATAGAATCTCAGTTCAAAACAAAAAAAAAAAAAAAATAATAATAATAGAATCCTACAAAAGATGGAGATGATACCTGGAAAAAAAGAGTTATCAAATGTTATTATAAAAATGTTTTAAAGCCTCAGGACACCTGAAAACTATATTATCAAATCTTAAAATACTTAAAAAAAAATTCTTTTAATTTTTTTAATTGTTTCGAATGTCATTCATAAAATTTTTGAAGTTGGGGGATCAAACTGATTTTAGTTAAAAGTTTGAAGGTGTCTTTGATGAAACTAAAAGGTCGGAGGGTCATATTGATTTTGAGCAATAGTTTCAGGGGATGTATTTGATGAAATTAAAAGTTCATGGGTCTCTTTGATTTTGACTACCAGTTCGAGAAGTCTCTATGAAAATTATCCTACTTTTAAATAACTCACATGATGTAATGAAAAATCATAAAGTTGCTTAGAAATGGAATTTTTTTCAATTTTCTTGAATACTTTTTGGAAAAGTTGGAAAACTTATTTAGAAATCTAGAGGCCGTTTGATAACAAATTTTTTTTTTAGCTTTTTAGAAAATTTTCCTAAAGAACTAGAAGATTGAAAAGTTGTTTGGGAGTCCAATTTTCTTGGAAAACACTTTTCGAGTATTCCTTACTCTTTTAAAAAATTTGAAAAACTATTTAAAATTAATTTTTATAAATTTCAACCTTATTTTTTTACAAATTTCTTCATGTTTTCTCTTACTCTCAGTTTTCTTCTCTTCCTTTTTTACTCACTTCACTGTTCCTCTTCCTCTCATGTTCTCACACCATTGCAATCAATTCAAACCTCTCACCCACAACCCACCCTTTAAGGCCAAAAACACATAAGAGATATGAGTTGTTTAATGACAATTATCTTCATGAGACATTTAGAGCATGTTTTTGGTGTACTTAAGTTTAGTTTTCTAGTGTTTAAAGTGAAGCTTGCTTTGGAAAACTCGCTTGATACTTGAACCATCCACTTAAGCAACAAAAGATGATCTCAATAGTGTATGAATAAATGAAAAAGCAAATACATTATTTACTTTGTACTAGAAAAGGTGTGGTGGTCCATAATGAGAACGATATTGTGGTTAGATGGCATAAAGGTGATTATGTCCCAAAAATGCAAATGTTAGCACGCTTTATGCGTAGGTTATATTTACATTATTCAACAATGAATTAATTCTTTTTTTTTTTTCTCTCTTTTGTATGTGATTAGGTAATATGATTAGGCGGTCGGCACTTTACAACAACAACAACAACAACCCAATGCCTGAAGGGCTCCCGCATAGGTAGGGTCTGGGGGAAGGGGTAGATGTACGCAGCCTTCCTCCTTTTAGGGGTTGCCCAGAAAAGAGGCTATTTCCGAGGACCCCCAACTTGAAAAGCTCGTCAGCAGTAAAGAAGCCTGGTGCCCTGGTAGCACGAGAGCAAATAAGCATGCAAGTAGGGCAAAGCTAGGCAAATGAAGGCAAAGACATAGCAAATCGCAAATAAGCCAACGCACAGCTAATGAACAGCTAATGGACAGCTCGGTGCTCATAGTCTGCACTTTAGAATTATGTTAAAAAGTGATACTTTGATGCCGGAGGAATCAAGAATGGATGAAGAATTGCACTAATTTGCACTATAACGAGCAAGTAAAGGAATCAAGAAGAAGAGTTAGGAAGAAATAGAAGGGGAGCAGTTAAGGAGAAAGAATAGAGATTGTTATTACTATTTTGAATACCTCATTACAATTACAATTCATCGATTTATATGTAAGCAACAACCCAAGAACAACCTAAACTACTTATAATTAACTACTAGAATGGTAACTAATCACCATAAGGAATACAATTCCCACAACTAATACAATTCTACTAAATGTCCTGTATCATACTTGTACCCCAACCAGTATCCAAATTTTAATGAATCATTTATACGGATCATTTTCGAATCCATTACTCTAATTGTTCGGGTTAGGTTCGTATTGAATTATCCGATTTTTCAGATTTGTGAGTAATACTTATACTTACAATTTTCATTTTTCAGAAAACTAAAATTTGGAATCATTTGAACGCATTTTCTACTTTTTTCTATTGAAAAACTGTTAATAATTTTCCACTCCCCAACAAGTTTTCCAAATGGAAAATAGAAAGAAAAACAAAAAAAAAAAAATTGTTTCTATTATTAGAACCCTAGTTTTCAAATTGGAGAAGTTGGAAAATAATTTTTTAGTTATCCTTATTCTATTGAAAAGTTTGAAAAATAATTTAAAACTATTTTCTAAAATTTTTCGTCTCCATATTTTCCAACTTTTTTCTTTCATTCTCTATTATTCAACTTCACTCCCTTTCTCTTTTTTTATTCCACCTTTGTCTTTTTTTTCTTCGTTTCATCCTTCTATTTCTTTTCTCTCTTACTCTCATGCAATTGTTATAATAATATCATAAATTAATTGCAAATAATTAGTATATTATCTATATCGGTTATCCAAATATTTTCTAGTTTTTAGCATCATATTGAGAACCATGGAAGTTAACATATAGAATGATCAATCATGTTGTATGTGTATCTATATTTGTGTTCTATTTTAACAATAAATTGCAACTTTTCTTTGTGTTTGCTTTAATGGTTTACACTTTAAAATTGTGTGCCTCAAAGTAGTATTTTATACCCAATTGATATTCAGATTTTCACGAATAGGCTATACTCGGATTGGTCATTTTCATATCGGTTACCTAACCATTTGGATACGGTTCAAATCGGATTATTGGGTCGAACTTTGGGTATTATGTATACCTTTAATTTTCAATTTTCATAAGTTTGGAAATGGTGGTCACTTCCTGTTTTTTCATACTGGAAGAATTTTCCAGCCCTATGTTCTTCAAATGAAAAAAGAGAAAAGGAAAATTAGAAATAAACAAGAAAACTGGAAATGAAAAATAAAAAATATTATTTTTTTAAATCAAGCCCAAAGTTGTGCAATACTTTCGAGCATAACTCATTTATTAAATAGGTTGAGCACCCTCAACCCTCAATTGATCCAATTATTAAATAGGCAAGTCATGTGTTACCCGCTTAATTAAACGGGCATTTTCAGGTCGCTTCTTAACCCACAAACCTGTCAACCTTCCAACCTACTAACCAACAATTTATATTTACTATTTACATATTTATAATTGCCCAAAAGAAACAATTGGTAATAAAAGTATAGCCACAATCATCCAATATCAAATTGTTATAATATTAACTTAAATCATAACATTTAAGAGAGAATATAGGAGCCCAGAAAAAAGAGGTTTAAGTCTAACAAAATCAAATACCAAACAAAAATTAGTAGCTTGCCTCCATTAAAATAACAACAAAAAGAATCCATATTGACTTAGAAGTCACAAAATTGAGGGGAAAAAAGTCTCCTTAACATGATTCCCCTTTTCTGATCCAAAAAAAAAAAAAAAAAAAAAAACATGATTTCCCTTTAATGAACAACAAAAGGCACAACCCAACTGTTATAACATTATCTTATTGTTCCTTTAGGGCAATTCTTTAGTGGCGGACGCATGTAGAATATATATATAAAATTTCATGAAAGGTAAGCATTTTTTTTAATATTTTTGCTTCCTCCTGATTAATAACCCCTAACATTTAGTCTAAAGGTTATTTACTTTTTAATACTTCAATGTTTGTAGAAAAAGTAAGAATATCTCTAATCTTTTTGATTGATTTTTATAGCACCTTATGATTTATCTATACGAATAAATAGGTTTTCAACACCACCCAATATTGGAAATATGAAAAGACAAATCATCCCAAAAAAAAACGACATTATTTTAATGCTTAACACTAAAGTTTGATGCCATGATTATTCTTCTGTTGCTAAGGACAATGAAATGCAACGTTCGAATGCAATTTGCACTACAGTGCACCGTTTTATGTTCCATTTAAAATGCCCCTAATGTTATCAAGGGGTATTTCCATCAACATATTTTAATGGTCAATTAAAATGACTTTCCATGTGGGTTTTCTCCTGGAAAATGACGTTATTTCATTGAAGAGAGTCCTATTTATTAATACTAACAAAACCTAAAGTACTAAAAAAATAAATCAGAAAGGTCATTAAGGCCCAAAGACCAACCTAAGAGGGAAGCATGACTTAGGTTCTTTGGCGATAAAATGTAAATTTAAACTTTAAGAACCAATAATAAAAATGAAAGACAAATAATAAGTGCAAGAAATAAAAGTGAAGCAAAGAAAAGAAAAATCACCACAATTTTTGTCCTGGTTCACTTCCACGTGGAATCTAATCAACTCTACAAATGATCAATCTTTGTCACTTGAGTCTTACTCGAAGCTTGGTGATTATTTTTGAAATTTAAGCTCAAGAATTACAACCAGTCCGTGCTGCGAAAATCAAACAACAAGCACAAGCGGAAGCAAAAATAAAAAAAATAAAAAAAACGACACAATGATATTTACGTGGAAAACCCCTCTTAACTAGTGAGAAAAACCATGGGATCCAAATAAGTGCCTTATCCACTGTGAAATTTAATTATTACTATATCTAATTATAGCCCCAAACCCATATTACAATCAATCATCATCAAATGTAACTATTGCACGATAAGTCATTTACCCTCCCATAAAGTAGCTTTGAATCGTAAGCCATCTGCCCTCGCACAATGTAGCTTTGCACGGCAAACCACTAGCCCTTCCACGACGCAGCTTTGCACGGCAAACCACTAGCCCTTCCACGACGCAGCTTTGCACGGCAAACCACTAGCCCTTCCACGACGCAGCTTTGTACGGCAAACCACTAGCTCTTCCACAATGCAGCTTTGCACGGCAAACCACTAACACTCCCACAGTGCACCTTTTAATAGAGGAAGCTACAAACTCTCTCAACACTCCACCAAGGCACCTGGACATGACTTTCTTCATGCTCGGGTAGACCACTCTCACAACTAACCCTAAAAACTCAAAAATCCACAAAAAAAACACTTAATATTTTCATACTCTCTCCCTAACCAGGTGTCCTCAAGCACCCATTTACAAAACCCCAACTTTCTCTATATTTTCTCTATTCTCTACACTCTCCAACAACTCTATTTATAAAAAAATCAAACCAAAAGGTAATTCAAAAAACAAAACAATTTTGGATAAAAATTAACCTATATTTTTTTTTTTCTTCTTTCCATTTTTATGTAACTCTTTTTTCAACTTTTCTTATTTCTGATTTTTCTTTTCTTTTTCATTTTCTTCTTTTCATTTCTTTTTCTCTTTTCATTTTACATACAATTAGAAATGCAGTAGCCAACACAAGTTGCTGTGTCTCGACAAACAGGTCAGTATGTCAACACACAGGTCTGTGTGTTGACTTACTACCCCTTATGTCAACGCAGAGCTCTGCGATTGGTTCAAATGGCTACTTTTGAATTTGATGTCTATTCTAATTTTTTGCTAAATCATTTAAACGTACCTAGGCCTTTCATTTTCCTATAATAAGAGCTTGAATGCTTTGGCTTTAATTATCCAATCATCTTTAAGTATTCTTGATTAAATGCTTCTGTGCTCTCATTATGCTTTAACCCTTTCATGTTCGTGTTTTTCTTAAAGTTTTCTTGAGTATCACTAGTTCTCTTTATTGTTGGTTATTTAAGCTTAAGTAGTTCTCTTTATTGCTGATTATTTAAGCTTAATTATCATATCCTTAGCTTTGGCTAAGCTTGATTTATTATCAATGCATCCTTGAAAGAGTGATAATTTCATTACTTTAGTTCATTTTTTTTGTTCAAGGTTAGATCATGAGCCTATGGTTACAAAATGATCAATTGTAAAAGGATGGGTCTTGAGCCTACATACCAATAGACCAGTTCTAAAGGTATGATCCTGAGCATAGGTTTTTAAAATGGATCATCAAGCTTAGCGAAAGGCTCAAGCGACAAAGAGTAGTCATCAAGCTTAGCGAAAGGCTCAAGCGACAAAGAGCAGTCACTTAGCGAAGGCTCAAGCCTCCTGTCTACTCCTGCCTGATACCTTGCTCGCTCCGTGTGTGCGCACGGGCGCGCGGGGGGGGGGGTGGATTTTACCTTCCTGTCCTCCACCCTCTCCGAGGTCTCGTTCGTCTTGCGTGTGGTGTTTCTGGGTGTGTATCTACTTCGGATCCATCTATTACCCTGCTTGTTCTGGTCTCTGCCTGTTTTTGGTTTGTTTTCCCCGGTGTTGTTTTTGTTTTTAGTGCCTGTTTTTTTCCTGTTTGATCTGGTCTCTTTTTTGTACCCACAACCATTTCTGGAGTGGCTAAAGGCTCGCCTTGTCGAGTTGCCTGTATGTACTAAGGCTATGCCGATATTTATCCAAAAAAAAATGCAATTAGTTCTGAAATAGATTAAAAATACCCAATAATTCTTTGGACGTAGGCTCAAGATCGATCTTTTACAACCGATCTTTTTGTAAAGTAGGAAGATCGAACCTTTTTGCAACCAGCCTTTCTGTATACAGGTTCAAAACCAACCCTTTTAACCAAAAATGAGTTTAAAAAAATCACACACTTAAAACAGGGATTACACAATCAATAAAGCTTAGTAAAAGATAAGAATATACTAATTAAACTCAATATACCCAATCAAAGAAAGAATTAGTGGTGCCGAATAATACTCTAATAGAAGTGAGGTTAAAACTTAGAAAACTTAAGAATACCGCAAGAATTAAAACCATTTTTTTTCTTATTTGAATTACTAAAGTATCGTAAACTTTTTTATAGGCAAGAAAAGCCCTAATTAGTCATTAGAAAGATTTGGAAAAATTTTGAAAGAAATTAAATTTAGAAAGTAGCTGTTAGGAGTTCTTTGCAGGCTTGTGTGAGGACACACAGCTATCTAGTGTTGGCTAATGTTATCTGTGAGTGGACACACAACTATCTAGTGTTGGCTACTGTTGTTTGTGTGTGGACACGCACCTATCTAGTGTTGGCTACTGCTATCTGTGTGTACACACGTAGCACACCTAGGTGTTTTTGAACCTTTTTGATAGTTCGTCTTGATTTGTTGCTATTTTTAAGCTTATTTTTGAATAAATAATTTTTTTCATCTAACCAAAGTATCACCAAGAGAAAATTTTCTTAATCTTGCTATTTTATGCATGACTTCGATAATGCAAACTTACAATATATTTTCCATTGAAATATTGAATCAGCTCAAAGTTAAATTGAGCTTTTTAATTAAATAATATTTGGAAATTAAATTTTAAAATCTTGGGAAAACATATTTGTTAAGGCATCACAAATCGATGTTAACATGTTTAACTCAATCGATATATTTGATCCTGAGTCCTAAGAAAATAGAAAAAAAAAAAAAAAAAAACTTCTTGAAGCACGTGGATTCATATCTCATTCTCTTGATGATAGATCAATCTTCACTTCAAGTTTGATAATTTTTCTCTTGAACCATCGTCTTGGAATGCTTGGTATCAACATGATCATTCTTGATTTTTTGCTTTCTCACGAATCATTTTCAACAAGATTAGAACAATTAAGCATAATGACTAACTAATTGATTGTTATTATCAAAATTACAATACTACTGGCCTTTAGGGCCAATAGGTCAAGTGCCTTTTTTATTATTTCTACAAACATTAATGTACTAAAAAGTAAATAACTCCAATCTGAACCACCTCTGGAAGAGTAAAAAGTTATTTGCTTTAATAGTGAGAAACAACCTGGCGGAGTCTGAGAAACAGTTGGCGGAAAGGTATGTTGGAGTATTGAGAGAGTCAATTCAGGATGCATTGAATTTTTTTGATGTCTTTTCTGTTTTGGAAGCACACCAACAAGCCATATAAGTTGAGAAGCAACATAAAAGTCGCTGGACAACTGGCCCCTAGGGCAGACATGCGAGTGGGAAAGAACTAAACCAAGCAAGACAACAAAGCCAGTAGCAGACTACAGGGGCAAACTAGTAGATCTAGAGGGGCGAGTTTCAGTCAACCTAGTAATCAAGACCATGCTAGTATTTTACAATATTGTTGTTTCAAGTGTGGCGAGATAAGCCACTGTGCCTCCAAGTGCTAAAGAGTGACAAAGTTGGCAAAGGGTTGTTCATCAAGAAGGCAACCTATGAAGAAGGCAAGGCAATTGAAGAAGGAGCTTAGTTGGAGGGTACGACGATGATCAAAGCGAAGGTTGCAAGGGATGAATGGCACCTTGTTATAGTTAGGCGAGTTTAATATGCACCACAGGAGAATGGTGGGGTCGGCTTGCTCAGGAACAACATTTTTCAGACTACATGCACTATAGGTGGGAAGGTTTGTCCCTTAGTCATTGATTCTAGAAGCTATGAGAATGTCATATCTGAGGAGGCAGTGCATTAGTTGGCTTCAAGACAAAGGGGCATCCAAGTCCATAGACGCCTTCATGGATGAAAAAGGGAAATTAGGTACAACGTCTAAATGTTTCCTAGTCAACTTTCCAGTTGGGGTTTGATTTGATGCTGTCAGTATAGATGCATGCCACTTGCTGCTTGGGTGTCCATGGAATTTTGATAGAGGCACCACTCATGATGGTCGACGGAATACTTGTAGCATTATATTTGAAGGGATAAAGATTGTGTTGTTACCTAAGAAAAATATAGTCTAAGCTGATGGAAAGTTATGTATTATAATCCCAGGCAATATTTGCCATGTGCAAATGAAATTTGCTCTAGAGATTTTCTTAGAGAAAGGCGGGTGAAAAACTGCCCAACACTAGGGCAGCAGTGCTGCGGCGCATGGCTGGGCTTCGGTCAGGGGGCAACATGTTCGTCGGCCTTCCAGCTCCCTGTTAGGGGTGTTTCTGGCAGCCACAGGTGACCTGTGAGGGAGAAATCATGTGAGGAGGGAGTTAGGGTTTCGGGTGTGGGTCGTTGAGGCGTGGGATGTATGGGCCACGCTCGTTGCCTCCTTCGGTTGGCATCCATCACCGGCGACCTCCTCTTGTCCTTCTTCGTCCTTCGATGGCAGGCGCGGAGCCTGACTAAGGCCAGAACTAGGCCAGGCGATTGGGGGGAAATCGCACTCCTCGTGATCTCTCTGTTCTCTTTCTCGATTTTCGGAGCACTTGCTTGTAAGTCTTCGATGATCCTATTCTACATCATTTCGCTACTTGATCGGTGGTGTGTGGGGTCGGTTTTTTGGCCAACTTAGGGTGGTCACCGGCGTCCTTGGTGGCGCTACAAACCCTAATTTTATTTAGGGTTTTTCCTAATTGGGGGGTGACTTTTACTTTTTTTTCTTGGTTCACGCACCATGTCTGAGGTGCGTGACGCTATGGCTGTGTCTGTAGGTATGGGTATGGCAGGGGGTGGTGTGGATGCTTCCACCTGGGCTGACCGGGTTCACTCTACCAACCTGAACACCTTAAAATATGTTCAACCTATTCTTGTTGACGGCAAGACTTTAGGGGTCATACTTGATGAGGTCTTAGATGCCGCCAATGATCTATGGGACCGTTGTTTGGTGGGTAGGCTCATTGGCACGGGATTGGCTTATTCTCATGCTCAGGAGATTGCCAGTTTTCTCTGGGGTAACAAGGGCCTTGAATGTGTTCTGTTTGATGGAGAGGTGTATTACTTTCGGCTTCGCACTAGTGTGAAGGCCGAGACTGCTTTTTTAGGCAGTCCTTGGTTCTTTAAGGGTGTTTGCATGTTCCTCCAACTGTGGAGGGAGGGGCTCACTATTCGTAAGGATAGGCAAACTGCTCTTGTTTGGGTCCGAATATCTGGTCTTCCTTTGTCTCTTTGGAAACCAACTAGGATTAGTATTGCTAGTAGCACGGTTGGTGTACCCTTGTTCATGGACAAGGTCACGGCTGAAGGTACTCGTTTGGGTTATATTCGGGTCTGTGCTGAGGTGAAGGCCACAGCCCCTGTGCCACGGGAAACCTTCATTGAGGGACGTGGTGCTCGAGTCCATCTCGGTATTAAGTGTGAAGCTATGCCTAAGCGTTGTCTGACTTGTATGGTGTTGGGGCATGACTGTTCGCCTCGTGGTGTTCGGAAGGCTTCCGCTATGGCTGCTCCAGTGTTAGGGCGAAACAAAGAAGAGGAAATTGAAGAAGAAGTCTGGGGCGGTGGTGGCTGATAAGGCCATGGTTGTGGCGCCGGCGCATGGGACACCGCCTGGTGCTGGCGGTGTCATTGCTGGTGGTGCTTGGGGTGGCGAGGTGGACGATGGCGTTGGAGGTGGTGTTGGTGTTAGGGATGGGGAGGAATTGAGAGAGGGGGCGTTGGTGCCCCCTCTTACTGGTGGTGGGCTGCCACCTGAAGGCAGCCCATGCACTGCGGCCCACACTCGGCCCAGGGCTGGGACTGGGCGAGGTGGCCCAAGCCCACTAAGAGGGAGGAGGTGTGCCCCCCCCCCCCCCCCCCCCAACAAGGCCCACAACGGTGTCGGGCCCAAGGCAGAGGCCCATAGTGGACCCTACCTAGGCCCATGTTGGGCCTGAGGCAGGCCCACGTGTGGGCCAAACTAGGCCAGAACTGGGCCTAGTCTCCCTTCTTCCACAAGGGGACACGGAGGTCCCCTTGGCCCACAATAGTGGGCCGCCACTGGCCACACCGGCCACGGCAGCAGCTAGGCTGCTGGGCAGCCTGGCCTTGGGTATCGGGGGGCGATCCACATCGGTCTCACCCACAGAGTCGCCTCGTTTTGGGGTGAGCCCTACCCAACCCACTAGCGGGTCCCGTGTTTCTTGCTCGGACTCATCTTCGAGTGCCCAGGAGAGTCGATCGCTTGAGGATTTGGGACATGCCCTTGTTCCTATTAAGGTTGAGGATGCTTAGGATGCTCTTGTGGGGATTTATTAGCCCCTTGCTTGCGTTGAAAGCCAGTCGGCGGAGCCAGTACCTAGTATCGAGCCTCCGAACTAGTTTGCTCTTTTGGCCGAGGAGAGGACGAGTGCTCCTACTATTTGTGTTACGTGCTTTGCTGCTGCTCAAATTACCCAGGGTGCTTGGGGTGCTTGGGGTACTTGGGGTGCTCATGATGCCCTGGGTGCTCGTTTGGGCCGTAGAGACCGTGGAGGTTCGAGATAGATTTTCAGTTTCCCATGATTGGATGCTGGAATGTGAGGGGGTTTAATAACCCTAATACTATCGGTGCTGTGCATGGCTAAATCACTTCCAGTGGCTTGATTTTAGTTGGCTTGGTTGAGACCAAGACTAACCCTGTTGATGTTGAGTCCGCTATTACCCACTGTGCTGAGGGGTGGCAGTTTCTGATCAGTGGGGTGTGGCCCCGTGGGTGTTGCATCATTGTCTTATGGGATCCGAACTTGTACCATGTAGTGAGAGTTCAGGGTGGGGATCAGTATCTCACTTGCCAGGTTTCTGACATCCGAGGTGGTGTGGACTTTACTGCTACATTTGTCTACGGCTTTAACAAGCCGGGACCATGTCGGGAGCTTTGGAGGTAGATTCGAGGAGCCAACGTGGGTCTTCAGGAGGAGCCTTTGATACTCCTTGGAGACTTTAACGCTATTCTCAGTCCTAGTGATAGGAGAGGTGGACAAGACTCTTGGCCTGGACATATGGATGACTTTATAGACTATGTTCATGATTCCGAGCTCACAGTTCTGCCACTCATTGGGCTACGCTTCACATGGGGGTTGGATGGAGATGCTCTCATCTTGAAGCGTCTTGACTAGTGCATTGTGAGCGAGGGATGGCTTTGCTTTTTCTCTTCCTCATCTGTTGAGTTCCTTCCACGGGAGTTATGTTCTGACCATTGTCCCTTTGTAGTTAGAGGACTTGGAGAGCGCCACTCATCGCAGCTCCCTTTCAAGTTCTTTAACTTCTGGGCCGACCATGAGGAGTTCCTACCTATTGTGAGGAGGGTTTGGGAGACTGGCATTGAGGGCACACCTATGTTTCAGCTCACTCAGAAGCTGAAGCGGTTGAAGGGTGAGCTGAAGGCCCTCAATGCTAGGCACTATAGCCACATATCGGCTCGGGTTATGGCAGTAGGAGGTGCCTGAACTGAAGGTCAGAGGGTGTTAGATGATGACGCCGAGAGTATGTTGCTTCGAGAGGTGGAGCGTCGTCCGTCTCGGGAGTACTCGCGGCTACATAGGGATGAGGAGACTTTCTACCGTCAGAAGTCGCATATCTAGTGGCTTTCTTTGGGAGTTTTTCCATAAGTCTGTCACACGTCAGAAGGCTAGGAACCGAATCTCTTCCATTATCCGTCCTGACGGCAGGAGGACGTATGATGACCGTCAAATTTCGGAGGCTAGGGTATCTTACTTTCGTGACTTATTTATAGAGCTGAGTGAACTGCTTCATGAGGATATTTCGGAGCTCTTTCAGACCCAAATTTCTGAGGATCAGGCTCATCCACTGACTATACCGGTTGCTGATGTTGAGGTGAGAGATGCTTTGTTCTCCACTGGGGATGATAGGGCGCCTAGCCCTGATGGGTGTACCTCCCTCTTCTTTAAGAGGGCTTAGGATGTGGTGGGGCGTGACATGGTTCAAGTTGTCCGGTCTTTCTTTCAGTCAGGGTGCATGCTTGGCGCCATGAATACTACTCGCATCAGCTTGATCCCGAAAGTGGAGAATCCCTCCACTTTGGCTAACTATCGCCCGATCTCCTGTTGCAATTTGATCTATAAGTGCATCACTAAGATCATTGCAAATAGGTTGAAAGGGGTTCTGTATTACCTCAGTGACGACTCGCAATTTGCTTTTATTCCTGGACGGAGGATATTTGATAGTATTATGCTGGCTCAGGAGCTTCTGCACGATTATCACCTTCAGACACTATCACCTCGGTGTGCTCTGAAGGTTGATCTTCACAAGGCATTTGACACAGTGCACTGGGAGTTCATTCTTACTGCTATGCGCTGTATGGGTATACCTGAGGTTATGAGTAGTTGGGTGCGGGAGTGCCTCTCCATAGCCAAATTTTCAGTTGCCATTAATGGCGAGCTTTAGGGTTTTTTTGGCACAAGCAGAGGTATTAGACATGGAGCCGCTCTCTCGCCTTATCTCTTTGTTATTTCCATGGAGGGCTTACGGGTTTTACTCCGCCGTGCATCATCTGATCCAAGGTTCCGCTTTCATCCTCGTTGCTAGAGTACCGGTCTTTCTCACTTGTGCTTTGCAGATGATCTTGTGATTTTTAGTGAGGCTGATGAAGGCAGTGTTTCGGTTATCCGTGAGACCTTGAATCATTTTGCTGCACTCTCGGGGCTGTCCTCGAATGCAGCAAAGAGCACCATCTTCGTTACCGGGGCTGATCCTGAGTTCCAGCAGTCTCTTATCGACATTTTGGGGATCAGATTGGGACAGTGCCCGGTCAGGTATTTGGGTGTGCCGCTCATCACAACGAGGCTTCAGTTCATTAACTGCAAGCCCTTACTCGGCCACATCTTTGCTCGCATCCAGCTCCGGACATCTCATGCTTTATCTTATGCTAGGTGTTTGCAGCTCATCCGATAGGTTCTGTTTTTTATCCAGGTCTTCTGGTCATCTGTCTTCATTCTTCTGAAACTGATGATCAAGAAGATTGAGTCGAATCTTGCTGCCTTTCTTTGGAAAGGCGCTTCATTAGGCCCAGGTAGGGCCAAGGTTTCCTGGGAGCATCTCTGTTATCCTCACAAGAAGGGTGGTCTCGGGATTTGGCGCTTGTTTGAGTGGAATCAGGCTTCTCATAAAGCACATCTAGGTTCTACTCACTGATCGTGCCTCTCTCCTGCCTAGATGGATTCACGCCAATCGACTCTAGGGAAAGTCCTTCTGGGATATTCAGCCTAGAGGATCGATTCCATGGTTATGGAGGAGCATTTTGGGTGTTTGATTGCTTTGTGCTGGAGCTTTCCAGCATATCATTAGTGATGGTCATGATACTTCTTTGTGGTCTGACTACTGGCTGCCGTGTGGACGATTGGAGGGGCGGTTCTCTTTCCGCCTCCTACATTCCACTGGTTATCGCTTGGGCTCCCGTGTTTCACATATCATTGAGGGTGATCAGTGGCGGTTCCCACAGGATGTTGTTGAGCTCCTACCTATTTAGGATTCTGTTGATTTCAGGCCCCACCCAGGGGTAGCAGATAGTGCGAGGTGCATGGGAGACCCATCTAGGGTTTTCTCCACTAGGTTGGCATGAGAGATGATTCATAGTCGGAGGGAGGAGGACTCCATCCATCATCTTCTCTGGTTTTAGCTGCACATACCCAGGCATTCCTTCATTTTGTGGCTTGCTTCCTGTGAGCGGTTATGGACTTTGACAGACTACCAAGGCATCGAGTGCAGGATGTACGAGCTACATGTGTTTTGTGTGGGTTAGATGATGATTCATACGGCCATCTCTTCTTCGCCTGTAGCTACTCCGCTACTGTTTGGTCCAGGGTGTCTTCTCGCACCTCTCTCGCCTGGCTTGCGTCTCCTTGGTGTGAGTTGGTTCAGTGGGCCGCTACCAGGCTTCGTGGTCATGAGGTGGATCGATCCTTGCCTGCATTTGTCTCTCCGCGACGGTTTACATCCTCTGGGATGAGCGTAACCTGAGGATTTAGCGCTCCCAGTCCAAGCCTTCAACAATTGTCACTGAGGAGATCACAGGATTGGTTCGTAGCCATCTCATTGCTGCTCCTACGCTTCGTGGTGCACATCATCACTCGCAGCTTCTGTAAGAGTGGGGGATTGAGTACTAGCTTTGTTTTGGCACTTGTTTTTCTTTGTTTCCTTTGTTTGGTCAAGTTGACCGATGATACTTCTTGTTTTGTTTCTTTCTTTTGATTGATTCTTTGATGTAGGCCTTTTGGCCATGACTTGGGGTATGCCCCTCGTAGACTTGTATAATGTTTTTGATCATATATGGTATATATCACTGATTTACCAAAAAAGGACTAACATCACATATGTTTTATTAGGAAACAAGTGTCAAATGGATCAAGGAGAGACGACGACTGAACTGATACTATCAAAATTCACCTTGATAAAAAATTAATTAATATATGAGTGAGAGTTGTTAGGATTTAAAATTTTGATCTTTCTGTCAAAGATGTTTGATATCAATGAATTAATTATTCTAAAATCTTAAATGGTGAAGGGAAGGTTCATTAATAGTTTTATACCCCAATAATAAGTATTGATAAGATCCTTCTTCGATTTTGTTCCTCTCAATCTCTAGAAGCATAATCATGATTATTATCTAAAAGGTTACGTGATCCAACAAATGTTACTATCCCTTACATTAATATTGTGAAGAAACCACACGCGAGTCCCATATTGGATTTAAGAATGAAGAGACCCAATATGAGCACAGTGGATTGCTTTACCTAGGGTTAATTAATTTTATAATGAAATCTTATTTGGTCTTAGTATTTCTCATATATCTAACTCCACGGTCATGCTTAAGTCCCTACAAAATCTCAGAAATATTACTTGAAGGACACAGTGATGTAGCATAACTTGCTACCCAAGAAAAAAACTTAATAGCATTTCTCCATATTGAAAACTAATCACTCATAGAGATGTGTTTATAAAAAAAAAAAAAAAAGCTAAATCCCGGTATAATATTGGATAAGATAAGATTAATGCTAATTCATATAGGAAACTACAATCCTAAAAATAAGACATGATCAAAAACTAAATTAAATAAACTATGCTACATCACAGAAACCCAAGGGTCAAAAAGTGAATGGAAAATGATTGGCAGGCATTGCCATTTGGCATTAGGCATGGGTCCATAACACTTATGTGTATGGAGCTGAGAAGTTGTTATTGTTGGGGCAAAAATTATTGACAAAGCAATAATGTGATTATAATTTTGTCCTGGCAAATAATATTAGGGCTCAAAAAAGATCTTAAAGTGACAAGATAATGACTTTGGGGCAATTATGATGATAGCTCTTTGATACGGGAGAGATCAGGTGCAGTTGGTACCTGTCTCTCTCTCCTCTCTCTCTCACGGTGCCCACCGCACTGTAACCAACCCCATTGACAGTGAGCGTTCACAATGTTCCCCATCTCATCATTCTTAAAGATCTACATTTCAAATATTCCACTATTTATTTCGGTCATGTTTGAAGCTTGTAATTGGAGCCTAGAATTGGGTTTGAAATTGAAACTGGGCCCATAATTCCAATTCTGTTGTTTGATTCACCTATTGAAATTGGAACTACAATTCCACTACCCAATCTTGGGAAATTAGATTTTAATTAAAAATATTTGCTCTCTTGATGCCAGGCTGCAAGGCATCATTGCTACCGACAAGCGTATCAGGTTGGGGGTCCTCCGAAATAGCCTCCCTTCAGGGCAGCCCCGGAAGGGGGAAGGCTGCGTACATCTACCCCCCAGACCCTGCTGATGCGGGTGCCCTTTGAGGCACTGGGTTGTTATTGTTGTTGTTGTTGTTGTTGTTGGATTTTAATTTAAAATGACCCAACTTGATTAACCCAAATCCAATATGACTCAAAATCGAAAGACTTCAACACAACCTAGAAACTTGAAATCACCCAACTCGACTTACTTCAACTTGAAATAATCGAAATCAACTTAATTTAATGTTTAAAGTGATCCAATCCTATTGATCCGGAACTCGAGATGACTCAAATTCGAAAAATGAAACTACTCGACTTGAATGTAATGTATTGAGCCAAAGTGGAAATGACGATACCAAATTGACCAAAAATTTAATAAGACCTAGACCCAAAATGACTCGATTCATCTCAAACATAGCCTAAGATGACCTAAAATTTGAAATGGTACAACTCATTTGTTCCAACACTAAGAAGACTTGGGCTCAAAATGACCTAAATCAACTCAAATTGATCAATTCTAGCCTAAATCCCGAAAAGACCTAATCCGATTAATTGAAAATCTAAGATAACTTGAATACCAAATGATACGACGTGATACTCGACCTGATTGGGCTCAAAAACTCGAATAACTTAAACTCAAGTTAAATCGCTGTTGCCATAATAACTCGAACACATGTGAACCACTTTGATCAAAATCTGATTGTCGCTGATCTAAAACTCGAACTCAATTGATCAAAAACCCATGATGACTCGAATAGCTAATTCCTTTGGCGAACCAAACAATGGAATTTTAATTCCATCAGAATTCCAATTCCAGCAGCATTGGAGTTGGAATTGCAATTCCGTGGTCCAATTCCATATGGCAAACAGAGCCTTATATATTTTTGTATTCTCTCTTGATTGTATAATCTGGGAATTAAGCACATAATCATGTTATTTGTGCTGAGATCTCAGAAATGTCATATTACGAATGGATAATAAACATACATATAACTAACGTGTTTAAGCATCTATTGATACCATTAAGTATCAAAATAGTCCACGTGAAGAAATATATGCCCATGCTTATGTCCTTTTAAAAATCTAACGCATCCAATCCCATTTTAGTTGGGGAAAACCTAGTAATTATTTTGTTTTAAGTACAAGAAACACATAAATTTCATAAAAGAGATTGAGTCTCTATATTTTAATCAATAATATAAGGTGATGTAAGAAACCATTGTTCTGAAGCCTTCAGTTATGTTTCAATACTTGATATTATATTAAGATTCACTTCAGCTATTATAGCTTAGAAAACATATCTTACTTTTGAGGATAAAGTGTGTTGTTATAGTGTTTGTCAAAAATAAATCTTCACATCCATTTTTCTCCAAACACAAAATACATATATAAGTTTAATCATATATATTAGTATGGTTTGAAATTGAAATTTACTTCTAGTAATTAGACATGTTAAAAATAATTTACGTGTATAATCAAATATATAAATATAATATCAAATACCATCTCGCATACATGTTTATATGTAATAAAATAATATCATTAATATAATAATACGTTTTGTTAACGGCGGACTTTCCATTCTATACTTCTTCACATTTTTTAACAGACCTTTTAAACTTTGGTTCATTATGGACACCATAGTGTCAATCATTATGACTGCGATCACAACCTCACAATAGCCACACAACGACTTCCACAACAACTGCCAAGAACAAATCCTCGATGGTAGTATAGTGTAGCATTCACCTCAAGGAAGGTTCTAGCCCTGTCGGTCATTAATGATATTTTTTCATCACCAACTCGTTGTAGTCAGTAACAAGGTGATATGATAACTCTAAATATTTTTAAAAACCTTGTTATGAATATTATTGCTGCAAGAGCTTATTTGAAACATGAAAAGTAAAATGTTTATTCTAACATATCATCTTCAATAATATTCTCCCTACAAAAACATCCAATGGTCAAAGTTGAATTCATTCATAGAAAGATTGGAGAGGCTCACATACTTTCTATAATCAAAATTTTCCGTTAAATTTATCCAAATGACATACATGTCCTTTACAATAAGGTATTTGGCTTCCAATTCTTCACGAAAATGACGTCAAAGAAATATCATTATTTTAACATGATCCTGTAGGAATGCATCATTTCGGGATTGTTTCTTTAAGATTTATAGCATTAAGATGAATCTTAGGATTAGAAATTCCATAACAAATAAATTTGGAAATTGTAAGACAAAAATTGTAATTGCTAGAGCATTGATGTGACTTGCAAACAATGGCAGCCACAACATCGTCTTGAAAACTACAATTTTGATGACGCAGTAACAATTTTGTTTTGGTAATAGTGGGTTCTTTACATTTTAAAACCTGATATGTCTCATTTTGTATGTTTTATGCCTCACTCCCACAACATATTCGGTAATTACATGTGTGTTTTATTGCTATTTAGGTATATTTACGCTTGGAACGCATTGGAGTAAACAAAAGTTGAAAAGTGATGAAGATCAAGTGTAAATCAGATAATTTAAAGATTACGTGAGAAACCCATCCATGTGTGGAAAAGAAGGATCCATTGGGTCACAATTCCGCAACCCATATCGATTTTGTAAGGTTTCAGGAACTAACCGACTAATCGGCATGAAGAGCTAATCAATCGACAGGCAACATAATGTTTGTTGACTAATGATCCATCAGCCAACAACGCCAATTGATCAGCAATTGCCCACTGATGTCTTTTTTTTTTTTATGTCTATCGAAATTTAATATAAACCCTATCTACTAAACACATCTAAATTATAGTATAGAGCGAGAGGGTGTCGAACCACAGGGACTAAGAGTGCGTGAAATTATTCTATAACCCAAATTGATTTATATAGAATTGAGAGATTTTTGTATTGATTAATATAAAGAAACGAAAATTAAACTAAGGCAATCTACTTCTACACTCAAAGGTGTATTAAATTGGAACCTAGGGTTTCGAATCCATCATTAGCCAATTATTTTTGCGTTAACTTTTAACTTGGGATTATTAATTGTCACACGGGTAGTGGTATAGGCTAAACGCTGCAACCTACTAGGGAAATGTTGTTAGTATCGCGTATTGACCCTATCTAGCTAAAGCATAAGGAAAATAGGCTCAACCTACAATAACAACAACAACAAACCCAATGCCTGTAAGGGCTCCCGCAAAAGCAGGGTCTAGGGGGGTAGATGTACGCAGCCTTCCCCCTTCAGGGGGCTACCCTGAAGAGAGGCTATTTCCGAGGACCCCCAACCTGAGAGGCTGATCTGCAGCATAGAGCATGTGACCTGGCAACAGGAGAGCAACAAAGCATGAGTAAGGCAAAACAAACGGCGAATAAGACAACAGATACAAAACAAGCCACATCAAGCAGAAATCAAAGGATAGGTAGGCAGGCAGGCAAGCAGGCAAGTAGTAGCTCAAGAGAGCACGTACACGACCTAAGTGCGCCAAGATGATATCATGGCCTAGCACTAGTAAGTTAGGCTATCCTACTCCAACTAGATCATCTATAACTTCTATACTAGCCCTCCATTGGGCCCTATCTAAGGCCATCTCCTCCCGAAGGTTTAGGTGGGTGAGGTCTTGTCGGATCGTCTCCATCCAACTCTTCTTTGGCTTGCCTCTTCCTCTCCTTCCTAATGCAGTAAGGGGCTGTTCGCACCTCCTTACTGGAGTGTTGCCCGGTCTCCTTCTAACATGTCCGAACCACCTCAAACTTTGCTCAACCTATCATATTGTTAATTATTACGTTTTGACGCTATCTAATTAAAGCATAGGGAAGATAGGCTTTAATTAACAATTTGATTAATACTATTACTTGATTAATTAATACTAAGCCTACAAGCACTAAGAATTAATTTATAAATATCAATCTCAACAATTAAATGTTACAAACTCAATAATCATATTAATTGAATAAAAAACTAAAGCACAATACTTCGTAGTGTTTATCATAATCAAGCAATTCATGTAACAAATAAATCATCTCAAAATTAAAAGTAATACAAAAGTAAAAAGACTAAGACTTCATCTAACCCCAGAGAGCAAGTTAGCTCTCCATCAAGGATGATCCGGTGAAGGAGGAGATGAACGAACTCATGTCGGCCTTCACGTTAATTTCGCTCTCGTTCCAATTTAACGGAAAAAAAATAGAAAATGAAATTGACAGCAGAGAGAAAGAGAGAGTTGTGTGGTGGTGAAGAACTCAAAAAACAGAGAGACCAAAAATGCAAAAAACTAGCGAATTTAAATCCTCCCCAAACCGACTCTTCTTCCTCCTCTCTAAGCCCCGCTGGATTTAGGTCGTGGTCTGGTGGTGTGTGTTGGGCTCAGTGATTGAGGTGTCGGTGTGGGCTGGAAGAGGGAGATGATGAAT
The DNA here is from genome assembly GCA_018398585.1 of Simmondsia chinensis. Lineage (NCBI taxonomy): Eukaryota > Viridiplantae > Streptophyta > Magnoliopsida > Caryophyllales > Simmondsiaceae > Simmondsia > Simmondsia chinensis. The sequence continues at coordinate 31,327,252 of JAGTTD010000002.1, read as the reverse complement.
GAAGACACTGATGCTGGGCTGGTGTCGGTTGGGCTGCGGAAGACGGGCCTGCGGCTGGAGGTGCGATGGGTTGGTGATGCTGGTGCTGGTCTGACGGGTCGGGCTGGGCCGAGCTTATATGTTGTTGTCCCGAATCTCGATTGACTTGATTTAATTGAGTACGCGTCGAATTTGTCTTATTTGCACCAAAATTTGACAATTTTCAAAACTTTAATTTCAAACCTGTTAAACATAAAAATTGCCAAAATGAGTGTAGAACTATAATTAAATAGGTGCAAAATAATTAAAATAATAATTAAAAGCTGCGTAAATCTGATACGCATCAACACCCCCACACCTGACCTTTGCTAGTCCTCGAGTAAATTATATGATTTAACATAAAGACTACTGTGACCAACTACCCCAACTATCCCAACCTTCACCAAGTTTTGCGAGATTAACACCTATATTACAATTCAAGACATGATTAAATTAGCAAGGGCATTCTCCAATTCCATGAATTTAGATGATTAAACTTCAAAACCCGTCATAAAATTTTACTAACCTTGTATCAACTAATAGGAACTACTCCAGCAATTTAAGCGCACAAGTAAAAGTGATTAGGATTTCATGACACACAATCTCCTCAAATTCTCGCTTCCGACCAAATATATCAAGGTTTTGCACACCCACACCATTGAATCACCTAAAAACATGCCGGTACATAGAGAATTTTAAGTGGCATATTAGTAACCACATTACAATACTTTGACCTCGATATAGCACAAAAGAAGAACATCTTTATCATGAATTTACACCAATTTTCTCTTTCTTTTGCCCTTTTGTTTCTTTTTTGGAGGAAAACTTTTTTCTCTTTGTCTCTCTTTTTTTTTCATTTTTTTTCTTTTGTTTCCTCTTTCTTTCTTGTCCCTTTTTTTTTTCTTTTTTTTTTTGGACTTTTTCATAACGAGTACCTCAACAATGCTATTGACATTGATCAACACGTACTTTACATATCATCAAAGAGACAAGGATTAGGATAAGCCAATAGGGCAAGCTTGCAAAACTCAAGATATATAGGATTGTTTACTCAGATTTTTAGATTTTCCACAACACGAAAGTCCTGTGCATAGTGAATATGTGAGCGGCATAAGCAGAACCCATTAATATCAACAATGATCAACAATACTCATTAACAAGTATGAAGTAGAATAATTAATTTCATGGAACTAAGAGAACGAAATAAACAACTTATCCCACTGTCATCATAACATACGCGTTGATCAAGGAAAACTTGGTTAAACGGTTATAATGCACACTCAAGATGCACAAAAGATGTTCAAAATTTTAAAAATTTGACCAAAAAAAAAGAGCACATGCAAATGAGCCTCACCCCCACACCTAAATCATGCATTGTCCTCAATGCGACAACATAAATCATTAAAGCACAAGAAATAGGTGAGATAGAGCAATACAACCTCACAAGGCAGAGTGAACATTTATATATGACTCCTTCAACCCGGGACAAGAACCTAAAAAGAGAGAAAACAAGTCTCCAAGAAACTAATTAGTATAAAAATGAAACTAAAAACAAGAATTAACAAAACTTGGGCGGCCTCCTAGGAGCGCTAAGTTTTACGCCTTCAGCCGGGCGCAATGAATTCAGCAAAGATCAATTATTAATCATGGTGTCCACCAAAGAGACGACTTCAATAACCTGTTGATCAACAATGCCATCCAACTCAACTACAGGTTTAAGCCTTTGACCATTTACAATGAATGCACGGCCATCTTTTGGGTGGCATATCTCAATAGCACCCGAGGGGTACACCTGCTCAACCACAAAGACACCATCCCACCTAGGCCTCAACTTACTAGGAAAAAGGCGCAATTTAGAATTAAAAAAAAACAAACCTTTTGATCTGGAGCAAATGTTTTCCTCGAAATATGTTTATCCTGAAAGCCCTTGGTTTTAGCTTTATAAACCTTCGCATTCTCATAAGCTTCATTTCTTAACTCCTCAAGTTCACTCAATTGAAGCTTTTGGTTAGATCCAACTTGGTCTAAGTCAAATTCAAAGCCCTAGTGGCCCAATAAGCACAATGTTCTAACTCAACTGGTAAATGGCACGCCTTACCAAAGACTAACCTATAGGGTGACATACCAAGTGTGGTCTCATAGGCAGTGCGGTAAGCCCAAAGAGCATCATTCAACCTAAGTGACCAATCTTTCCTATCAGGAAGAACCGTTTTCTCAAGTATAGACTTAATCTCATGATTCAAAAGCTCTACTTGACCACTAGTGTGGGGGTGGTATGGGCAGCAATCTTATGATGCACTGAGTACTTCCTATGAAGTGCCTCAAATGACCTATGAATGAAATGCCTACCACCATCACTAATGAGTGCTCTAGGGGTACCAAAGCGGTTAAAAATGTGGTCCTTGACAAATTGCATGACCACTTTGTGGTCATTGGTCCTGGTAGGTATACCCTCAACCCATTTAGACACATAGTCGACCCCTAAAAGTATGTAAACAAACCCAGAAGATGGGGGAAATGGTCTTATAAAGTCAATACCCCAAACATCAAATATTTTCACAATTAAAATGGGGTTCAAAGGCATCATGTCTCAACGAGTCATCGTGCCTGTGCGTTGACAACGCTCACATGCAAGACAAAACTTGTGAGCATCCTTGACTTGAGAGTAAATTCTATCCTTTTGTTGCTTAGACCAAGTGGATGGAATCGCACCTGTAGTGAGGAAGTTAACAATATCTGCAAACCAAGGGCTATGTGAATGGGAGACAACAAAAAGCTGCTCGTCAGGAAAAGAATCATGCAAAGAAACTGATGGATCATGATGCTCAAAGAAAATCCTAGAGAGATGGTCAGCTACCACATTTTTCTACACCTTTCTTATTTCTTATCTCAATGCCAAACTCTTAAAGCAGAAGAATCTACCTAATGAGCCTAGGTTTCATTTCTTTCTTAGACAGAAAATATTTCAATGCAGCATGGTCAGAATAGATAATGACTTTTGACCTCAAAAGGTAAGAACGAAACTTGTCTAAAGTAAACACGACAGCTAGCAACTCCTTTTCAGTAGTGGTGTAATGGCATTGGGAATCATTAAGAGTTTTACTAGCATAATAAATGAGATGAGGCACTTTGTTTATTCTTTGACCCAGGACAACACCTATAGCAAAATTAGAAGCGTCACACATAATTTCAAAAGGGAGAGAGTAATCTGGGGGGCTGCATAATGGGGGTCGAAACAATTAATGACCGAAGCTTTTGAAAAGCTTCTAGGTAAGACTCATCAAACTCAAATGATGTCTCCTTAGCTAGCAAGCTAGTCAAGGGTCTGGCTAACTTCCCAAAGTCCTTAATGAATCTCCTATAGAAACCTGCATCACTTAGAAAAGATCTAACTTGCTTCACATTTGAGGGAGGGGGTAACTTTGCAATTAGATAGACCTCAGCCTTATCAACCTCAATACCCTTCTTGGACACTCTATGACCCAATACAATCCCTTCTTGAACCATATAGTGACTCTTCTCCCAACTCAAAACAAGATTGGTTTCTTCATATCTTTTTAGCACAAGCCTTAAATTCTGCAGACATTCATCAAACGAAGGTCCAAAAAACAGAGAAATCATCCATGAAAACCTCAAGAAATTTGTCTACCATGTCAGAGAAGATAGACATCATTCATCTCTGTAATGTAGCGGGCGCATTACATAAACCAAATGGCATCCTACGGTAGGCAAATGTGCCAAAGGGGCATGTAAAAGTCATTTTTTTCATGATCCTCTGGGTAGACTGCTACCTGGTTATATCCTGAATATCCATCAAGAAAACAGTAAAAGCTCTGACCAACTAGCCTCTCTAAAATCTAGTCAATAAATGGTAAAGGAAACTGGTCCTTCCTAGTGGCAGAGTTAAGCTTTCTATAGTCAATACATACTCTCCGGCCCGTGGTCTCTCTAGTAGGCACTAACTCTCCATCACTACTCCTAACCACAGTAACGCCCAACTTCTTTGGGACTACCTGAATAGGGCTAACCCACCTACTATCAGAAATTGGGTAAATAATACCCCCATCATGAAATTTCACAATCTCCTTCTTTACCACTTCCTTCATGTTAGGGTTCAACCTCCTTTGCATCTCTCTAGTGGGTCTAGCATTCTCATCAAGAAAAATCCTATGCATACAAATGGAAGGGTCTATACCCTTCAAATCAGCCACAGATCACCCAATGGCACTCTTATGATCACTAAGCACTATCATCAATGTATCCTCCTGTTCCCTAGACAACTGAGAAGAGATAATCACAGGTAAAGTCATATCGGGTCCTAAGAAAGCGTAGTTAAGAGTAGATGGCAGCGACTTAAGTTCAAGTTTGGGTGGTGAAACTATGGAGGGCAAGGTAGGGGAATCCGAAAGCGTAGGTAAATCTTCTACTTTTGACAACCAATGACAAGTCTCTAAAGGGGCACACAACTCAAGCAAATCATTCATCTCTCTAATGTCATTTTCAATCTCGAAATCATCAAAGCAATCGTATACTAGTGCTCGCTCAAGGGAATCACTAACTAGGATAGAGCGGAGTGTTTGTTCAACCAATCATCAATAACATCCACCCAGAAACACTCCAACTCATCCTCCCTAGTGGGTGACAATGAAGCCTTAAAAATGTTCAACCCAATAGTTATGTTTGCAAAACTAACGTCCATTACCCCAGATCTATAATTAATGGCAGCATTTGCCGTCGCTAAGAAAGGTTGACCTAGAATGATAGGGACATGGTTTTTCAAATGACTAGAAGGTTCCTTTGTCTACTCTTACTAGTACGTTAATCAGCTCACCATGGGGATCCTAGTTGATATATCTGCTAACTGTAAGGTCACTGCAGTGGGTTGCAACTCTCCTAGGCCTAACTTCTCATAAACCGAGTAAGGAATAATGTTGGCACTCGCTCCTAAGTCCAGTAAAGCTTTATCAATCAGGTAGCCTCCAAGTGAACAAGAGATGGTGGGGACACTAAGGTCTTTGTACTTAATTGGAGTGTCACACTTCGAAATAGAGTTCACTTGCTCGGCTAAAAATATTTTTATAGGCGGATGCGCTCTAGATCGCCTCTTTTAGTTCAGAAGGCCCTTAATTGCATCAAGTAGGGGAATGTTTATCTTTACTTGCCTAAAAGTCACCAAAATGTCTTCCCACTTCTTGTTCTTCCCATTTGGATGTGGTGCAACTAAAGCTTGGGGGAAGGGTACTCTAGGTTCATATGACGAAGGAAGATCAGATGTTTTAGGAATGGGAGAAGGGTGCGTGACCACATCGGTCTCCTTGTTTCTCCCTTTGTCAACCTCCTTCATCACCACTCATGGATACTTCACTTTCAGCACTCACCCCATTGTCAACCTCCTTCCCATTTCTCAACACTGTAATGGATTTTGCTTGTTCTTACTGGGAAGGATAGTTTTCTTGCCTCACACAGTTCCTAGGGTTCTCTGCAGCCTCGCTAGGGAGTCTTCCCTCATCTCTCCTACTCATAGTGTTAGCTAGTTGACCTATTTGGGTTTCTAGCTTTGAAATCGATTGTGTATGGGAGTGGAGGAGTTGGGAATTAGCCTCTAAACTTTTCAGCGCACTCAAAACCTTCTCTTCAAAATTTAAATTAGAGCTCAAATTAGGAGGTTGAGAGTAGTTAGAAGCATACCCTTGCGGTTGAAAACCGACAGGCCGGGGCATACCAGATTGTTAAGGTCGTGGGTTCTGTTGTTGTGGCATAAACTGTCCTTCTCCTTCTTGGGTCCAGGAGAAGTTCGAATGGTTTCTCCAGCCCGGATTATATGTGTTCGAGTATGGGTCATACCTTGAGAATCCTTGGGCTACATTAACATGTTCCTCCGACCACTCAACAATAGGTGAAGCGGATGGGCAATCAAGCGTAGAATGAAAGACACTAGAACATAAAGAACAAGCACTATGCATGCTTTGAACACTAGACACATTAGATACAGGAGGGGGAGTTAATGTCACCTTAAATAAGGAAGTAAGCTGCTCCACAGAAGAGGCAAGAGAGTCTACTTTCTTCTCTAAGATAGAGGTATGGGCAACTTCATGTACTCCTCCTCTATTTAATCTAGAAGCATTCAAACGTGCATGTGCGGCATTCTGTTGTGAATTCTCATTCAAATGTTCAAACAGTTCCCACGCCTCATCCTCATTCTTCCTGAGGAATTGACCACCGCATGAGGCATCAATAGTTTGTTCACCCTTCTCGTTTAACCCATAATAGAAACTTTGGACTAGTTGCCATTTAGGGATAGCATGATGTGGACAAGCTCGTAAGAGTTCCCTAAACCTATCCCAACTCTCATGAAACTCCTCAGTGGGGAGTTGGGTGAAGGTGTTAATGGCTCTCCTCCCAGTGTTAGTCTTACTAATGGGATAGAATTTCTTAAGAAATTCTTGTTGCATTTGAGTCCAAGTACTAATCGTCCCACTAGGTAAGGTGCCTAACCAATACTTAGCCTTCTCCTTCAAAGAGAAAGGAAAAAGATGAAGCAAGATGGTGTCATCACTAATGTTAGGAATCCTGAAGGTTGAACAAACCTCCATGAAACTGTTCAAGTGTGTGTATGGGTTCTCATTGCCTAAGTCATAGACTGAAGGAAGTATTTGTATGGTATGTGGCTTAAGCTCGAACTGATGGGCTACTAGCGGCAATCTAATGCATGAAGGTGAGGTGTATGTGGTGGGAGTAAAATACTCCATAAGTGGACGTGGTTGTTCTTCGTCAGCCATTGCGGTTTGTGCTTGGTGTTGGGCTCTAAAGTCTCTTAAGGTCCTTTCAATTTCAGGGTCAAATCTAGTAAGGTCAAGAGACAAAGAGCGACTACCGTGCATGAAAAAACAATCACAAAAAGCAAAAAAAACGAAAAACTAAAACTAGCAAAGCAAATAAAACAAACACTTAAAAAATAATAACAATAATAATAATAATAATAATAATAATAATAATAATAATAAATTATCCTAAAATCTACCTATGCACTAAAATCACAAGATAAATAACGCTTAAAAAAATAAATAGATAAATAAATAAACCTTTTTTCAAAAAAAAGTAAAGAAAATATTTTTTTATTTTTTTAAATTTTTTAAAGAAAGGGACAATAACAATTAAAAACAATTTAAGAAAATTAAAAATCAAAGAAAATCACAAAATAAAATCACAAATGTTGCCTAGTCCCGGGCAACAGTGCCAAAATTTTGATGTGTTTTTTTTAGTCTATCAAAATTTAATATAAAACCCTATCTACTAAATACATATAAATTATAGTATAGAGCGAGAGGGTGTCAAATTATAGGGACTAAGAGTGCGTAAAATTATTCTATAACCTAAATTGATTTAAATAGAATTGAAAGATTTTTGTATTGATTAATATAAAGAAACGAAAATTAAACTAAGGCAATCTACTTCTACGCTCAAAGGTGTATTAAATTGGAACCTAGGGTTTCGAATCCATCATTAGCCAATTATTTTTGCGTTAACTTTTAACTTGGGATTATTAATTGTCACACTCGCAGTAGTTTAGGTTACAAGCTTCAAACTACTAAGGAGATGTTGTTAGTATTGCGTATTGACCCTATCTAACTAAAGTATAAGGAAGATAGGCTTTAATTAACAATTCGGTTAATACTATTACTTGGTTAATTAATCTTAAGGCTACAAGCACAAAGAATTAATTTATGAATATCAATCTCAACAATTAAAGGTTACAAACTCAATAATCATATTAATTGAATAAACAACTAAAGCACAATACTTCGTAGTATTTATCATAATCAAGCAATTCATGTAACAAGTAAATTATCTCAAAATTAAAAGTAATACAAAAGTAAAAAGACTAAGACTTCATCTAATCCAAGAGAGCAAATTAGCTCTCCATCAAGGATGATCCGGTGAAGGAGGAGATGAACGAACTCATGTCGGTCTTCACGCTAATTTCGCTCTCGTTCCAATTTAACGAAAAAAAAAGAAAAAGAAATTGAAAGCAGAGAGAAAGAGAGAGTTGTGTGGTGGTGAAGAGCTAAAAAAACAGAGAGACCAAAAACACAAAAAACTAGCGAATTAAATCCCCCCAAACTGACTCTTCTTCCTCCTCTCTAAGCCCTACCGGATCTGGGCCGTGGTCTGGTGGTGTGTGTTGGGCTTAGTGGTTGAGGTGTTGGTGTGGACTGGAGGCGGGAGATGATGATGGGCCAGACGCGGGTGAAGCTGGACCTGAGGATGAAGACGCTGATGCTGGGCTGGTGTCGGTTGGGCTGCGGAAGATGGGTCTGCGGCTGGAGGTGCGATGGGCTGGTGATGCTGGTGCAGGTCTGACGGGTCGGGCTGGGCTAAGCTTATACATTGTTGTCCCGAATCTCGATTGACTTGATTTAATTGTTTATGCGTCGAATTTGTCTTATTTGCACCCAAATTTGACAATTTTTAGAACTTTAATTTCAAACCTATTAAACATAAAAATTGCCAAAATGAGTGTAGAACTATAATTAAATAGGTGCAAAATAATTAAAATAGTAAGTAAAGATGCGTAAATCTGAGACGCATCACCTGCAGCGTGCCTTAGGTCACGCCGCATGTGTAAATAGAAGAGGGAACTGTTTGCTGGGGATATTTGCTTCCATTTACCTCTTCCTCCCCGATCCGCTATGAGATCCAAGTGTTCTCCATAGCTGAAGCACAAGTGATCGAAGTGCCAGGGGGATCCAGATCGATGTATACGTCAATTGAGGGAGTCTTCATTTCTTAGTTTTTCATTGCTCTTCTTGTTGGATTTATGATGTGTAAAATTCCAATGGAGGAGTAGACCTTTTGTTTAGGGATGAAAGACATATAGCCGTCCGTATCCCGAAGTTTTATTTTGCTTTTGACAATGAATGTGTTATGTTATTTTCATGCCCCTATGGGGGGTTATTTATTTCGATTGGTTTTCTTTGGATGTGCTTGTAGTCAAGTTTAGACTTCTGATTTACCCGTGTTTTGTATATGAACTTATAGCATAGACTTTAATATAACATGTTTTCACGCTTGGTTAGAATTGAGGCTATACCCAACCCTAAACACAGTCTTTTTTACGAGGTAATATTGAATTAGGAGCGAGAAAGGGATGAAGTAGTGCGATTGAGATAACTTATGCTGCACTTAAAGTGATAAGATAGGTTATGCCCTTAGACTAGTTCATCACTCTAAGCCCTAATTTAAGTATTAAACCAGGCTTAGTGCTTGTAGTCTAAGCCTCCTAAATTATTGTCATAGTAAAATATAATGACTGAATTCGAGTTAAATTACCCCAAATTCATTCCCTGAACTACCCTTAATTGATTGATATCCTAATCATTGTTTTAATTTTAGTTTTATTAATTGCTCACTTCACCAAAAAAAAACCCAAAATTGAATCACTCCTTAGAACCTTAATCTGACTTTATATTGATTCCCTAAGGATATGACACCACTATACCCGTGACAGCTATGACTTCCTTAAACGCTTACTAGTAAACGGTTTCAACACACTTATAAAACCACATCATGTTTTTGGTGTCGTTGCAAAGGAATCGGTAAGTAAAGTTAGGAATTAACGAGTTTTCTTTATTTATTTTTTTTATTTCTTTCGCTTAGCTTTAGGGCTATGGTCAAAATGAATTAAGCTCACTTTCCGTATTGTATGCATGGTAGACGCTCACTCAATTGCAGATTGATTCCTCTTAATCAGGAAATAGAGTTAACTATATCTACCTTGAGGCAATACGAAGAAAGGGTGAATACACCTCAAAACATGGCCGACAATGCACCACGCATGATTGGGTATCATTTTGTTGCCCAAACGTGCGTTGACCCGTTGAAGTTGAGTTATCCATCGTGGATAATGCAAACTTCAAAATCAACCCGGGATCATTAAAATGCTTCTTATTTTCTTTAAGAAGCCAATAGAGAGCCCATACTTTTATGCATTTATTTTAATTTGTCAAACTTGCCACTATCAAGTTGTCTCGACTGATGCAGTTAGGCTGCACCTTTTTTCATTCTCATTAAAAGACATAGCCAAATGGTGGTTTCAGTCTTTACCAAAGGGTGAATTCACCACTTGGAATGAACTTCAATAACACTTCCTAGTCAAATTTTTTCCTAAAGCCAGAACGATGGCTACTAGCCTCACAATTAATAGTTTTGAGCAGAAAGACCAGGAGCAATATCATGAAAGTTGGGATAAATTCAAGGAGCATTTTAAAAGCTATCCCACCCATGAGTCACCCAAGTGGGTTCTTGTTCAAAGTTTCTATGATGATCTTACAGCTTTAAATGAGTAGATGATTAATTCCTCATGTGAGGATTTAACCAATAAAATAAGGATGAGGCATGGACGTTATTTAAGCGCCTCAGCAAACACTCCCTTGACCAAGCCTTTTCTGCGAGGATGGCTAGGGGCGGCACACAAGGTGTCGAGGAAGTAGCACTAAACGATGATGTTAACCTCGGACTTGATTCCCTTATTAGGAAGATGGATTAGATGATGAATATGCATGCCAATCCTACTAACGTGAGCCCAATTAACATAGCTGAGTCATCGGCTCATACTACCCCGTGTGGCATTTGTTTGAGTGAGGACCAATTTGTTTTTGACTGTTTATATGCCTTATAATTCCCTGAATACGTGTAAGACCTGGATATTCAAGGAATAATAACCTATTCTCCAGCACTTACAACCTAGGTGACGCAACCATCCAAATTTCTCATGGAAGTAGAACACCAATCAGAATCAAGCCATGAGACAAACAACGCCTGGGTTTGTAGGTAATGCCGTTGGAATTGGTGTCTTGAAAAACCCAATTAGTTAGTTTAAATGTTAAATAAATAAAAATATTTTATTTATTTATTTAGTGTCTGATTACTTTTACAAGTCAAATGTGCGTGTCATTATTTTCTAAAACGTTTTATAAGATGGACGTAGTCCAAGATGACATGCCATGTTTGGTTCAAGTGGTTAATGAGATTGAGCCACAAGTAAACTTAGATCAAACTCATGACGTATTTTCAAACTATGTTTGTAGTCAGTGATAAGTTTGGACAACTTGTCTGATAAGATTACAATATGATACTTTAGATGATTTGTCTTGGTCAAGCATATAGGGATCCAATAGTATTATGTTGGTGTTGTCAACAAGATTGGAACACTGAGCAGAACCACGTGAATTATCTATTTCTTAACTGTTATCAAGAATAATTGATTATATAAGATGATAGCTCTAAATCCAGAAAATAGTCCGAATTCGTGCATGGATTATTTGTTGCTTTGATGTGCTAAAATGATACTCACACCGCATTGACTTAAATCTTACATATATTGGGTAACAGCATGAAGTGTAGTGAGAAAGGGGTTTTACGTGGAATATATAGTCTCTTATGAGATAAAGATATCCCCTTAGTTGATTTGCAAACATAAGAACAGATTCTAGAATCTTTAGCCAAAGTATTCCTTATGTTTGACATTTGAAATTAATACGGAAACTATTTTTGTATTATTGAATTGTTCGAGAAGGGCGATTTAGGAACTACGGTAAAAGATGTGAAAAAAGTAACGATAGTAGTTACAGTTACTTTAGGTTACGAATATCTAATATAGGGGTTGATTGTCACGATAAAACTTATTTGGAAATTTTTTGAGTGGATATATCTAATTCTAGAATGTAGTAAAATTTATTTAGTGGAATTAAAGTTTACTAAATGGCAACTGTTATCAAGAGGTGATAATCAGATTTGACATATTTGAAGCTAGAGTTAAATTGGCCCTTAAATCCCTCAGCAAGCCCCCAACTTAAGCATCATTTTGAAATATTTAATTATGAATTCATGAGATAAATTATTTATTTATGGGATAAATAAAATTTATGCTAAACGAAACCGTGATGAATTATTTGTTCACAAGATGAGTAAATTTATTTTTGCTGTATTAAATTTATAAGATGAATTTATACGTGTGGGAATTTATTAAATATAATAAAAAGGAAAAACCAAAATCAATATATACATTTGTTGATAATGCTACCCAACAATACGATGGCTTATCGGGGTAAAATCACACGTAGGATCACATTTGAAATATCCTATCTTGCATGGAACAGATTACATAATTATGTCATGAGCACATATTCTATTGTTGGACAATTTTCATTTTAGCTGATAGTATATGTATTACGTGCTTTAACCCGTAAGATATAACTAGAATTAGATGATTTTTTCTTTAAAAAAAATTAGAGAGAAAATTTTGAACCTTAATTGAAAATTTGGGTTTTACAAAATAAAAAGTTTAGCATATTTTTTTTTGGAGAGATTGAAAGGAAAATTTTTTTTCTGAAATTTTTCCTAAAACAAATATTTTTAGGAGCCCACAGTCCTAGTGCTAGAAGAGGTGATTGCGAAGAAGCCCTTGAGGTGTTAAGAAATCTTCTTCCAATTTCAAATCTTCAAGTTCAAAGTTGAGATTCACGCTTTAGGTATGTTTAATTAAATATTTGATATTTAATTTGTTTTTCTTTTATTTCAATTATTCAACATACCATGTTTATACTTATTTTATTCGACATTTTTCATTTGTCATATTATGAACCTATTAGAGTACGATCTAGATTTAATTAAATAATCTAATTAAATTAGGGCTTTAGAATTAAAATTTTGAATTTTAAAATATTTTTGAAATATGCTCCCAACAAATTGGCCCCCCTCCCGGTTTTTGGGAAGGGTAAAGGTTGCCCGCCCAGCCTCTTTCTAGTCCTAGTATGAATGCTAACCCACCACCCCAACCTCCCAAGTATGCTTCTCAGTTTGAGTAGCTTATGCTTCACTTTGAAGAAGAAAGCCAATAGTTGGTTCAATCCCATTCGTAGTCTATATCTAAGCTAACGAACCAAATAGGACAGTTAGCTCAAGCTCTAAACAAGAGAGAAGAAGGGAGGTTACCCACCCAGCCTCTTGCTAGTCCTAGAGGTTCAACTAGTTCTAACCTTAGCCAAGTCACTCACGAGCAAGCTAAGGTTATATCAATTTCGAGTGAGAAAAATCTAAGAGAGGTAGAGATAGAGGTTGAGCAGGAAGGTGTGATTCCACCCCCACTGCTGATAGGGATGGAGCACGAACACCTTCATTGGGTTCACCACCTATACCTGTCATCCCTTTTCCTTTGGCCCTTATAAGACCAAAGGACAAGGACTACTCAAAGAGGGCTGGGCTATAGGACTTGTTTTAAGATGTCAAAATCAACTTGCCATTGATTGACACCATTAAACACGTTCCAATGTATGCAAAGTTCCTCAAGGACCTATGTGTTAGGAAGAAAAGAGTGCAAGCGCATGTCCCTAGGATGGTCCGGCTCACTGAGAAAGTGAGAAGCATTTTGGTATCGGGTATCCTGTCATCGAGATCCGGGGGCTTTTATTGTCCCATGCGTCATTGGAGAGAGCTACACTAGTCTTGGATTTAGGTGCGAGCGTGAACCTCAACCCATACTCCGATTTTTCAGGAATTGGGTATTGGAGATCTTAAACCAACTAGTGTTACACTCTAAGTTGACTGACAGATCATAGCGTTTACCTCGAGGGATGCTGGAAGATGTACTTGTCAAGGTTGACAAGTTTATTTTCCCCGTTGACTTTATTGTGCTAGACATGGACTCCACTCCTCATCAAAGGAACCACATCCCTATCATTTTAGGTCAACCATTTTTTGCAACGGTCGATGTTGTCATCCATTGTAGGATCAGGTGTTGGAGGATTCATTTGGAAACCTCAAGGGCAAGCTGAATGTATCTAATGCTATTAGATTCCCATGGAGATGATGATGATTTTGATTGTTTAATGGTCGATGTGATTGACCCTTTTGTGAAGTCAGTTTCATGTAACTTTATCGAAGCAAATGACTTGTCTGATGTTCTTACTTTGACTAATGATGATGATGCTTGTACTAATGATTTACTTAATGTGCAGGATGTGCTGAGAGTTGAGGCTAGGGGTTTGAAATGGCCGCTATAGTGGGCCTGCTAAGCCATCAATTGAGTGTCTACTGGTATTAGAACTCAATCCTCTCCCTTCCACCCTTAAGTACATATTTCTAGGGCCTACTAAGACTATAACTGTGATTATTGCATCTCACCTGACTAAGACATAGGAAACTAGGTTGTTAGTCCTACAGAACCATGAACGTGCTATAGGATGGTCGGTCACTTATTTGAGAGGAATTGACCCCTCTGTATGCATGCATAGAATACATTTAGAGGAAAATGTTAAGCCTTCTAGGGAGCTGCAAAGAAGGATTAACCCGAATATGGGGGGGGTGGTTATGAAGTAGGTTGTGAAACTACTAGATACGGTTATTATATACCCAATTTCTGATAGTCCTTGGGTGAGTCCAATCCAAGTGGTTCCTAAGAAGTTAGAAAAAATAGTATTTACAAATGCTAAGGGAGAACTGGATCCTACGCACACTACTACAGGGTGGAGAGCATGCATTCACTATCGTAAGTTAAACTCTATAACGCGTAAGGACCACTTCCCCCTTCACTTTTTGGACTAGATCTTAGACATAGTAGTAGGACATGCTTATTATTATTTTTTGGAAGATTACTCAAGGTACAACTAGGTCCCAGTTCACCCTATAGGTCAGCAAAAAATGACATTTACTTGTCTTTTTGGTACGTTTGCATATTGAAGAATGTCCTTCGGTCTGTGTAACACACTAGCTACTTTCCAACGGTGTATGATGTCCATCTTTTTGTGATATGTTGGAACTTTACCTGGAGGTTTTTATGGATGATTTTTCTGTGTTCAGTTCATCTTTTAATGAGTGCCTTACACACTTGGACCTTGTTTTGTAGAGATGTGAAGAGTACAACCTAGTGCTCAGCCGGGAAAAGAGCCATTTTATGGTTCAACAGGGTATAGTATTAGGGCATGTATTATCCAATGTGGGTATCATAGTAGTTAAGGCCAAGATCGATTTAATTGCTAACTCTCCTTCACCTACTTCGGTGAAGGAAGTTCATTCGTTCCTTGGCCATGCAGGTTTTTTATAGACGTTTTATCGCCAACTTTACTAAAATCACTAAACCTCTATCGCATTTGCTTGGTAATGATGTACCTTTTATTTTTGACCATGAGTGTGTAGTTGCTTTTACTAAGTTAAAAACCTTGTTGTCTACAACTCCAATCCAACCACCAGATTACTTTTGACCCTTTGAGGTTATGTGTGATGCTTCGAATTATGTTGTGGGAGCCATGCTCGGTGAAAAAAAGGATTAAAAACCTATCGTGGTTTACTACGCTAGCAAATCCTTAGATGAGTCTCAAAACAATTACACCACTACTGAAAAGAAATTTATAGTTATAGTTTTCGCTCTTGACAAGTTTCCACCCTACATATTAGGCTCTAGGATCATAGTGTTTTCTGATCATGCTACATTTGATTCCTTCTTATTAAGAACGAATGAAACCTAGGTTGATTCGTTGGGTTTTATTGCTCTAGGAATCTGGCCTAGAGATTAGGATTAGAAAAAGCTCACATAATGTAGTGGCCGATCACCTTTCGTGGATGTCATCTGAGTCCGCTATTGATCCTTTTGATGATTGTTTCCTTGATGAACAGTTATTTATCATTGCAGGATTGTCAGGCCTCATGGTACAGTACATTGTGAATTATTTGGCAACGGGGAAACTACCTACCCACTGGATGAAGCAAGCGAGGATTGCTTCTTTTCACAGGTGAAGCACTTCTTTTTGGATGATCCAGGTTTGTTTAAGGTATGCACTAACCAAGTAATACATCGCCATGTCCGAGAAATTGAACAAGAGAGTATTATGCAGTTTTGTCATAGTGTAGCCTGTGGAGAACACTTTGGAGGATGACGCACTGCTAGAAAGTCCTACAAAGTGGCTTCTTTTGACCGATCCTTTTTTACGATGCTCATGGTTTTTGTAGAGCCAGTGACTGGTGTCAGCGCACCAGTGCCCTAACAAAGTGTTGTGAAATGCTTTAGTACCTGATTTTTGTTTGTGAAACTTTTGATATTTGAGGCATCGACTTCATGGAACCTTTCTCTAACTTACACATATTTCTTTACATTCTAGTGGTTGTTTATTATGTGTCGAAATGGGTTGAGGCCATCACTATCAAGACAAACAACCATAAGGTGGTTGTTTAGTTTGTGAAAGATAACATTTTCGCGCATTTTGACGTTCCTAGATAAATTATTAGTAATTGGGGAATGCATTTTACTCACTGTTCAATTGAGGCACTTATTCGAAAGTACTCAATCACTCATAAATAGGCAACCACCTATCACCCTCAAATCAGCAGTACAGTTGAGGTTTACTGCGAAATAAAGTCCACTCTTGAAAAGACTGTTAGACCAGACCGTAAGGATTGGTCTTTAAGGCTAAATGATGCTCTCTAGGCTTATTGCATAGCTCTTAAGACTCCAATTGGTATGTCTCCCTACCACTTAGTCTTTGGGAAGGCGTGTAACTTGCTAGTAGAGCTTGAGCACCGTACATACAGGGCCATTAAATAATTTAATCATGATATGCATGCCATCAAGTTGCATCGACAACTTCAACTTAGTGATTTGAAAGAGACGCAGTACGAGGCATATGGAAATGCCAAGCTCTACAAAGAAAGAACCAAAGCTTTTCACGTCAAGCGCATTTCTCGAAAAACATTGAAATTGGACCAAAAAAGTGTAACTTTACAACTTCAAATTTCGGTTCTTTCCAGGAAAATTGCGCTCTCAATGGGATGGACCTTATGAAGTGATCAGCGCATACCCTTTCGCGGCAATCAAGATTCGAGACCTAAATTATGGCTGCCTTCTCGGGATGAATGACCACCGTTTAAAGCATGCCATTGGGTTAAGGGATCATCCTCATGAGTTTGTGGAGATTCATCTTGGGGACCTAGCTTCAGGTTCAATGTGATTTTTAAGTCTACGCCACGTCCAGCTGAAGACATTGAACTTAGCGCTTTTGGGAGGCAACCCAATTTTATTTTGTTCGTAATTTTGTTTTCTTTCAACTTAGGCCATGTTTGGTATGGGATTAAAATTTTGGGGGTAACCATTCATAATGCAACCTTTAATGGGTTAACCATGAACCTCTGAAATTTTTTAATTTCACTTACTTTGGTTTGAGGATAATTGTTAACCTAGTAAATCCTTACTTATGTTTGGTACGAGTGCAATATAATCTTTTGAACACCACGGAAAACACCAAGTTTAGTGGAGGAGATGAGTTTTTAATGGATACCGGTGGTGGCGAAGGCAGTGATGGTGGCGAACCACCACATAATGTAGTGGAAGAGGATGGTGCCAGCGGGGGTGTAGAAGGAGAGTGAGGTGGTTATGGAAAGGTTCGAGTTAAGTGTGATGTTGAAGGCGGTGAAGGGGTTCAGAGTGCATCCATCACAGTGGTGCAACTAGTGCTGGAGCCGATGGTGAAGGGTGGTGGTGGTACTACAAGTTGTATGATTTGGGGTGGTTTAGGGTGGTGCTTTGCCGCAGAGGGTGTTTGGGAATATATGTCGATGTTATACGTGATATTGGGCTCGATGTGTGAGGGAAGAAATGATGGTTAGGTTCCCACAGCAACGTTGAGCAGCAGGCAGCGAGTAACATTGGGCAGTGGGGGGTAGAAGGTGGTGGGTGCAATAGTGACGATTAGGGTTTTGTGGCTAGGGGTGGTTAGGGTTTGGGATAACTTTTCAAATTTGTAATATTTTTTTTCCAAAAATTACCATTATGAGTTTTGCACTACTCTCCCCTTGTGCAAAGGTTTTAACCTCAAATGGGGGTAAAAGCTTTTATGGTGCAAATTGTCATCTGAAACCAAACAAGGGTAAAAGAGGGTTAATGGTTAATGGGGTAACCACTAACCCCTTTTACCCTCAACCCAAATATGCCCTTATAAAAAATATTTTTAGGTCATTACATATTAATACCATGAGGTTTGGTGTAGTTATTTTTTTATTCCAATTTCAGGTGAAATAACATACCGCAAGCAGAAAAAGTTGATGTGTAAAGTAAAAAAGTTTTAATATTCAAAAAATGCCCTTCACACTTAACGGTAACATTTATAAATGTCTACGACCCCTTTTTCAAATAAATAAAAGAAAATCTATAAATGTACATCATTATCCATCCTATCACGCATACCATAACTTACCTTCTCCTCTCTTCTTTCCACATTTTTTGAACACCTTCTTCGATTACTATTACCTTTATTTTAACATAATTTTTATTTATTTGTTTGTTATTATTATTATTTTGTAGAAAATATTACTTTATTTATAATTTTGATTAATCTCTTTATGCCTCTACCATTCAATTTTTTTGTTATTTCTTACCATAACCAAGACTTCGATGCCAAAATTTTACTTTTTATTTTAATAACTTATATTTTTACAAAAATATAGTATATATATTTCAAGAATCTTGTTTTTTTAATTTAAATTTTGTATATATTATTTATAAAAAACATTATGTTGAACTAATTTATTCAAAATAATTTAATTTAAATTTTGTACTTAGTATTTATAAAATTAAATTTTGGGCATTATTTATAGAAAAATTGATTTAATTTAACATTTATACTAATTATAGTTCTTTGTGAAATAAATTTTCTGATTAACTACTACCTTGAAATCCTCATCAAATGCACAGAAGGGAGTTGTTAAATGTCTAAAATGCAAAAGAATTGTAGAACTATTCATGTCAAAGTCAATTGCCAATCCCGGAAGATTGTATTACAAGTGACAAATATGTGACAAATTCATCGTGTGGGGGACTACAAATACAAGAAAATACAATGTCTCCAGCTCTCATTTTAGGACATACGGAGATTATTTGAGTAATAACATGAAGATGATACTAGAAATAGCCCTTGAAATTAGAGAAATGAAAATCATAGTAAAAAATAAAGAATGGCTTCAAGGTTGTAAAATTATATTAGTTTGCATGAAAATCACGTAATTCCATGTAATGAACCCACATGTAATATATTTGTTTACTTTTGTTATAATTTTCAACATAATGATGTTTTTCAATAAATAACCAAGGTATACAGCGAACCGCTTTCTTTAAGACTTATTTCATAGATACTAAATAGTCTCGAGGATACAATGAAACCAAAAAATTGAATGAAAGTAAGAGTGTAGAAAAAAGGATAACTAAGACTAGAAATTAAAAGAATGATGTAGTTTTCATGTGTTTTGCAAATGCATAGACATTCATGAGCCTTTTGGGAAGAGACACATCTCTTCAAAAATGTTATTTAGGAAAGGATATAACCCTTCAAAAATTACTTTCCCAAAGATCACAAAAAAACCACACAAAAAAGGGTCAAATTAGCCCCTGTGACACAGGGGCAATGTGTCGACACACAGACCTAGTTCTTGAGCTATGTATCGACACACCCCTTCCTAAGAGTGTTCCTGTAAAAATGCGTGTCGACACACACCATGTTTAAACCAAAACACATTAATACATATCCAAAACACTTCTCAAGACTATGTAAGCCTAGTACTCCTCATTTGCAGCAACTTGCAACAACCATCAAGAAACCAAAGCCACACCACGAGAAAGCATACCCATCCTCAACTGCATTATATTACAATAGCTGAAACATGCAGCAGTAACATTCATGTCTTTCATAGTCGTTACTAAATCCAAATCACTGTCTTTTATAAAAAAACACAACATGGTTGGATAATAATTTACATCACCATTAGGCCCCACAAAAAACATCACATGGTTGGATAATAATTTACATCACCAGATAACCTTAAACACTACAAATACAAGCATTTCTTCTGAAAAATAGCAAACAACATGACAAAAGAGAGAGGCAACATTAAACGCCTGAGGAAGTCCTGACATTTGAATCTTCAATATCTTGCCTTTTCCACGGTCGACCAACAGATCTGCGAGGCCCTTCTCTTAGTTTTCCTTTGTTCGTTCATCTTATTCTGGCCTCATCGGTACCTTGGCCCCGGCATCCCTGAGCATTACGTCCTAATCCACGGCATTTACTATAATGTATTGCATTTACTATAATGTATTACATTTGACCATTTGGGCTTTTTACGAGGCTCAATGGCATCCCTCTATCTGTTTATCTCTAGGGACCCGGCTTGTCGATGAAGCTCAAAAGGTGCCAACATGGGATAATCCATATCCTCCCACATCTCATGGCTAGGAATAGTATGTATACTGTTAGAAATTGTGTCCTAAAAAACCAATTTGTCCAGTAAATGTTATTTTATTAATGAATAAAATTAAAGTTCCAGTTGTTTTCTTGTTAAATTTGTGTAAGTGAGCATTTATACTACATGTGATTTTCTTTTTGGTAATATCTATGAGATGGGTGTAGTCCTCATACTATAATTTACATGCTTGTTTTAAGTGGCTTATGAGATTAATCCACTAGATGACTTGTCTTGGTTATGTAGATAGTGATCCAAAAGTGTTATGTCAGTGTGTTTAATAAGATTGATACACTGAGTTGGACCATGTGAGTTGCTTGTTTCTAGACTACTATCGGAGATGAGTGATTCATATTGTATTGGTTGAACAATCAACCAAAAAGTAAAACGTTAGTTACTTTGGTGTACTATAAGTAAGGTCTAGACAAATGACTGAATTCCCACATACACTGAATAGCAGTGTGAAGTGTGACAAGAATTAGGTATTCAATATAGAATCTACAGTCTGTTATTAGATACAAATGTCCCCTTAGTTGATTCGCAAGTATTTGAATAGTTTGGAATCTTTCGCCAAAGTACTCCAACTATTTGACATTTGGATTTATACTATGAATATGTTCAAGTATAAATAAATTATTTAGTAAAAGGCGAGTCCATAACTAATAGAGAAGCTGTGAGAAAGATAACGGTAGTTATTATACTTATTCTTTGTCATGGACATCTAGGCGGAGCATTTGTTGTCATCAATACATTTTATTTGGAAATTATCGAATAAATGGTTTAAGTCTAGAGTGAAGTAAGCTTTATTTAGTGGAATTAAGTCTTATTAAATAGTAATTAAATTCGATCATGAGATGGTAATTAATTTAACCCATTTGGAGCTAGATTTAGATTAAGAATTTTAAACCATTCTATTGCGTTAACCTTATCAAATTAGGGAAAATTTTTGAAATCCATCCCAACAATTGACATCAAAACTAATCTTTGATTATATTCATAATATACCCAAATAGGTATAATAAGATCCAGAAATATAGACTTACGATTTAATAAAATAGAGATTTTATTAAGAAGGAAAGATTGTTTAAAGTAAGATTTAAATTCTTTAAATCATTTATGAATTAATGGTTAATTAGATTGTTTAAGGTAACGATTTAAATTGTTTAATTCATTAATGAATTATTAGTTAATACGAATTTGTCAATTCATGAAATTACATTCATATTATTTGCAAGATGAGATTGTGGATATTCAATCATGATTTAAGAAATTGGATAAAATTGATCAAATAAAATTAGATTTAATTAATTTTTTAAAATTAAAAAAATCAAAAGTCTAACACTGACATTAGCGGCCAATGCTGATGTTTGCAAGTCTGATGTTAGCAAAAAAAATTTATTAAATTAAAAAATAATTTTTTGGGATGTGTATACGTCAATACTGGTTTACATAATAATTAAAATTAATTTTGTATTAATTAATTTAATTTTAGAATGAGATTCCAAGGTAGATTATGAGATAATCTACGTTTTAAGAGGCCAGTGTTTTAAGTAAAAAAATAATTAATTAATTTTATTAGTTAATTTTTAGAATGAGATTCTAAGATAGGTTATGAGATAATCTATCTTGTGAATTGATACTATTTTAAATTTAAAAAATCTTAATTAATTAATTTTATGAGGGAATTTAAATTTTAGAATGAGATTCCAAAGGGAATTATGAGATAATCCAAGTTGTAAATGCAAAATAATTAAAAACCACTAGTTTATAAAAATCAAGTGGGAGTGAGGTTCAATTGTTGAAACCTCACGGTCTCCATTATCGGTCGAGCTGTATAGTAGATCGATAGACCTCCCGATGGAGGATGTTTGTTTACATATTATAGGGTAGACTTCTATTAGGATAAACCAAAGTGCAAAACAACAATGTGACCACGTTGCCTGGAGTATTACTTGTATTTGTATGAAGGTTTAGGTAATGATTTACACTTGACTAGCCTAATGGATTAGCCTCCCTAAGGAGCTATGTTGTGTTACGTTAGAGACTAAGGTAAAATAGTGAGTTAATCATGTTTAATAAGAATTACGAAAAAATTTAATTAAGAATAGTCCTGCTATGAATGGAGAATCCAAGGCTGGCGAGGGGGTTAATGCTGGGTTCGGTAGCTGCTGCTATGTTGGAGGTTGTTTAGTAGATTGAGTTATATTAGCTAGTGATATTGTAGCTAGAATAAATCTTGATGTAATAATGGGTTAAGTGCTATGTTGTAAGTAGTGGCTGGTAGTTAGGGTGGTCAAAGCCGTTAGATTAGTTAAGTCAAGGTTGGAGGCTAGTTAGTTAGTGGTTGGTTGAGTTGCTTAGTCCATGTGTCTAGGATCATTGTATTTCTAGATATTTTGGAGTTAGCCATCCTAAGAAGTAGTGGTATAAATATGTAGAGCCTCGTTTGAAGAGCTCATAACTTGATGAATGACAAATTGATATCTTTTGATATCTCTCTCTACTTCTCATCCCCTTTCACTTCTTTCTCTCATCTAACTCTCTCTATTTTCTCATCTCCTTCTATCTTAGGTTAAGATCAAGATTTAATCTCAATCTTAACAATTGGTATCAGAGCCTCGTTTGGCTTCCAATCGAGTACATAATCAAAAGAAAATTAAAATTAAAAAAAAATCAAAATTAAAGTTCAGATTTTAGTAAATTCAGATCAGTTGTGAGTTAAGGTCAATTGGATCAAGATCAGTTCAGATTTGTGATTCTTAAAATTGATCTTGAATTATCAGAATTTGTAGATCGTTGGTTCAAGGAATCGAGCATGATATCTGGTATGAGCTTTGCAGCAGAACAGGAGGTTCTTACATGTGGTCAATTGGAAATAAAGTTGAAAGAATTTATGGTTCAGTTTAGGCAATCACTTAGAGAATTGGTGCAAGGGTTTGGTCAAAAGATAAATGAACAAAGTCTGCAAGTGGAAGAGCAACAAGTGGAATATGTAGCTGAGGATGATGTTCCTCTGCAATCTACTCAAGTTTTGATGCAAGATGAAGGTAGAATCACTCCAGCCAGATGCACGCAAGTAGTTCTTGCTGCAGAACCGCAGAGTTCAGTGGAGAAATCAGAAGATCAGCTAGAGCATGAACAAAAAGCTAAACAAGATCAGCTGGAAAGGGAGCAAAGATCTGAGAAACGATTGTGTAAAATATTGCAAGAACAGGATCGAAAGACGAATGAGCAAATCAATGGTAAGGTTGATCAGCAAGCTCAGCCGGTTGAAGTAAAGAGATCTGATCAGGTCGTTCTTCAATCACAAGAATTGGAGGAACGGTTTAACATGCATTTTGATCAGCATATGCAGCAACTTGAAGTGAAATTAGCTGAGATTCGAGAGCAATTTAGAAGGCCAAATTCTCCTGCTGTTCAACCGGTGAGGTCTTTTGAAGAATTAAATCATCAGGTGCATTGTGAGGCGGTTAGACCCGCAGTAGCTGAAAAAAGATCACAAGATGCATCTCAAGCTGTTAAGGTGTCGGCTAATATGCAAATTCAACTTCAAACAGCTGGTGTTGGTCCTCGAGATCTAATTCCAGCAACTGAAGTAACTTTCAGATCTCTTGTGCGTGCATTCGAGCAAGTGCAAAATCAGTCTGGCTTGAATCGTGGACAAAATGTGCATCCTCAGGATCAGTCAACACACCTCAGGCTGAACACCTTGAATGCAGGGCATCTTGTTCAGGCCCCTAGTCCAACACACATGCGACCTGCTTGCTGGATGAGAGAACATTATGTTCGACCACCAGATCAGGACCGGGAAGTTGCTGTTGTAGTATCATCGAACACAAATCAGAGTATGCTCAAATTCATTTTTGGGTTGTGCTAACTCATGACCAGAACAGCATTATCTTGGATGCTTTGCAAGGGTTCTTGTGTTGGGAGAATGATTACGCACTTAAAGCAGCCGAAATGCACTGTCGGCGTGACGATCGGCAAGATCGGGATTATCTATTTCTTTTTTTGAGTGGGGAAAAAGTGTATTCCAATACACACTCTTATGATGAGTTGCCTCCTGATCCGGGAGAAGATTCTGAAGACTATATGAAGCTGAAAGGAGTCAAATTTTTGCTGAAAAGAAGCTCTCGAGCTGCGAGAGTGCGTTTCGAGGTTCACAACAAACAAAGCTTGATTCCTATGCAAACAATTGAGCTGAAGGATTGTTCAAAGGGTGTAATGTATGGAGACAGGTTCCTGATCAGACCAACATCAGTACAATCGATGCTTTAAATGATGTAATCGTTGGCAGTCCTTTTGAACCGGGGAAGGATGAATTACAAGTGATTGGAAAAGCTGGACCTCTGGTGCTGTTGTTTGAGGATGAACAATTCAGTGCTAGTGCAAGAAATGGTGGACAAATGGTAGAGGCTGTGAGTCTTGATGAAGTTTACATTAAAGCAAGCTTTGAGGAAAGGGCTTTTACATGTTGCAAACTGCATAATTCAGATCGTGTCATGGAAGTGTCCATTGCTCCAGAATTGGTGTCATTGAAGTCTCAATTGTTGCAAAAGCTTCTCCTTGAAGGAATGAATCGAAGCACCTTCACTGCTGAACAATCACATTCTGTTGGGAAAACAATTGTTGCTCCTCCTGATCCGGGGAGGGTAGATCATGTTTATAACAAGCTGAAACTTGAGGCTGAGTTGGAGAAAAGGTTAGATCAAGCTGCCAAGTTTTGCTCCCAAGTTCAGCAGAGACCAATTTTGATTTCTAGAAGAGTTAATAACATGTTTAAAGTTCACAAGCTGGGTGATGAGCTCAAGATCAAGTCTGTTCGGCAAAGATCCAGTAGAGTCGAAGATCTTTGGGTCATGTTTGAAGTTGAAAGACCTCCTGATGCCTTGGGGAAATCTGGTTGTACCTTGACAGATGTTAAATTAGATGCTGATTCTCAAGCTGATCTGCACAAGTGCTGGCTGTATGTGAGCAGGAGCAGGCCAGTTGTTAAATTGAATGCATCCAAAGTTATTTGCAAGAATCTACTCAGGTCAATAACGCGAGATGAAGCTTGAGTTTGGTTTTGTTATTGCTGCTAGGTCGTTAAAACTCTATGGAAACAAGCATTCTTGGAGCCTGCTTACATTCACCAAGAACTCGAAGGGCCTTATGATGACACCTTGCAATTGGAAGGACATTTGCAAGTTGTTTATCTGCAGGGCTTCAGTTGAGGACAAAGAAACCACTGAAGTTTTGAAGTTACAGCTGCTGAAACTTTGGCCATTAGTGTACCTTCACTGTAACCTATTGAGAGTCTGTTATGTGGGAATTGTTGCAGCAGGTTACATCGAATGGAAGAGTCAGATGCATCAGCTACGATGTCATCACCATGTATCAGTTGAAAACATCAACAGGAGATCAAGATTAACTCTAACAGAAATCATTAGATGCTTTAGCTGAGGAGTTAAGAACAGGCCAGGTCTTGAACCTGAATTATGCACAGCTGCTTTGTTGCTCCATTGGCTTTATGGGCTGGTGTACTTTGCAAGCATACCTTTGTTCATTGTTAAGAGATCTACGTTCGTTCATTTAAGAAGAAAATGGGTTCAAAATGAGCCTCGATTGCAGGGTTCTTTGAACCAACATTGCTGCAGAATATCACTTATATATAAAAGGAGCAAAATGAGATACAAGCAGGAGTTGATGTTTCAGTGAATAATCTGGTATTGGTATACTACAAATTGGGGAATGCGAGCTCTTCTATATTGATAGTACAAATGGTGACTTTGTTTCATTAGAGAGCGATTGATACTTTTGGAAATTTAGCTCGGTGGAAATCATTCAGGCTCATAGTTAAGTCTGTGTTGCTAAATTGCATTGGCCGTAATTGGAAGTCCTCTAAAGTGTGTGTTGTTGTTCTATTCAATTGGTTTGAGTTTGGAAGGCCTCTTAAGATGATAAGGGACTTCATATGCAATCTTATGGGTTTAATGACATTTAAATTCGGTTATGCAGCATTTTACAAGCAGAATTACAAAATTGTTGCTACGTTTTATGGTTCTCGGCAGCAATATCGAGTCTTGAGCTGTATTAACTGCATCAGGAAGTGTCTTGGATGTGTTGTTGATGTCTGGTTTGATCAGTGCAGACCCCCTGAAGAGGATTATACATTCAAGCACAAACATTTTGTCGTAACAAGAGACGTACTCACGTATCTGCTGCATTTCGGAGTCAGTTCAGCATTGGTTCGTTTCAGCTGCAACAGATTTCAGCAGGTCCAGTTGCAGTACCATTCAGCTCCTGATCTGCACGGGTTACATACATGTTCTTGCTGTTGTATGATATTGCAAGGCAGTCAGCACACTCAAGCTATCTTCTATTGCATAACAAGTGATTTTCAAGTTCAGATGGAGTGCTTCAGATGTCTTTCCAGCTGCAGAACTTCAGCATGAAGTTCATCAACTCAGCTATCTTTTCGTAAGCAATAAGTGATCTTCATTGTGTCAACTCTCTTCCATTCTTGAGAACAAGAATGTTTTCAAGGGGAAGGGAATGTTAAGAATGGAGAATCCAAGACTGGAGAGGGGGTTAATGCTGGGTTCGGTAGCTGCGGCTATGTCGAAGGTTGTTTAGTTGATTGAGTTGTATTAGCTAGTGATATTGTAGCTAGAATAAATCTTGATCTAATAATGGGTTAAGTGCTGCGTTGTAAGTAGTGGCTGGTAGTTAGGGTCGTCAAAGCCGTTAGATTAGTTAAGTCAAGGTTGGATGCTAGTTAGTTAGTGGTTAGTTGAGTTGGTTAGTCCATGTGTCTAGGATCATTGTATTTCTAGATATTTTGGAGTTAGCCATCTTAAGGAGAAGTAGTATAAATATGTAGAGCCTCTCTTGAAGAGCTCATAACTTGATAAATAACAAATTGATATCTTTTGATAGCTCTCACTACTTCTCATCCCCTTTCACTTCTTTCTCTCATCTAACTCTCTCTATTTTCTTATCTCCTTCTCTTCTTTCTCCTCTCATACTCTCTTTATCTTAGGTTAAGATCAAGATTTAATCTCAATCTTAACAAGTTCTCACCCAAACAAATTCCATACAACCCCACTACCGAGGAGTAAGGAGTGATATGTTCGGGTCAGCATTGCATGGTAATAGTACAATTTAGTAGATACCTAACTTATTATGTATGCTAAAATAAAAGAATAGATATCACTGCATTATACATGACTCTTGTTAGATAGTTACATAATTGTTTGCATTTACAGTGTTTTTAAAATGGATACGGTTAGTGAACTTCACTCGATTCTAATGCATAATGTACTCAATGGACCAAAGTACATTTCTTAGAAAAACAAGTTGGGCTTAGTTATTACTCACAAGGGTCTTGAGTTTGTTCTTACTAAAACTTGTCCACCAGTGCCCACAGCTAATTGCACAGCTACTGAAAAAGAGCATTACGAATGGTGGCATGGGGTTAATGAGTTAGCCTAGTGCTATAAATTGACCTTAGTGTTAGAAGTACTCAGGCATCATTAGAAGTACTCAGGCATCAGATGCTCGAGAAACACACAGCAGTTGAGATGATTGAACATTTGCGAGAAATTTTCAAGGAGCAATACAAAGCAACGAGGCAAGAACTCATAAAGAAGTTGCTCAACATGAGGATGTCCAAAGGAATACCAGTTGAGAAACACATCATGAATTTGATGGCGCATTTTTTTGAACTAAAAACCCTCTGTGCTGAGTTTGATAGTCAAACTAAGCAGGATATCATCCTCAGTTCTTTGTCCAGCTCATTCATTCAGTTCATGCTAATTTTTTTCATGAACAATAAAAACTATTCACTATATGAACTAATGAAAGAGTTGCAAGCAACAGAAGACATGATGTGGGGTATCAGGAGTGCCTAGGAATTAGGGACGAGTAATAGTAAGTATATCAAAGGAAAATGTTTCCTTTGCAAAAAAGTGGGTCACTAGAAAGGTGACTGCACTAAGGATTTAGCTGCACTTCCTGCAAGGACTGTTAAGCTATGGCTCAAGCTAACTAGGAGGCTGAATGAAGGGAATCTGTACCTGACAGTTGGAGAAGATACAAGACAGTTAGAGAAGATACAAGAGTGGCGGTCTTAGAAGTAGGAGATGTTAGCTTAGCATTTAGTGGGAGAGTTTTATTTTTAAAGGATTGTTTATTTGTACCTGCATTGCGCATGAATTTGATTTCCTTATCTCGTTTAATAGATTATTGTTATTCAGTTAATTTTGATTGTTAATATTGCACCAAAATTTAATGAGTAGAACACAACATAACATCACAGAGAAGAGAAGAGCGTAGCTTGAATGTAATTTAGATGGACTTCTTATTGGTGATAAGTAACTTTTGCTTGTTAGAAATAATGGTCCAATGTAAAGGATGGTCGTCACCTATAACATAACGAAAACAATTGAAGAAATAGGTCCATGACTCTTTATTCTCACTTTCCACAATGGCAAAGGCAGTAAGGTAATGACCATTATTCCCATCCAAACCTAGTGTGCTTAACATTATAACTGGGTAAGGACCCTTTAAATGACAACCGTCTACTCCCATAAATGGCCGGCACCCTGCAAGGAACTCCCTTTTCATGCAATCAAAAGATACAAATATCCATTTAAAAGTGAGGTTTCTACTCGGACCTTGGTCCCGCCAACTAATATAACAAACTAATCTTGGATTTTTTGCCTAAATAATTGCCACATCGTTAGGCAATATGGGATATGAATCTTCAAACTTTCCATGTACAATATTTTTAACCGTACCCTTTGCACACCTACATATCCATACTTCCATAGTGATCCCACATCTTTCCATTATCAACTTTTTCATAGAAGAGATGGAGATGTTCAAGTTCACCTTTACTTCATCCATCAAAGCCCTAGCCACCCATGCATATGTGGCCATAGGATTTTTCAACGAAAGATTGCACCGATGCTCACCATGAATCATTTTAATGCACCATGTGACATTGTCCGGAATATGTGTAAAATGCACCCTCCAAGGGCATCATTCATCACCAACTCTCTGGTAAATCTTATGGAGTCATTCTTTAACTTATTCAAGAAAAATCCCTCTTGAATGCAATAATTAGAAATTACTACTAACAGTTGTGGTTCATTTTCAAACATTTGACCCCCACACAATGAAATAGTCCCATAAGGATTTCGGCTCCATGACCCTCTACCGTAATTTATTGTATGCAACATACATACATCTTCATCACTATCAAAAGCCAAGTTTTGCTCCACAAATCCAAGAATCCGGGACCCACCATCTTCACCAAAACCATCAATATCATCCTCCTCACTATTGGTCCCCTCCAAACAATCTCCACACTATTGCCCTCAACCCCACCCGTACCTTGAACACCAATACCACCAATGACAATATCTTTATCAACCCCCTCATCACACGCATCAAAACCATCAATCCTAGCCCCCCGATCTACACCCTCAAAAGCATCTTCATCATATTCACATGTAGGCCCCTCATGCAACTTCATTTCATCAGCACTATCACAATGTCGTGGTTCACATGTGGTATAATAGGCATAGCGATGAGGCGCGGCATTATCAACAAATTGTCCACCCACTTAGTAGCTTGGCTAAGAGTTGGACCACTCAATGTGAGATGCTCACAAGGTTCTTCTTATGATGGGTGTAAAACTTGTACAGGTTGTACTTAAGTGGGTTCCAATTCCTCAACACCTTCGGTATCTAAAGGGGATGATGCGTTTGTACCCACTATTTCCTACGCAAAAAGGGGAATGTTTGCGATATCATGATACAATGCAAACATTTTCATCAAGTCTTGATCGGTCAGGATAGGCCACCATTGTCTATGGCTGCCAGGAGGATTGTATTGGAATATAGGGTTTTTCGGAGGTTCAATGCCTTTTTGTCCACCTACAGTATTCATGTTACTCTTAAGTTCCGAAAAACTATATTTATTAGGATCTACATAATGTAGCTCTATTATCGTTTTACTCCAATGAACTATAAGTTTCTTCAAATTCGATTAATTGTACACAAAAGTCATTTTCTAAATTAAATATTAGATTTCCATACTTTACTAAAAATCATATTATTATTATAGTTTAAACAATACTAATCAAGTCCTCTACTAAAATATAGGGCATAAATAAAGAGTTTCTAATTCAGGGCTAAAATATCTTAAACATCAAAATGAAGAGTACACCTAAATTCCTCCATTTTAGGGCTAACGTATTGTAAACCTTTTTCTCAAAAACCATGACTAAAATTTCAAAATATAAGTATGAATAATGTGCTTTCAATCTAAGTCTAAAATATACGGAACACCAAAGTCATAGCTTTTGAACCCTAAAAATTAGTACTAAAAATTCGAGTTCTACACTTTATGACTAAAAATTCAAACCCAATACTTAAATAAATAAAATAATGTCATGATTCTAAGATCATTTGCTAAGATTTTTTTCCAAATTAGCTAAATCAATAATCCCTCTCTCCTGCAATTTTCTTCATTCTTCTTCTCCCTATTTCTCCCTCTGCTGTTGCTACTATATTTTTACAAACTTCTCATCCTCTACCTGCAATTTTTATTTCTCTTACACTTTGGTGCTACAGTAATTAAGCCCTAATATTTGGGTTCATTACAAATAATTTTAGGGCTAGTAAAATATTTCAATAAAATAAGTTAAATATTTCTACTAATACTTATTTTTTTCATTTGCATGTTAAAATAAGTGAAATCTTACCATTTTTGCTCGAATCCAAGATGGTCCCTTGTCACTTGGCAACCCGACAAAGGTGATGTGCAATTGAAAATTAAATATGGGGGAGGGAATGTGGGGCGCAATGGAAAGGTGAAAACATTATAAAAAACGAAATTTATGGAGGCAATTGCAAAGAAAGGATGAAAAAGATGGATTATTTTTTGAGGAGGCTGATTTGGGGTAGGGTTCACTAGAGAAGAGTAAAAGACATGGGTTGTGGAAGAAGACTGAAAAGAAGAGGGAAAAAGTTAAAGGTATATATATATATATATATATATACACACCAAACCTCAAGGTACTAATATATAATTTGCCCTTTTATAGCCTTTTAGGGAGTTTACTGTCGCTCCCTGATTGATCAAGAGTGTTCCCCAATCGATCAAAGGTCTCAGGGGGGCTTACTGCAGCTCCCCGATCGAGGGCACAAACTTTAGAGCTACTCAGAATCATTTGCCAAGAGATCAACGATTACGTGAATTGCTTAAACAACCCCAATCTACCCCTCTCACAGTGGAAGAACATATAGTGACTATTTATACTAGAATGAATGGTTATTTTGATTCTAAATGGAATTTTTTTCGAATTTATTTTTCTATTTTCCTTTTTATTAAATAGTTTTATTTGTTGTTAAATTAGATAAAAAAAATTCTCTATGATCTAGTGAAACAAAAAAGACTTAGCAAGGTATTGACCAGGTCAGGCCGTGGGAATAAATTAATCGAGATTGTTTTCGGATTGATCGAGGGACCAGGGGGCTCCTCACTGCAGAGGCCCAATCGATCTGAATCGATCGGACCCCTTTAAACTTACCCCATCCTTCCCCCCGGTAAAGTTTTCTTTTTCCCCCATCCTCACATTCTCTTCCCCCTCCCCACGAACAAACCCTAACCCTCACCCCTAACCCCTGCCATGCCACTGCCGCCGCCGCGGCACCACCGGCCGTCGTTCTCTCTCTTCTCCATTTTGCTCCTACTAAAGATATGCATTTCTTCCTTAGTTTTAAGTCTTTTCACCTTGTTGAAGAGAGAAATTTTCAAGGTTTCTCAGGAATTCTTGCTTAAATGTGTTAGATTGTTATAGATCTAAGTCCTGATTGTGAACAAAGTTGGTTTTACTTGCATATGTGCTTCTTTATCTCTTTGTTCATGTCCATGTCAAAAATATGGGTAGTTATTGTGGGATGTTGAGCTTTCATGTCTCTTTTTACTAGACTTTTACTATTAGGGGACCTTGTGTGAACAATGTGGGATCTTGACTTGATTTGTTCATTTTAAAGTTTTCCTTCAATGTTCACTTTATTTGTTCATGCTTTAGGATGTGTTTATTTTGACTATATTTTGACTTGAGTTTTACAGTCCTTTGATGCTTTATTTCTAGTATTAGTCCAATTTTAGAGTTTTCATCTTGTTTAAGTTAGGTGTAGGTTCTCATTTTACTTTCTTTTCTTTCTATTTTTTCCTTTATTTAGATTTGCTTATTTTTGTTAGTTCATCATTTCTTTAATTCCTAGGCTAGTTTTTGTTAGATTTAATTCATGATTCGGAGTCTCTTCCTCCTCCTTTTGTGTTGATTTGATCTTTCTTTTTCAGGTCATGGCCCGCACAAAAAAGGTTTGATGTGAGAAGGGTAGCAGCAGCTTCAACACCACCCTTTTCGACACCCTCCTCGATGTGGCTAGGATTCTAGACCAGACTTTGTTCGGTAATGATTTGCAAGAGGAAGCCAATGGGACATGGCTCATTTCTTTATATATTGAGTTACACCTCACCTACCTTCTTGGTAGAGGGTTGGAGAATGATTGCGTTTATCCCTCCCTGGTGAGAGAGTTTTACTCTTCCTTCCGTTTTCATCCTGATGAGGTTAACGGCCCATTGTGCGAGGTCACTATCCTTGGGAACCTCATTGCCTTCGAACACACTAATGTTGCTGAGGCTATATGGGTCATCGGCCCACTACTAGAACTCCTATCGACACATCGAACTCCATGACAATAATTAACAAAATATGCGGTGGCGGTTTTGCCAACAACACAATCACCACCACGACATGGTCCGCCCTTCCACCTAACATGTGGTTGATAGACTCTATCTTGAAGTGTAACCTGTGGCCTGCGGGCCCCAAGCAGGAGCAATCGAGTGTCATTCTTAACCTTCTCTGGAACTTCTACTGGAGAACCTAGGTGGATGAAGGGGTAGTATTTCTTCAGAGTTCTGTTGCCATCCACCAACAGCTCCTTAGGTGTCGCGTTGGACGAGGCACTTTGGTCTTTACACGTCTCATTACTAGACTTCTGTGGCAGAGAAGGGTACGATTTACAACCGCACCCGACAAGGATTGCGTCCCACATCTCACCTACACGGTAGTGCAGTTTAGGAAATCTTGTCATAGGCTTGCTAATGAGCTCGATTCCGGTGAGGAGAAGGCTCCCGAGCAGGCGAATGCACCCCAACCCACTCTAGCGGGCCCTGAAGCCCCACCACCCTTCGTGACGGCCATCATGGACCATCTTGAACGCATTAAGCGAAGGATGGACCGTCTCGATCTCATTGAGCACAAGGTGGACTAGGTTAACTTCATAGTGGATGAGTTTTGGAGGAGGCAAACTAGTGAATCTCCACCTCATTTTCCTCCCCCTAATTTTTTAACATTTTTTATTTCTTTTTTTGTACTAAACGCTTATACTGTGGATATTTCTAATGTTGTTAACAAGTTTGTTTAGTCTTTTGTCTTATGTCATATTTTGTAACTTGATGTTTATCTCTCTATTTTTTTTTTTTTGGGATTTGCTCACCAAGCATAGCTGATCATGTTAACTTCACATCTCATTTAATCAGGCAATCTCTTTCCTTTCTTGCTTGTATTTAATTTTCATTCATTTAAATTGAGTACAATGCAAGGTTTCGGTTTGGGGATGGCATGAGTGGTTTGAACTTTCTTTTATCCTTTTAGCATACTTTAGTTTAAATTAGCTAAGTTTTTGCATGGATTAGCGTAGAAGTATTATGACTTATATTGAAGTTCAAATTCGAGATGTGCTAAGACTGTTAGAATTTTTTATGTAATGAGATTATTCTTAAATCTTACTATTGAATTTGTTATTTTTGTCTTCAAACTAGTTTGAGATATTATTATATTTTACCCTTATGTTTTTTAAAAACTCCACATTTTAAGTTGTGATAGTGAGAATAATTTTAGAAATTAGGATTGAGCACTTTACTCGTAACAAGGTTGAAATCCCTGGTCTATCTCTTTTTTCCTGAATTGATTATATTGAAAAAAAAAAGAGGTACCAATGCCTGTGTAATTGGGTAAGTATCCATGACTTGTTGGTTCTTTTAGCTTTTGTGTCTTAAGCAAGTAAGCCCATAGGGGTATTTTGACACCTGGTATCTTAAGCTAACTGGATCGGGAGCTGCCAATCGAAAGCTCGCTAGTTGGGCCACAAGGAAAGCTTAAAAAGAATCAACTTTTGTAAGTCACTATAATAAGCATTATGAGTGCGATATTCTTTTCAGATATGTGCTAGTAACAGTTTAGGTTGTGAATCCCTTAGACTCGAGCCATTAGGTCTGAGGTGTACTCTTTACTCAGTGACTTAAGCCAACTATATCGGGAGTCACTGGCCGAAAACTTGCTACATGAGTTCTAGGGAGACACGCCTAACCATAAGTTACTTAAACAAAGAAAAAAAGAAGAAGAAAAAGATGAAAACAAGAGAGAGAAGAAACGACTTGAAATTTCTATTTTGATAAGGGGTGAAGTGTTAGGGTAGCTTATTCCTTTAACTATTTTCACTATTCATCTTAGATATGGAAGGCTTGAAGAAAGAGAAGAGGAAAGAAAAGTTTTAAGCCCACTTATTAGTAGGAAGACTTAAATAGCGAAGACTTTAGCTAGAACTAATGTAATAATATCATTACATAAAGATTCTTCATTTTTGAGTAACCCCTTATATATGTTTAGAAATATTTTTCACAAGTAATTCTTACTACCACATACTTGATTGAATTTTTTTCATCTTTAGCTAGTTTAAACTAAATCCTACTTGAGGACAAGCAATGTTTGGGCTTGGGGATGTTGATGTGTCTCAATTTTGTATGTTTTATGCCTCACTCCCATGATATATTTGGCTATGACATGTGCGTTTTATTGCTATTTTGATATATTTACGCTTGGAATGTATTGCAGCAAACAAAAGTTGAAAAGTGGTGAAAATCAAGTATAAATCAGACATATGTAAAGACTATGTGAGAAAACCAATTACGTGTGAAAAAGAAGGATCCCTCGAGTCATAATTCAGCAATCCATATCGATTTTGTAAGGTTTCAGGAACTATCCAACTAATCGGAAAAGCCGATCGATCGACAGGCAACAGAGTGTCTGTTGACTGCTGATCGATCGGCCAACAGTGCCAACTAATCGACAATTACACGCAGCGTGCCCTAGGTCACGCCACTGGTATAAATAGTAGGGGAAGTGTGTTTTGCAAGGGATCTTTACTTCCTTTTGCCTCTTCCTTTCCTTCCCAAAGCCACTACGAGGTCCAAGTGTTCTCTAAAGCCAAATTGGAAGTGGTCGGAGTGCCAGAGGATCAGAGTGCGGATCAATGTCTACGTCAATTAAGGAAGTCTTCATTTCTGATCTTTTTAATTGTTAGATTTAATGATGTGTAAAATTTTCATGAAGGAGTAGGCCTGTAGTTTGGGGATGAAGAACAGGTAACCATTTGTATCCCGAAGTTTTATTTTGCTTTTGGCAATGATTGTGTTATGTTATTTTTGCAGCCCTGTGGGGAGTTTTTTATTTTTATTGGTTTTCTTTGGATTTGCTTGTAGACATGTTTGGACTTCTGATTTATTAGCCTTTTGTCTATGAGGTTGTAGCCTAGACTTTTAATATAACAGGTTTTGACACGTGGTCAAGGTTGAGGTTGTACCTAATTTTAAACACATTCTTTCATAAGAGTTAATATTGAATTAGGAGTGAGAAAGGAATTAAGTAGTACTATTGAGATAACATATGTTACATTTAGGGTGATAAGATAAGTTATGTCTCTAGACTAGTTCATTACCCTAAGCTCAATGCTTGTAGCCTAAGCTTCCTAAATCATTGTCATAGTAAAATATAATGACAGGATTCGAGTTAAGCTACCTCGAATTCATTCCCTGAACTACCCTTAATTGAATTGACATCCATTTTATTGTTTTAATTGCTTAGTTTTCATTAATTGCTCACTTCACCAACACAAACCCAAAACAAAATCACTCTACAATAATTGAATCCAATTTTGTATTGATCCCCTAAGGATATGACACCTGTATACTCGCCACAACTACGACTTGCTTATACTTTTGCGAGCAGATGGTTTTAACACACTTATAAAACCGCATTAGTATCCCGATATTTTTGAAAATAATAAAGGGAACCCTAACCTTTTTGAATTAATAGAAAGGCCCCTAAGTTTTTGTCATATTAATGAAAAAGCCCCTCTCTAGCATGATGATGTCATTTTCCATCGACACAGCTGACGTTGCAACTTTTTTTTTATTAATGTTATAATAAAATAATAAAAGTATCTTTCAATACTCTTATTCTTACTTTATAAGCACAAAATTCAAGATGTATTATGTAGAAACTATAATATTTTCATTTAATTTGTTTAAAAATATATTTATTGAAGGATAATTTTATTATTTTACTATAGTATTAATAAAAAATAGTTGCCACTTCAGCTGCGTCGACAAAAAATGATTTCATTACACTAGAGGAAGAACTTTTATTAATACTACAAAAGTGTAAGGCTTTTTTATTAATACACCAAAACCTTATGGGCCTTTTTATTAATTCAAAAATGTCAAAGTCTTTTTTGTTGTTTTTAAAAATATCAGAATATTCATATGTAAATAACCCACAATAATATTACCCATAATTTTTAGAAGATTTATCAAGATCTACAAATTCAATGTTAGATTTGACATTACAAAAAACAAAGGTAGAGGAAGAATAAATTACCTCAAATATATATAATCCTCAGTTAGAAACTTTTGCTAATAACACGTGAAAAATTAATAAGAATATAAACTAAGGCTCCATTTGTTTCAAGGGACATACTTTTTTCTATAAAATATTCTTCTTAGGAAAAAGTTTTTCAAGGAAAGACAAATTCTAATTCACATTTTCCTTTGTTTGGTTCGACAGAAAACGTGCTCCTGCCTTATAATATTGCTTATTTGTTGTAAAAGAAATATTTTTTTTTATCAACCATACTATACATTGTTATAAGATGACATAAAGCAGGAAAACTATAGATTATAAGTTATATAGGTTTCCTTTGAAGTTATTTTTTAACAAAAAAATATGAAAAATTTATCACTTAGGGACCTAAGATTTGACCATTTATCATCTAGATAGCTACGTATTCGAAATATACAATAAGGCCCCTTGATATTTCAAAATTTTATCATTCAAGTACCGAGCTTGGTGAATTTTTATCAAAATCTAATCAATTTTCATTATAGAGCGTTGACGTGGTGCATGATTACAATCACATATATAAATATATCAATATTTTTAACAAAAATCCAGGAGATTATGGAAAAAAATTTCACTAAATTATGATGGAATATATCTATATATTAGTGAAATAACATGTTATAGTAGTATTTTACAATTAAAAATCCTATTATTATGGTATATGGCATATATATTGTTATAATAATGTTTCGCAATAGCAGTTTCTAATAAAAATCTATCGAACTTTAGCAAAGGATATCTAATTCATAAAATTCTTAAATTTCAAGGTACCTAGGTTATAAAGTCTTGAAACCTTAGGGTATCTCATTATATATATTAAAAAAATTAGGATATTTACGTGATAAATTATCAAATCTTAGGGTACCTAAGTGATAGATTGTCAAAAATATATATTAGAAAGAAAAAAATATTTCCAAGGTAAAATCTTTAAATAGTTTTCTTATACTTGTATTGATGTAAATATTATTTCGTGATTATATTCACTATATCATAAAGTAGTAAAGACCTTATAAAATAGCAGTCCGAAAAGCAAATCAAATCAAATTGGATCACATAATTCCATCCAAAATCAGACTTGACTTATCATTATTTTTCTTGTCCTTATCCCACATTCTTACATCTAGCAATCTATGATTCCATTTAATTCATTTCGGTATGATCTGTATGACAACCAACCAAAACCTTTTAAATCACCTGAAATGTTGACTTCCTTTCTTTCAAAAAGGAAAACATTTTTTACCATTTGGGAGGAAAAGCTTTTCCTTCGAAAACGTTTTCCGTCAAAAAATACGCGCCAAACAACAGAAAGTAGGAAAATTATTTCCAAGAATCCCTTTTTCTTTTGCAAGAAACAGAGCCTAACTATAGAAGCAAGTATACAGAATAACAATATACTATGTGTTCAGGATACTCAAAAGGCATTTGTATACCTAAATATTACAAAGCAAAGCACTAATCTCTATGATATGACTCCATGCACATTCATAGAATATTGTCAAATTTCAGACATGTTTTTACAGTATTGACATTTTTTTTAACATTGACAAATGCTATGGAGGAGGATGTCAGAGTCGAACCCGTATTTCAGGGTTGGCCAACTATCAACCTAACCATCAGACAAAGCGAGATCGGCTTCACAATATTGACGGCATGTGTCATGTAGAAGCGAGATCGGCTTCACAGTATTGACAACATGTGTCATGTGGCGTGCTATTGGTTTTTTTCCTATAATTATCTTGTAATCCTATTTTTTGGTCTATTACATTGTTTGTCTCTGTTTTCATCCCTTCTTTTATATGAGTTGACTCAGCTCTTGTTTGTACAAGATGCATGTTTTGCATTGCAACTATCGACTAATTATCCACCAAAAAACAAAAAAAAAAAAAAACAGAAAACAACAATTGAAGCCTTGGGGGATCACTCATGCAGTTGGGTTAGACTCTTTTTGCACTCACACTGTACCGTATAGTATACTTTTTTTAATGCATACCGCATGATATTTTGTGCTTGTGATTAGTGTCCTTCACATGCCACGAAAATATCTAGTATGCAATATCAAGAAATTTATCTTAATTAGATTATAATTATTAAAAAAATGATAGGATTCTTTTACTAAAAACCCCCTATACTGTAGATGCGGTTTCAAAAAATCACCTCATTTTTAAAACTTTTCAAAGTCTCTCCTAATACTGACACCGTTAATTTTCTGTCAAATGAAATGCTTCATTTTGGATGTAAATGCATCAAAATATCAAGTTTAACTTAATTAAATTATTTTAAGTAATATATTTTATAAATGACGAAGTTACCTTTCACCTCTAAATTTATAAAATCATTAAGGATTTGGTATGCTGCTATAGCCTTTTGCCAAAAAAAAAAATAAAAAAATAGAAGTATTGTGTATTTGTAAAATTGTTTATCATTCATTAAAAACCAAAATAATAATAATAGCTACTGATTAAAAAAAATTAGCAATAGCAATAATGAGTAAAAGATTAAGACAGATGAAAAATATGGCCACTATATTGCAGGCCATAACATAAGGTAAATTCTAAAAGTCACGAGAAAAAACCCACGAAAATGTCAGAAGAAGCAGGGTGCTTAGGAACAAGTTGGTCGTAAAAGACCAGTTGTGCCCTATTTGTGGCATTTTTGTACGCCCCCTTCTCGTGCCGTGTAGCAAAGCCCCCATAACATAAATACCCTATAAAAAACATACAATGACAATCTGCCAGAATGAACCTTTCCGGTTGCTAAATTTATTCAACATTTCAACAATAACATCACTGCCTGGAAGCCAAAAATATTTTTTTCAGAAAAAAAAAAGGAGATTTGGACTTAATGATATCGCTATTCTCTTTCTATCGATTCCAATGCTACAATCATTCAAAGGCAGCGCCAGAGACGCACTGGTTTGATGGTATAGTATTGTCAAGATTGTGGCTCTAAGACAACATTCGAGGTTCAAGACTCCAACCTCACTTACCTACCAAAGAAAAGCATTCAAAGTGATGTTGCGGTCGTGCACAACTTCAAGAAGCTCATCATAATAATCTTTTCAGCTCGAAAAGAAGTATGGATGAGAAACTTCCAAATAAACAGGTATGATTCATTCATTATAGAACTTTGTGAGCTTTCCCATAGTACCTGTTGATAAAAGGAGCCTGCATAGAAAACTCGGAGTCAGACGAACTAAGATTCAAGTAAGGAGAATATAACGGAAGAAGTGACAAGGATCATCTCGAAAATAGTTAAAACCACGGTTCTCAGCCATGATTATCGTCAGCTTGACATCGAGGAAGCTCAACATCCGGGTAGAGTTAAGTGAACTTTTGAAATATGGTTCTAATATGTTAATAAGCTTGAGGTCCTTTAGCTAGCTAATTGGCCTAACCTGCAATTTAAGTAGCAATATAATTTTGCACAAGGTATGAGAAGGTATTTGCATTGTTTATGCTTGAAACCAAATGCAATTGCATAAGAGGCAATATTAGAGTATAAATATGGATCGACAACCGGATAGAGCCCTCTCTTCTCATATTTGTGTTGATGCTTTAGGCTATCTCATCCGTCGCGGATGAATCTAAAGTTGTTTGTCTTTACCTTTTCAAAATATATATATACACATAGAGAGAGAGGGAGGGGAGACACACAGAGAGAGAGAGAGAGTATAAAACCGTTCATGGGATTTCACCCGGTAACTTAAGTGTTTAAGATAGGTAGTTTCTCAACAAGAATATGTTACATAAAGATAATGAACCATATGCTCGTCAACAACATACTCAGAGCCTCAAGGGCTCCTGCACATACAGGGTTGGGGGAGTGGGATGTATGCAGCCTTAACCCTTCAGGATGCTATCCTAAAGGGAAGCTATGTCCGAGATCCCCTAATCTGAGAAGCATAAAAGCATCTAAGCATAAGCGTATAAGAGCACAAAAATAACATCACAGAGCAAGCAAATAGAAAGCATAAAGCAGCAAGAGGCAATAGGCAATAGCCAATAAAGCGACAGATCGATAGAATAATAAGCAACCCGCTCACATCAAAAATGCATATAATCAGACAGGCATACATATAAGCCTAGGGGCGCTAGTATTAGCTTAGATGTGCTCCTCTATCCTAAACCGCTACATCGGCTACACATATGCTAATCCTCCACTCAGCTTTATCTAAGGCCATCTTCTCATTTAGGTTGATGTGGGTGAGGTCATATCGAATTGTCTCCATCCAACTCTTCTTTAGGCGGCCTCTTCCTCTCTCGCATCTCCTGACAGGAGCAGTGGTGGGTCTCCTCCTAACATGCCCAAACCACACAAATGTTGCTCCCTCAGCTTATTCTCAATGGGGACCACACCTAATTTACTTCTTATAACGTTATTTTTGATCTTATCCTTGTGTGTCCACACATCCATCGCAATATTCTCGTCTCTGCCACCTTCAACTTTTGCATATGATGCGGTTCAGCTGGCCAATACTC
The DNA here is from genome assembly GCA_018398585.1 of Simmondsia chinensis. Classification (NCBI taxonomy): domain Eukaryota; kingdom Viridiplantae; phylum Streptophyta; class Magnoliopsida; order Caryophyllales; family Simmondsiaceae; genus Simmondsia; species Simmondsia chinensis. The sequence goes on along the minus strand of JAGTTD010000002.1, from coordinate 31,285,672 downwards.
CACCCAGTAAGACATAGCTAGTCTCATTACCGTCTTATAGTATTTTTCCTTCAACTTTAACCGGAACTTTCTATAACATAGAATCGCAGAAGCCATCTTCCATTTATGCCAAACTACTTTTATCCAATTGTTTATATCTGCATCAACTTCACCATCCCGTTGCACCATGGAACTCAAGTAATTGAAACACTCTTTTTTTGGTATGCATTCTGATCCAATCTTGACGGCCTCTATGCTTGGCTTGGTTGAGGTACAAAACTTTAGTTCCATATGCTCAGTCTTGGATCTACTGAGTCTTAAGCGTTTCGATTCCAAAACCGTTCTCTACAGTTCCAGCTTCTCATTCACCTCTTCTCTAGACACCCCCCCCCCCCCCCCCCCCCCCCCCCCCCCCCAAAACCATAATTATCATCTGCGAAAAGTATGCCCCAAGGCACACCTCCTTGGATGTGCCTAGTAAGCTCATCCATAACCAAAATGAATAAAAAGAGACTCAAGGTTGATCCTTGGTGTACCCCAACTGTAATGGGGAAACCGTTTGTTTCCCTTTTTGTTGTACGCATATTGGTTAGTGCGTCCTCATACATGTCCTCAATGGCAATGAACCATATGTTCGTACAGAAGATAAAGCATTGAACTTAAACATCTTGCTATGCTATCCAAGATAAACTTTTGCTAAATGCCTTCAACCACAAGATAAATTATGAGCTTAAATGTGTCTAAATGAGCCAATTTTGAGCCTGAATGTACTCAGCGCAAGCCTAAATAAGCTTACAAAGGCATAACTAAGCCTAAATGAACCTAAACGAGCTAAGCTTGGCTCTAAGGTAACTAGGTTGAGTTCATAATCAACCAAGCATATTCGAGCTTCAGCTCAAAGTATCTGAGCTTACGAGCTTCAACCGAGCTCGAGCAAGCAATATATTGACAAGCCAAGACTCGAGCATTACGAGCTTAGAATCAGCTATGCACACAACTATGCACACGTAGCTATACACGAAAAGTCATTTCCTGCTTTATGGACCCAAGAATAACAAAGGAAAAGCCGGAAATAAATTCTGACCATGTAGATACCATGAAGTGACAGAAGAAAGATTAGTCAGTTGATGCAACAAACACATACAAAGGCATAAGAATGGAGTTTCAAATGATGAAAGTAAGCCCTAAACCAAGATGCTTGTTCCGCCAAGCCCATGTACCTAGGAGATTAGAGCACAGCCTATACAAATCTCGAAAGTACTCCAACAAACATGTTTAGAAACGGATATCTCCGAAAATTAACTATTTTCTTGCATCAGTTCCGTTCAACAAACAACATAAATTCCCTCAAAAACACAACACAATTAATTAAGATATGACAGATTTTTGCCAAAATGCACAACATCAACAACCAAAAGCAGCATGACAGCCACGGTGAACCTCTTAGAATACATAAACGTGTACGCTAAGTTTCCACACTTGATAATGAGAATCGGACATAGTATGTGTCCAGTGGTCAAACTCAACTATTTTCTAAGATTTTTCTGTGTTGGTGTAATTTGAAGTGTCTAAGTGTTAATACTAACGTCTACATATCCGTATCCAGAACAAGTATTTCTAGGGCAAAATGGTGAGCCAAGTAATATAAATTGTATTAGCTTTCAACAAAACAAGCCTGACAAAAAGTAGACTGGTGTGCCATAACATTCAGGCCAGTTATTATCAAGAAGCTGCCAAAAGATGACATATTCATCATATAACCACTATAAAATAACTTTGATTAAACAAAAAGAGCGAAACCTTATTTCATATCTATGGCATCTCAGGACTACAATGTTGGATTATTTCCACAAAATTCGCAGAGATCAATTCTTTGGCTGATTATTTCAGTCAAGAAGTTTGAGCAGTCGGAGTTTAGAGCTTTAATGAACAACAATATGATGCCAATAGAACAATTATGTGCTTAGAAATTTCAGCTGAAATTATTCTGAGCCTTACATAGGAACTTCCTCAAATGAAACTCTCATCAGAGTTCTAGTCCTGACGTAGGTCTAGAAAGAAATCTATGATGCACAATACTCTGGAATCTGAAGAATTCTGATTCATTCAAGCTCGTGACTAGAGAAGAGGTGAATGAGAAGCTGGAACTTTTGAGAACGGCCTTGGAATCGAAAGGTTACGACTCAGTAGATCCAAGACCGAGTATATGGAACTCAAGTTCTGCACCTCAATCAGGTCAAGTATAGAAAAAGTCAAGATTGGATCACAGTGCATACCGAAAAAGACTATTTTAAATATCTGGGCTCCATGGTGACGCAGAACGGTAAAGTTGACGAGGATGTCAACAACCGGATTAAAGCAGGCTGGCATAAATGGAGGTTGACCTCTACGGTACTATGCGATAGAAAGTTCCTGCTAAAATTAAAGGGAAAATACTATAAGACGGTAGTGAGACCGACTATATCATGCGGTACGGAGTGTTGGCCAGTCAAATGGCATCATAGCAAAAGTTGAAGGTGGCTGAGATGAGGATGTTGCGGTGGATGTGTGGTCACACAAGGAAGGATAAGATCAGAAATGACGTTATAAGAACAAATTGCAAGTGGCCCCAATCGGGAATAAGTTGAGGAAGCAACGTTTGTGGAGGTTTGGGCATGTTAGGAGGGGACCAACCAGTGCTCCTGTCAGGAGATGTCAACAACTCCATACTACATACACGGGAGGAAAGGGAGAGGCAAGCCAAAGAAGAGCTGGATGGAGACGATTCGACGTGACTTCACCCACCTCAACTTGAATGAGGAGATGGCTTTAGATAGAGCGGAGTGGACAGCTAGCATAAGGGGGAGCTAATATAGCGGTTTAGGAGAGAGGAGCGCAACTAAGATAATACTAGCGCCCATAGGCTTACACATATGCGTATTCGATTATATTTGTTGTTGTTGTGTATTGGTTGCTTGTTGTTATGTCGCTATGTTGCTTTATTGCTATCACTGCTTTATGCTTTCTATGTGGGTATTGTTTTTGCTTCCCAGGTTGCGGGTTCTCGGACATAGCTTCCTTTTAGGATAACATCCTAAAGGGGTAAGGTTGTGTACCCCCCCCCCCCCCCGGGGGGGCGACCGTACATATACGGGAGCCCCTGAGACATTAGGTCTGTTGTTGTTGTTGTGTTGTTGTTGTCAAGCTCGTGTCCCCCAAAAATAAAAAGTATTAACCGCAAGAACAAGCTGAGCAAAGGGGAGCCATTAAGCAAGAAAAGCACCTATGGGTCCATGAATACAGAAAAGTTGAAGTTGAGGGTACCTTGGCTCAAAACTAAAGGTTTAGAGTAAATAAGGAAGACAGATTTAAGATCACGAAAGGGAATATTAACATCATTTCAAGTTTATTTCACCTTCATATTTTAACTCTCCAAAGTTTTAAATTCCATAAGGACTACCACCACCAAGCCCGATCCTACTATAATGGGCTGGCCACTAGGATTATTCCCATGAGGCCTCTGTCTAGTGGTAGAAACACTATCAAAGATTGAGGTGATAGAACAAGAAGCCATAGGGTGATAAAACAAGGCTATCTAGAGTCTGCAGATAAATTTATTGAAAGAAAGATCTGATGAGTTTTCAACACTACCTAATCTAATGACTACTATATAATTTACAATAAAACATTTTATCCAATTCCATTACATTTCATTCCTTTAAGCAACTCCTTTGGTGCTCTAAAACAGTGTACATTAGAAAACATGAAACAGTATAACAACAATATTGCCCATAAATAGAATATTGACCACAGTGAATACGAATGGTACTTCACGTCAAAGGGCCCCAACATAGAATCAAATAGAAGCCATTACATTACATATAACAGCTGTCATAAATGATCTGTGTTAGCCATTGCACAATGGTCCAGTAGTACTTTTGTAATATCTTCCTAATGCATATACATTGTATTGTTTTTCGATAAAAACACAAAATTTAATGATTATTCGGCTATTATTCAAACTTTTGGAAACATAAAGCTTAAAAGCAACTTATATTCCTTAAAATACACGATTGTCAATTAGGATTTGATTCCACAGGTAATGGCATGTCGCCAAGCTTGAGATTACCCTTATGGCAATCAACAAAATGTATTCAATTGACAAATTCAAGTCAATTGTTAATGACACAACGCTAGCAGGACTAAATTTAGATGTCCATTCACCACACTGCAGAATCAGATGGATTATCTTAAAGTTGAAAGTTAGCAGAACAAGCTTGAAAGACCAACTCAACATCTTAAATTCCAAATTGGAGCAAGCAGCTGCTTCAAGAGTTTAGAGCTAGATGCTACCCAGAGATAATTAGACCAAGGGAAAGGATGATAGGATTTAAGGCTCAATGGAAACAAATGCATTATCAAGAAGCTTGAAGCTCAATTATAGACCAACTTGAGCTCAATGGCTGCTAGTTTATAAGAAAGCAGATGGAAAAGAAAGTTTACCTTTACATTGGATATGTCAGGTGTGTCTGGTGTAGCAACGGGATAGAATTTGTAAAATTTCATATTCTCAAATGCAGCTTGAGTTTCTTCACTCATTTCCTCTAACACTTTCTTCCGAGCTTCCCTTGCCTGCAAGAAATGTAAAACTGTCATCAACACACAGGAATCCTCATTTCTCGTTAACCCTGAAAAGGTATAAGCCACTATACCTCACGATTTGCCCTTTTACTTTCCCGTACTTTCTCTTTAACAAAATCCTGAAAGAATCCGATGGGTATGACAGATGTATCTATATTTACTATCAGCACAAGGAAAGGAAACAATATCTTCAGACAGAAGTATGACCTTGAATGCACCCTTTTGATCCGCAGCCAGTTCTTCTTCTTCAATGAGCTTATCAGTGAACTCCTGGTGCCCGACAATACAGCATGCAGCAAACAACTTAAGAAAGTGTCTCAAGGCAAGTTGAAACTGACACGGGTGTAAATGATTTGAGCTGCTTGTGAGTACCTCGGATAAAGCTTGGTTCGAACTCAAATTAACCGAGTTCGAGTTCAAGTTCGAGTATCAAAAAGTACTCGACTAATAAACGAGTATGAGTCAAGTACTAGATTATTTACTCGAATAGATACTCGTTTCAATACTCGATGCTCGACTTGATATTTGGTTTCATTTGGTATACTTGAATTGCACTCCATAATTACTCATTTGATATACACAAATATATTTGTATTAATTAAGGAGGAATTTAGTAAAAATGAAATTATATAAATTAAAAAGGGAAATAGACATAATTATATAAATGTTAAATAAGTAAAATAAGAAAAATTATTTTAAATCCTAAATTAATACACTTATACCCCAAAATTATAATGGAGCATATATGTTGAACCTTAAAGTAAGTAATAAACGAGTACTCAAATCGAGTTGAGTACTCAAATAGTTAGCCGAGTACGAGTTTGAGCAAACTAAATACTCGACTTGAGTTCGAGTACAAGTTCGAGTACTAACAAAGTTAACCGAGTTCGAGTTCGAGTACTGAGATACTCGACTCGACTTGACTACACCCTTAATACAGAGTCCATGGACTCAATATTGAACAGCAGAATTCAAGCCAAGTCAACTGAAATGCTAAATTTCATATGCATTACATGAAAAGCATACCTCAAGCTCATCAAGCTCCCAATCAAACTCACAAAATACCTGCAAGTCAGAAGAATTAGTACGAAAGACCAAAAATCGTGACACTTCAACCATCTCAGCAAAAAACAATGTAATATTTTATATGGTATTGAAAAATACCCCTTTACTTTCGACTCAAAAACAGAAATCCTCACAAACAAAATCAAACATTTTACACCTACACTTTCCACAAACTCTTCACTTCACCTTAAATCTATTATTTATGCCCTTAATTTTTTTTTTTTTTTTCTAATATTCTATCCTTTTACAATGAGAGTAAAGTCATTAATTATATTTTGCAAAAAATTTCATAATATAGTATTTTCTAAAATTGCCCTTAGATTTATCTTAGATTTATCTTAGGTTTATGTAAATCTTTCTTTATTTATCTACAAATTATTAGAAAAAATTTATTGTATCATCTTTTACAAGACTACGTGAATCCTAAAATAAATTATCTTAGATTTTTTAAATTCAAACCAGTATATAAACTTCAAAAGATCACATTAATTTAAACAAAAATCATAAAACCCTCAATTAAAAGAAAATTAGTCATTTTGTCTCATTATTTTAGGGGCAAAGCAGTCATAAAAATAAAGCTAAGACCTTAACTAACCAATTGGAGGGAAGGTTAACTGTTTGATTTTATTTGGGAAGGGAAGCTTCTATTTTTGAGTAAAAAGTCCGGGGTTCCTGTAATTTACCCTATTCAATGTGTTTAAAGTTTTCTAAAAAAGCTACATTGCAACCCATTGAAGCATCGTTTATTCAAGCAATATGATACTAGTATACTCTTAGTCCTACCGGCTTTGGATCCGCTGGAAACAAAATTTCGACAACAGTACTTTGCTCCAGCTCATCTTCTTTTAAGGGCTGGTAAAAGTCTGCAAAACAAAGAATTAAAGAGCTTATTTAACAGAAAAGTATGCCAAAAGACACCTGGTTGATTAACTTATGACAGCGTATATCACCAGTACAATAAATCAGCATAACTGAATTTCTGTAACTTGTGCTGCAGTCGCATTTACAGATATTTCCTACTCTTTTGCAAGACAGGACATACTGAAGTAATACAAGTCCAGTGACAGACAGGAGAATAAAAACAGCATCACTTAGATATACAGTCTTGAAACAAGAATACATGACACTGAATAAATATGATGCAATATTTTATGAAACCAATTGCAGTCTTTGTCCCCAGCTGTGGCAAATAATAAGCTGCTTAATTGCAGTTGCTAACTGTAACTTATCAGCAAACCAGTGAGTTACCAACCGACTTCAGGACCAGCTTGAGATAAAGCACAGAAACGTTATTGGACATATCAAAGCTGAAACATAATTCAAAATAGAAAGCTAAGTAATTGAAGGAAAGGAAACGCTATGAATTTATCAAGAAGCTTGACCATTAATGTATAAAATGAAGCTTGCAAGTTCATACAATTCTAGACTTAAATTAAAATTGACGAAACAAATTAAAATTGAGGAAACAAATACCAAATAGTTTGTGAACTCACATGGCAAGCAGTACTCAAACTTCTTAACTCGATCTTCTTTCAGATGTTTTAACGCAGTCCTGCAGAAAATTCAAAGCCATGAGCATACCAGAAAAAATAAAAAGGGAAGCAAGTAGTAAATGGCAAACGGCACTAGACAAAAAGAATTGATTTTGATGCATGGATAATGATGGTTTATTCTAATAATCAAATCGGTATCGACAATAGGCAAATGGAGCTTAAACTGTAATCACATTTACTTCTAAAAACACATGAAATAATGTTCAATGCGAATAGAAAATGAAAAGTTCGATGGCGACAATTAGACATTACCTTACCCACCTAAACCTTAATGAGGAGTAGGCCTTAGATAAAACTAAGTGGCAGGCCAAAATAGGTGTTACCAACACAGCTGTTAGGAGAGGGTAGCACCACAATACTAGTTCATAGCGCCTCAAGGCTTTTTTTCATAGTCGCTAATGCTGCTGCTTTATTGTTGCTTGCATGTGTGCATGTCTAATGCTGCTTTATTTGACTTGACTTTATAAACACTATTCCGATTTTGCTTTTTGCTTTTTTGGATTGATGGCCATCGAAAACAGCCTCCCTTCAGGATAGCACCCTCTAGAGGTAAGGCTACGTACATTCCTCCCGCACCCCCCCCCCCCCCGGCAAGAGTCTTTTAGGCACTGGGTTTGCGGTCGTCGTCATTGTTGCTGTTGCTCACAAGTTAACCAAACAAAGTTCTCTAAGGCTTTATTTGGAACATGGAATTGGAATTCTGATGGAATTAAAATTCTATTGTTTGGTTGAGGTCGAAATTATAATTACATAATAATTCGAATTATCAAGGGTTTTCTATTAATTGAGTTGGAGTATTTTGAGTTTTAAATCAACTACGGCCGGATTTTGGTAAGAGTTATTCACATTGCGTTCAAGTTATTATGGTCGGAGCAATTCACTTTGAGTTCGAGTTATTCGATTTTTGAGTCAAATCAGGTTGAATATCTCGTCGGATCATTTGGTGTCCAAGTTATCTCGGATTTTTAGTTAATTGGGTTGATCTTTTCGTGATTCAGGCCGGTTATGATCGGGCTTGAGTTCATTTAGGTCATTTCAAGATCGAGTCATCCTAGATTTGGGACAAATGAGTTGTCTCATTTCAAATTTTGAGTCATTTTAGACTGTATTTGAGATGTGTGGGTCATTTTGGGTATGGGTCATATTAAGTTTTGGGTCAATTTGGTCTGATCACTTCCACATTGGCTCAACTTGTTTACATCACATTCAAGTCGAGCAGTTTCATTTTCTTGATTTAAGCCATCTCCAGTTCCAGGTCAATTGGATTGGTCACTTAGGACTTTGAGCTAAGGGGATTATGGTCATTTCAAGTTCAAGTCATTCAAGTGAGGTGATTTCGAGGTTCAGGTCAAATTTTAGGTTGTGTCTAAGTCTATAGATTTTGAGTCATCTTGGATTGGGGTTAATCAGGTGGGGTCATTTTGGATTTTAGGTCAATGGAGTTAATATGGAATTGCAATTCCTTCCCCCAACCCCAAAAAATTGAAAAGTATGATTTTCAGTTAAAATCAAATTCCATGGAATTGGAAGTTCAATTCCAGCCGGTGAGTCAAACAATAGAATTGGAATTCTAGGCCCTAATTCCAACCTCAGCCCTAACTCCAGGCTCCAATTCCTTGCTCCAAACACTACCTAAGTATCTTAGATAAGAAAATGAGTAGGTTGTAGATGATGGCCCAAAACTTGAAAATGATAGTACATCTTTAAACATAGCTTTACGTCAAGTACGATCGTTGGATTCTAGCTTTTATTAACATCACCTTCTCAAACCAGAGGAACTACTGACATACATGAAATTACCCTAGTCATTATCCCATAATTTAAGAAAGGATGTAATCAAGGTATTCTCACATTTTCTTACGCTTATTGCTTGGACCACTAGTTATTAGACTTGGGATTCCCATAATAAGAAAAACTAAAACCCCGAGTATTCACATACTAAGTTTAAGCTAAATTAGCTTGTGAACAACATATTCAATCTTCTGATGAAGCTTAACCTTCCTCTCTAACTCCAATAATAGGATCCGAGAATGATGTAAAAATATTCACATCTACACATCTAGGTGCAAAACAATTCAGAATTTTTTTTGCCTCAAATCATAAAGAACTAGTTTTAAAAAGCCTTGGCTGGCGGAAAAAAGGGTTACATATGATGGAACATTGTACCATCTATAATCTGTGAAAAAGATGAACTATTGAGTATTTCAATTAGGATATAACAGGACCAATTCCATGTAACACTATGGAGCACAAACATGCATCATACGTATCTCACAAAATATCGCATCATGTTGCTGCATACGATTGCTATATTCAGAGATGCTAACATAATCATTTACACTAAAATGTTTCATCCGTGTCTTTATTTCATTTCCCTGAAACTGAAGAGCCTGTGACATAGTGCACACTGCCAAAGAACACAATGCTTCCTTGTCACGGGAAAACGTACATCAAAGACAAAATTACAGTAGACAGATCACCATGCATCAATGGCTAAGATTCAAAATACATATACATAGAACTAAAGATCAGGCCTCTGTTACCAAACACAGGGTATGCTAAACATTATTCACATGCACAAATCTAATTACATATTACCATCAGCCCATCAACATCAGAAGGTCGAGTCGGAGCAAACAAGAAATGAATCAGAAGATCAATAGATCGTTAACCAAAGAGAATAAGATATCTTGACAAGACACGGACTTGAATTGACCGGAGAACTCAATCTGAATCTAGTAGAATATGGCATGACAGTTAAGCTTTGTAACACTAAGCTCATGGTTCATCCATCGCACCAGATCATAATTGAGAGAACATAGAAGGTCCAGCATACCTTCTTTGTGTGCATCTCAAGATAAATATCTCTGACTTCAACCTCTCCACTTGGCTATCCCTGTGGATCAAAAGACACAACAGAGATGTAAAGTTTGAAGGACTAATACGACCTCAACATACAAGACTAGCTCAATATAGATTAAGCCAACAGAATCAAGTACCGGTTCTCTAGAGGAATATATGGAACCCAATCCATTTTCATACGTCGCATAGGGACTATTTCTTCTGTCTCCCTTTGAACAGAAGTAATACCAATCTTATCTGAGGGTGGGAAGGGAGATACAACCTGTTGAAAGAGAACAAAGACAACCAGGACACAACTCAGATATGACAAGCCCAATAGCAATCACAAAGAATTTAAGTTACATAAATCATTCAAGGGACAGCATGTGTGGTTTCAAAGTAATGCAACAGCAAATCTTGAACTAGCAAAATCATTGACATGATGACAATAAATACATAAATATCATCCAAAGTGACATCAGCAAGCAATCTGAAATAATGTACTGATAGAACATTCAAGCCCAAAAAGCCCTGAAAGCTTATATCACATGCACAACGCTAAAGCCTACAATCATCAGATGCGGGATTAATATCAACATGCCCATCAATCAAGTTTTACCACCATTATCATCAAAACTAGTGATACCATAAATCTTTAGAATCAAAAGCCCATTCCAAAGAAGATAAAGGTCCAACAAACCTTGACTATCTTGTTATCACATCCGCAAATTCCATGGAAAGCTTGTAACATTCTTATTGATTGTAGAAGGTTGTAAGTGATGTGCTTGTGCGACACATACTTAGAGGGACAGGCTGTTAATAGATTAACTAATGAAGGTCAAGCCACTCTTGTTGAAACGACCCTGGACCCATCAACACATGGCACAAATACATGGCCTAGCCTAGAGGAAGAATGCCTAAGACCATAACTTCTCAAGAAGAGAGAAGGGATGTTTACCAAAAGGAAAGGAAAGAGATCATTATAAAAAGAAACTACTTCTCAAAAAGAATTAAGGGATATTTACCAACTGGAAGGGGAAGAAATCATTATTGAAAAAAACTTTACTTGGTTGTAAAGTTTGCAGAATGCAGCAAATTTCTTTAAGATCTTATCAAAAATGGTGTGTTGCCATGAGTTTGTATATTCCACCAATGAATTTCAATGAACCTTGGAGGACTTTGAAATGCAATTAAAACAACTTCGTGAAAATAAGAAAGCACAAGCCATTGAGCCACACTCCAAGGAATTCCATTCTTTTTTTCGAGCAAATAGATGAGGAGCTCACCGCAACTATTACAGGTATTAAGGTCACTTTCATCTCGTCCTTAAAGTTGACCATTTGAGCTGCACGATCATCACACACATATGTAGGGTGAGTAGATAAGCATCCAAACTTAAACACAAAGACAATAACAAAATAATTCTTGACAAAGCAAAGCCATCAAAAAACATAGAAGTAAACCAACATATAGAGTGCTGAAACCTTCTCTTCCATTTTGCATCAGTTCCATCAGCACCTCACATTAGAAAATACATAAATAAACCACTCAGCAAGGAGCACAAAGGGAGAAACTTACGTTCCGTGCACCCAAAGAGATACACTCTTTTTCCATGTAATTCTCCACCCTCATCGAAAGCATCCTGCCAAAAGTTAAGAACTCTAAGGGCCAACAGATTTTAAGCGTGAACAGATTGTATCTTAGTGAAAAATGATTATAAATGTGTTAAAATGAATCAACTGGTCGTAAAATTTACCTCTAAATTTGAAAAGTTCCAATTGTAGTCGTAAACCATTTCAAATTGATCCCACTAAAAATAGAACACCAAAAGTAAGTTACCTCGTAGCGTTCTAGGCAAAAAGGACCAGGAGGTAGAGCTAGAGCATTAAATATTGCTTTACCTCTGTGCCAACAGGGAATACTTCTTTCCACAAGTCCTCCTGCACAAGAGAAGAAAGGAACTAATTGTTGAAGTGGCCAAACGAAAAATGAAATAAAAGAGTAACACTATTACACATATGTAGAAAACACCTATCCAAATGAGAACTTTATCAATCTTAAGAATAATTGTCAATCTTGCAGATTATCATAACTGCAAGCATGTGATCAAAATGCAATGGCAACGAATAAAGGAACTCTAAACCCAACATATGAAAAGAAAAATCAATCGCTGTCAGCACTTGTATTTACCATCCTTAACAAGACATGATAAATCAAACAAGCCAGTTTCTTTGCTTACTTTCCTCTTCATCATTTTCTGCCCAAACAAGCGAGACCTTGTGAACCCAAAGAAATGTGGGCTTAAAAAGATGAAGCGAGGAACAACTTGTTACACCAAAAATCCTTCGCTCAACTACCAATAAATGTTCCTAAATCAAACATTGCAATATCGTCTTGTACTGAAGTGCTGAAGTAAAATGAATAACCGGTAAAATTCTTTTTCTCGTAGGCACAACTTCCCCACGTTTAAGCATTTTGTTTAGCTAAGATTATGTCTCCTTCAACCATTTTTGTTTTCAAAGCTTTCACCAGGTCCTGGAGTTGGCATAAAGAGGTCCTTTTTTTCTCTTTCCCATGCTCGATGCGAAAAAATAGTGTTATGAAGAGCCTACTTTCGTACCAAGGGTTAAGACGGTCCTTCCAATACAAAATCCAATACTTTGGACTCTACTAACACCGACCAAGGAAACAAACAGAAACCAACTATGCCTCCAAGATCAAGCACCTACAAGTCTAAGACAGAAGCCGTTCCTCTCACCGAAGTGCGCCTTTTCAATAGCCACTAACCAATCAAATTATGCTCAGCAGTAAAAGAAATTTGAATTAGAACAACAGAGAGATGGAGTGAGGAGCTTGTACCATACCGAGGAGCATTCTCAACAGGTGTTAAGAAATCCACATGTGAGTCTAACGTAAATCCCACGTAGAAGTTGTGAGAGAGAAGAGAACATATAAGCCTAGTGAGTTACTCCACCTAATACCAATTGATTTTATGATGAAACCCTATTGAGGCTTATACGTGGATCTCACATGTGCCAACTATGTGAGTCTGGCCTAAAAGGTCCGATAAAATTTAATAGCATGCATCAAAAACCATAAAAAAAAACATTGCAATATGCCAACAACCAATCAAATTAAGCTGAGGAAAAACACAAAATTGGAAACTAGAAAACAAAGATGATGCGATGAGCATTTTAGTAATACCAAATTGCGCTTATCAGTGAAGTACTCAGGTTCACTTTCAGATTTGGAAGCCCTGACCCTTTTAGCTCTCCTCGAAGCTTTCTTCGGCCCCTCCTCCTGTTGCTGCTGGTCTTGCTTGTTATATTGTTTCTTCTCCGCCTGTTGCTGTTCTTCCGTTATGGCTTTGCCCTTCTTTGCTGCTTCTTTCTGTGTAAGCTGCTTCCTTTTTGAACCTCTCCCCATTTCTTCGACGAAACCCTAGCGAGATACAGAGAGAAGGTAGGGTTTGCAGAGATGTTGGCAGAGTGGAATGGGCAAGGTGAGCAAATGGAATTTGAAGAGAAAGAGGAAGGGAGATTGAAATGGAGATTTGAAAGAAGGGGGAAAGGGAGGAATTTCAAATTGGAGATTGCGTAGGAACAACGGCCGACAAAAGTGTGGGCAAATAAATTGTATTTTTTATTCTAAAATAATAATGCAAGTTATGAGAGAGTGCGGGGTGTTTTTTTTTTAGTATCATGCTTCCTCTCGTCCTCTCCTCTCTATTATGTGAGTTGAGATCATAGGATTTTGTGTTTTGAGAAATCGTTTTTGAGGTTGTATAGTTCTATTTTTACTTTTTTTTTAAAAATAAAAAAATAAAAGTTGTTAGTGATATAATAAAATTTTTTATTATTAGAGTAATAATATGACTTATAAATAATGAGAATCATAATTATCTTAAAAACTATAATCTTGCTCTAGTCATAATAATTTTATCCTGTCAATAATATTATCATAAATAAAATGTACGATATATCAAAAAATATCAATAGTATGAAAAAAAGTGTAACAAGAAAGTTTTTCTTTTTTATTTATATATTTGTGCATACTTTTACCATGTACATATCCATATTTATAGAGCAAAAATAAAAGTAATATCCATCAGTATTCATCTACTGCTAAAATCTCATGCACATGTTGGACACTGTGGGTGCCACAAAGTTAACCAGTAGATCCCGTAGGCACTACTTTTGGGCACTATTCCATCATTATTTCTTGACATACTGTTAAGAGCAAGTGAAAAAAAAAAAAGTAATTTATAATATTAGGGGTACATTAGTTAATCATAAAATATTTTAATATTTATAATATTTTCTTTCTTTGATCACATACTACAAATATAGCTCGCTAAAAATATTATCAATAAGAAACCAGTGGGATATATACTTAGTTAGGGAAAAAGATCTAACATTATAGCATGAAAATTTTCTCTATGGATATTCATTTTTAGGGAAAAAAAACTTGTGGGTACAAAATTTTAAAAGACTAATGTCCTTGGTATGCGCCTTTTAAACTGCCTCTTTAAAAATTTCACCAAGAAAACCCTAATGAGAAAAAACCATGGCGAAGGGAATATGAGTATAGTGCATATATAATTCCCATTTATGTGAGCATGTCAACGAAAAATGTTCCTAAGTCAGAGCATACCAATCTTGTGAACCAGTTTCTGGAAAGTTATTATAGGTCACGCCTTTGAGAATAAGTCTGCTAGGCTCTCATTTGAGTGACACCATTCTTCCGAAGCTCATACATAAATAAATAAATAAATAAGAACTTTGGTGAGATGTATTTGGTTTTGTCACTTTTAATGTATCTGTCTTTAGTTTGAGTAGTACATGCAGCGTTGTCTTCATACAGTATTGTCAGATGCCCCTCAATTGTTGAAAGATCGCATACTTCTTGAATATGTTAAATCAGTGACCTCTACCATACACATTCGCTGCTTGCCTCATGAAGTGTGAGTATCTCAACTCGATTTGAGTAAGTGGTTGCTATTGTTTGCTTCGTACATCGCTAAAATATAGCGGAATCACCACATGCAAAAAAAAATCCATGAGCGACCTTGTGTATCAGACAAATACCCAGCATCCGCATATCCAATTAACTGCAAGTTAGATTGTTTCAAGTATAATAATCTCATATCAATTGTCCCACAAAGATACCAAAATACATGTTTAATTCCACTCTAGAGTCTTCATGTTTGTGTGGAATTGTATCTTGCTAATAAGTTAACTGAAATGGTGTAAGACCCTTGACATTGGGATGCCGCGCACAGGGTGATGCCTAGCATTAGGCGCATCATGCTGTGATCATTGCGCAGACATGGTCACTTGGTGTGTAAACCTCTAGTGCATGTTGGATGTCAGCGCCTAGGTTTGGCTACGACACGGGGCACAACGGACCTTGACCCTATAGGGCATGTGCGCTTGGAGCGACGCATTAATTTAGTTAAGTGGCACTAGTCAAGCGCATGATGATGCTCAAGCGTGCACACATTACTTATGCAACACTAGTTAAGAACGGACCCTTGATTAGGTGCAATGCACGCGCTGTGCCGATACGAGACGGACATCGATCAAGCACAAGTGTATGCGCCGTGCGCATCCTTTGTATGGATAAACCGAGCCTAAAAAAAATGAGCTTGAGCATGGCATTAACGGACTGAGGGCTATGCGCTTGCACAGCGCTAGCCTGATACGTGGGATGTAGGTCAGGCGCATTACATGCACAAGCAACTAGCACGCAAGTTTGAAGCACAGCGCTAGCGCAATAACAGACCATCGCCTAGACGCAAGGTGTTAGGGAAATCTCACAAAAAGGGTATCAATAAACAGTCTCAAGCTTCAAGGCGTGTAGCGAACCACTGTCCTTAAGACTTATTTCGTGGATGAAGAAATAGTCTCGGGATACAATGAAAACCAAGAACAAAGTTAGATAAAGTGTAGAAAGGAAAGATAACCAAGATTTGAACAAGATAATGATGTTTTAATATAATTGTTTCAAGTACTTTCACAGAGGATAGTGGAATCAATTTATAGAAAAATCAAGTGCCCCTTTTGAAGGGACTCGTCCCTTCCCAAGGATCATTTCAACCGCCAAAAACAACCCTTTAACTGCGCAAAAAACAGTCAAAACTACCCTATGTGTTGACACATTGACCTACACACAGGTTTCTATAAGATTGTGTATCGATTTGAATGTCGACATACAGATCCACACATGGGGTTCTATAAGATTGTGTATCGACACTCAGCTTCGACACACATGGCAGTTTTTATAGCTTTTTGAGAGATTAAAGGGTTGTTTTTCGCTGTTGAAATGTCCCTTTTAGAAGGAATGAGTCCCTTCAAAAGGGGCACTTCATTTTCTATAAATTGATTCCACCATCCTTTTTGAAAGTACTTAAAAAAAGTTATATTAAAAGATCATTTTCTTGTTCACATCTTGGTTATCTTTCCTTCTACACTCTATCTCACTTTGTTCTTGGCTTTCATATTATCCCTATAACTATTTCTTTATCTACGAAATAAGTCTTATATTCGCTATACGCCTAGAATCCTGATACTGTTTATTGATACGCGTTTTGTAAGATTTCCCTAACAATCTTAAGGCTTATTTTTTCTGCTTTGAAAATGGCTTCTTCCCTACATGAAAAGATAGCGAACTTTGTGAAACTTGATCAATTTGATGGCGGAAACTTTCGTTGCTGGCAAAGGAAAATGCACTTCTTGATTACTACTTTGAATGTGGTGTATGTCCTTACTACACCAATCCCCGATCCTCCATCTGATGATGAAACACTATTCGAGCAACGTGCAAGAGTGAAATGGGAGAACGATGACTACATTTGTAGGGGTCATATCCTTAATGGTATGATGGATGCCCTCTTCGATATCTATTCTAATATGACTACTACCAAGGAGTTATGGGACGCTCTTAAAACAAGATACATGGCAGAAGACGCTACAAGTAAGAAATTTCTTGTGAGTCAATTTAACAATTATAAAATGGTTGATAATCATTTTGTTATGGAATAATTCATGAGATAGAAAAAATTTTAAATCACTTTAAGCAGTATAACATGAACATGGATGATACTATTGTCATTTCCTCCTTGATACACAACGTCCTTCTTCATGAAAAGATATTAAGAAAGGACTTAAACATAAAAAGGAAGATTTGTCTATCGAGGAGTTGGCTAACCATCTCTGTATTAAGGAAGGTTACAGGTTACAGGTTATAGGTTACAAGATGAGAATAAGGATCATTCCGGTGACATTGGAAAAATTAATGTCATGGAAGAAGGCCAATCGAGCAAAGGACCAAAACAAACTGGACACATCTTAAAGGAAAGTGATGAGAAGAGGCCTAAGCTTGTTTGTTGGGAGTGTCATAAGCCCGGTCATGTGAGAAAGGACTGTTATCGCCTCAAGAAAAAGAGAGGTAAGGGGCTGGACCATCGCAATAAAAATTCGAATGATAATTTTGCAGCACTGATACTGAAATCAATTTTGTGGGTTGATTCGGGGGCTCCAAAACATGTTTATAAAGATAGGAGGTTCTTTAGATTACTTGAACCATAGATGACGAAACTGTGCTATTAATGGGTCATGGTGCAACCATACTAATTAAGGGCAAGGGAAAGGTTAAATTACTTTTCACTTCGGGAAAAACCCTTGCCTTGAATGATGTGTGGTATGGCCCGAATGTGAAAAAGAATCTCGTATGTAATAGCCTTTTAAATAGTTTCGATTTTAAGTTGGTCTTTGAGGCTGACAAATTTGTAATGTCTAAGGGTGGGGCATTCATTGGCAAAGGATATTTGTTCGAAGGCATGTTTAAATTAAATATCAATAATAATACAGTTAGTTCGGTGCATATGCTTGATTTCTCGTTTCTTTGGCATCAAAGACTTGGTCGCGTCAATTTCATAGAATGCATGAAATGGCAAACTCGGCATTAATTCCATATATTGATAAAGTTAATGATAAATGCAAAACATGTATGCTTATGAAAATACCAAGATTACGGTTTCCTTCAGTTCAAAGGAATACGAGTCTACTTGATCTAGAACATAGTGATTTGTGTGATTTTAAAAATACTCCGAATTTAGGAGGAATGAGATATTTCATCACCTTTATAGATGATTTCTCTAGGTATTGCTATGTCTTTCTCATAAATTATAAAGATGAATCACTTGACAAGTTTAAAGCATTTAAGGCTAAACCTGAACTACATTGTGAAACTTTCTTAAAACGCCTAAGAACTGATCATGGGGGGGAATATTATGATCCCAAATACTCAAAACCACGGGAATAATACATGAGTTCATTGCACCTTATACGCCACAACAAAATGGCGAGGCTGAGCAGAAAAATCCGACTTTAACCAAGATGGTGACTGCCATGTTGTCATATTCCAGACTCATCGATGGTTTTTAGGGTGAGACCATGCTTACGGCTTGTCATATTTTGAAGCGAGTTCCTAATAAGGAAGAAAAATTACCCCATATAAACATTGGAATAAACGAGCCTCGAATTTGAGTTACTTCAAAGTTTGGGGGATGTAGGGTAATTGTTAAAGTTTCTGAACCTAAAAGGATAAAAAATTAGGTGAGAGAGGAATTGAATGTGTATTTTTCAGTTATGTGGCACATAGTAAAGCCTATTGATTCCTTGTGATTAAATTAAACGATTGTATAAACATTAATACTATAATAGAATCGAGAGATGCTATTTCTAATGAAAAATGTTTTTCTTCAATTCCTAGACCAAAGGATAATGTATCGGTTGAAAATGACATTCTCCCATGTCATATGATGGAATCATCATGAAAGGGAAGAAATCCCCGATAACATTCTAGAACTCCGAAGAAGTAAAAGAGCAAGGAAAGAGAAATCTTTCAAACCAGACTTCTACAATTTTTGGTAGAAGGAACTAGAGACAATGTGGATCATCTAACTCCATATTGTTGTGTCATAGAATTGGATCCTATGACGTTTGATAAGGCTATGAAGTCTCATGATGCTGCTTTTTGAAAAGAGGCGATAAATGATGAGATGGACTCCATCATGGGTAATAAAACCTAAATTCTAGTGGATCTTCCACAAGGAAGTAAGCCCATAGGGTGTAAGTTGATTTTCGAGAAGAAAATGAAAGTCGATGAAACTATTGATAAGTTCAACGGCCGGTAGTTGGCTAAAGGGTTTATCCAAAAATATGGGATAAACTACTTTGATACATATGCTCCAATGGCAAGAATATCGACAATAGTAGTGTTGCTCTAGCCTCTATTTACAAATTAAAGATTTACCAAATGGATGTAAAAACGACATTCCTAAATGGTGAATTGGAAGAAGAGGTGTATATGGAACAATCGGAAGGGTTTGTTGTTCCAGGTCATGAGAAGAAAGTATATAAACTCATACGATCTTTGTATGGAATAAAATAAGCCCCTAAACAATGGCACCAAAACTTTGACCAAGTTGTTCTAAACAACGGATTCAGAATCAATGAATCAAATAAGTGTGTCTATAGCAAGTTTGAAAATGACAAAGGAATCATTGTTTGTTTATATGTTGACGACATGTTGATTTTTGGCATTGATGTGGAGCAAGTAGAGAAAACTAAACATTTTCTCTCAAGTAACTTTGATATAAAAGACATGGGTGAGGCTAAAGTTATTCTTGGTATAAAAATAATAAGGAATGGTGATTCACTATCTTTAACACAGCCTCACTATATTGAAAAAGTGTTAAAAAGATTTAACTTCGGTGCATGCGCTCCTGTGTCTACGCCTATGTATCCAAGTACGAAAATTGTACCAAATGATAGTACTCCAGTAGCATAATTGGAATATGCCGAAGTCATAGGATGTCTAATGTACTGCTATGACTAGCACAAGGCCCGATGCAGCCTTTGCTGTTGGAAAGCTAAGTAGATACACTAGCAATCCAAGCAAATTACATTGGCATGCAGCATATAGAATACTAAAATATCTTGAGAAAACCATGGACTATGATATCTCTTTTCAAGGGTGTCCTCCTATTTTGAAAGGATACTCTGATGCTAGTTGGATATTTGATGTGGGAGATTACGCTTCTATAAGCGGATGGGTTTTCTTGCTTGGTGGGGGTGCTGTTTCTTGAGGTTCCAAGAAACAGACATGTATTTCAGATTCCACCATGGCAGCGAAGTTTATTGCTCTGGTTTCTGCGCCAAAAGAAGCAGGATGGTTAAAGGATCTTTTGTATGAGGTTCCTCTATGGCCTAAGCCAATCTCACCTATTCCTATCCATTATGATAGTCAGGCTACGCTTTTAAAGGCATATAGCACGATGTATAATGGAAAGTCCAGACCCATTGGTGCAAGACATAGTATTGTGAGACAACATATTAGAGATGGGGTCATCACTGTGAACTTTGTGAGAACAAGTCCGAATCTAGCTTATCGTTTCATAAAAAGTCTTGCTAGAGACTTGGTTTTAAGTACAAGTGAAGGGATGGGGCTCAAACTCGTCAATTTTAGTCACCCATTATGGACCCTCAACCCAATGCCTAGTACAACGCCAGGTCTTATGTTCAATGAAAGAGTTCCATCATCCGTGTGATTGCAAGCACTAAAAGTAAAATTTCATCTCGGGTGTAGTACTTGGTAACCTGTGACAAAGGGAAAAAAGGTTGAGCTTATGCTCTTAATGGACCCGAGTAAACACTTGAATGTCGTGTTGTAGGGACATAATCAATGGAGTCTACCTATGTGAGTGTGAAGTTTGGCCGCTTCAAGGAGTGATTTAATGACAAGAGTTTGAATCTGTAACACTCATAAAGGGTACAGAACATAAAGCCATAAATATGTTTGTCTGAAAGATGAGGTGTGTGTAGGAAGTAAGTCTTGTTTGTGGAGATGTATTCAATTAGTCAAATGGAATGTATGGTTGTTCCGATTAATTGTAACTCATTAAGTGAGAGTTCAATTGAAAAACACTCTCATTTATGCATAAGGGCTTCCTTTTATTTCAAGATGATGTTGTTGTAATATGAGAATAAATATATTTTAAAAATGGTAGGGGAATCTTGATGTATTTTCAAAATAAAGTGCTTAATGATATGTTTCAAACTTGTTTGTAATGTATTTGGTTTGAGTATGGTGTGTGTCAACATATTGTGCTCAGTGTGTCGACACACACCATACTCAAACCAAATACATTATAAACAAGTCCGAAACATATGATTAAGCACTTTATTTTGAAAATACTCAACACAAGGAAGCACTAACTCAAGAAGGAATTTTGAGTGTGCTAGAGCGTTGAGATTACCTTAGGGTGGGCCCATGGACACCCTTAGGTTAAGGCCTTGACCTACAGATGGGTCCACGGCTTGCACATGCAACTTGTAGCTCCAATGTGCAGCGCACGCGCGTGCTTGCCAGGGCACAGGTGTTGGGTGCACCGGGCACCTGTCATGATCATGGCACCCCGGGCAATGATAACGTCATAACATTGTCAAGACAGTGTCAAAGGACCGTGCAGAGGAAGGCCTGGCTCATGCCCAAGATGGTGTCACGACAGTGCCTCGACAGCGCCCAGGCAGCGCTCACGACAATGTCACAACAGTGTCACGACAGTGCCCAGGCAGCGCCCATGACAATGTCATGACAATGCCTCGACAGTGCCGAGGCAGTGCCCACAACAGTGTCACAACAGTGTCACGATATTACCCAGGCAGCGCCCAGCAGGCCCAGCGCCACGCCCAGCATGCCCCAGCAGTGCCCAACATTTAGAAGCTTCCAAAAAGTTGCCATTTGTCCTTGACAGCTTTTATCCGCCAGCTCATTGAATAGCACTATCCTTGTTTTGTCATTTTGCTTTGTATTTATCCTTTATTTAGTATTTTAGTATTTTAGGTAATATTTTCGGATTTCCTTTGTCTTTTCTTATTTCTAGAATGTTCTAGGATTTTCTATTTGTCTTTATTAGCTGTAGGATTTTATTTTAATTTTTCTATAAATAATGGATGAGAGGATGTAAAGAATCAATCAATAAAATGAAATGAAAAATCCTTATCTCTGTATTCTCTCTATGTCCGTCTCTCTCTCATCTCTATCTTCCTCCTCATCTAACTCTATAATTCTTCTATTTCTCTTCTCATCTTAAATCTATTTCACCTTCTTCTCTCATCCCAAAGTCTAAAATCTATCAAGCTAGTCACGAACCTTTGGGTTTGAGACATTTGGTATCAGAGCATTGTCCCTAACCTTTGGGTTTGTGACATTTGGTGTCAAAGCATCGTCCCCAACCTTTGGGTTTGTGACATTTGGTATCAGAGCCACGTTTCCAACAAGTAGGGCAACAAGAAGGAGCTGTTTTACTGCAGTAGCAGGAAGCAAATTTTCTACTGCAACATAGCTAATTTGTGATCGTTATCATCCCCTAAAAAAACAAATTTCTATTTCATTGCAACCTTCTTGATACCGAAGGATCTCACTATCAAATAAAAAAAAATTTATTTTTTTCCTTGCTCTCTTCGCTGAATTAAAAAAAAAAAAAAATTCCTGCACTATTCACCAAATCAAAAAAAAAGGAAAAAAAAAATGTATGCTCCTACTCTTCAAGCTTCCAACAAGGCTACACTCCTTGTTAAGGTTTGGGAGGTTCTCTATCCCATCACCAAGGACGTCCTCTACCAAGTCTTCTCCCCTAATGATTGCCTTGAAGAAATCAAGATCAACTCAACATTTACCTTGAAGGTTGAAGCTCAAGTGACTTTTGCCTCCAAGAGGGATGCCGAGAATGCACAAAAGTGACTTCACGGAAGGTGCATATACGATGAATGTTGTGTGATGAACATCTAAGCCCACAATCTGACTCTCCAAGTCGCACTAGAAGATTGCCGTGATCATGAAGAAAGGAGTTCAACTACGGAGCTGCGAGCTTCCATTAGAGATTTAACCGAAGCTGTAGCTCGAATTTGTGATAGCTGTGGTGTGAAGTTTGAACTTCCACCACAGCCTCAAATGGGGTGTGATGAAGTCCCTTGCATTGCCATTAATGTCAAGGATGAGGAGGAACTTGTGGAACCACCCATCCTTGAAGAAGCACTTGAATCAGGGGCCGAACCACGTCTAGAAGCAGCCCCGTTGGGATTTCAAGATCTGGACAACCCAAAAGAGAAGACTTAATAACCTTAGGATTCGGGTGTTGAGGCCAAGAGATAAGCGCTGCAGCCAACCCAGGAGGAACCAAGTGACTCATGGTTATGCGCGATTGAGGAAACAATAGCCAAGGATGAGCACCACCAGCAGGAGGTACCTAAGTACTCGGGCACTGGGGCATCAGCAACCAGCGCAGCAGTAGCATGGTGAGAGTCTTGATGGGACCTGTAAGTGTGCGCATAGGCTGCATCTTGGTGCGCAAGTGGTGCTGAAGCGTGGCAATGCCCAGGGTAACAAGAACTGAAGGGGGCTTCAAAAGGAAGTTCGAGAATACATGAATTGGGGAGCATTTTCCCCTAACTGGGATTGGCATAAGGACAGCAGCCCACCAATCCCAAAGATGGCAATTGGCCCTTGGTGAGAAGGGTTACCCATTTGACCCGGGAATAGAAGGTAAGCACCAAGGCGCTTGGCGGGTAGACAAAGGATGGGAACCGAAGGCTAGAGGTTGCATGACATCCTTGAGGACAAGGATGATTTCAAGGAGGAGGGAATGTCATGATCATGGCACCTCGGGCAATGACAATGTCATAACATTGTCAAGACAGTGTCAAAAGATAGTGCAGATGAAGGCCTGGCTCGTGCCCAAGACAGTGTCACGATAGTGCCTCAACGGCGCCCAGGCAGCGCCATGACAGTGTCACAACAGTGCCATGACAGTGCCTAGGCAGCGCCCAAGACAGTGTCACGACAGTGCCCAGGTAGTGCCCACGACAGTGCCTAGCAGGCCCAGCGCCGCGCCCAGCACGCCCTAGCAGTGCCCAACATCCAAAACCTTCCAGAAGCTTCCAGAAGGTTGCCAACTGTCCCTTGACAGCCCTTATCCGCCAGCTCATCGAATAGTACTGTCGTTGTTTTGTCATTTTGCCTTGTATTTATCCTTTATTTAGTATTTTAGGTAATATTTTCATATTTCCTTCTTGTCTTTTCTTATTTCTAGAATGTTCTAGGATTTTCTATTTGTCTTTATTAGCTCTAGGATTTTATTTTAATTTTTCCATGAATAGTGGATGAGAGGATGTAAAGAATCACTCAATGAAATGAAATGAAAAATCCTTATCTCTGTATTCTCTCTATGTCCTTCTCTCTCTTATCCCTATCTTCATCTTCTTCTTCCTCATCTAACTCTATAATTCTTCTAATTTCACCTTCTTCTCTCATCCAAAGTCTAAAATCTATCAAGCTTGTCATCAAGCTAGTCACGAACCTTTGGGTTTGTGACATTTGGTATCAGAGCATCATCCCCAACCTTTGGATTTGTGACATTTGGTATTAGAGCATCGTCCCCAACCTTTGGGTTTGTGAAAGCACCATGGGGCGCGGTGCATGTGCGTAGCAGTGTTCTGGCATCTAGGATACACCAAGATCAAGTGCACAAGCTTGTGCATTGTGTGCGCCATGCAGTGCACATGTGAGAGCTTGCAGCGTGCACCAAGATGCAGTCAGCCCGAGGCACTGGTAGCACGGGGGCGCGGCGCTGGCAACGAGCATGATATGCATAGCGTGCGCCACACTGGGACGTACGCCTGAGCCCTGTCTGGGACTGGGTGCCAGCACAGCTGCGCACGTCTGCTCTGAGACACTTGAACACTTAGGAAGCCTTGCACATACGAAAAGGTGCTAGGCACGTGCTAGTCACATGACTTGATGGTTATTGAGCATGAGACATGGAACCGTTAAGGAAGATCCTTGTCCATGAGAGTGACTAAAGTTCTTGACCAGGATCTTGAACAAGTACTTGCCGCGGAGTGGAGGGAAGCTGACTTGGCACTTTGGCGCGCCCTTTGACCTGCTAACTGCTCTCCTTTGGGTGGGAAAACCCACAGGCGCATGCTTGACTAGGATTTGACCCAGTAACTACCCATAATTGGGGTGCCCCTCAAGGTAAAGTCGGAAATCAGATGCTTTAAGTTGTTTCCAGGTGTCCAAAGTAATTACCTGGTTGGCCAGATCTAGGAGGAGTTCTGGAACTTCTATAAATAAGGGTTGTTTTGCCTAGAGTTGGAAGAGAAAGTGTTGTTCACGGTTTGAGAGAAAATTGTGCAGGTTTCTATTGTAATTCAAAGAGTGCTCAATAACAAAAGTTGCCTCATGTGTCTTATGTTTATTTCTGCTGTGTTTGTATGTGTTTTTGTGGGTATTAGTATGAGTGAGTCATAATCTCACTACCATGGCTGGTAGTCTTAAAAATACCTGTGACAATTTGGTATCAGAGCCCTAGGTCCTGAAAAAGGGTGTTGTTTCTATTGCTATCCAGAACTACGTGGGTGTTGTTGGAATTTCGTGGCTAAGTCTTGACTAAATTTTCCCCTTGAATTCGAATTTTAGTTTCAATTTTCTAGTCAAGATTTAATTTTCGAACTTGTGGGCTGTCCGTAGTGTCACTTTGGTTGTGCTTGACTGCATATGTGTGGTTCTGTCCCTGGCTTTGCTTTTGCTATATGTATGGTTCCTGCATGTGCATAAGACCTTGGATTTCAGTTTGTGTAAAATTTTAATTGTGGATGGCTGGTTGTGCGTGGGTTGGGTTGCTATTGGCCCGTAGGTTCCTAATTTTGTGTGGCTAGTGAATTGTATCCCTTTGTGGTTAATTTTGCTGTCGGTTGCCTGATTTTTGTGTTGGTTAGTCGTGACCTTGTTACCATGACTCAAAATCAACAAGAACCTAGAAAATGCCTTAAGACTAATGAATGCCAAAATTGAATTGAGGAAATTCTAGTTCGCAGTATAACGCTGATGACCTTCCCCAGTGAACGATTTTGGGTGCCATGAAATCTTTGTCTAGTGATATAGCATCACTTAAGGAGATGATCCAGTCCTTAGTTATTGCCCATAGAACCCCATCTCCAACCCCTACTCCCCCTACTAATGCACTCCATAGGTTAGGTCCAAATCGTGCCAGGAGTAGTTCTCCTAATGTGCCCCGTGTTGGTGAAACTTCCATCCCTACGGTGGAAATTTTACAAAATGAAATTTCAGTTCTACGTAAGACTCTTAATGCAGGTGCTCCTAGACTTGAATAGGGTGGTATCAAAGTCCCTACCCCAAAAGCTTTTGAAGGTGAGTGTGATGCCAAGACCTTAGAGAACTTCTTTTGGGACATGCAACAGTATTTTGTGGCTGCCCATGTTGGTGAGGAAGACAAGGCTGTCATTGCGTCCATGAACTTAATGGGTGATGTGGAATTATGGTGGAAAGCATGAGTGTCTGAGGATCGTGCCGTTGGACGTGATGGGCCTAGTTCATGGGAAGCCTTGAAGAAGGACCTTTGTGATCAATTCTTTCCAAGTAACGCTTTGTGGTTGGCTCGTGAGTCTTTAAAGGACCTCAAACAAACTGGTTCCATTCAGGGAGTTCTGTTATTTTGGAAATTGAAGGTATGACGGATGAGGACAAACTCTTTAAATCATTTCTTATCTTAAATCGTCGGCTCAATTGGAGTAGAGGCATCAAAAGGTCAAGGATCTTGGCTCCCTTGTTGCCTTAGATGCCTTAGTAGGCTTTAACATGGGTCAAGACACTAGTAAGAAGGACCATTTTAAGAAAGGATGGAAAATGGTGTCAAGTTCACCAAAATTGGGGAGAGTGTCGCAATTGAGCCTAATAATATAAAACTTTCTATAAAAACTAGTGGGAATGACAAAGGAAAGAGTCCTAAGTCAAGTGGTTGTTTTATATGTGATGGTCCTCACTTTACAAGGAATTGTCCTAACAAATAGTCTTTGAGTGCTGTCATTTAGCAAGATGATGATGAGGATAAGGATCACGAGCCATCTCCATCCCATATGAGGATGAACTTGCTAAAGTTACTGGGCAAAACGGTTGATCCTACAGGTGTCTGGTCATCCAAGCAAACCAGTGGGCTACGGTTTTGTTGATGATGTTTTGATATTTATGTTTTGTTGTTTTAGGTTTTGGTGCAATTTCGTTTCTATGGCTTTCATTATGTTGTTTCGATGATGGTTTGTCATGGATTTATTTGATATAAATATGTTGATTATACATGTTTTGATGGACTATTGAATGTGTGGTCAGTGTTGCATCTAATCGGACCTGAATGCACCCTAATCTGTGATGAACCTTGAATCGAATGAATGTTAGATGGTACAACTAATGGACTAGTATGTGGCCTAATGTGCATTGAACCCAAAAATGAATGAGAACATGTCAAAGCACCTAAAGGAATTGTGTGCATTTGGACTTGAGAATTGGCCTAGGTGGTGCGCGTGAACTGTGGCTCTGTCTAAGGACTAATGTTCTGCGTGATTGGAACAGGATGTTGCTAGTGCCTATGAACGGCTAAGGCAAAGGACAACCTATGTCAGTTTCATAGGGTACTTACACTTCTTGCCTAGGACGTCAAGTTCTTTGGTAGGGGAGGTTTGTAAGACCCTAGACATTGGGATTCTGCTCGTAGGGTGATGCATGGTGTTAGGTGCATCATGCTATGATCATTGCGCAAACATGGTCACATCGTGTGCAAATTTCTAGTACATATTAGATGTCAACGCCTAGGTTTGGCTGCAACATAGGACACAATGGACCTTAACCCGAGCTTGACCCTGTAGGGCATGTGTGCTTAGAGCAGTGCATTGATTTAGTTAAGTGGCACTAGTCCAGTGCATGATGATGCTCAAGCGTGCACAAGTTAGTTGTGCAACACTAGTTAAGAACAGATCCTTGACTAAATGCAAACCACGCATTGTGTCAATACGAGACGGATATCGATCAAGCACAAGTATATGCATAGTGCGCATCCGTTGTACGGATGAACCAAGCCTAACTAAAATGAGCCTAAGCGTGGCATCAATGGACTGAGGGCTATGTGCTTGCGCAGTGCTAGCTTGATACGCAGTACGTAGGTTAGGCACATTACGTGCACAAGCAAGGATGAAGTGTGTGAAGCTAAGTGTAGTGCATAGGTTTGATGCGCAGTGCTAGCGGATAACAGACTGTTGGCCCTAAAGCCACTTATATTGTAGTTTTGATGATAACAACCATTTAGCAAGTTAGTGTTTAAAATTGTTCTAATCTTGTTTCTAAGTGACTCATAAGAAAGCTAGGAAAATCAAGGTTAATCGTGTTGATATGAAGCTTTCAAAGATGATGAATCAAGAGGAAAAGAGATCAAATTTGAAGAGAAGATTCATCCAAATTGAAGAGAACGTGATTCGAGTCCAAGTGCCTTAACATGATTGATTTTTATTATCTAGGACTTAGGATCGGGATATATTAATTGAGTCCAAGTCTCAATATTGATATGTGATGCTCGAACAGAAATGTTCGTGAAATATTTTTAAAAAATGATTTTCATATTTTATTTGAAAAATATTCAAGTCAAAATTTAAACCATTCTAAGTTCTGAATGAAAATATTTTTCACGATTAGTACTTTGAAAAGTATGATCAAATCAAATAAAAATAAAATTTCAATAGCTGATGATTTAGCCTGACTTATGTAATTAATTGTCTTTATGATCAAAGCAAAGTAGAAAATAAATTCAAAAATTTGAACTAATATGTCAATTAATCAATCAATCAATTAATCAACTTAGCTAATATAGTTAATTATCCCATCAATCAAGCTAATTGATCAAAAACTTGTAAATCCACCCAGGTAAGCTGAGTGTCAATACACAGAAGGTGTGTGTCAGCACACAGGCTTATAGCAGCCACTGAGAGCTGCTGTGTGTCGATACACAGACTGAAAAAGCTCAAAACGGCTAGTTTTAACTTGATTGATTGAATCCAGATGCTCCTGAGGTATATTATGTCTCTAGTTTTGTGAGTGGACTCAGGCCTAAGATTAAGCATATGGTAAAGGCTTTCAAACCAGAAACACTGTCTTAAGCTTATTCCAAGGCTAGGAAGGTGGAGAGTACTGTGATGAATTCTGCTGATACTTCCAATGGAAAGGCTGTTGGGACTGTCAATTCCTCATCTAGGCCTTTTCAAAATTCTAATAGAGGGAGCAATAACGAAGAGAGGAAGCCTCTGAAACTCTACTACAAGTGTAATCAGAGATATTTCTTTGGGCACAAGTGTAATCCCAAGTTGCTTATGGTAGCTTCTGGGGTTGAGGCTGCTGAGGATGAGGAAACAAGTGTTGATATTGAGGCTAGGGAGGGACAGGAAGGAGAGTCTAAAGAGGAAAATGGTGTAGATATTTCAATGAAGGCTTTAACTGGTAATGGTGCTCACAATATCATTAGGATCAGAGGAAGAGTGGGACAAAAGGAATTGTTGATACTCATTAATAGTGGTAGTACACATCGTTTCGTGGATCCTCAAGTGGTTAGAGCTATGGGATAGGAGCTGATTAAGACCAATCCTTTGTTTGTCATCGTAGCTGATGGCAATTCCATCTTGACTCATACAAAGTGTAAGGGGTTCAGCTGGAAGATATAAGGGCATAAGTTTGAATATGACTTTAGAGTGTTGAGATTGGACGGCTATGACATGGTATTGGGGGTTGATTGGATGAGAACTTTCAGCCCAATTCTCTTTGATTTTGCTCAGTTGGCTATGTCTTTTGAAAAGAATGGAGAATAGATCCAATTGAAGGGAATTGTGGAGCAGGGACAACTTCAGTTGATGGGAGGTCAAGGCCTACATAAGTTTCTTAAGAAAGGGACTTATCAGTGGGTGGGACAACTTTACTCCATCACATTTGTTGCTGAGGTGCCACAGGATGACGTTAATTCTATTTTGGACTCTCTGTTGCAAGAATACGGTGACATATTTGAGCAGCCTGTAGTGTTACCCCCTAGAAGGAGTTTTGATCATGCTATTCCTTTGAAAGAAGGATCCAATCCGGTAAACTTGAGGCCCTACAAGTATCCACACTCTCAGAAGAATGAGATAGAGAAGCGGGTGGAGGAGCTACTTCGAACCAAGTTCATAAGACACAGTCAAAGTCCATTTGCCTCTCCCGTGATCTTGGTAAAGAAGAAGGATGGATCCTCAAGAATGTGCATTGATTACCGGCAACTAAATGCAATGACAGTTAAAGACAAGCTCCCTATACCTATCATTGATGATCTTTTGAGTGAACTTCATGATTCTTGGTACTACTCCAAGTTGGACTTGAGGCAAGGGTACTATCAGATTCGAGTTCAAGAGTATGACATCCCTAAGACAACTTTTAGAACTCACCACAATCACTATGAGTTTGTTGTGATGCCCTTTGGACTATCCAATGCTCCTGCTACATTCCAAGCTTTGATGAATGCAATATTCAAGCCTTACTTGATGAAGTTTGTGCTAGTATTCTTTGATGATATCCTAGTTTATAGCCACACACTACAGGAGCACTTGACTCATTTGGAGGAGGTATTTCAAGTCATGAAGCAGCACAAACTGTTTGCCAAGTTAACAAAGTGTACTTGCCAAGAATCAAGTGGAGTATTTGGGTCATATTGTTACTGGTAGGGGAGTTGCAATAGATCCAAACAAGATCAAGGCCATGGAAGATTGGCCTAAGCCCTAATCAGTTAAATAATTGAGAGGTTTCTTGGGTTTAATTGGTTATTATCGAAGGTTCTTACTGGATATGGATTGATAGCTCAACCCTTGACAGATTTGCTGAAGAAGGACTCCTTTCATTAGAATGATTCAGCAAGGGAAGCTTTCAATCAGCTCAAGAAGTCCATGGTTTCTGCCCCAGTCTTAGTGATGCCCAATTTTGATCACCCTTTTGTATTGGAAACTGATGCAAGTAGCAGTGAAATTGGAGCAAGTCTTTCACAAAATGGAAGGTCATTAGCCTATCTCAGCCAAGCTTTAGGTCCCAAGAACCAGAGGCTGTCAATTTATGAAAAAGAATACATGGCAATTCTTCTAGCAGTGTAAAAGTGGAGGCATTACTCGGAAGGGCACCATTTTGTGATTAAAACTGATCATCAAAGCCTCAAGTATCTGCTTGAGCAACGCATCTCTACCAGAGTACAGAGGAAGGGGCTAATGAAGATGCTTGGATTGGATTACTCTATTGAACATAGAAAAGGGGCAAAAAATCCAGTGGCAGATGCTATATCCAAGAGGCAAGAGGAGGAGATAGGGGAAGCTACCTATGCTACACTGACCTTAGTGGTTCCCTTGTGGATGAATGAAGTTATTACGTCCTATGAGAATGACGAGTATGCTCAAAAGTATGTTATTTCCAGTTGTATTTAGCTTGAGAATGCAAAGAAGGATGAAGAGGTGACTGTTAAGCAAGGCATTGTGCGAGTTAAAGGAAAGATTTACACTGGCACTAGCATAGGTCTTAGAAGGCAGATCTTGGAAGCTTCTCATGATTCTCCTTGGGGAGGACATTCAGGCAGGGATGGTACTTACTCTAGGGTCAAACAATACTTTTATTGGCCTGGTATGAAGAGGGAAGTGCAAGAGTATGTCCTATAGTGTGAGGTTTGCCAGCAGATCAAGGTAGAACACACACCTTACAAGGGATTGTTACAACCTTTAGCTGTGCCAGAAGGGGCTTGGACCCATATCAGCATAGATTTCATTGAAGGATTGCCAAAATCCGAGGGTAAGGAGATCATTTGGGTGATTGTGGATCGATTCACCGAGTTTGGGCATTTCATTGCTCTTTCCCATCCCATTTCAGCAGAGAAGTTAGCAAGACTCTTCTTGGATCACGTTTATAAGTTGCATGGACTTCCTCAGTCGATTATTTTTGATCAGGATAGGTTGTTCACTAGTAACTTTTGGAGTGAATTGTTCTCATTACTGGGAACCAACTTATCCTTGAGCTCCTCTTATCATCCCCAATCTGATGGGCAAACTGAAAGGGTAAATCAGTGTATTGAACAATATCTACGGGGAATGACTTTTTTGCATCCTAAGGGTTGGCATAGGTGGTTGACACTTGCAGAGTATTGGTACAATACTCACTCTCATGCTTCCTTGGGTACTTGTCCATTTAAAGCCCTATATAGGTATGATCCTCCATCACCTATGGTGTGTTAAGGACTAACTTCACAAGTGGATTCTGTCAATGAACTTCTGCTTCAGAGGAAACAACTAGTTCAGGAGCTTAAAGATAATCTCTAGGTTGCACAAGCTTGAATGAAGTATTATGCTGACAAAGGGGGAATTGACAGAAGTTTTGAAGTTGGAGATTTGGTGTATTTGAAGTTGCAGCCCTACAAGCAGAATTCAGTTGCAATGTATAAGAATGTTAAGTTGTGTGCTAGGTATTTTGGACCTTACAAGGTCTTGGAAACGATTAGCAGAGCGGCTTATAAGCTTGAGCTTCCTCCAAATAGTCTAGTGCATCCCGTGTTCCATATTTCTCTGCTTAAGAAACATGTGGCTAAAGGGGCAGTTTGTGTAGCAGAGCCATTGTTAGCTTCAGCTTAGGGTCTAGTCCTGCAGTAACCAGTAGTTGTCTTGGGCAGAAGAGTTGTGCAGCAGCAAGGCGTGGATGTAGATCAAGTCCTGATTCAGTGGGCTAATTTGGGGAAGGAGAATGCATCTTGGGAGAATTGGTGGTTCTTGAACTCTCAGCTCCCTTGCTTTCATTCTTGAGACAAAAATGAGTTCAAGGGGAGGGTAATATCATAGCCCGAAGGTGATGATTCAAATGTTTTAGCGGGAAAGTTAGTTGGTTGGTTATAGCGGTTAATTTGGTCCATTTTGGCAATTTGAGTCCGTTGTTATGTTAGTAATTGTCTAGATTCATGTTTTGAGCTTATGTCTTGTAAAGAGTATAAATAATGATGTTCTTGTAGGGTTCATATTCATTCAATAAAAATACACATCTCTTTGAGATTTCTCTATCTTCTCATCTCTTTTCACTTCTCTTCTCATCTAACCTTTATCTCACCTAGGTTATAGCCAAGATAATACTTGAAGTATAACAAATTTCTTTCCAAAACCTTTTTCCAAACTTTTGAGCATCCCATTGGCTCTCATTTGCCTATAAATAGGGCTTAAATGCTTTGGTTCAAATCATCAAACACTCTTTAAGCATTCTTTGATAAATGTTCTCTTATATTCTTACGTGTTAATGGTTTGATTTTAAGTTTTGTTTACATTTTTTATTTGAGCATCACTTGTTTTCTTATTGTTGATCATTAAGCTTAATTGGCATATTCTTAGCTTTGGCTAAGTTTGATCAAGTCTCAATCCACTCTCTTGAAAGAGTGAAAAATTTGAGTGCTCTAATTCTTCCATTACTTTATTCTGATTTATTTCATTGTAAAGGTTGGATCCTTAGCCTACGCTTACACAAGGATCAGTTGTAAAAGGTTGGTCTTGAGCCTATGTACAAATAGGCCGGTTGTAAAGGTTGGGTCCTGAGCCTATTTTTAAAAAGAATCATCATTCTTAGTTAAAGGCTCAAGTGACAAAGAGTAGTCACTTGAGAAGTGGACTAGTTTCCGGTTTGGAAGTAAACTACTATAAAAATCTTTGTGCATCCCTTTTATTCTTGTCTTTATCTTTTTCATTTCATATCTATTGTCTATCTTTCAATTTAATTTTAAGTTATAAATCTAAATTTTTATTTATCACTAAAGAACCTAATTTACCCCCCTCTTAGGTTGCTGTTTGGACCTTCACAGACCATCGCCTAGATGCAAAGAAGCACTAACTCAAGACGGACTTTTGAGTGTGCTAGAGCAATGACGTTACCTTGGGGTGGGCCCATGGACACCCTTAGGTTAAGGCCTTGACCTACGGATGGGTCCAAGGCTTGCGCATGTAACTTGAGCCCTAACGTACAGCGCACAAGCGCAGTGCACGGGAGCCTATGCTGGGTGCACTAGGCTCTATGGCATGCGGCGCATGTGTGCAGTAGTGTGCTGGCATCTGGGATGCACCAGGATCAAGTGCTTAAGCTTGCGCACGATGTGCGCCATGCAGTGAACATGTGAGAGCTTGCAGTGCGCACCACGACGCAGTCAACGCTAGGCACTGGTAACGCGCATGGTGCATACAACATGCGTGACACTGGGAAGCATGCACGTGCCTTGTCCAAAGCAAGGCACTGGGGGTACGTGTAGCTATGCACGTCTGCTATGGGACACTTGAACACTTTTGAAGCCTTGCACATACGGAAAGGAGCCTGGCACATGCGGGTTATGTGACTTGACGATTATTGAGCATAAGACGTTGAACCTTGGGGGATGACCCTTGACCATGAGAATGACCAAAGTTCATGACCAGAATCTTGACCAACTAATTGCCGCGGAGTGGAGGGAAGCTGGCCTAGCACTTTAGCACGCCCTTTGACCGGGTAATTGCTCTCCTTTCGATCGGAAAACCTGCAAGGGCAACATCCGGGTACTGCGATGGCAGCACACATGGTGCACGCAGTGTGCGCGACACTGGGAAGCACGCACATGCCTTGTCCAGGCAAGGGGCAGGGTGCAGGCGCAGCTGTGCGTGTCTGCTCCGGGACATCTGAACACTTGGGAAGCCTTGCATGTACGGAAAGGTGCTTAGTATGTGCAGATCACGTGACTTGACGGTTATTCAACATGAGACGTTGAACCTTGAAGGATGACCATTGACCATGAGAATGATCACAATTCTTGACCAGAATCTTGACTAAGTAATAGCCGCAGAGTGGAGGGAAGCTGACCTGGCATTTTGGCACGCTCTTTGTCCTGGTAACTGCTCTCCTTTTGGCGGGAAAAACTGTAGGGGCATACTTGACTGGGATTTTGCCTCGCAATTGCCAATAAATGGGGTGCCCCTTAAGGGAAAGTGGGAAATCAAATGCTTTAAGTTGCTTCTAGGTGGCTTAGGCAGTTACCTGGCTAGCCAAATCATAGAGGAGTGCTGGAACTTCTATAAATGGGGGGTTGTTTTGCCCAGAGTTGACACATTCAATTTTTGGTATCAAAGGAGAAAGTGTTCACGATTTGAGAGAAATTGTGAGGTTTTCCATTGTAATTCAAAGAGTGTTCAATAAAAAAGCCGCCCCTTGTGCCTTACGTTCCATATCTCATGTTTTTGTTCGATTATGTTTATTTTCGCTGCTTGCTTGCGTTCTTGTGCATGTTAGGCTGAGTAAGTCGTAACCTCACTACCATCGCAGGTAGTCATAAAAATACCTGTGACCAAAGGCTATATGGTCTTGTTCAATTAGAAAGATATATCAGTGCACCGATGCACTCATATATGATAGTTTAGGACCAATAACATTTTATCTTCTCGAAGATGAAAGGGATATTTATTTATATCAACTATCAAGGAATCAAACAATCATGAGGGTACTTAGTAAATGTGCCTTATCCATATTAAAATTTTTAAGCACTTATTATGTATAAGTGGATTAATGAATTCAAATTCCATCAAATAGGTTCTCAATTTGTAGATGTAGATAGAAGTCTTTTCGAGATCTTTCATCTCAAATTCTTTATTTAGATATGCAACGACTTCTTCAAGCTCTTAAGGAGTTCCCGTGATGTTTAAATCAACAGCATTGATTGCCATGATAACTCTAGAATTTGATTTCTTAATAAAAACACATGGGATAATAGGATTGTTAATATATCCTTCTCTTAGAAGATATATACTAAGATGATTGTACCACATTTGCCCAGATTATTTTTATCCATATAAAGATCTTTGTAATTTAATTGAACATAGTTCCCAAGGTTTTGAGCTGTATGCATCTGGAAATTTAATTCTTTAACATCTGGAAATTTAATTCTTTAAGGACTTTCATTATCAAGTGATCCATACTAGATAAGCTGTTACTACATCCGTAAGGCGCGTGTGAAGTCTTTTAGAGACTGCCATACTTATTAAGGATCTAAATGTAATCGCATTCATTATTGGTGAGTATGTCTCTTCATAATTAGTTCCCGGTCTCTGTGAGAAACCTTAAGCTACAAGTCGTGCTTTGAATATGACATTCTCATTCTTTTCATTTTCTTTTTCGTACAAATACCCACTTGTATTCTATGGGTTCGTATTTTTCAGCTTTTGTACTACAGGATCAAATACTGCATGTTTGGTTAGTGAATTTAATTCTATATGCAGTACATCTTTCTATTTTGGTCTGTTGCTCCTTCCCTAAAATTCTTGAACAGACTAGAATCAAGATGTTCGCTTTCTTTGATCAAATTACTATCCAGATGTTGCTCCTTCCATTGCATTCCAATATTTACAGAACTTATCAAAATTTCTTAATTATCCACATTTCACTAGTTTTAGGAACCTAGCATTCCTGAGGAGTTATTTCATTCTTTTTTTTTTTTTTTTGCATTATTTCCTATTCAGGAGTGTGGAATTAATAGATGGACCAACTTACTTGTTTTGCTCCCTTTTCTTTCTTGGGCTCTCATCTTTCGAATCGACAAGTCTATCATGCTTCTAGTGCAGAGTAGATGTATTTGCAAATGTCCTAGAATATTACTCGTTTGAAATATAAATTTGACAAGGACATTCATAATTGGAACATGTGATTTGATCACTCTCTTTGTAATAATGCATCTGGCAATTGGTTTGCGATCTTTTGTAAGTGGATGATGTCTAAACTTTCAATTCACATTGATTTGTACGTGGATCAAAATGAGATATCGATAATGCCATTACACAAAATTTCTCATTTTTTTCAACTTCTGCTTTGCTTTTCTCCTCTAATTTTAGAAATATTGTTTTGCTAAACTTACAAATACCAAACCATGCTGTAAAAACATCTTCAGTCAATAGTTAAAGATATTTTATTATTGATGGGGATTCAAACCCAACATAAATTTGAATCTCCTTTGTAGACCCATCTTGTGCACCGAGGTGGAGCAATTGGAATATACACCCCGCAACCAATAATTCATAGATGTGATATATCTGGTTCTTATTCAGAGAGAAGTTGTATTGGGAGTATTTATGATAAATAGTTGTCCTAGTACGAATTAGTGTTGCAGCATGTCAATTTAGCATGCCTCCATGTAGAACTATGTAATTTTGTTTTCATGAGTAGTAATCTGGCGATAAGCTACAGTCGCACAATCCGAGATTCAGCTAGGCCATTTTGTGTATGTATGTAAGCCATAGGGTGTCATATAGTAATTTCAAATGATATACAATAATCATTAAATGCTTATGATGTAAATTCTCCTGCATTATCAAAATGAACTTTCCTGATCGTATAACTTGGAAATTGAGCTTGTAATTAGATTATTTGTGCAAGGAATCTCGTAAATGTTACATTAGGAGTGGATAACAGATAAATATGTGACCAACATGCTGAGGCATCTATTTACACCATAAAATATTGAAATAGTCCATATGATGGAAAAATGGGTCCACATACATCTTCTTGAATATATATATTTTTTAATTAAATGTAAGAGATTCAGTACCAACTTTAGTTGAGATGTTCTAGTAATCATTTTGCCTTGAGCACAAGCAACATATGAGATTCATTCGGTAAAAGAATCATTTGGTCCTTTAATTAATGTCAATGAGAATTT
This sequence comes from Simmondsia chinensis, assembly GCA_018398585.1. NCBI lineage: Eukaryota > Viridiplantae > Streptophyta > Magnoliopsida > Caryophyllales > Simmondsiaceae > Simmondsia > Simmondsia chinensis. The sequence continues at coordinate 31,247,962 of JAGTTD010000002.1, read as the reverse complement.
TCAATGATCTTTCTTATCATCGTTACACCCAGATGATCCAAACGGTCATGCAATAAAATAAAAGTTTTTTGGTTTGTTAACTTCTAGTTAACTACTATATTAGATCATGAATTATTGACAATTTTTCTACTGTGTGCTTTTTTCCTAAGATAAGTGATATAATGTAAAGGTATTCTCTATCACTTTCATTTTTGTTTCAATATGACAATTATTGCGATGAATATCTCAAAAACTGATAAGGTTCCCTGAGATCTACTAGAAAATAGTGCATCGCTTAAGATCATTTTTGTTCCCTGAAGAATATATAATGTGCTTTTCAGGAGCCTTTAATTAAATTTGAAACACCCGATATTTTATTAAACTGCTGCTACTAATTGTAGCTGAGAAAAAAATATATTCTGCTTTTAAAGTTGGTGTGTGTTGTTGCACTATCTACCATACATAAATCTCTACCATTTAACCAAATCCATATTTCTTAAGTATATTGTAGAACTTAATGTATACACATAATTTAGTTAGAATATTCTATATATATGATGACTTTATTTTTTTATTTATCAATAATCAGAAAATTGTCATTTCAACAAGCAGAAAACAACTAGATTTTAACGGCTAAAAATAGTTAGTTTCTAATGGAAATGAACAATTTTTTCTGGCTAGTTTTAGCCATCATGCATAGTAATTTTTGGTTCTATAAATATGTTATACTTCATTATAAATCAAAGGGTTATTTATATTTTACTACCCGACCTTTTTGGTAATTATAAAAAGGACCCTAAGGTTTTGCAATTGTTAAAAAGGACCCTAAGGTTTTATCGTATTAATGAAAAGGACCCTCGCTGGCCATCTGACATCATTTTGAAAGGTTTTTGGGCCATCTGGTTTATTTCCATTCGATCTAAATTTGTATGATAATTACCGTGAAGGTTTTTAGGCCACTAAGAATCATGATTTTCCCGTTTTGAAAGGAAAGTCATTTTCCCTTATTTGCTGGAGAGGGTCCTTTTCATTAATACGATAAAATCTCAGAGTCCTCTTTAATAATTACAAAACGTTAGGGTTCGTTTTATAATTATCAAAAAGGTCCAGGTAGTAAAATGTAAATAACCCTAAATCAAACCACTCAAAAATTTCGTCTCTTAGTCCTCAATTTTTTCCATAGCAATATATCTTACTTTATAGTTTTTATTCGTATCATCTTATTATTCTTAGTTTTTGTATTATGTTTGGAGGTCAATCAGTCTTAGAAGATGCTATTGGAGGAGATTTTCTATATAAAGTTATGTGGTTTTATGCCTTGATCCTCAGACCTGTAGCTTTAGAGATTCATTGTATAAATGGTTAGGAAGATATTATTTTTATTATATTTGTTGTATTATACTATAATGTGACAAAAATTATGATTTTTGTTTCTTTAAAATGAATAGCAAAAATATGTATTTATTTAACACATTCACATGTAAAACCAAATATATCAAAATAAAATATTAAATACACATTATGCTAGTTTGTACATAATATGTATTTATTTAACACATTCACATGTAAATCTAAATATATCAAAATAAAATATTAAATACACATTATGCTAGTTTGTACATAATAAAACAACAGTATTTAATTAAAATCAAACATAATGTAGTACAAAAGATAGATATGAAAAATACAAATTTCAATCCATTTAAACATTTCTGTTATGATTAATTTCCGACTAGTATCTTAAAAAAAGTCAGACACATCTAGATGCGTTTCATTGAGTGGAAAATGATCTTTGGCAAAACTAGTTCCTACAAATTTTTCTTTTCTTTTCAATGATACTTGATAAAGGTTAACTAGGTGTTCTGTTATATGACAGGTGTGCAACCAATGACCTTTCATATTGCATCGATAGCAATTTGTTTCTATATCTTTAGACAAATTTTGTTGAGGGGATTTTCCCTTTCTATATTTCTCTTTGTTGTTCGTGGACTTCTTAAATTTTGATCCATTCTTTGTACCATGATGCCGCTTCTTTTGACTGCAACTATAACCTCCCCCGTGACCACATCCACGTCCATGATCACATCCACGTTTGCTATCTCTACCACGTTTTTATGGTCATATGTTAAAGCATTCACTAGAGAGAGTCTGCGTCTGAGGCCCCTAACTAGAAAACATAAAAACAATGAAACAATAAAGCAATAATAAGGCAACAAGCAGCACATCATAAAGTACAAAGTAAAGCACAAGGCATAAAGTAAGAAAGAAAGAAAAGAGCAACAAAATAAACATGCAGGCAACAAGCAACAATAGCGAACATGCAGGCTTAAAGACTTTATGGATTAGCTTCATTGTGCTCTTCCAAACCATTATGTTAGCTGCCTCAATTCTAGCCCGCCCCTCAACTTTATCTAAGGCCACCTCCTTATTTATATTTGTATGGGCAAGGTCCTGTTTAATCATCTCTATCCTGTTCTTCATTGACCTATCTCTACCTTTTTCTCTACCATTATGCAAGATATAAAAAACATATGAAGGGAAGTTTAACTAAAAAAAGTTTCTATTTTTCATTCATATGCTTTATGTACATTTTCACCGTTTACATATACCCACCCATATTTGCAGAGCCAAAATAGAAGCACTATTCATCACTGTTCATCCACTATTCAAATCTCATGTGTATGCTTGGCATTGTTGCTGCACCAAAGTCAACTAGTGGGTCGTGCAGGCATTGTTGGGCACTATTTCGTCATTTTTGCTCACATAGTGTTAAGAGCAATGAGGATATCAAATTATACCATTAGGGTACACTCGTCAACCAATAAATATTCTAATATTTACGGCAACATTTATGTTTTGATGTGTTATCGCATATAATAATTTAATGTTTTAATGTTTTATTCCTCGAAAAATATTTTTTAAGGAAAATTAAAATTTGATTGAGGTTTTTTGTTGTTTATTTTTAAAGAAAACTTGCTTCTATGTTATGATGTTTTCTTGTATGGTCTAAAATAAATTTTTCTTCAATTAAGTACACCTTATTCTAGGATAATATAAGTAATAATATAACATATATAAAAAATAGTAAAAAAAAATAAAATTTGCTATTAACACTATATAAAATAGAAAAATTATATCTTAGGTATCCTAAAGTTTAAGCATTCAACATCTAACCTATTTTTTAATATGTATACAATGAATTACCATAAGATATGAAATTTTATTACCTGTGTATCTTGTGCTAGAATCTGGTATTTTTTTATAATTTGGCTAATTTTCACCCGAATAAGTGATGTGCTATAAACTACGACAATATACTCACACATGCATACATACATACACACATATACATATACATACATACATACATACATATATATATATATATATATATATATATATATATATATTCTACAAAAATCAAGTAGGTTATAAAAAAGTTAGTTGCGTTATGACAAAACTTACATATATATTATCAAAATGACCACATTATGATAGAAGACACATATATATTATCGAATTCATGTTCCATGTCAACAATTTTTATTTAAAATCCATCAAATTTTTGTAAAAGATATTTGATTTATAAGATTCTTAAACTTTAGACTACTTGGAAGATAAAACTTTTAAATTTCAGGGTATGTCATTGCATATTATTCAAACACGAAGAGACCTTTGTAATAAATGCTCAAATCCCTAGATACCAAATTGATAACTTTCATATATAATATTACATAGTAATTCAAGATGATGAAAATTATTATGTTAAAACAATTAAAAGTAACATCTGGGATTTGTTGGATTACTTGATCCACTTCTTGTCCAATATTATGGCATTAAAGATTTATATTCTTATCCGGTTCATTTTGATTTGACCAAGATCCGCACAATGATTACCACAAAGGTTTTTATGCCAATTTGAATTTAGAATTTTCCCCATTTTACAAGGGAAATGATTTTCCATCCAATGGGTGGAAAACTTTTTAAATTGGAAAGAATCTTTCGTCATAAATGTGCAATAAACAACAAAAAACTGGAAAACTATTTGTAGAATATAAATTTCAGTACAGTCAAATGGAGCCTTAGTCCAAAATCTAGCATATAATATTACATTTTAGACACATGATAGTACTTTTTCAATTCAACTATTTTTTAAAAAATTCCCAGAGTAGCGCATCTCCCAATTTTTTTAAAACTAGCTATACCCCCATGCAATGCATGGTCAAATTTTATTATTTGTCTAATATACTTATTAATGTATCATTATTCTTTGGAATCAAATTTTTGAAAAAACTCTAGTTAATATACATTGTATATGATCTTCTCTTGTAATGGAAAATTAGGTAAATAAATGAGGACAAATTTATGTGGAGATAACAAGTCGATTGAATATTTAGTTTTCAAAGATTATTTAAGCAAAATCATAATAAAACGAACATGGTAATGTTATTAAAAGTAAAATTATAACAACAATTTTGTGGCTATCATTTTTTATAGGTTATATAGTTACCGTGATGATAAGAACTCCCAATAAATAAAAAACAAGTTGATAACCGTTAATTGACCTTCTTTGCTTTTCTTTTTGATTTTTAATATCTTATTTACAAAATTTCAATATCTATCAAATTTATATATCTTATCTGTACACAGAATAATATGGGAAATATCATCATGTTATTAAACTAATATTAAATTATTAATTTTTTACATCCAAATAATTTATTCATTTTTTGGTTTGAGATATTTAGTTTTTTAATTAATATTTCCTTTTCATTATTCTCAATTTTCTAAGTTAAAAATCATAATTTCCATTTTTTCAATATGAAACAATTTCAATTATAATTTTAATGGTCTCTATTTAAAATTTTATTTTTCTAAATATTAAAAACTAAGATCACTTTTCTCTCATGTCTAATTTTTTCTAAAGTTATTGTATTGAACATATTTTTTTCTATATAATATAAAAATATATAGTTAAATTTTTTTTTTTTTTTACTGATTTTGTGATTATATATTAAAAAAAGTTAAACATTCTTACTTTAAAAATAAAATTAAACTTGTGGGTGTTTGCTAAGATATCTCATACTTGAAGTATTCCTATGTTTTTTGAGTTTCTCCTCCTGGGGTTCCAGCAGTAGATTGAGTTTCTTAAAAGGATCTATAGAAATCTAAAGGTAACAGGTGGTATTGAATAACAATTTAATATTTTTGAAAATAAGAATTAAATTAAATAAGGGGCTAAACTATGGCCAAATTTTATAAATATTATCCCTTTTTTTTAATTTTCTAGAGTTTTAAATTTTCTAATGTATAAATTTTTTAATCGATTTTATTTTATTTATTTGTAAGTTTTTTTCTCATTTATGTATTTTGGTAACTTTTTTTTTGATATATTGAGTTGTAACTATATTTTCTATGTTCTTTTGTAATGTATTATATTTTTCATCTTTTTTATTTGGGTTTACATTTTTTTGAATTAATGATGACATCTAGTATTATTCCATACCCTTATTATTACTTTATAAGCAAGAAATTCAAGATGTTGTATTGCATAGTAATACTCGCTTTTACTCTTTTTTGCTCCTATCGTTATTTCCTTGCCAAAATGCTCATTTTATGCTAATTCTTGCTAGGTTTTATCATCAACATCAATAAGTGAATGCAAGATATATCAAACAAAAGCCAAAAAGGGCTAAATACACCAATCTACATGGCTAAAACAAGGAAATAACAACACCATGTACAAGTTGTAACAAATTGTAATTTGGGCGGCAGAATGGACAAATCAAGAGCAAGGATGCTTTGGACATTTCAAGAACATGTTCAAGATGATGTAAGGATTGAATTTGGGCACTTGCAAAAGTGGGCGGCAAGGTGGTGCAATGAGAGCAAAGCTTATGTATTTTTTATTTTTTGAATTTGCAACCTCAAACACTATAAATAGGAGTGTTAGGGAGGTCTTTAGGCATCAATTCATCCAGCAAAAACTAATTCCAAAGTAGAAAAATAGAGAGAAAACATGAGGGAAGAAGAAGGAGTGAAGGAAGGAAAGTTTGATTTGTAATTTCATATTTTCAAGTTCTTTTTTATCCTTTTCTTCTTTAAGTTCATGGATATTGTCTTACTTTTGCTTTATATTATGTATACCATGAACTAATTTTGTCTTTCCAAGGCTATGATGTAGCCTAAGTTGTAATATACGCTCTTTTCTAATTCAACGTATTTAAAGTTTGTTTATTGCGTTGTTTAAGCGTTTATCATTGTTCTTTATAAGTTTTGAATGCTTGATTACCATTGAAAGCCTATAATAATTCATAACGAGTTTGAGAGGAGATTTATGATGAATTCTAAAGTGATAGACACCCTAAATTAAGTGAATGTTAGAGATAGATTAACGCGATTGTGTGGTTTTAAGTGAAGACCACGGATCTTCAAAACTCTTTTTTTATTTGAATTCATGAAAGAGATTGATTAGTTAATATGTAAAAGAGCATGACAAATGTTGCTCGAGAGAGAATATTTAGTAAATTGGGGATTTTGACCATCAACATGTAATAACAACTTGAATATCGAGAATCGAAAGGTGTAATGATGTAAATAGGTGAAATCGGATGCCTTGGATCTTATTAAATCATAAAAATCTTCTAAAATCAATACACCTTTCATAAAATCGGTAAACATTTTTGTTCTTTTTCATTTGTTCTGTTTCATATCAAAAACTTCAAATTTTAGTCTTTCAAATAGTGCTGAAAATACTAATTTCGGTACCCATTGAATATCAATTCTTGTGGAACAATACTCTACTCATTCCATATTATTTGATATGACTTAGTTCACTTACTAAGCAAATACCAAGCACATTGCTTGAAGAATTCACAACCTTAGGATTCCTCTAACCCCCCAAATTCCAGCAATTCGATGGGAAAGCGAACCCCCGCCAACATATTGCCCACTTTGTTAAAACATGTAGCAACACTGGAATTGAGGGTGATCTTCTGGTGAAACAATTTGTTCGCTCCCTCAAAGGCACTGCCTTTGATTGGTATACGGACTTGGAATCAGAATCTGTTGACAGTTGGGAACAAATGAAAGGCGAGTTTCCCAATAGATTTTACAATAACCGTTGTACTGTCACTATGGTGGAGCTTACGAACATGACTCAGTGGAAGGAAGAGCCAGTCATCGTCTACAATCAGCAATGGTGGGGTTTAAGCCTCGACTGCAGGGATCGTCTTTCTGAATCTTCAGCCTTTGAGATGTGCACACAAGGCTTGAAGTTGGAACTGTCTTACATCTTGAAGGCATTAGAGCCTACGACTTTTGAGGAGTTAGCAACCTATGCGCATGACATCGAGGTGAACTTGGTTAATCATGGTGGCAAGGCCTTTTTGGTTCTGAATGTCAAAAGGGAACATAGAGAAGGAAAGAAGGTCGAAAAGCCAGCCAAGTCTACTGTAAAGGAGACTATGGCCGTAAACACAACACCGGTCAAAATCTCTAGCAGGCCGAGAGGAGCTGAGGAGAATAAGATCTCTGTTAAGTTTTAGGTCGTATTCCTAGGGTTTAAACTTATTAACTTTAGATCTTGAAAAACCGACAATAACAACAAATATTCAACACTTCAGATCTTGTTCAAGAAACCTGTAACTATAGTCTAGCAAGATTCATCCAACACCGAACACATGCACAAAAATCACAGCGACAACAACAAGATTTTTACGTGGTTCAGCCTTTAAATAAGGACCTACTCCACGGCTCCCTATTTCTAGGGAAGTCTATCCACTATAAGTCGAGTTCAAGTATTACAGACCAAAATTCAACGATATACAACTTTATACAAATAGATCCTTAAGGCTTCTAAGACAGAAACCTAAAAAACGAACGAAATAAAGAGTAATGGAAGAGAAAGCTCACAACCGAAGCCTACAAGGCTTCATACGTGCTCCAAACTAGCAAGATTTGAACGAGCAAGCCTTAACACCCACGGATTTCCTCAATCGCCTCAAGATCGCCATAGAAAAAGAGAGAATAGGCAGTGGCTGATGAGAAACAGAGAGAAATGAGCAAAGCGTATGGCTAACCCTAAAAGGCTCGGTATATATAGGCAAATGCAACCCGATCCGTGGCAAGGCAAACTGGTTCAATCTCGGCCGTTCGTACAATCCAGATCAACGGTCCATATATGCCCACAAGAAACACAAACAGTACTCTCGGATGGCTAACGCGTGTCAGCCATCTACAATAGAATCACTTAGCTTCCTTTAGAAGCTTCGGTCAGCGGGCAGTGGCACGGGAAGGTAAAACAGGCACACGGGCAGGGGCAGCAGAGTCATTTTACCACATGACTTTTAACTGAATTTAATAACCTGCTGATATAATATTTTCTACCTAAAAAATACAACTTGTGCCACTAAAAAATTACAACATTTGATCTATAATATTTGAACACTTCTTGACTTAAATTTTGTTGACATAGTTAAGTCATATATGGACCAATTTTACAACAATTCTCTACCTTGGTACCTATATGGGTTAACTACTGGACATTTCCTAGTAATAGGAGCAAAACACATTGGGTTCGTCATCCATGATCCCAATTACTTTGAACCAAGTTAATATATATGAGTAACTTGTCCAAAGTCAAAATTTTTGTGCCCATATCCACTAGATTTTCAGCTGTACAGATTTTTCGCAGTTCAATAGTGTTCCTTTCAAGCATGTCATTTACAAAATTCCTCTTGACAGCTAAGTGCTTAGTCCTATCATGAAACACGAGGTTTTTACACAATGCAAGGGCTGATTGACTTTCCGAAAACAGTACGGGAGGCCCGTTATCGAGGTTTATTTCTGACAGTAACCCTCTCAGCCAGACAACCTCTTTTATGGCTTCTATGAGGGCCTCAAATTCAGCCTCAATGGTCGACAGCGCAGTCACAGGCTGCAACTTAGGCTTCCAATAAATAGCTCCACCATTTAAAGTGTAAATGTAAGCACTAGTGGACCTCCTTTTATCTACGTCTCCCCCAAAGTCAGAATCGGTGTAACCCATCAATCTAAGGTCCGTTTTTGTCCGGCCAAAAGTAAGTCCCAGTTTATAGGTTTGTTTAATGTACCTTAATAGCCACTTAACTCCATCCCAATGTTCCTTTCCTGGGTTACTCATAAACCTAGACAAAACACTTAAAGGGAAAGCTAAGTCTGGACGTGTACAAGTCATAGCATACATTAAGGAACCTATAACATTAGCATATGGGACTCTTTCCATTTGTTTCTTTTCTATCTCATTTGTGGGACACTATTGAACTGTATGCTTATACTGACTTGCTAAGGGCAATTTTACAGGTTTACATTCAGACATGTTGAATCTAACCAATACCTTTTCCAAATACCTTTGTTGAGATAAGTGCACTGTTCCAACTACTGGATCCCTGGTAATTTCCATACCAAGTATCTTCTTGGCCTTCCCTAGATCTTTCATATCGAACTCAGCACAAAGCGTTAGTTTCAGATCATTAATATGGTTCATGGATTTACTGGCCAGCAGCATATCATCCCCATAAATCAGCAAATACAGTGCATCAACAGTATCAGCATGTTTATAATAAAAACAAGTGTCATGTATTGATCTACTAAAGCCCCTACTTCTTATAAATTGGTCAAAACGTTTGTACCATTGCCTAGGGGATTGTTTTAAGCCATACAAAGACCTCTTAAGTAGACAAACATGGTTCTCATGGTTTGGTTCAATAAAGCCCTCAGGTTGGGCCATAAAGATTTCCTCATCCAGCTCACCAGGAAGGAAAGCTGTTGTAACATCCATTTGTTCCAGAAATAGGCTAAACTTAGTCGTTAGTGCCATAAGTATTCTTATAGTTGTGTGCTTAACAACGGGAGAAAAAAATCTTATTATAGACTACCCCTTCTTTTTATGAAAAACCTTTTGCAACTAGTCTAGCCTTGAACCTTGGCTGTCCAGTTGATGTATCGGGTTCTTTTACCTTATAAATCCACTTAGAACCTACCAACTTCCTATCCATTGGTTTAGGAACCAAAACCCAAGTTTTGTTCCTTTTGAAGCTCTCCATTTCTTCTGTCATGGCTTTGAGCCACTGTTCAGAGGCAGCTCCACTAATAGCCTGAGTATAAGTAAGAGGTTCTGATTGTACATACTCTAGGGCAGTATTTAGGGCAAATGCAATACAATCAACACTGCCAAACCTGACTGGTGCCCTAATTTCTCTCCTCTCCCTATCCCTAGCTAGTTGGTAGTTTGATAGGTCCGTTTGTTCAATTGTTTCTTGAGGTTCAGTGCTCCCTTCAGCACTGTCGGTCACCTCTTCCTCAGGACTTAAGGTCTGGTTTTCCTGGTATATAGGCTCTGGTGGGCTGATCTCGAACTCATAGAGTTCAGGATCACACTTTCTAGGGTTGGAGGAAGTGGCTGCTGTTTTCTCCAAGTAAGGCATTTCCTCTTCATTAAAGGTCACATCCCTACTAATTATGATTTTGGTCCTGTTTCCATCCCTAACACCCACCCTATACCCCTTTACACCATCCGGATAGCCTAGAAAAACACCTTTTACAGCCCCGGGTTCAAGTTTTCCTTCAGATTGATGTGCATACGCAGCACATCCAAAAACCTTTAAAATAGAACAGTCGCTTATTTTTCCAGTCCATTTTTCCTCAGGGGTTTTAAAGTCAATTGCAGAGGAGGGAGTTCTATTAATTAGAAAACATGCAGTAGCTACAGCCTCCCCCCAAAAGTTTTTACCTAGTCCTGATGCAAATAACATGCATCTTACCCTGTCTAGAAGCGTACGGTTCATTCTTTCAGCTAGTCCATTTTGTTGGGGAGTTTTCCTAACAGTGTTGTGTCTTTTAATACCATTTTGAGCATATAAACTATCAAATTCAGTGTTTATATATTCAAGTCCATTATCAGTTCTAAGTACCTTAATCTTCCTACCTGTTTGATTTTCTATAAGGTTCTTCCCCCTAATATAGGCACTGAAACATTCATCCTTTGTTTTGAGTAGGTAAACCCAAACCTTCCTAGAGAAATCATCTACCATAGATAGGAAGTAGTATGCTCCACCTAAAGTGGGTACCCTTGCTGGTCCCCACAGGTCAGAGTGGATATAGTCTACCGATGACTTAGTTATATGGATTCCAGATTTAAAAGATAGTTTATGATGTTTTCCAAATATGCATGACTCACAGAAATTAGGTTTAGACACATAACCACCCCCCAACAACCCCCTTTTGTTCAGCTCATTCAGGCCCCTCTCTGATACATGTCCTAATCTTTTGTGCCAAAGATTGGTTAGGTCAGTTTTCTCTACAATAGAGCAGCCAGCAGGAACTATGTCACCTCTAAGCACATATAGACCGTTCTTGACCTCTCCTCTTAGCAGTACAAGGGAACCCTTAAGGACCTTCATTACCCCCTGTTGTGCCTTTAAGGTCATACCAGCCTGGTCTAATTGTCCTAGAGAAATTAGGTTCCTTCTAAGTTCAGGCACATGCCTAACTCCCTTTAGGGTAAAGTCAATCCCATTTGACCCTTTAACCCTAACTGACCCTATTCCAACTACTTGGTATCCGTGGTTATTTCCCAACAGCACCTTTCCCCCAGCTACAGTCCGGTATTCAGTAAAGAAGGATCTATCTGAAGTCATATAGAAGCTACACCCTGAGTCTAGAACCCACTCATGTGTAGTTTGGTCTGTGGATACTACTAATACTTCAGCGGAGTCATATCCGTCATTAAATTCAGTGTTGTCAGTTGTGCCGTTAAACTTTCTTTGGTAATCTGGACAGTATCTTTTAATGTGTCCTAGTTTACCACACTCATAACATTTTACTTTACTACAATCTCTTCTAGGTCTTGAATTAGATCTGTTTCGACTCTTACTTCTTCTCCTATCTTTATTTTTGTAGTTATTATGGTTGTTATGATTGTTATGGTTGTCTCGAGTCTTTGTCCTACCCCTGACTGACAGCCCTTCCCCACTGTTACTGGTTGGTGGGTACTTCCCTTCCTTCCTAAGTTCTAGGATCTTGGATCTTAGGGCCTTTGTAATGTCTTTCAGTGCTACAGTGTCATGTCCATATCTTAGTGTGTCTTTAAAGGACCTAAGATATTTAGGTAAGGCACATAGCAACAATACAGCCAACAATTCATCAGCAACAGTAACTTTAACGTTTTCTAGATCTCGATAGATTTTATGGAACTCATCTATAGAGTCCTCTAGGGGTTTAGTCTCACTCACCTTAAAGGTGAAAAGAGATTCCATGCACAGCATCCTATTGGACAATGACTCATACTTATAGATTTCCTCTAACTTAGCCCATATATCTGCTACAGTCTTTTCAGAGCGGATCTGATTAAGTACCGAGTTATCAAGACTAAGTAATAAAGAAGCATAAGCTTTATGTTCGATTTCTACTTTCTCCTTTTCAGTTAGATAAGTTGGTTGAACCTTTTCGGGCAAAAGTGCAGTTCCAGCACCTTGTGCCATAAGGATTGCTTTCATTTTTAATTTTCATAGATTGAAATCATTCCTATCGTCAAACCTTTCAATATCAACCCTAGCAGACGCCATACTATTTCTTTAAGGTAAAGAACCTGAAGCTCTGATACCACTTGTTAAGTTTGATGTCGTATTCCTAGGGTTTAAACTTATTAACTTTAGATCTTGAAAAACCGACAATAACAACAAACATTCAACACTTCAGATCTTGTTCAAGAAACTTGTAACTGTAGTCTAGCAAGATTCATCCAACACCGAACACATGCACAAAAATCACAGCGACAACAACAAGATTTTTACGTGGTTCAGCCTTTAAATAAGGACCTACTCCATGGCTCCCTATTTCTAGAGAAGTCTATCCACTATAAGTCAAGTTCAAGTATTACAGACCAAAATTCAATGATATACAACTTTATACAAACAGATCCTTAAGGCTTCTAAGACAGAAACCTAAAAAACGAACGAAATAAAGAGTAAGGGAAGAGAAAGCTCACAACTGAAGCCTACAAGGCTTCATACGTGCTCCAAACTACCAAGATTTGAACGTGCAAGCCTTAACACCCACGGATTTCCTCAATCGCCTCAAGATCACCTCAAATCGCCAGAGAAAAAGAGAGAATAGGCGGTGGCTGATGAGAAACAGAGAGAAATGAGCAAAGCGTACGGCTAACCCTAAAAGGGTCGGTATATATAGGCAAATGCAACCCGATCCGTGGCAAGGCGAACTGGTTCAATCTCGGCCGTTCGTACAATCTAGATCAACGGTCCATATAAGCCCACAAGAAACACAAACAGGATTCCCGGATGGCTGACGTGTGTCATCCATCTATAACAGAATCGGTTAGCTTCCTTTAGAAGCTTCGGTCAGCGGGCAGTGGCACGGGCAGGTAACACAGGCACACGGGCAGGGGCAGCTGAGTCATTTTACCACATGACTTTTAACTGAATTTAATAACCTGCTGATATAATATTTTCTACCTAAAAAATACAACTTGTGCCACTAAAAAATTACAACATTTGATCTATAATATTTGAACACTTCTTGACTAAATTTTCTTGACATAGTTAAGTCATATAGGGACCAATTTTACAACAATCTCCCTACTAAGAGAAGCTGAGAGGAGGTGACCAACACTGAAGGAATTACAATAGAAGATGTATCCTTTTCCTGACTTTGACCTCCATGTTCGTTGATCTTTTGCAAGTATCATTGGGTGGTCAGTCACCTTATTGAAAAATACAGCACCCTCAAGAAGCGCATCATGCAGCTAGTGAACGAAAGGAAGATCGTCCTGGAATCTGAGGATGTAGCTAAAGCAAACCACGCATTTGTGATGCTCAGTTCTATTGAAAGTCCGACGACGAAACGTTCGCCTTGTAGTAAACCACAACTAAAGGAGTGTTGTCAGGCCATTCAATTTGGGAGTTTGGAGCCCGTAATGAACTATGTCCAAGAGGAGTCATTTTGGCTGGAAGAGCTGGGGGAGGCCGAAGGGAACATCGAGGATGACAAAGAGGGTTGGATCCTTGTCACACGCAAGAAATCTAGGAGATACTCTCACCCCATTCAACCTCTCACCAAAAGGATAAGCAAGTCAAGAGAAGATTTTACGATTCTGGAAAGCGCAAGAATAAGAAGCCAAGAGTTAAAAAGCAAGTGTTCATGCTAATTGACCTTTTGAAATAGAAGCCATGCAGTTTTGTTACCGTGGAAGAGTTCTTTCCCAAGGGTTACTTCAGGAAGGTCACTGTATACATGACAACTTAATCTGAAGCCCCTAAATTGGATGACGCAGTGCATGAGGCAATAGAAGCTTTTCAGAGAAAGCAACAAGCTGCTCCATTGCTGAAGTCGATGTGAAAATCCCAGCCATGCTGAGGCACTTCCGTCACGTTTGGGTTAGCATCGCATCCTACAGTCGTCAACTAATCTCCGCTCGAATTTAGTTCAGGCTCTCCAAAATTCGGCACCTTTCACATCCAAAATAAGGGAAGATGAGACTACGGAGGAGACATCAGTAAGATGCGCAACGTGTACGACAGCTTTGGCCTTCACAGATGAGGACCTGTTGCTCAGTTCAAAGCCTCATAACTGCACTTTGTTTATTGCCGGCTACGTTCGCGAGCAAAAGGTCAACCATATCTTGATTGATAGTGGCTTTGGCACAAACATAATGCCAAATCTATGATGAGGCAACTAGGCATCTCCGTCGAAGAGCTTTCAAATAGGCGATTGTTAATTCAAGGTTTTGAACCTCAACAGTCTGCGAGCAATCGGTATGATCTGCTTGGACCTCACCGTCAGAAATATGACCACAACCACCCTTTTCCATGTCATGGACTCTAGGACAACTTACAATCTGCTGCTCGGACACCTTTGGATCCATGAGAACGGTGTTGTGGCTTCGACCCTTCATCAATGCTTGAAGTATTTCAGGAATGGAAGTGAAAAAAGAGTCGACACTAATAACAAGCCCTTCTCCATGGCTGAGGAACATTGGTGCAATGCCAGGTACTATGAAAAGCAAGACACTCCAGTCAAAGAGGCCCTAATGGAAATTGTGACTATCGAGAAGAAGATACTGAAGGGAAGTCAAAAGCCAACATCATCACCGCTTGATGGAAAGCAGTTGCCTCAAAGTCGTCTTAAACCCATTAAAGTAGAGGGTCCGGTAAGCATGACCATGCCAGGTACACCTATGGTGTGAGGTTCCGTCCACGATGCTTGTACTTCACTATATACCAAAGCCTCGGTGCAAGAATGGTGAATCACCTTTTGTAGAGGTCCCCACTAGCAATGACGAGTCACCTAGGAAGAATGAGAAAGGTTGTAAAATCAACGTGAAAGCGTGGAAGTAAAAAGTTATGTTCCTGCTCACCTGAACAAGTCGATTGCAGATGGCTAGTTCACCCCTCCTCAGGTTTCTCCCATCCTCACATAGCCTCCATGAAGAAATGGAACTTTTACCCAGCGCTTGAACTAAGAAGGGTTTTGATCTGAATGCCTACAAGCTCATGGCCAATTATGGGTATAACTTCTCTAACCCACCGCCTAAGGTGAGTTGATCAAGGCTAAACCCCATGGCACCACAAGGTAACGAGAGAAATATGGACGCATGAAGCTTTTGAAAGTTAGTTTGGGTTTTGCTCCACCTAAGCCCGTAAAGATCTCCATCAAGAAAAAAGGGAAAACTGACTTCTATTCAACACATCACTGTTGTGGAGATATTGAATGAAGAAGCAAAAGATAAGAGTAATGGTGCAAGGACGACAGCCTATGATCGCATGCGTTCATCCCTTTTGCCTCCTCGGAATTCCGTTTTCAATAGATTAGGAAACGTTCATGACCCTAGCACATCAAAAGAAGGAAGAGCTCACATAAGAAACTCTATTTTCACTTGGTTTAAAAGTGATTGCCTCCGTGCTAGTCATAATGAGAGGTTATAAGGTGGAGAATCGGGACTAGCCACACCTCAACGTCAGGCTTCCGGTTTCAATTGACTCGGCGACCATAGCGAGAAGAATTTTCCAATCTGCCAGGAGTGAGAATTGGCTTTCACAAGGCTCCGAGCAATCAAAGAACCAACACAAAAGTGAAAAAGAAAGGTGTCACAAACTAACAACAAGGGCAATGAAATTCGAAGCACCATCCCTTCACATATGAGGCGCACCATGGAGATCGAAATTAGTACTAAAGACATGTTGAAGGCAAAGGGACGAATCATAGTGTCCACCAACCCAAAGGTGGATATAAACGACCAACCTTTGAAGGAGTCCAAGGTGCCCAGTCATTCGACCCTACAAGAGGAGAAAATAAGGAAGGTGCTTCCTCCACAACCCAGGCAGGAGTTAGCGGACAAGATCGAAGTACTGCAGGATGAAATCATTGCCCCCTCCTCTTACCACATAACTGTCAAGGAGATAGCTAACAATGAGGGCCCTGATGAAGAAATTCCAGTAGTATCAGAAACCCTGGCACTCTTGGTGGATGGGGGGCAAGCCATGGTGGATGAACTGAAGGACCTGAACTTAGGCATGTCAGATGAGCCACGCCCTGTGTTTGTAAGCACTCTACTTAGTGTCGAGGAATGGAAGGCCTATTTGGACATTCTTGCCCAATACAAAGATGTGTTAGCATGGTCCTACAAAGAGATGCCCGGTTTGGATCCTAGTATTGCAGTTCAACGTCTCAAGATCCATAAGGGAGCTAGGCCAATAAAATAGCCCAATCGACGTTTTTGGACAGACATTATGATAGAAATTGAAGCTAAGGTAAACATGATAATCTCTGCAGGTTTTATCCCTGAAGTGAAAGTTCCAACTTGGATCTCGAACGTTGTCCCAGCAAGAAAGAAGAACGAACAGCTTAGAGTTTGTGTTGATTGTTGGGACCTCAATAATGCTTGCCCAAAAGATGATTTTCCTTTTCCGATCCTGGAGCTCATGGCTGACGCCACCGCTGCATACGAGGCTTTGTCCTTCATGGATTGCACTACTAGGTACAATCAACTACGAATGGCTCCATAATATGAAAAAGCCACTACCTTTGGCACACCCAAATGGATTTACTGCTACAAAGTAATGCCTTTCAGTTTGAAGAATGCCAGCGCCACGTACCAACGAGCAAAGTAAAAGATCTTTGATGACTTGCTCCATAAGAAGGTTGAATGCTACATTGATGACCTCGTCGTAAGAACAAAGAAAAGTGATCATCTCAATGCCTTACACACCATCTTCGAAAGATTGCGGAAGGTGGGCCTCAAAATGAATCCCCTTAAGTGTGCTTTTAGAGTTTCCTCAAGAAAGTTTCTTAGCTTTATAGTACGCCATCAAGGCATTGAGATTGATCAGTCTAAGATCAATGTCATACAGAACATGCTGGTGCCAAGGAATTTGAGCGAGCTCCGCAGCCTTCAGGGGTGCCGCCTTCAGGGGCGCCTTGCTTACAGAATGAGATTCATTACCAACTTGGCTGGTCATTGTCAACCTTTCAGCCACTTGATGAAGAAAGGACCTCCTTTTGAGTAGGACGACTCATGTTCGAAAGCATTTGAAAGCATAAAGAAGTACTTGACGAAACCTCCTGTTTTGGGGGCACCGATACCTGGCAGGCCCTTGATCCTCTACACCTCAGCTCATGAACGATCTCTAGGGGCACTTTGTGCGCAAGAAACCGACGATGGCAAGGAAAGAGCATTATACTATCTAAGTCACACTCTAGTGGGTGCCGAGCCGAACTACTCACCTATAGAGAAGATGTGCCTTGCTCTCATTTTTGCAATTTAGAAGCGGAGGCATTACGCGCAAGCTCACACAGTGCGTTAGTCTCAAAGGCGGATCCCATCAAGTATGTCCTTTCCAGACCGGTCCTATCAGGCAGTTTGACACGTTTGGATGTCCTCATAAAGCAATATAACATAGTGTTTGTGCCACAAAAGGTAGTCAAAGAATAGGCGTTAGCCGAATTTTTAGTAGAGCATCCTCTTCTGGATGAGTGGGAGCTGAATGATGATCTACCCAATGAAGATGTTATGTTCGTCGAAGTGCTTTCACCATGGGAGAAGTTCTTTGATGGTGCATCACATGCTGATGGGGTAGGAGCCGATGTAGTTTTTGTTTCTCCTCAAAGGCAAGTTTTACCATACTCATTTGCGCTCACTGAGAGATGCTTAAATAATGTGGCAGAATATCAAGCACTAGTGTTAGGGCTAGAGATGGCCGTTGAAATGGGAATCCAAGGCCTTGACACCTATGAAGATTGCAAGTTAGTCATTCACCAGCTGCTAAGTGATTACAAGGTCAAGAAGGATGACCTAATCCCTTACTGGAGAAGCTAGACTCGAAGAAACTTGAGCATGTTCGCAGGAGTGCCAATAGTATGACTGACGCACCTGCAATCTTGCAGCCACCATGGCACAGGGGGCAGATGAATCAATGGAAGTTCCAGTATGTAGCAAATGGGTTATCCCCTTACTCCAAGTAGAAAATTTGAGAGATGGCCATGTTATAACCTCGCCATATCGGTGGATGAGGTTATAAAAGAAGACTATAGACTACCACTCATTGACTTTCTAGAGCATGGAAAACTGCCTGATGATAAACACCACGAGATGGATGTTCGACATCAGGCTGATCAATTTTGCTACCACAATGGGGTTATTTATCGTCATGCTTTTAACAACATCCTTCGTCACTGCCTTGGCCAAGAGGAGGCCAACCAATCCATGATAGAGGCCCATTTAAGAATTTGTGGTGGACACCAAACCGGTCCCAAACTTCACAATCGTTTGAAAAGGATGGGGTACTACGACCCAACGATGGTATGAGACTATATGGACTATGCAAAAGGTGTGATGCTTGCTAGTTCCATGCAAATGTTCTATACCACCAGAGCCCTTGTACTTGACAATAGCATCTTGGCCTTTCGAGGGATGGGGTCTCGACATCGTTGGACCATTCACGCTAAAGTCTTCAGCTGGTCACTCTTTCATTCTGGCAACAACATTCTATTTCTCTAAGTAGGCTGAAGCGGTCCCGCTCAGAGAGATGAAGAAGGAAAACATGGCAAATTTCCTCAGAAACCAAATTATATATAGCTAAGGGTTTCCTCGATTCATCATAACTGATAATGGAAAACAGTTCCATAACACCTTGGTGTCTGAACTTTGTAAAAATTTTAAATTCACTCAACATAAGTCATCAATGTATTATGCTGTTGCAAACGGGCAAGCTGAAGCATTCAACAAGACCCTTTGCAACCTGTTGAAGAAAGTGGTTGCCAAGTCCAAGAGAGATTGGCATGAAAGGATTGGCGAAGCTTTGTGGGCCCATAGAACCACACACCGTGCTCCCACTCAGGCAACACCTTATTCTTTAGTGTATGGAGTAGAGGTTGTTATACCATTAGAGCTTCAAATTCCCTCGTTAAGAATTGCAGTACTGGAGGGGTTGACAATTGATGACAATGTTCGCTTACGGCTCGACGAGATGGAAGCGTTGGATGAAAGAAACTCCAAGCACAGCAGCAGCTTGAGTGTTATCATGCTCGCTTGTCCCACGCTTTTAACAAAAAGGTTTGACCTCGCTCTTTTCGAGTGGCTGACATGGTAGTTGCAGTGCGCAGAATCATCACCACTCACAAATCAGGGAGCAAATTCACACCAAAGTGGGACGGACCTTATGTGGTGCAGGAAGTTTACACAAATGGGGCCTACAAAATCGTCAGTGCAGATGGTGTTCGGGTCGGTCTAATCAATGGCAAGTATTTGAAGCGGTATTATCCATAAGCCTTTCCAACAATCCACCAATAGCATGTGGCTAAACTATTGAAACACCCCACCAAGTCCAAGATGGTAAACAAATGGGTACTCATGGCCTGCAAGAGTATAAACTGTGTACGGTAAAATAAAAATAAAAATAAAATAAGTGAGCCTTGTCACTTTTGAACTACGATCGGCTTGACCCAGAAAAGGGTATGTAGCTAACTTAGTCTTAAGCTAGGTGTAGCCAATTAATAAATAAATCCCTCATTTCCTCTTTAAGTTTTATCTTAAGTTAATGACCTAATTAGTTGGCAATGATAAAGCTAGCCCAAACTCTCAAGCCAAAAATGACTTCCATGTCAAAATCGTCAATCAAAAACATAACCTCCATGTCAAATAAAAAATTTCAAACAACACGCACATTCCAATGACAAAACAAAATGAGATTTTGCATTCATTCAATCAAGTCTCTCATACAATTCTACTCAAATAAAATAAAAAGGGGTAGGCCAAAGCAATGTAAAAAGGGGGAACCACATAGAGGAGGTGTCATCCAATTAGATGGGACCAGTGAATCTTAGAGTTTCATTACATGCTGCTTGAATCTCTCCAGCTCTGCAGCTTCTTTGGTGCTCATGATGGGAGTTAGCTCTAAGTCTCTCAACTCCTGCATTTTAGAGTTAACAATTTTTTCTGCAGCTTCCACCTCAATGTTCATCTCAGCTAAGGGTGTTTTCAGCTTTAATACTTTGTGGTGCATTTATTTCATTCATTTATTGCCTTCAAAATTTTGTGCTCTACAAATTTGGATCTTACTTTGAAAAAAAAAGAAAAAAATTTTTTTTGTCAAAAAAGGGGAAAAAAAAAGAACCACAAAGAAAATATAATTAAAAAAAAGTTACAAACACAAAAAAAGGTGACTTATTTTCTTTGTCAAAAAAAAAATCATTTTCTATATATATATATATATATTGACCTCATATTCGCATTACGATGATATTTTTGTGATGAAGTTATCCAAGATAGCATGCCTATGCCGATGTACATAAAAGAAAAGGATTTGAGTTTGTTTCCTCAAACAATTAGAGACATTTATGAGACAAACATACTTCAAGTATGCGACCAAAAAAAAAAAAAAAAAAAGAGTAGTTGGAGTGGTAGGAGATTTACTTCTCTAAATGACGGGTACGTCGATTGCTTCCAATTATCAACTTTTACCAATGCTGCCCTACTCCTTGCTTCCCTAACCAAGCCTTTATAGAATATATAGTGAGTGATGAATATTATAAAAATCTTAAATCTTGCAATGAAAGTCATTGAGAATTGGTCAATAAAGTCTCCACTTACCAAATATAAGACTCGTACCTCATTCAATTTTCATTGCAAGAGGCAATATTCTACAAATCTTAAATCTTACAATGAAAGGACAATTGCAATTATGGTGACATTCTCAAAATTCTCCACAGTTGCCATAAAACAAGACAAGTAATGCCCATGAAAATGCGAGATATGAGAACTCACTCATCATGAAAATATTAGTTTCCATTTATTTTGTAGGTATTCGCGGGTCTCCAAAATCACACACAATTCACTTTCCCTTTTTTTTTTTTTAAACTTGCCATATTTGATAGGAAATTACCTTGTGGAAAAGATAAACTTTGTAAAAAAAGAAAAAAGAAAAAAAGAAGGAAACTTCAAGCCATGACATCAAGGTATACAATTACTCAACCTATCATAACTTGAGGTGGGGGCAATTACTGTAGTCATAAATTTATTACAGATATTAAAAAAGAATATTAAACCCAATTGAAGAGATGGCCCTAGTTAGAGCTTAGGGGAGAGTAGTTTTAGGGACAACTGATGGAGCGGAGTAAGAGCTTCGAGCTCCTGCAAACTATTTCTAGTACCACAGCGCTGCTTGTATGCTCATTCGTACATCCGTAGTACTGATGTATGTTGTCCAGCTAGTACTTTGTATACTCTCTCTCCCTCTCTCTCTCTCTCCCCTTCTCGCTCTATCCCTCTGTTGTCTCTCTCTCCCTCTCCCCTCTCCCCTCTCCCTATACTCTATGGACGCTTCATGTGTTTGCTTTTGTCTTGTGCTTTTGACTTTTGCTCCTGCTACTATGCCCATGTGTACATGCCACATACTAACATGCTTGCATGAGTATTTGCTTATATGCTTATATGACTAATTGTCTGTAACCACACATGTCACGTATGACATCTAGGCCCTACATGCTTCTTTGCTTGCTTCTTTATGCTTCCCTCATGCTCCATACTCCCTCATTTTCATGCTTTTTATATAGGTCCTGTACAACCTCTCATCTATCAGGCTCGGGCTCCTTGGAAATAGTCTCTCGTCAGGGTCTTACTCTTATGGGGTAAGGCTGCGTACATCCTACCCCCTAGACCCCGCATAAGCGGGAGCCCTTATAGCACTGGGCATGTTGTTTTTGTTGTTGTTGTATTAAAAAAGAGTATTAAATGAAATTCAACATTTTGATTCAATTCGAGTTAATAAAATTCAACAATTGACCAAGACCGAGTTGGCCAAAATAACCAAAAATTGAAATCAAAGACTGTCAAGTCAAACCCCAAGACTGCCAAGTCAAATCAAAAGATTGCCAAGTCAAGTCTGAGCCAGAAAGTAGGTTCAAAAAGTGCATGCCATTTTAAGTTTGGGGGCCATAAGGTTCTCGGACCCAATTTAATCCCGAACGACTATTTGTTTGGAAAAAGAGGAGAAGAACAAGGACAAAATCTCTCTCTCTGACTTAAAATCACAAACAAAGTCATCATTTAAGAAAGATACAAGCCAAGTGCCACCTTCTTTGAAGAAACATTCCACTTGATCGAGAACAAGCCTTGTGCCCTCTTTCAAGTTGTTTAACCTGGAGATCGAATCAGAGGATTCTATGTGTACTTATACTCTAGTATATGAATACAGATATTGTACCCATTTTCTGCTGAAGAAATACAAGAAATACTATTGCCTTTAAAATTTTGTGCTCTACAGTATTGCCAATCTTGTATTTGCTTTTTAATATTTATCTTGAATAGTTCTTTTTAATTAATGTCAGTTATTCAATTTTAATAGAATGACGTGCGGTTTATAATAACTGAAACTAGTGATTACTAGTTGTCGAAAATAGTTGTTGGAGAGCAGTTGTTGGAAACTAGTAGCTGGAAAACTAGTAGTTAAAACGTAGCCGTTGGAAAAGTAGTTGTTAAAATATAGTCAGTGCACATTTGTAGCTTGCCTAATATACTCACTCTTCTTACTCCAATTTCCCCCTCCAATTTTCTACACCAATTTTATAATAGAACATTTCAGTATGTGTCAACACCCACGATTCCTTTGAGCCTTGGTAACATTATTAATAAATTGATGAATGAGTACTCAAACTTTGAGAATGAGTGACTCAACACGTATTTCTTCATATACACAACAACTTTATGAAGCTTAACATCCAACATAATCAGGTGTGGTTTTGTTTTGAGAAGGACCTACACAGACAGACAATGAGAAGAAGGCCACATCCACCTTTACAATTACTACTTCACCCCAAAGCCAATGTATAGTGATGTGCAGTTCTACAGGAGGCTTCAAATGTGAATGCACATATTCCTTCGTGTTGTGAATGCACTTCAACATCACAACCCCCTACTTCAGACAAAGGAAAGATGCTATTGGTAGGGATGGGCTATCACCTCTTCAGAAGTTCATAGTTGTAACACATATGCTTGTATTTGGAGTCATGATAGATTCTGTGGCTGAATATGTGTGGATTGGCAAATCAACTACTCTTGAGCCTTTGATAAAGTTCGTTTGTGGTGTAGTCAAGATATTCCAAGATGAATACTTGAGAAGACCAAACCTGATGACATCCAATAGCTTCTCAGGTATGGGGATAGGCAACATCAATTGTACGTACTTGACATAGAAAAATTGTGCAGTGACATGGAAATACCAGTATGCTTGAGGGGATCATGGGGTTCCGACAATCATTCTAGAAGTTGTTGCTTCATGCAATCTATGGATATGGCATGCCTTTTATGGCCTTCTGTGTATGTGCAATGATTTAACTATCTTGGACTAGTTTTCAATGATATTTGTGAAGCACGGGCTCATCCATATGTTACTCAATAAATAGTCTATTATGATTCGGGAATTCAAGGATCGAGCTTTGGGTCTTTAGTGATCTGCTGCATGGGCTGCCGCAAGCTGCTGTTAGTTGTTACTGCTGTTAGTTGTTGATTAGTTTGATTAGTTAGTCAATGATGCATGTGCTTAGTAGTTATATTAGTTGTTGCATTGCATTGTATTAAGCAGCATTCATGTTTCTGCATTGTATAAGCTGCAACAGAGTCGGTAGTCGCCGTTGGTTGCTGTTGGAATGGTCTTGGCGCCAAATTAGGAATTAAATGTTAGTTAGTAGATATTTTTAGATGCTTCTAGATAGTTCTTAAGTCGGTTACTAGGATTTGTCTAGATACATTGTATTAGTTGCTTCTTGTTGCCTATAAGTAGTAGGAAGTGTAATAATTCAGATCATTCAATCAATGAAATTACAACAAAATATCTCATTTGAGGTTAAACTTCTCTCTCTCATCTAACTCTCTCTATTTCTCATCCCTAATTCTCTAATTTCTCATCTCAATTCCCTTCTTTCTCACCTCATACTTTCAATCTATCTCAATTTTACTTAGCTTATGTTTGGGAATCGATCCCGAGCATAATAACAATTGGTATCAGAGCCTCATTTGGCTTCCAATCGAGTGCGTAATCAAAAGATAAACATAAAAAAAAAATCAGAAAAAAATCAATTCAGTGCTAATCTTGCTGATCAATTTCAAATTTCATTAAAATCAGATCAATTCAGGACAGTTAGATTGAGATCAGCTCAGATTTGTGTTACATCAGGAAAATTGTTGATCTTACAGTAACAGAATTTGTGATCAGACTTGTGTCTATGCTACTGCCTTTTCGAAAAAGATCAAACTGATCAATTCAAGCTGTGAAATTCAAAGAGTGAAGCATGGCTGAAGGAGTTAGGACACGATTGGGAGCTGGTGGAGGCAATGTAGCTTCAGCTGCCCAACCTGAAGTGACTTATGCTGTTGTGGTTGTAGGTTCTGGTGCTGATGCATCAATTGACCATCACCGGAATCTATATGACAAGTTTGAGCAGCTAAATGTTAAGTTCGATCAGCAATTGGACGGCCTTAAGCAGCAAAATGACAGCATTCAGCAAATGTTGAAGATGCTTTTGGATAAGGATGCGTATAAGGAGGAACGATTACAACAAATTGAGGTGAAGCTGGTGCAATTGCAAGATCAGGTTAATAAACAAGGAGAAAATGATCGAGGCAATGAGAATCTTGTGTCACAACAATTGCAAGATTTGGAAGAGAAGATTAATGATAATGTGCAACATCAAATTCAGGAAATTGATGGAAAGATTGATGCTTATTTAAATCATCAATGGTAGAGTTTTGAAGTGAGGTTTGTTGAAATCAACAAACAAGCGATTGATGCTCGAGTGAATGACCAATTGCAAGGAATGGAGGAAAGAGTGGATAGTTGTCTAGCTATGTTGCAAAATCAAGGGCAAAAACAGAATGTAGGTGGAAATGGTGGAGGTTCGTTGCCGGTAAGTCAGTTACTAAGAGCCAGCGAACTATCTCAAACACAAGCACCAAACATTGGAGCTCATCCACAAGTTGATCCTCAAGTTGTTAATGTGAATACAAGACCTCAAGTTCAGCTGCCATTTGAAGAGAACAGACTTCAGCATCAGGTTCCAGAGGCTGAAGTTACTGCCAGGTTGCGTGAACATCAATTGGATCAAGAGCATAATCGATCTGTGAGCATAAATTGGGATCAGAAGGAACATCCTCCAGATTCAACAGATCGTTTCCCTGGTTCTGCAGCACCGAACAGGTCAAGACATGAAAATGCAGGACGCTTTGATCCATCTCTTGATCCAACTCGCACACGACCTGCTTGTTTAAATGCTGGACATTTAGTTCAGCCATCAGATTCAGTTCAGTAGCAGAGGTTTGGACAGAATGTCTCTGGTCTTGGTCCTTTCCATGGCAATGAAGTCTCTTGTGGTAATAGAACCAATGGCTTTAGACAACCGAGAGTTCAACTTGAAAATTTTGATGGGAAGCAACCTCACTCTTGGTTAAGGCGATGCGAGCGATATTTTCACTTTTATTCCATTCCCGATGATCAAAAGGTGGAATCAGCCGCGGTTTATCTTCAAGGAGATCATGAAGTTTGGTTCTATAGTCTCT
Organism: Simmondsia chinensis; assembly: GCA_018398585.1. Lineage (NCBI taxonomy): Eukaryota > Viridiplantae > Streptophyta > Magnoliopsida > Caryophyllales > Simmondsiaceae > Simmondsia > Simmondsia chinensis. Next base: position 31,221,882 of record JAGTTD010000002.1, on the reverse strand, counting down.
TGAGGAGCTATCCCACACTTACTTGGGCTGATTTTATGATGGAATTTTGTGAACGGTATGGTGATGAAGATTGGGGTGATGTAGTGGATAGCTTCAACAAGCTAACTCAAGTCACAACCGTGAAGGAATACATGACAAAATTTGAAAATCTCCGAGCTAGTATGATAACGATTGGCCATCAAGCCCCTGAGTCCTTTTATGTTTCGAGCTTCATCAGTGGATTAAAGCCTAAAATCAAGAATTTGGTGAAGGCACTTGAACCTACTTCCTTGTCTCAAGCTTTTGCAAAGGCAAAGTTGTGTGAGGCCACAGATTTAACATTCCTGGATCGGCCAAGGCATCGGGAAGATAACGTCCAACATTATCACAAGGGGTTAGACGAACGTAAGGATCTACGAAATATCGAAAAGGAGCCTCGAAATCGCTGTTTTAAGTGTCATCAGCCCTATGTACCTGGCCATAAGTGCAATCCTAAGTCTCTCATGGCGGCTAGAGGTGTTGATATTGAAGATCAATCCGAAAACGATGAATGTGCTACGGATATTGATGGATCAATTGGGGATACCAGCAGTGAAGAAGAGGTTGACATCACGGTTCGAAGCAAGGGAGGAAGGAACATGTTTAAGAAGATGTCAAGGTCCAAAGCACTCCAGTTTCTAAAGGGAAATTCCTACAACAGGTGATTTTCGAGTCTCATTCTCTTCATTCTTGAGGACAAGAATGTTTTCAAGGGGAAGGGAATGTTATGATTCGGGAATTCAAGGATCGAGCTTTGGGTCTTTAGTGATCTGCTGCATGGGCTGCCATGAGCTGCTGTTAGTTGTTACTGCTATTAGTTGTTGATTAGTTTGATTAGTTAGTCAATAATGCATGTGCTTAGTAGTTATATTAGTTGTTGCATTGCATTGTATTAAGCAGCATTCATGTTTCTGCATTGTATAAGCTGCAGCAGGGTCGGTAGTGGCTGTTGGTTGCTGTTGGAATGGTCTTCGCGCCAAATTAGGAATTAAATGTTAGTTAGTAGATATTTTTAGATTTTTCTAGATAGTTCTTAAGTCGGTTACTAGGATTTGTCTAGATACATTGTATTAGTTGCTTCTTGTTGCCTATAAGTAGTAGGAAGTTAATAACTCAGATCATTCAATCAATGAAATTACAACAAAATATCTCATTTGAGGTTAAACTTCTCTCTCTCATCTAACTCTCTCTATTTCTCATCCCTAATTCTCTAATTTCTCATCTCAATTCCCTTCTTTCTCATCTCATACTCTCAATATATCTCAATTTTACTTAGCTTATGTTTGGGAATCGATCCCGAGCATAACATAGTCACAACTACAATATGAGATACTATCCTACAGATGGTATCTATCTGTCACGGGTTATCCACAAGGAAAAAGCGAAAGTATTTCACCTAAGCTTAGAGTCAGTTAGAAAGGACGTCGAGTAAGCACTTGGGGGGCTCCAAGCTCATTTTACAATTGTAGACGGTCTTGCACGATTGTATGACACATTAAGGCTGGCAGACATAATGTGGGCTTGCATCATATTACATAATGTGATTGTCGAGGACGGACGAGATTTGTAAAATGTACTTAAGTCTCGATGTAGTACTCGATCAGGTGGACAATGATAACACTAATAATGAAGTCTTGCATGACCATCTAGCTTAATATGAAACCTACCTACAAAATAAAATTCAGGTTGTGATATGGCTTAAACATGATCAACTTCAAGTTAGCTTGGTTAAGCATTTGTGGCGCATCACGAATCAGGAAATTTAGTTATTTTTATTTTGTTAATGTATTTCTATCATGTATATAATATTATTAGAATAGTAAAATAACATTAACCATTAAAATAACACCAAATATAAAAACAAAGCTCAAAAAAGTTGGGCTTGGGTCGGATTGGAAAAGCCCCATTTTATAGTGAAACTGGATTTTTGATGATGTGGAAAAAATGAGGCTCCAAAAAATGGGGCACCATTGCGAAATGCCGTAAGTTAAGTGAGTCTAGGTCCACTAATAGATGAGACTAAAATACATAAGCACCGAACGTTCATGTTGCTTCCATTCTTGTTTTTAGCATAAACTTAGAATATAACGTTTTTTAACAAGTATACTAGCAATAATGCATGTCACAAATATTGAGACTCATGTCATCAAAGATGTGCATAACCTTAGTAATATTTTGAGAAACTAGGTTCAAAAGGAGTTTTTTATTTATTTAATTGCTGTACGCATTGTAGCCTTTTTGCTTTTGGGCAAAGCCTTATTATTATTATTATTTTTATGGTCAATACAAAGCCTGAAGGCAAGACGGAATTGAAAGAAGTCTCTCCTGCTCAAGACAGGAGGTTAGAAAAAGAGGAGGTGCAAAGCCTTTGATGCAGCTGAGACATAGTATGCATGGCAGGTTGAGTGGCGAATTGGGCTTGGCGAGTTGGATGGGAGAGACATGCGAGTAGAGCATGAACTGGGCATTAAAGTTTAACTTCAAAGAGGAAAGCTAAAAGTAAATTAGTAGATTTTGTTATTTATCTCTTTCAATTTTAGTCTTTTATTTTAAACGAGAAAGCTCCTCTATTTAAGGAAGAAGATGGTTAGGGTTTTAGTCATTCAATTATCAATTTTTTTTTCATTGTTATGTGTTTCTTTTTTATTCTCGGGGTATGTGAATTAAGAATAGAACTTTTCCCTTTGTTTCTAATTATTTTAGCATTAGAAAATTAAAGGAAGGCTATTGAATCCTTCCGTTCCTAATTTTCATCTTTTCAACGTTGCATCAATTGGTATCATAGCTCAGAACATTTTCGGAGATGACTCATGGGCGACAAAGTTACGCCGCCTTTGGAGACATTTATTAGAGAGACCTTTAACGTCAAATGTATAGGATATTCAAGGAGATCGAGGAGAGATTCTGGCATATCAAGCTTAGTTTGGTGCAATCAGCTACGATGCCCAACCAAATGGCTATGGCTCAGCCCCAATAACCACCTGACGTGGGACGAGAGATGAAACGGAGGTGAGCTTCAATACCTTATTTGATAAGGTTGGAAACCAAGTGTTTGCTTTATTTTGTTTCAAGTGATGTGTGTGTGGTCGTCGTAAATGTGAAAACAAAACAAACGTGCAAAAGGGACTCACTACGACTAACGAGTGAGACTAATTATGAACCGCACATCTTTGACCTCAACCACTCACCATTTTCGGAGAAAAGGTTGTGGTATGTTGGTATATCTGACTTCGGTTATACCGTGAGTCCTACTTATGCTTCAATTAAGAAGACTTTGTTAAGTATTTGTTGTGGATTTTACGTATTTTTATGACAGAAAATTAAAGGATATGGACCTAACTCAAGTGGCAGTTACAGTGACGGAGCAGGGCGCACATACACTTTTCCTCGTACACATAAAAATCAGGAACTGGGGTGGAGACAAACCTAAGAGCTCAACAGTCCACTTACAAGCCCGAATCAATTAGGTTTTTAAGCGTAGCACCGTTGAATTATAATAACTCAAATGAGTTAAGGTCTGACAAGATTAAGGTGGAGCAAACTATATCCAGGTCACCGGATAAGGACCAACGCAATCAAAGGACAAGCCTTGGCCATAAAAGCCCGAATCAATGGCCGCAAACCTAAGTTCATCTGATTCATCAAACAGTGACAATAGTGTTAAGACTAACGCAATCAAGGGACAAAACCTTAGCCGTCAAAGCCTTAAACTAAAGTCTCAAATCTCAACTTGTCAATTTGTGGGAATATATCAAAACTGGAAAGTCATACCTGAAGCCCGAGAATTGTATTACTATGGAGGTAAGTACAACAAAGACCTACGTTACGCTATGCCAAGCTAACTTACGCTACTCCTAAGGGAAAAACACAAGTATGCTATAAAAACTTTGAAGAAGTTTTGTCTTGAGTGTATGTGTAACTTTGAACTGACACAAAGTCTTTTACTTATAGAAAAGGAAAATAATAGCTGCTCCTAACTTCATGGTAACTCCACCCCACGTCTGGCCACTAAGCTCTCTTTTTACACGCGCTTATTCTTCATCAACGTGTCTTAAGTTTTGGAGGAAAATCCTTGATGCTCACATCCATAATTTTAGTAGAAGTTCCCTCTAGAAGCTCCACATTCCTCTGAATCAAGCTTAAGGCCCAAGCAACAGAACTTGTGCTCCAAGTAATTTCTTCGAGCTTGGGAACTACCATTCTTGCAAATTTCTTGGCATCCCCCTGATAAGTCTAATTTAGTATATAATTATTCATATCATTTAGGTTCATTTTCAAATCATTTTACATCAAATTTTCATCGCTTTTGCTCGCTTTTACTCTTTTTCTCATGTATTGCTATTTCCTTGCAAAAACATTCATTTTATGCTAAATGTTGCTAGGTTTTATCATCAACATCAATAATTGAATGCAAAATACATCAAACAAAAGCAAAAAGGGGCTAAACACATCAATTGCACATGGTTTAAGCAAGAACCAAGTTCATGTACAATTCATTTCAACTTGCAAGAATGGGTGGCCAAATGAACAAATCAAGAGCACGGATACATTGTACACTTTAAGAGTATGTTCAAGATGATGTAAGATCTTATTTTGGGTGGCAAAGCTGAAGAAAAAAATGCAAAAAAAAAAGCAAAAGTAGCAACTTGCAAGAAGAGGGCGCCAATGAGGTGCAATAGGGATAAATTTTGTATTCTAAGTATTTCCAACCTCAAACACTATAAATAGGAGTGTTTTGGAGGTATTTTAGGATCAATTCATTAAGCAAAAACCCAAAACAAAGTAAAAAACATAGAAGAAACTTGGATAGGAGGGGAAGGGCGTGAAAAGAAAGAGTTTGGTTTGTAATATTCCAATTTCAAGTTCTTTTCTATTCTTTCCTTCTTTAAGTTCATGGGTTTTCTCTTAGTTTTGCTTTATATTATTTATGCCATGAACTAATTTTGTCTCTCCAGTTGTAATATACATTTTTTTTTCTAATTCAGAGTTTGTTTATTGCACTATTTGAGTGTTTATCATTGTTCTTCATGAGTTTTGAATGCTTGATCACCATTCAAAGCCTATAATAATTTATAATGAGTCTGAGAGGAGATTTATGATGAATACTAAAGTGATAAACACCACAAATTGAGCGAATGCTAGAGATAGATTAACACAATTTGTGTAGTCTTAAGTAAAAACCATGAATCTTCAAAACTCTTTTCTTACTTATATTCATGCAAAATATTGATGAGTTAATATGTAAAATAGTATGCTAAGTGTTGCTCAAGAGAGAATATTTAGTAAATTAGGGTTTTTGATCATCAACATGTAATAACAACTTGAATACCGAGAATAGAAAGGTGTACTGATGCAACTAGGTGAAATTGGATGCCTTGGAATCTTACAGAATTAAAAAAATTTAAAAAAAAAAAAAATCAATGGCCATCTTTAATCCTTTTCATTGTGTTTGTTAAATATCAAAAACTACAAATTTCGGTCTTTCAAATAGTGTTGAAACTATTAATTTCGGTACTCATTCAATAACAATTCTCGTGGGACGATACTCTACTTATTTCTATATTACTTGATACAACTTAGTGCACTTGCTAAGTAAATACACCAAGCATCAAGTTTTTGGTACCGTTGCCGGAGATTGTGATACCAACTAGTTTTGGTACTAATTTGAAGTTGCTTTGTTAAAACTTGAAGAATAAATTTCTTTTCTTTCATTTATTTCATTCACTTGATTTTATTTGTGAAGTTGTTTTTTTACTTGTAAAATTCGTATAGCACCCCCCTTTAAAATTGTGTTTTTGTTGTTAAATCAATTTACTTTGTTAAAATTTTGATAGTTAAATTTGTTATTTTTAAGATTTTCACTATAGTAGTGTTACTCCCCCCCCCCCAAAAAAAAAAATTTGGTTGTTGTTAAGTTTTTGTATTAGGTTGTATTTTTAAGTTTTCTTATTAGGTTTATTTTTTTAAAAAATTTTTAATACACCTAGTTAAGTTTTTCAAAGTTAAGTTTGTATTTTAAAAGCTTTTCAAAACATTAGTGTTACTTCCCCCCTTCCCCCCAAAATTTGGTTTTTGTTAAGTCCTGTACTATATTGTAATATTTTGGTGCTTTCTTATTATTCTTCTTCCAACTTTTAAGTTTATTTTTCATGCTAAGATTGCAATTCATATCCTAAGTTTTGCTAGAGGTGATGGCATGCAACAACTACATGAGACCTCAATATCAAGCTGTACTAAGAACACCATTGGGAATTCATGAAATTAATACGTTATTTGCTCAACTCTCCCTAATTCGAAACAACTGGATAATATAAGTGTCAAAGTTGTTCGTACTTCTAGATGTGACATTTGTGTAGGTAACCATGCCAGTATGGAGTGCCAAGTGGGAAACAATTTTTCCTCATTGGGTTTTGAACAGGATAACTACATGTAAAATTATTAACAATCCCAATACAACCCTTACTCTAGCACCTATAGTCAAGGATGGATGAACCCTTCTAACTTTTCTTGGAACCATCACGAAGCACCTTGGTCACCCATTCATCCACCTCAAGAAAAGAATTATGACTTAGAAGAGATGTTTAGGGAATTCATGCATGAAAGTACAAAGTTTACTCAAGAAACCAGGGCTATCTTTAGAAATCAAGAAGCTTCCATCCGAAATTTAGAAACTCAAGTAGGGGCTACATTAGAGGAACTTTCTGAGCGGTCCAAAGATTCCTTGCTTCAATACCATCACCAACCCAGGGGAACAAACTAATGCCAAAGCATTGAGGGATAGGGACACATTAGAAGAACCACCTCAATGTGACATAACCCCCTTGATCGACTCATTGCCACCAATGACCAAACCCATCTTGACCGACCCACCCACCACCACCAGTGATTGAAATAGAGTGTCGAGCTTGTCTAACGAAGTCAGAGGTCTTCAAGTTGTGGCACATTAAGCTTAAGGATCCCATGATTAAAGAAGGTGGAGGTGGTCGTGTAAAGAAGGGTACAAAAAAGATCCACGGAAGGAAATGGTCATTGAGGGTGGATGAGGGAAACTCTATTCTACTTCAGGACACGGGATAAATCATCACCAAAAAGCCGAGCTAACAACTATAACTTAACCGCTTCTTGGGAGGCAACCCAAGTTTTCCTTTCCTTACTTCTTTTCTTTTAATTTCCTTTAATTTTTATTATTTTCTAATATTTTTGTACATTTTGTTGAATAGGTTTTTTTGAAACAAGTTTGGGGGTAACTTGATAACAACATTCACCATCGAAAAAGCAGTCCTCAAACCTTGAAAGTATATCTCACGTACTGCTTCATTCCTTGTATTTCTTTTAACATTGAGAACAATGTCAACTTAACATTTTGTCACAATTTTTAAAATTTTTGAACAAAGTTTTTCAAAACATTTTCTTGTCTAGTCCTATTTTTTAAACTCTGCTTCAGTACCTCCCAGAGCTCGGAGCCTTTGTATGGGGATGTAGATATTGTTGGCAAACAAAAAAAAATTTCTATTTTCTATAGTTTAGATCATTAGTTGTTTTTTTTTAATTTCATTACACATTTTGAACCAAATAAAAAAAATTGAGAACTTATCAACATGCTCTTTAGACAATTTTTCTATTCTTTTTAGCTCGTTTACTTTAATTAGATTTGAATAACCTAAGAATCAATTATTTTTGTGTTCTAATAGAAAACATGATCTATTCTAAGCCACTATCTTGATAAAACTGTGGTATTTGAGTTCATTAGTTAGCATGGTTGTTTTACCTTTCTTTCTGATTAAAAAATACTCAAATTTGAATAGATTGCATTCAGGTTATCACTTACATAATAAACTTTGGAAAATTATGCCGAAGTTTAAAGAAAAATATGAGGAAAAAAAAGAAAGATAGAGAAAACGTGGGAAGTATCTCTAGCACTACTATCCCATATAAACATTTTAAGATATGTGCTGCTCATCATGAGGGTGTCTCAATGGTGGCGTCTCTTACCCATGTGGTCATCGCCCAGGGGTCAAGAGTTCAATTCTCGCCGAAGATATACTCTTGAAGTCATAATGAGGGCGTCTCAGTGGTGGCTTCTCTTACCCATGCGATCATCGCCCAAGGGTTAGGAGTTCGATTCTCGTTGAACATATACTTACGCAGTCATATTGAGAGCGCCTTAGTGATGGCTTATCTTACCCATACGGTCATCGCCCAGGGGTCAAGAGTTCGATTTTTGCTGAAGATATACTCATGGGCTGGGGTTGACTGTGGCAGATCAGACCCTCATAAAAGAGGGGGGGGGGGGGGGGGATTTTGTGAATAACTTTTAGTCTTGGGCATACCTGAAAATTTTGTTATGAGTGGAATGATTTTTGTCATCTATTCGGTTTGAATGTCTTGAGATTAGAAAGAACGGATAAACGTAATTTGCCTAGAAAACTATTGAATTCGGTTACCTAGGTGATTGACAAGTTTTTCCTTAGAAAGATTGTTTTGCCTTTAGAACATTAAACTTTGAGCCTCGGTCTTTCTTTCCTAATAGAAGTAGTTTTACTTTGAATTGTATTAAAAAATTTTAAAAAGCATGTGATCCTGCCTTTAATGTTTACCCTTGCTTAAGGACGAGCAAGATTTAAGTTCTTGGGTATTTTGATAACTCTAATTTAGCATATAATTACTCATATCATTTAGGTTCATTTTCAAAACATTTTACATCAAACTTTTATCGCTTTTGTTGCTTTTGCTCTTTTTCGCTCGTATTGCTATTTCCTTGCAAAAACACTCATTTTATGCTAAATCTTGTTAGGTTTTATTATCAACATCAATAAGTGAATGCAAGATACATCAAACAAAAGCAAAAAATGGGCTAAACACATCAATTGCACATGGTTTAAGCAAGGATGAACCAAGTTCATGTGCAATTCATTTCAACTTGCAAGAATGGGCAGCCAAATGCAGAAATCAAGACTAAGGATGCATTGTACACTTCAAGAACATGTTCAAGATGATGTGAGATCTAATTTTGGGTGGCAAAGCTGAAGAAAAAATGCAAAAAAATAAGCAAAAGCAGCAACTTGCTAGATGGGGGCGACAATGAGGTGCAGTGGGATTCAAGCTTGCAAAATTTTTTATTCTAAGTATTTCCAACCTCAAACGCTATAAATATAAATGTTTGGGAGGTCTTTTAGGGTCAATTCATTCAGCAAAAACCCAAAACAAAGTAGAAAACTTCGGAGAAATTCGAATAGAAGAGGAAGCGTGTGAAAAGAAAGTTTGGTTTTTAATTTTTTTAATTTTAAGTTCTTTTCTATCATTTCCTTCTTTAAGTTCATCAATTTTGTCGTAGTTTTACTTTATATTATGTATACCATGAACTAATTTTGTCTATTCAAGGCTACGATGTAGCCTAAGTTGTAATATACGCGTTTCCCTAATTCAAAGTTTGTCTATTGCATTATTTGAGTGTTTATCATTGCTTTTCATGAGATTTGAATACTTGATCACCATTCAAAGCCTATAATGATTCATAATGAGTCCAAGAGGAGATTTATGATGAATGCTAGAGTGATAAACACCACAAACTGAGTGAATGCTAGAGATAGATTAACGCGATTTGTGTGGTCTTAAGTAAAAATTATGAATCTTCAAACTCTCTTCTTATTTAAATTCATGCAAGAGATTGATGAGTTAATATGTAAAAGAGTATGCTAAGTGTTGCTCGAGAGAGAATATTTACTAATTAGGGTTTTCGATCATCAACACATAATAACAACTTGAATACTAAGAATAGAAAGGTGTATTGATGCAACTAGGTGAACTAGGATGCCTTGGAATCTTATAAAATCAGAAAACTTCCAAATGAAAAATAGTGACCAGCTTTAATCCTTTTCATTTTGTTTGTTGAATATCAAAAACTACAAATTTCGGTTTTTCAAATAGTGTTGAAACTACTAATTTTGGTACTCACTCAATAATCAGTCCTCGTGGGAACAATACTCTACTCATTCTTTACTACTTGATATGACTTAGTGCACTTGCTAAGCATACACCCCAAGCATCACCCCTCGAGCTTGAGCTTATGTCACCCTTTAGCCATCTCAAGCCTTGAATGGCTGCTACCCTTGTCAAGGGTAATAATGTTTGTAGGAACTAGGCTCAAGACGTGGTTATTGTAGTGCCCAAAGGCCTAATTCCTCTCGAGGAGAACCTTAAATGATGACCACGTGGCACTTTACTCAAAAACAGTGTCATCGCAGCCTTATTAAAATTAGAGTGCAAACAAATGCCCCCTTTTAGTCGTTGGTAAATTTAAATTTACAACGAGTAAAAAAAGTCTGTCTGATTTGACACTCAATGGCTAGAGGGAGCTCAAGAGAACACTGTACTTCTCTTGCTCTTCCTTCTCGCGTCTCTATAAGTATGACGGTTAGGGTTTGAACTTTTCACTTTCTGCCCTGTTCTCTCTTCGTTGTCATCAAGTCGCACTTGCAATCTTTTGCCTTCATTTTTGAATTTCTGAATTTCTCGATCCAATCTGCTCTTCATTCTTTTGCTCCCCTTTAATCAGACAATGGAACAAATCTCATTCATCATCTTTGCTCCCCTTCCTCAGGCGGACAGCCCTATTGAGCAACTGACCCGATTTTTCTAATCTGACGTTTCAATCATCTTCGATGTTCTTCAAAGCCCAACTGATCTCAATGTCATCGAGGAGGATCTTTCTTGGTTGTCAAAGAATGATCCCTCATTGAACCTGCCATCTTGCACCTTAAGGCTAATCTCTACTTCATCTTACGACATTCCAAGTCTTGATGGATTATTTCTAGATACTGACAAGTCTCCTCTTTTGAGTGCAGCATCCTCTGGCTTTTCTTGGGGAGGCAGTCGCATTTGCCAGGAAGCGATACCCTTTAAAGGGTGGACATTTTTGACCAAACGATACCCTGAATGGGTAGATCAGCTGATGGTGACTTATGGCAAAAAAAGGAAGCAACTTTGCATCTATGAGGCCATCAAACTCTCAACCATTGACCTCATGTATGATTTCCCCATTGTAACAGCATTAATCTGCTACTGGAATACCTGTTATAACGCTTTTGTCCTCCATACGGGGTTCTTAGGGATCACTTTAGAGGACATAATGGCCCTAATGAGTCTTTCACCTGGGGGAGAAGAGTTGCCCCTTGATTCTTTCATTTCTTCAAAGGCTAAAGCCTTTGCCTCCTTCTTATCCATTACTGACGTGTCTGGAGGTTATGAGTCTTTTGTTAAAAAGTTTGCAATAGAAGCTCATGACTTTGAGCGAAGTTCTAGAAAAGAGGAGGTATGCTTACTTGTTTTGGTTGAACACGTTTTTTCTTTGCCAACTCTTCTAACTCGGTTCTTAAGGTCCTTAAGATCATGGCCATCAATCTTGCTTTGAATAGTGGCCATTTATCCTTGGGTCCGTTGTTTTTAGCTCAAGCGTATGGCTGTCTTAGAGACATTATAACCAAAAACTATGGTGCTCATATAGGTGGTCCTTTGTGGCTGGTCCAATTATGAGCCCATGCTATTTCCCTGAGTTGTGCCCCAAAGATCCATATGCTACCACAGGAGAAGGGTTTTCTAGCTTTGGTGAGCCGTTTTCCCGTTGTGAGGTCCAACTTCCTCTAGGATGGTCATTTGTCCAGCGCCTTGAGGCTTTATTATCCCCTCAAAGCCGTTAAGGGACTCATTGGACTACCTTCAAGAGGAGGAATCTTAGTCTTGAATGGTCCAGGAACTAGACCTCCACATGATGTGTCAGCAAACATCAACTCCCAAATCTGGCAAGCAATCTTGTACCCTCAAGATTTGTTCTTTTATCATCAAACTCATCCTAGCGTGGAAATCTATAGGCCTGGGTTGTTTGTCAGACAATTTAGTATGGTCCAGGATGTTCCTTTCCCAAACCTAAGGACCAAGCACCTCTTATGGGCCAGGAGGATTTCACTGCTGCTTACTCAGCTCCTAGAGCTTCGTGCTCTAAATCAGAAAATCATGTCCCTTTATGGGAACCTTCTGGCTTGTAGGTACAACCCATGTGCCACGCCACGTTTTTCAACTTGGTATCAAGCCTATTGGTCCTCCTTAGAGGCCAGGGGTTCCAGGCAGCATTTTACACTTTCTCTTGAGATTGTAGGTCCTAGATCCAAGAGAAGCCAGCCAGGACTTCCCAGGCCTAACTCGTAAAAAGTGTAATCAGGTAGAAAGCCACTCTAAAGTCTGTCTCAACTATCAGTTGCCTGAACAAGATTTGATCCTTATTCTTTCACCTTTATAGTAGCTGTCCAGGTGACTCCTAGAAGTGTCAGGACTAGTAGCTTCACTCATATGCTACACGAGGAATCTCCTTTAAGAACTTCTTTACCAACCTCTGGGGTTGGTAGCTTTAAAAAAAGGAAAAAGGATGTTGCTTCTCCAACTTTCCCAATCGTAGTAGAGGGAGAAGAAGAAGAAGAGGAAACACCCATCTCGCAATTAGTGAGAAGAAAAAGAAGAACCAGGCTCCCTGTAATAGAGATATTGTTCTTTCTTAATTGGTATTTTCATTTACTTTATTAAAGCAGTCTTTAGATATGGCCTTCAACAGCCACAGGAAGAACCAGCTCCCTCTATTATTGAGATTCCAAATTCTCCATCTCCAAAGACTATTCTAGAGCCTCCTCAAGACATCAAATCAATCAACTCAAGTGCTGGAGAAGAGGGAGATATGCTACTTCAACTATGGAGCCAAAACTCAGTCACCCTTCTAGAGAAGTCTCTTCCCTTATTATTTTATATCATGGCCTTGTCTAGGCTCCTTTTCTCCTCATGCAGATTCAATCTCTATTGAAGAGATCTCTGAACGTAGATCTTTATCTTGTTTTCCTATCCCTTGATGTTTTAAACCATATTTGGTCTTAAGATGCAATTGTTATCCTCTAGAAACTCTTCTCGAGGGAGTTGTAGTAGCGGCTGAAGTGCCAACAGTGATCTCATAGCTGCAAGTCCTACTAAAATTCTGATGATAGATGTATCACCAAAAGCTCCCGTGGCAGCCCCACTAGCAATGAGCACCTTCCTTGCCTTAGACTAAGGCCTTAGAGGTAAAGGCATCCCTTTTTAACCTTGGTTGTTTCCCAAAGCCAAAACTCTGCTTGATCTTATTCATGTCCTTCAAGTCACTCCCCTTAGAGCCATTCCTTCCCCAAGGCTAGGTGGACCCCTCTTCCCATTAGAGAAGCTTGGGGCAAGTGGTAGGCTAGCCTTCCAGCACCTTGACCAAGCATCTCCCAAACTCCAACGGCAGAGGAAAATTGTGCACCACCATGTTCTAACCTTAGCTAAGGGAGCCATATTGGAAGAAGCTATGTCCTTAATGTGATCCTTAAAATAGGATCCAAAGATAGCTCCATTTATTACCAGGGAACTTGAAGATCAACCAAGAGGTGCCAAGTCTCCTTCAGAGAAAACAGCACTGCCAAGATGCCATCAAGAATCTAAGGCGTTCAGCTGGCCTAGGAGGCTTACAGCTTTCATTTGAAGAGCTCTAAGCAGCAAGGGGGATTCAAGATTAACAAGCTCAAAGGACCCAAGGCTTAGAGGACAAAATCCACCACTTGGATGAGAGATTACAACAACTTAAGCAAGAGCTGCTCTCCTTAAGACAATAATGCGTCTCCCTAGGTCGAGAGGTTGAAAGACTCGAGGAAACCATCGTGATAGCCTAGAGAAATAGTGAAGCCCTTCAAGAGGAAGCTCTTACTTTAGACCATGGGCTGAGCAATACAACCAACCGTCTATCCTAAATAGAAGAGTCCTTACTGAGGATATGGGCTCCACTCTTTTGAATTTCAATTTTTGTAGAAGAGATTTTGGCTGTACAAATTACTTATTTTTTATGCATGTGTATGTAAGGCATGTACTCTTTCTTTTAGAACCCCAGATCTATGGTACGTATTTCTTTAAGAATCTACCATTGATGTTCCTTGGGTGAGTCTTTTTATTTAAGTCTTAGAGTAAATAAGCATTTCCTCCAGACACTTCTACGACTCTAAACGGGCCCTCCCAATTTGGGGACCAGTTTCCATAGACACGATCCTTCTGGCTAATAGGTAAAACCACCTTCCAGATGAGATCCTCCAAGTCAAAAGACCTAGGCTTGACCTTCTTGTTGTAGGCCTTGGCAACCGTCTTCTTTCGAGTCTCTAATTTATGAAGGGCGTCAAGCCTTACTTGGTGTAGGCTTGTAAGCTCGCTCACCACGGACTGCATATATTAAAGTTCAAAAAGCTTCCCCTGATGAGCTAGTTTGATAGGCTGAACTGTTATTTCCATTGGGAGCACTGTCTCATGGCCATATCTTAAATGAAAAGGATTCATCCCAAAGGGAATCCAGCAACAACTCATGCCACTTTCTGGGGTTGTCCTCAATCATCTTCTTGATGTTGGCTTTTAAAAAATTATTGGTCGATTCCGCCTGGCCATTAGCTTAAGCGTAATAAGGTGCTAAGTTCAAGATTTCTATTTAAAACTTTTGGTGAACTCCTTCACCTCAACTCCGTTAAACACTCTAGCTTGATCCACTGTCATGGTTTTTGGAACACCAAACCCACATAGGATATATTCTTTGATAAAATCAATCACATCTTGCTGAATGATGTTCCTATATGGTTCAGCTTTCACCCATGTTGTGAAGTAATCTGTATCCATGAGAATGTAAAAATGTTACTAACTAGAAGGGGGGTTAATCTCCCCTATAATGTCCATTGCCTAGCCCCGAAACGACCATGGCTTAACGATGGCATGCATCTCAGTAGCGGGGACCCTAGGTACGTGTCCATGTCTCTGGCATGCTCTGCATCCCTAGGCGTATTTTATGCAATCTTCCATCATGGATAGCCAATAGTAGCCATAAAGCCAGATGAGCAAGTGCATTTTATTGCCAGCTAGATGGGATCCACAGATGCCCTTATGAGCACCTACCATTACTAACATTGCTTCTTCTAAGTCAAGGCACTTAAGAAGCACTCTATAATTCTCTATACTCATCATCTAAGTGGAATCTTTGAGCTCTCATTTTCATCTTTCTGTCCTTAATGTAATTTTGAGGGTTGTTGAAGTAATCCATCAAAGGTTTCCTCCAGTCCACTTGTTGACCTAGGACAGTCTAATGTGCCTCATAATACTCCAAACATTCATTTGGCGCACCTTCGAAGGACTTAACATGCATGATCTCATGATCTAAAACCTTAGTCTTAATGACCACAGTCTCTTCACAACAAGTTCTAGGTAATTTATACCCAGATGCCGATTGAGCTAAGTCATTGGCTGCCTTATTTTGTTCCCGAGAATGCACTCAAACTGTACCTTATTGAATTTGCTCAACAGCTTGCATACAATTTATAGATACCTATTTGATATATCACTAAGACAATAGAACTCCCTATTTACTTGGCAAATTACCAATTGCGGATCCCCCTTGACAAGGACATTGAGGACTTACATTCCTAGAAGAGTTTGAAGGCTAATTATTAGAGCCTCATACTCAGCCATGTTATTGGAGCATCTGCCCACCAAGATGATAGCCAACTTAGTGATGAATCCCTCACGGGATTCTATCACAATTACCACTCCAGCACTAGAGCTGGTCCTTGACACGTCGAAGAATAGATTCCAAAGAACTAGTTCTACCACTAGAAGGTGTTCTGGCTCATTACCTAAGCCAATTTGAATATTTGGACTGTCAGCCAAAAATTCGACTAGGGCTTGCACCTTTACTGACCTCTGTGACACATATACCAATTCAAATTGAAGAGCTGCACTCCACTTGCTTAACCTTCCTCTCAAAAAAGGTCTATCTAGCATATATTTAAGGACATCTGTCTGGGCTACCATATATATATATATATATATATATAGTAAACGTCAAGAAATAATGTCTTAATTTTGTTGATGCATAGAACAAAGATAGACACAATTTTTCAGTTAAGGAATACTCTATCTCACATTCATTTAGGCAACGGCTAAGGTAGAGCATAGCTTGTTCAAAACCTTGCTCATTGTCCTGTACGAGCAAACAACCAATAGATTCCTGTGAAGTAGAGACATAGATCTTCAAAGCCTTGCCTTGCTCTGATGGAATAAGTACTGGTAGCCTAATCAAATACTCCATGATGGCCTCGAATGCTATTTAATATAGCTCTTCTCACTTGAAGTCCATCTCAGACTCGAGCTTCAACAATAGAGAGAAGACCTTTGTTTTTCCTACAAAATTTGAGATAAAACGTCTTAGGAAGTTAACCTGCCCCAAGAAGCATTGAAGCTCCTTTTTGCTTGAAAGCGGCTTGGCCATTTAGATAGCCTTAGTCTTATTAATATCTACCTTGATGCCCCCTCTTGCGTACCAGAAAACCCAGAAAGTTTCTAGCTCGTACGCCAAAAGCGCATCTCAATGGATTTATCTTAAAGTTGTGAGCCCTCATTCTAAGGAACGAACTCCTCAAGTCTTCCAAGTGTTTAACTTGGGATTTTGATTTGACCACGATGTTATCTATATAGACTTCCATGGTCGTGCCAATGAGGTCATAAAAAATCATGTTCATGGCTCTTTGGTAGGTGGCGCGAGCATTCTTAAAACCAAAGGGCATAGCCACCCATTCAAACGTCCCTATTGACCCAGGACATTTGAATGTTGTCTTGTGGGTATCCTCCACGGCAATCATAACCTGGTAGTATCCACAGTAGCTAACCGTAAAGGACAAATCCTCATGCCTCTAGACAAAGTTAATGAGCACATTAATAATAGGCATAGGGTATTCATCATTTAGGGTGGTTGCATTCAGATATCTAAAATCAATACAGACCCTAATTTTGCCATTATTTTTTATGACAGGGACAATATTAGCCAGCCACTCAACATACCTGGCAGTCCCGATGAATTTGGCCTTTAGAAGTCTGTCAATTTCTTCCTTGACCAAATCTATGACATCTTAGAACATCTTTCTCTGGCCTTAAATGAAGGGCTTCGACCCTTGCTTAATAGGAAGCCTACGTTCCACCACTTTTCTGTCTAGGCCAGACATCTCATGATAGTCCCAAGCAAAGCAATCCTTAAATTCATGGAAAAAAGTCAGGTAATGCTCTTTCTACTCCTTAGAGAGCAGAGCACTCAGACAGGTAGGTATTGGGTCCTTTATCAAGCCCAAATTAACCTTAAAGAGGGGGTATTGGACTTCATCCCTAGGATCCTCCATTTTGGCCTGCACTGCTCTTAGATCAGAGAGCTCCAATTCCTTTTTTTATGCTGCATGGACTTGAAAACCATGAAATGGTTGCTCAGCCCAGAGCTGATCCTCAGCGCGCCTGGTCATGAATCTTGCTAATGCTAAGGAGATGGCCTCTTGGGCCATTATCGAGAGGTCTTGGGGCCTCTGTATTGAGATTCTGGAGTGCCTTGGCAGTCCTCTTCATCAAGAAGGGCTCTCATGTATCTCCAGAAGTCAAAATCTTCATACTCAACACCCGCTTGACCAACCTCAGCTTCGGTTAGTGAGCTTTCAAGGATGGCAATCGTGTCTTATTAGGCAGATTTTTAAGTGGCCCTCTTCACGTTTAGGGGTCCCACACCATCTTCGTAGAATTTGCCTCAATATAGTTGGAGCAAGCCAGGAATGGCCTGATACCTGCCAAAACAACCACATACTTGTCATGATTCCATAAGACTAACAACTTGTGAAAGGATGGAATACAATAATTGGCATGTGGCCAATCCCTACCCAGCAAAGTATTGTAGCTCGAGGTAGTTTCCACCACAAATAAAAATGTTAGCTTGCTTAGGCCACCAACGGTTAAGTCAATTGGAATGACTCCTTCAGACTTGGTGCTAGCTCCAGAAGAGCCACAAATCACCACATTTGAAGTGATTACGTCCTCGCGAGACTTACCAATGACCCCCAACATATATGAAGGCAAGACGTTGATAGCTGCGCTATTATCCACAAAGACCCTGTTTATTAGAATGCCATCAAGTTTGGCCTTGATATATGGGGGCTTGATGTGATTATTGGCTGTATTAGGCCCATCAAACATTATCTTCATTATGTCAAATGGATCATTAGGAAATTTGGATGTCATAGCATTAATTGTAAAAGATAAAGAGTTAAGTGTACCTTTAATGGCTGCAATTTCAGCCACGAGCTCAACTTGAGGCTCCTCATTTGAAGCTATTACATCACCATCGAGACCTTCTTGGGTATCGGCTGCCATGAATTCAAAGAAGGACAAGGGCAGTTCTGATGTCCGCCTTTTCAGGAAACATCCCGAATTAAATTTGGACCTTTTGGTTTGTCTCCTTCTCAAGGCTATTGACCGTGGGTGTATACTCTCTCTTATTGTTGCGGACACTGTTGGTTAGTATGGCCAATTCCTGAGGTTGGTTGCTGCGATCAACCTCTGATGATCGAGACTCCTCCATAGGTTGGGGGAAGTTTTCTTCGTGGAAGTCATTTTCAATGTCAAACCATGCCGGGTTGACGCGATCGAATGATTCCACTAAGTTAATGCTAAGAGGGGAGTACTCTTCCTCATCCTTAGCTAATTCTCGAACTGAGGGGTCCTTGATAAGGTGATCACACCAAGCTTCTCGCCCTTCTGAAGATGAGAGACTAGCCCACCTTTCGAATTTCTTATGAGATGGCCCCTTACTAGTAGTAAGAGGCTTGATAATCCCAATGGATCCTCGAGATTCATATGCTCGGCCTTTTTGCCCTTGTGGACCTTGGCTTCTTCTTGCGAAAGCCTAGTTAGGCAGGAATCAAGCATGATTCTCTGCTGAGGGCAGCTGTCTTCTTTTATGAGTTCAAGTTAAGTTGGAGGGACTAGCGACCTCTTGATCGAGGTGATACCTCCTCCATACATTACCAAACCTGACTCCTGATGGCTGATAACTTGACTACCATGGTGCCCACCTTGTGTCCACGTCCAATAAGGTGTACTTTGAGTTTCTCTCAGGGTGCCCTGTCCTCATGACAATTTGAGTCTTCGGCATAAAGCCTTGAGAAAGCCCAGACGTTGGCATCTCCGATTGGAGAGCTACCATTTTTTGGAAAAAGGTTAAGATTCTTTATTTCGAAGACCAGCTTATGACCACAACCCCCCACAAAGGTCATAAGTGAGGAGCATGAGTTGCTTTGACGCCTGCTTCCTTGAGGAAAAGACTATTTTCCAATGGTCATCTGGGAAAATTACCATGGCTAGTTCTTCTTCCTTAGAGAGAAAAATTGTGCCTTCCTCTAATTACTTCTTTATGAACCTTTTAAATGTTTCACAATCGCATGTAGAATGTTCAACCATGATATGCCATTTACAATGGACTTTTGGTAATTTTAACGTGGTTCGAGAAAACCTCAGAGTTCCTGATTTGAGCAACCTATCAAACAAAGCCTTAGCCACAACCAAAGTCCTTTTGTATGCATCCATGCTGCACAAAAATTTACCATTAGTCTGGCTGTTATTGGGTTGGTACAGCTTTACTATGCCCACTACATTGACTTAGGCAGGACTAGGAAAAGGGTCTTTATCGACACCCACCTGTCCTTCTCCCGGGGAGATCAACTCTGTAGCTTCTATGGCATCTTGAACTATGTTTCTAAAGATCATGCAGTTCTTTGTTGAATGAGTCAATGAATCGTGCCACATACAATCTACCTTACCCTTATTCGAGTTGGTATCCGGTTTTCTGTGTTTACCCCTGATCTTAAGTTTATTATTTTCCTCCAGCCAATCAAATATTACATCAGAACCCGAGAGGTCAAATGAATACTTCCTCAACTCTTGGGACTGGTAAGACTTCCTAGCTTTAATATCCTTCTTGATCAAAAGATTACAAACCACGGGAGGTCCTTTGACATACTCAGCTACGTCAAATTCGTATGGAGGATCTTCTTCCTCCTCAATTAAGTAGTGCACGTATGTCCCGTACACGTTTTTCCTAAGGCTTTCTTCTCTTAACACTGCCTCATATCTAGTGGAACATTCTACCAGTTGAAGAAGCGTCGTAAAGTTAGAGCCTTCGAATTTCTTCCTGAATTCAACGTCCAAGCCATTTAGACCTAGCTTGGCGTATTCGAGCTTAGGAAGAGCTACTGTTCATTTTAACCAAGCTCGCTTGAATTGGTTAATACACTCTTCCACTGACTCGCCTGACTTTTTTCTCATTCGAGCCAATTGTGACATGGAAGTTCCTAACTCCATTCTAGGGAACTGGGCCTGGAATTTTCTGGCTATGTCTTCCCAACAGTAAATAGAATTAGGTGGGAAGCTAATATACCACTGGAAAGCGGTCCCAGTTAATGAATTGGGAAACGACCTTAATTTGAGATATTGGTTATCTGCGGCTTCCCTACACTGGCAATTGAATCTTATCAGGTGTTCGAGAGCAGAAACAGTCCCTTCCTTTGAGAAGAGGTTAAACTTGGGGATTTTATATCCTTGAGGAACAAGGCAATCCCTATCAATGTAGTCAGGGTAAGGTTTACTGTACAAGGGCCTATTGACCCTTGTGAGACCCAGCCCATACATCTGCTCAATCAGGGCAGCCAATTGATCCTAGAGAGGAAGAATAGGCACATGATTATGCGCCTACCATTGCCCCCTAAGTGGGTAATGATCTCGAGGGGGCTCTGTGGGATAACCTTAACTACCCATCACGATTGAGTGTGGGAACGGTTGTTGCACCCCAAACCCTGGATAAACCCCTTGATCATACTGGCCATGTGCTTGTTTGGCCATGAAGAATGTCCCAGCAGGACTCGGCCGAGTTGCATGGCTCGCCTATAGGCACACCGGCACTAACTGATTGTTGGCTCATCCTTGTCTCATCAACCCCCAAGTTGTAATCTTGAGGACGTGGGTTATTAACTTGCTCACCAGTTGCTCACCAGTATGGTAAGCGTGAAGAGGTCCAGATTGAGAAGTTTGGTTCCCTATAATAGGGATCTTACCTTGCACTCCCAGTTCAAGGCCGTAACCGGGCCTCGAGGTAACCTCCGCTGCTTAAGGAGGGTGTGAACAGTTATGCCTCCCTACCTCAAGGACAGGTAACAATGGTGAAGTAGGATTGAGGTCCTCCATGGTCATAGAGAAACTCTGATTGAAAGCGCCTGCAACTCCATGAGGAACGCTTTCATTTCTATTGAGTGATTCCAAGCGTATGACACATGGGTTAGCCATGGATGGGTTTTCCATTCTTTTAGGGACCAAATAGTCAACATGAGTGACTGGTAACCGCGAGCTCCAAGGAGTCTCACGAGGGTAACCGGCTGGCATTGATGGACGGCTTGTATGCCTTAGTTGCCTGATATCCTGCCTAACGGCTTGGACCAAACCATTATGAGTCTCAACTTGTCTAACCAAAATAGGCTCGACTTCAACCACTATTTTCCTAGCCACATCCTTAGCTATAACGATAGAAGTAGAGGACAAGGTCGAGTTCATTTCTGCCAAGACTCTATCAATTTCTATGTGGCCGCCAAATATGTTTGCTAAACCATCTTTACCCAATGCTCTTTGTTGCAAAATTTCTTCACAATTAGATTCAAGTATGAAGTCTAGTTTCTTCTTCTAAGAACGAGCTTGCGTTTGTAAACTGCCGAATGATGAAAAATGAACTTGACCACATTTGGCAATGTTAATGGAAAAGCAAACAAGGATATATAGCAATTAAAATTAGAAAATTGTTAAGCCCTCTTATAAGGAGCAACAAAACTATATTAGCCTTTTATAATACTGGCTAGAATGAGATGAATCGCATGATAACTTCTGACGAGAAATGTTTGTGTCGATTGCAATAAACCGAGTGGTTTAGTAACCTATGATTTTTTGAATTGACGTGGTCTAATGAATTACATGAGTACTTTTCTTCAAAAGATAAACACATGCATCATAGATGAAGAGAAGCAAAAGCGACAAACTCCACTTAAAAATGCTCGATAATCAACGTAACATGTCTCACCACAGTCAGGTATGACTAAATTTGATAAAGTTTGGTCAAGCTTATTGTCACTAAAATGTGTTTGATCAAGCATGACCATATCTCACCAGTATTGAGCGCATTAACTTTTGTTAACCGGCCCTTGATGCATTAACTGGAATTGATAGAGTGGATTGGTTGGAACTAGCCGGTTTTGGGCATCAAAGGCGAAATCAACTGGCCCTAGTTATTGTCGATTGATTGGATCAAAATTGATTTTACTTGATTGTCACTGATTTTTATGAGCCATTGTGAACCTACTTTGGCGGAAACCACCACTCGCCGCATTACTAGGTGTGAACTCCCAAATGCGGTTTATTCTCCCAAACTAGGGAGCTCAGCCCCCCACCTCGTGCAAGTTTCTTAATCGAGCATCCACCCACTCACTACGGATACATCCACTCCCGAGGGATTGTCCGAATGAGGGAAAACCTGAACCTCTCCCCTCTTACCTAACCTCCTATATTGACAAGCACGTAGGTATATGTCAAATCCCCTAGTTAGTTGACATCAAATCTCGCTCGGCCAAACGCCTTTTGATAACAACCATCGAACAATGCCCGTATAAGAATACAGAAAAAGGACGTCTAGGAACCGAGATGTATCTCGGTCCGACTTGCATACCGGACTGCAACTATTTATGACTGCATACAGCCAAAGCTATGACCAAATACCACGATGGCCACTCGGAATCAAGCGTCTCGAATACAGGGGCATTGTGTCTCAAGTTATGACCAGGCTGAACACCCCCCCTTATTTGGGATGACAGAGAACTCTTTAAAAAACACACTACTCTACTCGTCAGCTGTTAAACAATTATCAGGCATGATTTACCTAAAACCAAAACACCCTTCAAGAGCGATAAAAATGGTCTAGAAACAAACTTGTCTGCCAGCTTGTTCGTTCGTGGGAGTTATAGAGGACTCGAACCTATATAGCATAGCAAAACTTAGAAGTGGCCTTAGCAGACGGACTACTAGACTAGGGGGGCTTGGTCACCTATCATGAGTCTGAATCCATAACTGGGGGGACTTGGATGCATGATACGCCCCCATGGCGAGTTTGCATATGAGAGGCGTGGTGATTGACGTGATAAGATTGAAAGGGAAAAAGTAATAAACGCTACCACCATATTCACCCTGATTCACGAGCCAATAAAGGGATTGCAGACTCGTGTCCACCCTCACGGGGAAGCTGTTTTAACTCACCATATTTTTTGTTTAAGTGTAAAGATCGCAGGTGGGTTTCCAAGCACATGGTTATCATTAACCTACGCTGGCCTTTATGTTTAATATATGAACAACAATTTGATCAAAGAAGTTATTTAGCAATCACAACCATATATAATCAGACCCCGTACAGCTTGGTATACGGCAATGGAAATAGGAGAACCCAGTCTCCGAGTTCGGGGCTACGACCAGGAGCGCAATGGAGAAGCATTGAGACAATCGTTGGATAAGGGGGAGGAAACCCACGTAAGCACGATGGTCAGAATGATCACATAAAAGTAGAAAATGACGAAGTACTTCAACTCCAAAGCCAAAAGAAGAGCCTTTCAAGATAGAGAGTTGGTACTAAGACGAATAGACTCAGCCACGAAAATCTATTTGCTAACTGGGAAGGAACTTACCAAGTCTCTCGGACAGCCAGGGAAGGAGCATATTGCCTACGACGACTAGACGGGACCCTGCTCCCACGAACATGGAATATTTTGTGTAAAAAACCAATCAAGGTGAATGAAGAAATGCTCCATCTTTTATAAGAACTTTTTCCAAAAAAATAATATAATAATATGTATAAAAAGACGACCAAAAAATCGAATCCAAAAAAAGGACAAAATAAAAAAAACAAAATATATATGTATACAAAAAAAAAAAAAAACAAAGATAAGTAATCAAAGCAACAATCATAGTTAATAAATATATCAAAAACGATAAATAAAGAATGTAAATGTTTGTGCCATGATACCTTCCAAAACAGTTGGCATGAACGCTTAAGCCGTGAGGGCTGGCCGCAGCGAGCATACCTCATCGATCTCGTCCACAGCCCATTGAGTCCGTAGGCGTTTAAACCATAAGTTCTTCAGAGGAGGGGGGTTCTATACACTTAAGCCGTGAGAGCAATTTGCATTGGGCAATCAAACCCACCGATCTCGCCCACAGCTCCTAAAAGCCCATGGCTCCGTCAGTGGCAAACTAAGCCCGTTGGTCCGTCCGAAACAAACTATACCCGTAAGCTCGAATGGTCCTGTACATCGGCTGGATGAAAAGCTCGTTGGTCCATCCGTAGCAAACTCTACCCGTAAGCCGGATTGGCTCTATACATCAGCTGGATGAAAAGCCCATTGGTCCGTCCGCAGCAAACTATACCCATAAGCCCGAATGGCTCCATACATCGGCTGGAAGAAAAGCCCGATGGTCCGTCCGCGGAAAACTGAGCCCATTGGTCCGTCCGCGGTAAACAAAGCCCGTGGTCCATCCGCGCCAAACTATACCCGTAAGCCCGAATGGCTCTGTACAATGGCCGGATGAAAAGCTCGTTGGTCCGTTCGCAGCAAACTATACCCGTAAGCCCGAATGGCTCTGTACATCGGCTAGATGACCCGTTGGTCCGTCCGCGGCAAATTAAGCCGTGAGGGCAGTCCGTAATAAGCGTGCGCACCTCGTCGGTCTTGTCCACGGCCCCTTAAAGCCCATGGATCTGTCCACGGCAAACATAGACGGTAAGCCCGTAGGTCTGTCCACTGCAGGCTAAAGCCTGTGGATCCATCCGTGGCAAACACAGACCGAAAGCCTGTATGTACGGCCGCAGCAGGCTAATGTCCATGGATCCGTCCGCGGCGAACAAGACCGTAAGTCCGTGGCACTGCCTATGGATCCATCCGCGGCAAACCCAGACCGTAAGTCCGTGACACCGCCCAAGACAGGATACAAACCCGCGGATCCATCCGCGGCGAACAAAGACCATAAATCTGTGGCACCGCCTGCGGCAGAATGAAAACCTGCTGGTCCATCCACGGTGAACAAAGACCATAAGCCCGTGGCACCAATCGCTACAGGATGTAAGCCGCGAATCCATCCGAAGAAAAACATAGACCGTAAGTCCAGAGATCCGTCTACGGCATGCTAAAGCCTGTGAGATTCATCCGCTGCAAACCTAGACCATAAGTCTGTAGATCCGTCTACGGCAGGCATAAAGCCCGCAGGTACACTTGCAGCAAGCTAACTTGTTTTTTAACAGGTAATGCACCAATACTCGCAAACAAGAACCCACTCGAACATGAAAAAAAACAACGCAAGCCAAGAGCCCGCACGGACCTATGTAAGCCAAGGGACCTCATGGAGCCACGCAAGCTAAGGGCCCACACGCAACAACGCAAGCTAAGAGCCTGCAAGGAGCAACGCAAGTCACAAGCTCACGAAGGATGGGATGAAATGCCGATCTGCGAGGCCCTCCTCGAAGCATGACAAACACCCATACTTAGTCAAAATCAAGCAAAAGAATAAAGAAAGGCAAAAAGGCGAATAACAAATTACACAATGTATCCCGGGTAAACTGTTCCCTTCCATGCAAAATACATCAAAGATAAGGATGGAACCTTCAAAAACTAACTCCAAAAAAAAACATGGAG
The DNA here is from genome assembly GCA_018398585.1 of Simmondsia chinensis. Classification (NCBI taxonomy): domain Eukaryota; kingdom Viridiplantae; phylum Streptophyta; class Magnoliopsida; order Caryophyllales; family Simmondsiaceae; genus Simmondsia; species Simmondsia chinensis. Next base: position 31,196,212 of record JAGTTD010000002.1, on the reverse strand, counting down.
AGAGAGTTACTACTGGAAGACTCAATACAACCTATTCTTCACCGGAAGACTCAATACAACTTATTCTTCACCGAAAGACTTAGTATAACATATATTTCGCCTTCGATAAGGCAAAAAGGAGGGACAAAAAGAGGAACCTCCACAAACCAAGTCGCAAACGAGAATCATTTGCGTACTGGCAGGGGACTAACTGATAACTCTCAAAATATACATCCGAACAAGTGACGCGTGGCCACCGGGATGAGGCCACATCTCGGGCTGAGATACACCCTCGAAGAATGACTTCGGAATTCTATGTTTGACCAAGAAGAAGGGAGCGCACCTCACCTACAGGACACATCCCGGAACCCGAGCAGAAGAAGGCCCCCGTGAGGAGGAAATGCGGCCACCCGGATGCAAGTGCATCTCGGACCGAGATGCACCCCGGAGGATGATTTCGGAACTCTAATTGTAGCCGAGAAAAGATAGACGCATCAGGCCAACAGGGATACCCCCGACTACTATTAAGGAAAATAAATAACTCGGTAACATAAATAATTAAGTAATACAATACAAATAAATAAATTAAAGTATAGGGGTGTACCCACCGGGAACAACCCCTAATTACACACACTCTCTCCTCCTTTATTATCTCACCCCACTCTTTCTCTCCACCCTTTTCTCTCTCCTCCCACCGTCTCTCTCTCTCCTCCCACACACAATCTCACCCCACTCTCTCTCTCTCTCCTCACTTTTTCTCTCTCCTCACTCTCAGCTTTTGTCTTTCTCCCTCACACCATCTTGCCCCTCCTTCCCGTCTTCTCACTCTCCCATCTCACCCCGTCTTGTCCCTCGCATCTCGCCCCTCACTTCACGTAATTTCTCCCCCTCTATTATAACAAGAGGAGAACTCCCAAACTCTCCTCAAGCTTGGTTTTTCTCACTCCCGAACTTCTCACTCTCTCTACCCAAGAAATGCCCCATAAAGGCTGAGGCCAAGGGCCTTAGGATACCGGAATCTAGCTAAAAGAGCATCAACGTCGGCACCACCACTTCAAGCCAAAGACCACCTTCAAAACCACCGCACTCTCTCTCTCTCTCTCTCTCTTGCTCGGTATTCCACTTAGCTGCTCGGTACTCTGCTCGATTCAAGTTTGGCATCCACCCGACTGGGTCGGCATTCTGCTCGGTTCTCTCTCTCTCAGCTCCGCCAGAGTCTCCCTCTCTATAGGTATATTCTTTTCTCTTTTTTACCCCAAGCCCTACCTGAGTTACACAAGGTATCATATCTTCTTTACTCAACCCAAGATGAGTATGTCATTACATTTACTTATTTCCTGTTTATTATCGTTATTTCTCAAAAATATACTAACTTAAGCATCGAAGGGGTCCCCCACGAGCCATGCCCGTGGGTCCCTAATTTACTGTATAAAGAGGGAGACTCGGGCAGAGCTAGGAGAGAGAGAACCAAGTAGAATGCCGACCCAATCCGGTGGATGCTGAACTTGAGCCGAACGAAGTAACGAGTAGCTGAGTGGAATATCAAGTAGGAGAAAGAGCGAGTGCGGTGGTTTTGAACGTGGTCTTTGGCTCAAAGTGGGGGCGCCGACATCGATGCTCTCTTGGCCAGATCCTGGCATCCCAAGGCCCTTGGTCTTAGCCCTTATGGGGCGTTTTTTTGGGTAGAGAGAGTGAGAAGTTAGGGAGTGAGAAAAATCGAGCTTGAGAACTGTAAAAAGGGCCAAAAATACAAAATAAAGAGAAAGAGGGAGGGGGCGGCAAGGAGAGAGGAGGAGAGAGAAGAGAGAGGAAAAATGTTGGGAAAAGATATAAATTTTGCGGGAAAAATAAACTATGATACCGACTATTGGGTTCACAGTTCTCAACTATGGTCACAACAATACGCGCCAATTAGAGGACTTAAAGTAGGAGACTCTTTTATCTACCTAAGCCCCCGGTCGGAGAGTCACGCTTCATGACACCTCACGTGTAAAAGTTCCTGGGAATAGGTTTATCTCTATAAACCCTTTGCCTTAATACCAGTTGTTGGGACGAATTTTAAAAATTCTCCCTAGTTTTATAAAGTTAACGTAGTGGAACAGGTTTAGAATTCATAACTCTAAACCTAGGGTTGATTTAGAATTCCTAATTTTAAATATACTAACTTAAAATCATAATTTAAATCAACAGATCTAAATTCTTAATTAAGATCCATAGACCTTTTACTCTAATACATTCACAATAATATATAAACTTAAATAGGCATAATAACGAACACTATAAATAAATAGAAAAACAAAACTAAAAGAAGAAGGAAAGGAGGCATACCTAGAATTGCTCCAATAAAAGAAAAACCAGAAGGACAATAATATTCTTCAGAATCGAGACCACGCGACTTTCTACGCAATGATCTCGAGCTTTCCGGAGGGAGGCCCTAAAAAATATTAAACTTTGAGGAAAGAAAAATTTCAAAGGAAATTTCTCTCTCCCACTAGGTCTCCGAAAGTCAATACTCTCATAAACCTTTTTTAATTTTTTTTAAATTTTAAATTGAATACCAAACCCTTGAAATAGGTACCTCTATTTATAGGAGTGTACCGGAGGGAGAAATTCGTAAAATAACGATGTGGGATCTGTTGAAACGTTGCAAAAAAGACACCCTTTCGCTGATTACAATATCGCGTGCTTTTATTTTTCAAATTCGCGACATGTGTCGCCATGTGATTGGTCCGCGTTCTTTCACCTTCTTTTTGCACTGTGCGTGACACGTGGCGGGCCGTGATTGGCCTGCCTTGTGGCTCGCGGATCATCCAGTAGGATGAGCCAGCGCGCGACACGTGCAATATATACGGATTGCATTGTTTAAATGCGATTTTAAAAAAAAAAAATTTTTTTTGCTTTGTTTCCCACGTGTAAAAATTTATCTTATGAATTTTAATTTTCTAAAATTATTTTATTTTATAATTTTTAACTTTTATTCATTACATGAATAATATTTGGCAAAAAATAAATTTGCCCATCTCCTGAATTCTTTAATATTTTTTCGATGACAATAAATATTGAGGCTTGCGCAGGGACCTCAGGAACAATTAAATCTAGCTCCAAATAGGTTAAATTAATCATCTCATGAAATAATTTAATTTCCATTTAATGAGACTTAATTCTACTAAATAAATCTCACTACACTATAGACTTAAATTATTTATTCGATATCTCCCTAATAGACTGTAATGATGACAACGGCCCCCCACTAGATGTCTATGACAAAGAATAAATATAACCACTACTATTATCCTTCTCATAGCTTCTCCATTAGTTACAACTCGCCCTTCACTGAATAATTAATTTATACTTGAACATATTCATAGTATAAATTCCAAATGTCAAACACTTGGAATACTTTGGCCAAAGTTTCCCAACTATTCAAATATTTGCGAATCAACTAAGGGGACATCTGTATCTCATAAGAGATTGTAGATTCCCTATTGAATACCTGATTCTTATCACACTTTACGCTGCTACCGAATGTACGTGGGATTTCAGTCATTCGTTTAGACCTTACTTATAGTACACCAAAGTAACTAACGCTCCATGCACAAGTCCTGAATACCCTCAGTATTTAGAGTCGTTGTTCAAACAGTACAATATGAATCACTCATCTCTAATAGTAGTCTAGAAATAGGTAATCCACATGGTCCAACTCAGTGTGTCAATCTTATCAAATACACCAACCTAACACTTTTGGATCTCCGTCCACATGACCAAGACAAGTCATCTAAAGTATCACGTTATAGTCTAAATATACAAGTGGTCCAAACTTGTCTTCGACTACGAGTCTTTCAAACAACAATCCATACCATTTGTTCTGAGTCTATCTACGGCTTACTCTCATAAACCACTTAGAACGAACATGTAAATTGTAGTCTGAGGACTACTCCCATCTCATGGATGTCTCCCAAAAGAAAATCACATGCAGTATAAATGCTTACATACACAAATTTAACTAGGAAACGACTGGAAATTTAATTTTCTTTATTAATTAAAACAATATATCCAGAATAAATCTGGATTTCAGGACACTGTTCCTAACAATCTCCCACTTGTCCTAAATCCAATTTATGACAAAGTCCATACTCACCCCTTTTAAGTTTGAACCAAAGGTCTACTGAGCCTAACCCTTAGTGAGCTCAATTATTCTATTGTGAAGTCAGCAATACAATACTGCTTGACATTCCTCTTACTAATGGCTCCCACTCAAAGGTTAAAGACATGCCCAGAAGTTGAACGTCTATCATTTTAATTTGACTGGAAGTCTTAAATCAGTACTACCAACTGGAACCAGCTCATCACTTGGAAAGATCAGCATATAATCTCTGGTTCTTCGTAAGTACTAGAGAAGACGCTTCATTGCCACTAGTGCACCAGACCCGAGTTAGACTGACAACTCCTTACGATACCATAGCATAGCAAATATCTGGTCTCATAGACATCATGGCATACATGAGGCTCCTACTGCCAAAGCATATAGAATATTCCCCAACTATTCCTCCTCTTAAGGTGCCATAGAATACTGCACTAAAGAGAAAAAGGGACTCCATGCCTGAAAAGTAAAAAAACTTTTCTTAGAGTCTTCCATGCAATACCTTGACAACATTTTGTCAATATAAGTGGCTGAAGAGAGACCCAACGTCCTACTCTCATGACCTTGCAGAAGATTAATCCAAATAATAGAGTTGCCTTCTCCTATGCCCTTCATATCAAGCTATCCTAACAACCAAACCTTTACAGCTAATGACATCCCAACATCATTCTCAATGAGTAGTATATATAATACTAAGAAAGTCACTACTTTCTGTTGATAGTGATGTACACGCATGGCTCGATTAACCATTTGCTTAAAACTATAACACTTGATTGCTTCATTGTGGCTAAAGGGATTAGATTCAATACCACGGTCAACCGTTAAGGCTCCCCCTATGAATCTGTCAGGTGTCCTAACAATCCTCCCACCACACCTAAGCTCTCGTGTACCTAGAACATTCTCATTCCTATTAGTAGGTGCATCTAATGCATCCACTATGTCTTGAGTTGTGTCTAATTGTTTAGAATTAGTGTCATTTTCCTTTAATACTAATTTTCTTTTGTTTTAGCAGCTTACTTGCAAAATCCTTCTCTAAGTGTTTTGCATTGTATTTTAAAAAAAAAAACTTTTAAATCAAAAACTGCAGAAAAGACCGTCCTTGTTCCTTCTATCTCTAACACCATTCTACTATGGTGTACCAAGAGCAGAAAGCTGTACCAAGAGCAGAAAGCTGAGATCTTATCTCATTTGCAGTTAGGAAATATAGAAACTCACTCAAAAAATATCCACCATCTCGATCTGATCGAAGTGTCTTAACTTGTTTACCTAATAGCTTTTCAACTTTCTACTCTTTTAATTTTTCAAAAACGCCCGACTTATGTCCCATTAGGTAAACATGTCCATGCCTTGAATAATCGTCACTAAATTGATTAAGTATCCATACCCACCTCTTGCCTGAACATGCATTGGTCCACATACATCTATGTGAACCAACTCAAGCAAATCACCAACCTTGTTGCCTTTACTCTTAAAGACAGACTCGGTCATCTTTCTTTCTATGCAGGAGTTACAGACTGGTAATGACCTCAAGTCCAAAGCCTCTATCAGTCCATCTTTTACCAGTCTTTGGATCCTGTTCGAATTGGTGTGACCTAAATGCTAGTGCCTTGTGTAGGCATTATCACTTTCAGGGTGTTTTCTTATAGAAGATTGAACAAGTGAACTTATGTTAGATTCATTTAAACAATTACTACAGTTTTGATAAGGAAATAACATGAATAAATAATTTATTCATGTACATGTACAAATAAACAATTTATTTCTCATATTAAAATTTTAATTATTAAAATCAACTGAATAACAATTATCCATTAACCGAAATATAGAAATCAAATTCATGTACAGAGTAGCTATAAATAAACAATCTTTTACAACAAAAACTCTAGCACTAAAGACAAAGCTAACTTCTCCTACACTTAAGACCATTATTATTGTACTGACCCTGACCATCAGGTACATCACCCATTTCATAGCCTTTTGCTTAGCCTGAGCCCCTGTAACATATTACAAACATGGTCAGTTGAACCCGAGTCCACCCACCACGAAACTGGGGGACTCTCAACTACGCATGATTCAACTAAGTGAGATATCAATATACTGTCACCAGATGGCTTAGCAGTCTTTGTAGGAAGAGCAGCTATGTACTTAGTGTAGTTTCTCCTCCAGTGGCCTAGTTTTCTTGCAAAAGAAACACTTTTCTTTCGTTGACTTCCTTATGGACTTGGTTGCTATAATAGCAACCTTGCCCTTTCCTTTGTTTCTAATAGGTCCCTTGTGAGTAATAACCAAGTCTAACTTATTTTTCAAGGCAGAGTGATTTGGTCCAGTGAGTACATAATGTATTCGAGATCAAGTGAAATTTGCCAGCCATATCCATATCAAAAATACTGTAAATGCTAACATTTGCGTAACTGTCTAACAAGAGTCATGTATAATGCAGTGATATCTATTCTTTCAATTTAGCATACACTATATGTCAAATATCCACCAAACTGTACTATCATGCATACAATGATGACCTAAACACATCACTCCTTACTCCCCGGCAGCGGGGTCATACGAAGCTAGTTCGAGCGAGAATTATTCTCAATTAACTTGTTTTCTTGTAACTCTTAGTAAACATGATTAACTCGCCAATTTACCATAGTCTCCAACATAACACAACAGAGCTCTTCGGGGAGGCTAATGCACCACGCTAGTCAAGTGTAAACCATTACCTAAACCTCCATACAAATACATGAAATACTCCACGGTAGCGTGGTCGCATCGCTTCGTTGCACTTCGGTTTATCCCAACAGAAGCTTAACCCTTTAATCTGCAAACCGAAATCCTCCGCAAGGAGGTCTATCGATCTACTATACTGCTAGACCGGTAATGGAGATCATGAGGTTACAACAATTGAAACCTCGCTCCCACTTAATTTTTATAACCAGTGATTTTTAATTAACTTGCATTTACCACCTCAATTATCTCATTAATCCCCCTTAGAATCTCATTCTACAATTAACCAAAATTAATTAATTAACTTATTCAAAAATACTATTATTTTACAATATAGATTATCTCATAATCTTGCATTAGAATCTTATTCAAAAGCCAATCAATAAAATAAATTATTTAATTTTAATTAAAATAAGACCAACATCTAATTTAGATCATCCCATAATCTACTTTTTAAAATCTAATTCCAAAATTAAATTAAAATAATTTTAACTAAATTCAATAGCGATTTTGTACTTACACTGCCTCATAGTCTAATTTTTAGAATCTTATTCTAAAATTAAACAAGCTTAGATTATCAAATAGTCTAGTTTAGAATCTTATTCTAAAATTTTATTAATAAAATTTAACTTTTATTTTAAAAAAAAGTTAACTTAGACTATTATATAGTCTATTTCAGAATCTTATTCTAAAATAAAGTTAATTTAAAATAAACTTTTATTTTAAATAACACTGATTCACAACTTAGATTATCTCATAATCTTATTAAAATCTCAATCCAAAAGAAAATTAATTAATAAAATAATTAATTTATAATTCATGTGTAAATCAGTACTGATGTCTACACCTTTTTTTTATTGCAAACGTCAGCGCCAACTTCAGACATCAAACTTCAGCAGTAGGCATTGACCTCAGCACGACGTCAGCGTCTGCTGGCAATTTTTTTTTAATTTTAAAATTAAAATATTTAATTTAAAATAAATTGAATATAATCTCATTAGATCAGTTTTATCCGATTTCATAAAAAGTTCTCAATGGGTTCACAGTTTTCAACTATGATCACAACAATAGGCACCTATTAGAGCACTTAGAGTATGAGACTTTTCTCTCTACCTAAGCTCCCGATCGGAGAGTCACGCTTCGTGACACCTCATGTGCGAGAGTTCCCGAGAATAGGTTTATCTCTATAAATTCTTTGCTTTAATACCGGTCGTTGGGACGAATTTAAAAAATTCTCCCTAACTTTACAAAGTTAACGCAGCGGAACAGGTTTATAATTCATAACTCTAAACCAAGGGTCTATTTAAAATTCCTAATTTTAAATCTTCTGACTTAAATTCATAATTTAAATCAACAGATCTAAATTCTTAATTTAGATCTATAGGCCTTTTACTCTAATACATTCATAACAATACATAATCTTAAACAGGCATAATAATGAATACTATAAATAAATAGAAAAGAAACTAAAAGAAGAAGGAAAAGAGGCATACCTAGAATTGCTCCAATAAAAGAAAAACTAGAAAGACAATAATATTCCTCAGAATCGAGACCCCGTGACCTTCTATGTAATGACCACGAGCTTCCCGGAAGGTGGGCTCCGAAAAATATTAAACATTAAAAAAAGAAAAATTTCTTCAAAATAGCCCCCTGAAGGGGGAAGGCTGCGTACATCTACCCCTCCCAGACCCTGCTGAGGCAGGAGCCCTTCGAGGCACTGGGTTTGTTGTTGTTGTAAGGAAAGAAAAATTTCAAAAGAAATTTCTCTCTCCCACTAAGTCTCCGAAAGTCAATATTCTCATAAACCCTCTTTTTTTTAATTCTAAATTGAATACCAAACCCTTGGAATAGGTACCTCTATTTATAGGAGCGAGAAATTCATAAATTAATGTTGTGGGATATCTTGAAAGGTTGCAAACACAATGCCGCTTCGCTAAATACAAAATCGCGTGCTTTTATTTTTCAAAATTCGCGACACGTGTTGCCATGTGATTGGTCCGCATTCTTTCACCTTTTTTTACAAGGTGCGTGACAAGTGGCGGGCCACGATTGGCCCACCTTGTGGCACGGGGATCATCCAGTATGACGAGCCAGTGCGCGACACGTGTCGCGCCCTAGTTTGTCCGATGCAGTATAGGAGGATAGCACTGTTTAAATGCAATTTTAAATTTTTTTTTTTCGCTTTGTTTTCCACATACAAAAATTCATCTTATGAATTTTAATTTTCTAAAATTACTTTATTTTATAATTTTTAACTTTTATTCATCACATGAATAATATTTGCAAAAAATAAATTTGCCCATCTTATAGATAAATAATTTATTTCATTAATTCTTTAATATTTCTCCGATGGCAATAAATATAGAGGCTTGCACAGGGATCTCAGGGACAATTTAAATCTACCTCCAAATAGGATAAATTAATCATCTTATAAAATAATTTAATTACTATTTAATGAGACTTAATTCCACAAAATAAGTCTCACCACACTCCAGACTTAAATTATTTATTCGATATCTCTCTAATAGACTGTATTGATGACAACAACCCCTCACTAGATGTCCATGACAAAGGATAAATATAACAACTACCATTATCCTTCTCACGGCTTCTCCATTAGTTACCGACTCGCTCTTCACTGAATAATTCATTTATACTTGAATATATTCATAGTATAAATTCCAAACGTCAAACACTTGGAATACTTTGGCCAAAGTTTTCGAACTATTCAAATATTTGCAAATCAACTAAGGGGGCATCTGTATCTCATAAGAGACTGTAGATTCCCTATTGAATACCTGATCATTGTCATACTTCACGCCGCTACCCAGTGTACGTGAAATTTTAGTTATTCGTTTAGACCTTACTTATAGTACACCAAAGTAACTAACGCTTCATGCACAAGTCCAAAATACCCTCAGGATTTAGAGTCGTCGTTCAAACAGTATGATATGAATCACTCATCTCCGATAGTAGTCTAGAAATAGGCAATCCACAAGGTCCAACTCAGTGTGTCAATCTTATTAAACACACTAACCTAACACTTTTGAATCTCCATCCGCATAACCAAGATAAGTCATCTAAAGTGTCACATTATAGTCCTAACATACAAGTGGTCCAAACTTGTCTTCGACTACGAGTCTTTCAATCATGTAAATTGTAGTCTAAGTACAACACCCATCTCATGGACGTCCCCCGAAAGGAAATCATATACAGTATAAATGCTTACATACACAAATTTAACTAGGAAACGACTGGAACTTCAATTTTATTTATTAATTAAAATAATATATCCGAAATAAATCTGAATTTCAGGACACTGTTCCTAACAATAAAATGGTAATAAATACTTTAATACTTGAAAAGGTAAAAGAAAAAGTTTCATATCAAAAAGAAACAAAAGCCGAACATCTTTCTCATCAAAAAAAAAAAAACGACACCCATAAACATAATAAACAAAAACCAAGTACGTCAAAGAAAAATGAAACAAAATAAAAACAAGACACAAAATCGAACCAGTCGGCCCGAGAACGGCTCGGGCCTAACAAAAAAAAGGAAGGGGGACCAACAAACAAGAAAAAAAGCCCAAAGGATTGGATTCATTAAAAAGTTGTGTTATCACTTACATCAGTTGGCATACGCCTCCCCACCAGGAGCGACAAAAGACGACAAGTTACAAAGCCCGAAGACACACTAAAAGGAAGACTACAAAAAGAGAGTGAAGAAGAAACAAAATGCAATAGGCTAACGCCACGTCCTAAAACGGCAAAGCCACACCCAGCAACTCGGGATAGAGAGGCCCCACATACGAAAATAGAGAAAGCAGGCCCCAATACGGATATTGTCTCATGCGCACCAACATCCCGCGCTCCGGCCCATCCAAACGACAATGATATAATTCATCCCCACAGGCCTTGATTAAATTATGGCCCGAGACACAGAACTCGGCAACATGAAAGCCGCCAAAAATGTTAGGGATCGGGAACCAGTACTCGATGCTCCAATAGGGGGACCAAGAGGAGAAGTCGCTACAATCACGAAGTAACCATACTCTAAAAGGGGAACTACAAAGCAAGACCAGACACTACGAAGTGCCGAAGGTCGAAGGACCGGTCTAGCGAAATAGGCCCGCATCATCACTCCCGACAATGCTCCGATGAAGCCGTGACAGAAAAAATAAAAACTCCGCCGTGCTCGTGACAGTGTTCCAGCAAACCACATAAGTGCAATAAAAAGGGGAGCAGCCCTATAGGTAGGAACCCAATCCAACATTAGAAAAATCACACCATCAACACAAGCAGGGACGTGAAATAACAGGTTTCACCCTCCGGCGTAAAGCTCGCCCTTGTAGACCCAGTCATCTTCCCAGGTGGACACCTTGTGAGAGTTCAACCACTCCTCTCTGTCAGACTCCAAGGTAGAATCATAGACCAATAGATAAACCAAAAAACTGAACGAGTCAGCCGAACCCTGACATTCGAGAATGGTCGTCATAGGGAATTAAACAAGTGGGGCCAGGACCCCCTCGATCGGGGAAGCCAGCGGAAGATAAAAGTGAGTAGTGGGATGAAGATAGAGAGACGTGAGGGACCAATTAGGTTGAACTCCTGACACAGGATCAGCCCCCGTGACATGCAAGGATTCTTCGATAGCCAGAGAGAAACTCCATCGATGACTAAGGAATAACCTTCCCGCTGTAGGCATACCGGGGAAGACGGAAATATCGTCCGGATCCACATAGCACATAGACTATACCAGCACGCCATCAACATACCAAGACAGGGAACGAGACACTTGGGCATTTATGAAGCGACGTGTACTAATAAGGCGGGAATGGAAATGAGATAGGGTTCAAAGCCGCAGGAGAGACTTTGCTGGAAGGTATGAAAAAATCTCAAAGGTGACATCTTCAGAATCAGCCATCGATTAATCGAAAAATAAAGGTAAAAGGGGCAATTTAGTGTGAGATTCAAAAGGGGAGAGAGGATAACTTGGTGAAATTGAGTGGTCCTGACCCCAATATTTATAAAGAAAAACCTCTGCAAACCAAGTCGCAAATGAGAATCATTTGCGAATTGGCGGGGGACTAATTGATAACACTCAAAACAGTATTCGAACCAGTGACATGTGGCCACCGGGATGAGGCCGCATCTCGGGCTGAGATACACCCCCGGCGGACGACTTTGGACCTCTACTTTCGACCAAGAAGAAGGGAGCACATCTCGCCGACAGGACAAATCCCGGACTTTAAGCAGAAGAAGGATTTCGAATGGAAGAAATGCGACCACCCGGACGCAGGTACATCGTGGGCCGAGATGCACCCCCAGAGGACGACTTCAGAACTCTAAGTGGACCTGTGAAGATATAGACGAATCAGGCTAACAGGGAGCGTTCTGACCCTCGGACAGTCTCGCGACAACACCTCGACGAAGCACGCGCCTCAGCTCCAAGGGGGCATCTCGGCCCGAGATGCCCACTCCCCTGAGAGTTGGCCAAGCAACAATAACTACCCCGCACCGTGACTCAGACAGACGACAGCCCGAAGCTCGAAACCCGAAGACTCTCGTGATGACACCCCAACACAACGCGCACCTCGGCTTCAGGAAGGCTTCTTGGTTCGAGATGCCCGCTCCCCTGAGGGCCCAACCAAGACGACTTCCTGATACCATGAGTCAGATAGGCAATCACCTGGAGTCGCAGGTCCAATGGCCAGCGGTATCTCACCCCCGGTTCAGCTCCGAGTGAGATACCACCCCCCTCCCGAGGCACAGCTCTTCATGGAAAAAACCTCTATAAATAGGGCTCAGAACCTTAAAGAAAGAACAAGCTCACTGCTCTCCCTTCATAATCCTCTGAAGGAGCCCCAGAGCAGGGACACCCCCTTTTTTTTCACTTGTATCCCATCAAAAATCCTTGTAATCAAACCGTTAATTAATAAAAATTTAATAAAAGATAAAGAGTCTAAGTTCGGCCCTCCATTAAAAGAACATGTACAAAAACAATTGGCACCGTCTGTGGGAAATGAAATGAAAGATGGTGGGACCTCGCATCTGCCTTACTTTTCTACAAATCACTCCAAACCGTTACGCTTTACCAATTAACTTGTGCAAAAAATAAGTAAAAAAAAAAAAAGGAGACATGAGCTAACAACCTAATTAAAACAGTGAAAATAGGAGCCAAATACTTCAAGTAATGTTAAATTTGACACATGTTGCTAATTTTAAGAACTTTCTATCGAAGTTAAATCTCAAAGATTACTAGCACACTAAAAGGTTAAAATTTTATACTCCCAACATTTCACTGTCAATCTCTCATCAAATACGCATTTTTCTACATATTTCTGCATCCTTAATAGCCACCCTTTTGCTATTTATCTTGCCTAGCTAGCAAAATATTTTGCTTAAATCCCATATTTAAGTTAGGTACAAACCAACAAAGTATGACTGAGATAACGCTCAAAGTTAAAAAAATAAAATGAATATAAAGTAGAATTTCACGATAAATGTTATGGTTGGTCGACCAAAATTTAATGATTTCCTACAATTTTGTCATATTAAATTGGTTTCAATCAAATTTCACCAAAGCAGACCGATTTTTGCAAGGTTTGACTAGGTTGGACCAAGTATGACCATGTTGACCGACCTTAGCTGACTTTGACTGGCTTGACCAAGCTTGATTGAGTTGGCTAGGTTTGGCCAAATTCAAGCTACAATGAAATTTTACGAAAATCCCAAACAAAGCTATTTTCACGAAACCTAAAAAAAATCTGAGGCTAACATATAGTCAAGGATTATGATAACCACAATCAAATAGCTACTTGCCAACTCAGACAAGAGAGCAACAGCCAAAATCGAGCATCTCGGACCCATGGGCCAATGTGCCCCGAGACAGGACTGGGCAAAATACACAGCCCCCATTCGGCATGGGGAATGGGCCCACCATTGTGAACCTAGAAGTATGGGTCCAAGCCTTGCTAGAAGGCGAGTCATTATAAATTTCCACTCTTGTATTTAACAAATAGGAAATAATTAAAAAAAAAGAGGCTCAAAACAAATCTCCCTATTTAAAGAGCTTGTGCCCAAACTAGCTTACATTGGCCTAAGGCCAGCATTAAGCCACCAAATATGTTTGCTAGACCATATTCACCCAATGCTCTTTGTTGCGAAATTTGTTCACAATTAGATTCGAGTATGAAGTCTAGTTTCTTCTTCTAAGAACGAGCTTCTGTTTGTAAACTATCAGATGACAAAAAATGAACTAGATCACATTGGGCAACGTTAATGGAAAAGCAAATAAAAATAAATAGTGATCAAAATTAGCAAATAGTTAAGTCCTCTTATAAGGAGCTAGAAAACTGTATCAGCCTTTTTCAATATTGGCTAGAATGAGATGAATCGCATGATAACATCTGACGAGAAATGTTTGTGTTGATTGCACTAAGCCGAGTGGTTTAACAAACTACAATTTTTTGAATTGACATGGTCTAATGAATTACATGAGTACTTTGTATTCCAAAAACATTCACTTGCATCATAGATGAAGAGAAGCAAAAGCAACGAACTCCAGTTAAAATAGCTCGATAATCGACTTAACATGTCTGGCCTCAGTCAGGTATGACTATATTTGATTAAGTTTAGCCAAGCTTATAGTCACTAAAATGTGTTTGATCAAGCCTGACCATATCTCACCAGTATTGAGCACATTAACTTCTATTAACTGGCCCTTAATGCATTAATTGGAATTGATAGAGTGGATTGGTTGGAACTAGCCAGTTTTGGGCATCAAAGGCTAAATCAACTGGCCCTAGTTATCATCGATTAATTGGATCAAAATTGATTTTACTAGATTATCGCTGATTTTTATGAGCTATTGTGAACCTACTTTGACTGGAACCACCACACGCCGCGTGACCAGGTATGAACTCCCAAATGTGGTTTATTCTCCCTAACTAGAGCTCAGCCCCCACCTCGTGCTAGTTTCTTAATCGAGCATCTGCCCACTCACTACGGATACATCCACTCCCAAGGGATTGTCCGAATGAGGGAAAACTTGAACCTCTCCCCTCTTACCTAACCTCATATATTGACAAGCACGTAGGTATATGTCAAATCCCCTGGTTAGTTGACATCAAATCTCTCTTGGCCAAATGCTATTTGATAACAACTATCGAACAATACCCATACAAGAATACAGAAAAAGGATTTCTGGCAACCGAGATGTATCTCGGTCCAATTTGCTTATCAGCCTGTGACTATTTATGACTACATACAGCCAAAGCTATGGCCAAAAACTATGATGGCTACCCAGAATCAAGGGTCTCGAATACAGGGGCATTACATCTCGAGTTATGACCAGGCCGAACATCCCCCCTTATTCGGGATGACAGAGAACTCTTTAAAAAAAACACTATTCTACTCGTCTGTTGTTAAAGAATTATCAGGCATGATTTATCTAACACCAAAACACCCTTAAAGAGTGATGAAAATGGTCTAGAAATCCACCTGTCTGCCGGCTAATTCGTCCATGGGAGTTATAGAGGACTCGAACCTATATAGCATAGTAAAACTTAGAAGTGGCCCTTAGCAGACGAACCACTAGACTGGGGAGACTTGGTCACTGTCACAACCTTGAGGATTGTGAAGGTCCAAGTGTAGAACCTAAGCCCGTTTTAGTGACAGAGGTTAAGTACGAGAAAAGAAATAGAGTTTAGATGAGAGAAAGAATTAGAGTAAGATGAGAAGAAGAAGAATAAGGTGAGAATTGAGAGAGTTAGATGAGAAAATGAAAGAGATATTTCATTAATTTTAAATTGATACAAAATGAATTACAATTATCCTATTTATAGAATTACAAGAATTACTAAAAATAATATCTAAAAATATAAAATACATCAAATAAATCTAGAATAATATCAAAGGGAATATTCCCAACGGCTAGGAGGAGCGGGCTCTAACTGTCAAGAGGAGGGTCCCTGGGCACGGGCTAAGGTGCGACACGGCATTGGGAAGGAACGCTGGGGACGCGGCACTGGCATGGCCTGGGACACTCACTGGCACGGCCGGGGACGCGCACTGGCACGGGCCTGGCACAGCACTTGACAACGCCTGGGCGCGAACTGGGAAGCGACCTGGCACGGCACCTTGACAAGCCTGGCAGGAACTGGGACACGACCTGGGCAACGACTCAGCACGGACTACGGACACCTGTTGGTTTCTAGACAATGTCAAGGAAAACCGATAGGGTCATGACCATGACAATACCCCCTCCTCAAGCCAATCCTTGTCCTCAAGGATTGAATTGTGGAAATTGGCCTTAGATGATGGCCCAATCCTCCCAAGTCGCGGTCTCACTTGGCATGCTTTCCCATTACACAAGAACTTGAGTCATCTTCTTGCCTTTGTGGGTGAGGGTGCGTCGTTTGAGGACCTTCTTGGTTTGAACTTCAGGGTGGCCATCCTGGTCACCACTAGGCAAAGAGACACTAGGCACAACATTATCTCCAATTTTCTTCTTAAGGCGTGAAACATGAAAAACAGGGTGTATTTTAGATTCTTGAGGTAGTTCCAATTTATGGGCAACCTTCCCTACCCTTGCAAGTATCTTAAATGGGCCATAATACCTAGCAGCTAATTTGAGGTTACGCCGTATGGCGACCGAGGTTTGGCGATATGGTTGTAACTTTAAGTACACTAAGTCTCCAATGTCAAATTCTCGTTCGGTCCTATGGAGGTTGGCTTGTTGCTTATAACGATGTTGCGCCTCGACTAGGTTTTCTCTTAAGAGATTAGCCATAGTTTGCCTCTCATTAAGCAAGTCTTCTACCCCGGGGGAAGAAGATACACATGGGTAGTCTATAGCCAAAATCCTAGGTTCATACCCATAAAGAGCAAAGAATCGTGCAGTTTTAATAGAGGAATGGTAGTTAGTGTTATACCAAAATTCCGCAAGTGCTAACCATTGAGCCCATGCCTTCGGTTTGTTCAAGGCCATGGCTCGTAAATAATTCTCTAAACATTGATTTACACGCTCGGTTTGGCCATCAGATTGGGGATGGTAGGAGGTACTCATGTTAAGTCCTACACCCGCCAACCGAAATAATTCCTTCCAAAAGATGCTTTGGAAGGTGCCATCCTGATCCGATATTATGTTTTTGGGTAGCCCATGCAAATGATATATATTGTCAAGAAAAATTTGCGCCACTTTGGTGGTCGTGAACAGATGAGTTAAAGACATGAAATGAGCATACTTAGTAAAACGATCAACTACTACCAATATTGTATCCTTACCCATGGACTTAGGCAAGCCCTCAACAAAATCAAGACTTACACTTTCCCAAGCTTGGCTTGGAATGGGCAACGGTTGAAGCAATCCGGGGTAAGCGACATGCTCGTTTTTAGTGCGTTGACATGTGTCACACCTAGAAATCCAATCACCAAAGCTCTTTTTCATATTAGGCCAATAGAATAATCGTTTTGCCCTTATTAAGGATCCTTGGACACCAGAGTGCCCTCCAATAGGTGAATCATGTAGGGTGTGCATAATTCTAGTGTGCAAGTCCGTGTTTTCACCTATGTAAATACGACCTTTATACCTTAAAATACCACTATGATGAGTGAAAGGGCCTTGAGCCGAAGGTTCAAGGGTAGCGTGGGAAATGAGATCTAGGGCGCGCTTTTCGTTGTCATAGCTTGCCTCAACTTCGCGTACCCATTGAGGTACCACGCTAGTGAGGACCGAAAAAGACCCTAACTCACATTCCTCGTCACGTCTAGATAGTGCATCCGCAGCTCTATTTTCCACTCCCTTACGGTACACAATAGAGTAACTAAAGTCCATGAGCTTAGACATACCCTTTTGTTGCAACTGGGTAGTCACACGTTGGTCTAACAAAAAACGTAAGCTAGCATGATCCGTTTTAATAATGAAATGGTTATTAAGTAAGTAGTGGCGCCATTTTTCGACAGCCATTAGGATTGCCATGAGTTCTTTTTCATATACGGATAGCCCTAAGTGGCGAGGACCTAAGGCCTTACTAAGATAAGCTACAAGTCTACCTTCTTGACTCAAAACCGCACCAATACCTACGCCGCAAGCATCAGTCTCAAGTGTAAAAGGTTTAGTAAAATCAGGAAGAGCTAAGACCGGCGCCGACACCATCGCATGTTTGAGGGTGTCAAACGCAAGTTGGGCACTCCCATTCCAATGAAATTCACCTTTGGAGAGAAGGCAATTTAAGGGTTTACTAATTGATCCATATCCCTTAATAAATTTGCGGTAGTAACCGGTTAGACCCAGGAAACCCCTAAGGCTTTTAAGACTCTTCGGTTGTGGCCAAGCCACCATGGCCTCAATTTTACTAGGGTCCATAGCTACACGGTGTGGGCTAATGATATGTCCTAGGTACTCGACATGGTCTATACCAAAAGCACACTTACTTCTTTTAGCATACAATTGATGAGTCCGTAGTGTCTCAAGGACCTCACCTACATGTCCAATGTGAGTGTTCATGCTAGGACCATATACAAAGATATCATCAAAAAAGACTAAAACAAATTTACAAAGGAAAGAAGAGAAGACCTCATTCATTAAAGCTTGAAAAGTGGCCGGTGCATTGGTGAGTCCAAAAGGCATAACCTTGAACTTGTAATGACCTTGATGCGTTCGAAAAGCCGTTTCGTGGCGATCCTCGTCTCGGACACGAATTTGATGGTATCCTGCTCTTAAGTCGATCTTAGAAAATACACGGGCTCCATGCAACTCATCAAGTAAATCATCAATAACGGGGATGGGGAACTTATCTTTTATTGTTATATTATTAAGTTGTCTATAATCAACACAAAAACGATAACTGCCATCCTTCTTACGTACTAGCAAAACGAGTGAAGCAAATGGGCTTTGACTAGGTTGAATTATAGAAGAGGAAAGCATTTCCTTAAATTGTTTTTCAATTTCATTCTTTTGACTATGAGGGTAGCGATAGGGCCTTATGGATACGGTTGAGCATCGGGTTGGGTGGGAATAGCATGATCATGTGCTCGGTTAGGTGGTAGTGTCTTAGGAACATCAAATACATCCTCATATTGTTTAAGTGTGGGCTCAAGATGAGGATGGGCATAAGTTGTTTTTTCTTCACTTCCAATAGCCAAAAATAAGTGACCTACTAAACTATGAACTTTCTTTTTAAGAAATCGTGTTAGGCCTTTTTCAGATATAGCATGTAAGGTCGCATTATCAGATGTGCCTTGTAAATGAATAGGTTGTCCATCCTTAAAACATGAGAATTTAAGGTTAGTAAAATCAAAAGTAACCGGGCCATACCTTTGTAGCCAATCCACACCTAAGACCATGTCACTTCCTCTTAAATCAAGTACTCGTAAGTCATCGGAAAAGATGTTACCTTGCACTTTCCACTTCAATGTTGGGCATTTTTGGTAGCTCACCAAGTTTCCTCCATTTGCAACCGTCACCGTCATTACCACGGTAGGCATAGTGTCTAGCTTGAGCTCTTGAACTACGCTTGTGTCCAAGAAACTGTTGGTACTCCCGCTATCTACTAGGATCGTGATAGGCCTTTTCTTGATTGAGCCTTTCAACCTTAATGTGTTATGGGTGATTCATCCGGATAGAGCATTCAAAGAGATCTCCATGACACCATCACCCTCTTCTTCTTGGGGAATTTCTTCCTCTATATCCTCGAGTTCATCGTCCACTTCTTCTTGACCTTCCATACTTTGTAGCTATTTGTTTTTGCAAACATGTCCTGGAAAATATCGTTCATGACAACGGTAGCACTGTCCCGGGTCTCGCCTAGGCACGTTGGGCACTGCCGAGGTGCTAGGTGCTGGCTTTGGAGGCACGGGCTGGGGCGAGCCCGTAGGGCCCTGGCTGCTGGACTGGAAAGGCGCGGCTGGGCGTGACTGGAAGGAGGACCCAGCCCTGGTCCCATACCGTTGCTGCTTATATGTGGGTCTAGGAACGGTGGCTCCCTTAATCTCTGATATAGTGATTTCTTGGAGTTTTGCTTGCTCAATGGAGGAATTCATATCGGATGGACGGTTGGCTTTAACAGCAGCCCGAATGGCGGGCTTTAAACCCCCAATAGAGACAAAATAGGATTCACTTAGTTTGTGATGATAAATCATCATCCAACTTCGTAATTCCTAAAATCGGACCTCATATTCCTCCACGGTGCCGGTTTGAGCAGTTTTATTAAATTGTTCAACCACATCTTGTAAAGACTTATCCCCAAACCTTTTACATAACTCGTATATAAAAAATTGCCATGTCATCACCGGGTTGCTTAGTTCTAGAGCATGGAACCAAATGTCCCCATACTCATGTAAGTGTGAAGAGGCAATGTTAACCCACTCATCAATCGGAGTTTGGTACCAACGGAACTATTTTAAACATTTACGCATCCAAACTCTAGGATTCTTACCATTGAAGGTTGGGAGATCAATCTTTGGGTTGTGATGGGAGGACCATGAATGTGTGCTATAGTCATTGCGGCTGTGTTCCCCATCTTCGGTTCTCGGATGGTGCCTCACTTCCCTTTGTTCAGGCACACGGACAAGAGGTGGTGGGGGTGGTGGTGGTAGAATTTATGAGCCCCCTACGTGCATATAGTTACCCGATCCAACTTGCTCACCCTGCGTTGCAACTTTGGGTGCTGCCACAGGAACACTTTCGGGCCGTTTCTCTTGGTTCATCAATATTCGATTCATGGTCTCAGCCAAGGATGTCATTGAAGCTTCGAACCCACGTTGGCTACGTCCAATGCCCGTGACTTCAGTGGTTAAGTTGTCCACTAACGCCTTCAAACCAATGCTCACCACATTTTGGTCTCGAACCAACGTGTCAAGCTTATCCAATCTCTTTTCAATAGCCAAAATTCGCTTCTGAATCCGAAGTCTCCTCAGATGAAGACATGTTGTTGGAAGTTCGATTGTTTCTTGTAATCGCCAGTTTCGTGATCGCAACGTGCTCTGATACCAATTTGTCACAACCTTGAGGATTGTGACGGCCCAAGTGTAGAACTTAAGCCCGTTTTAGTGACAGAGGTTAAGCAAGAGAAAGAAATAGATTTTAGATGAGAGAAAGAATTATAGTAAGATGAGAAGAAGAAGAATAAGATGAGAATTGAGAAAGTTAGAAGAGAAAATGAAAGAGATATTTCATTAATTTGTAAATTGATACAAAATGAATTACAATTATCCTATTTATAGAATTACAAGAATTACTAAAAATAATATCTAAAAATATAAAATACATCAAATAAATCTAGAATAATATCTAAGGGAATATTCCTAACGGCTAGGAGGAGCGGGCCTCTAACAGCTAGGAGGAGCGGGCTCTAACGGTCAAGAGGAGGGTCCCTAGGCACGAGCTAAGGTGCGGCACAGCACTGGGAAGGAACGCTGGGGAAGCAGCACTGGCATGACCTGGGACATGCACTGGCACGGGCTTGGGACGCGCACTGGCACGGGCCTAGCATGGCACTTGACAAGCCTGGTAGCGACTGGGACACGACCTGGGCAGCGACTCAGCACGGACCACGGACACCTGTTGGTATCTAGACAATGTCAAGGAAAACTGATAGGGCCATGACCATGACAGTCACCCATCATGAGTTTGAATCCATAACTAGGGGGACTTGGATGCATGATACGCCCCCATGGCGAGTTTGCGGATGGGAGGCATGGCGATTGACGTGATAAGATTGAAAGGGAAAAAGTAATAAATGCTACCACCATATTCGTGTCACCCCTCACAGGGAAGCTGCTTACTCACTATATTTTTTGTTTAATGTAAAGATAGCAGGTGGGCTTTCAGGTATATGGCTATCATTAACCTACGCTGGCCCTTATGTTGAATATATCAGTAGCAATTTGATCGAAGAATTTATTTAGCAATCACAACCATATGTAATCAGACCCCATGCAGCTTGGTATAAGGCATAGAGGCAATACTACCATTGGAAATAGGAGAACCTAGTCTCCGAGTTCGAGGCTAGTCTCCGAGTTCGAGGCTATGACAAGGAGCGCAACAAAGAAGCATTGGGACAATTGTTTGACGAGGGGGAGGAAACTCGCGAAAGCGCGCTCGTCTGGATGATCTCACAAAAGCAGAAAATTGCGAAGTACTTCAATTCCAAAGCCAAAAGAAGTGCCTTTCAGGACGGAGAGTTGGTACTAAGACGAACGGAGTCGGCCAGACATCACCACAAAAAGCTATATGCTATCTGGGAAGGACCTTACCAAGTCTCTAGGACAATCAGGGAAGGAGCATATCGCCTGCGTATCAATTTCTTTGTGTAGCCTTTCGTTAATAAAGGTTCCAAGGTCATTTATCACGGCTCTCATAGAGGCAAACGTTTCACATTGAGCCGCAAGATTACGCTTTGTTTCAGCACATTGTCTCTTGAAGGCTTCTTTCATCGTTTCTTGGCATTAAACCTCCTGGTTTTTACCATTGGTGAATGGCCGGCAATTATGTCTTGGTAATCCACAATGGGATAAAGACGATGAAGTCTCATTTCAAGCCTCCCACTGTGGTCGCCAAAAAGGTGAATTTGCTTTATTTTGTTTCAAAAGATATGTGTGTGGTTACTATAAATATGAAAACAAAACAAACGTGCAAACGAGACTCACCACAACTAAGGAGTGAGCCTAATTATGAACCGCATGTCTTTGACATTAACCACTCTCCGTTTTAGAAGAAAATGTTGTGCTATATTGGTGTATCTAACTTTTGTTATACCATAAGTTCTGCTTACGCTTCAATTAGGAAGACTTTGTTAAGTATTTTTTGTGGATTTTACATATTCTTATGACAAAAAACTAAAGGATATGGACCTAATTCAAGTGGCAGTTACATTGACGGAGTAGGGCCCACAAATTCCTCGTATACTTAAAAGTCAAGAACTGGGGTGGAGACAAACCCAAGAGCTCAGCAATCTACTTACAAGTCCTAGTCAATCAGGTTTTTAAGCCTAGCACCCTTGACTTATAATAACTCGAATGAGTTTAGTACTGACAAGATTAAGGTGCAGCAAACCGTATTCATGTCACTGGATTAGGGCCAAATAAGCCTTGGCCATCAAAGCCCTAATCAATGGCACGAACCTAAGTTCACCTGACTTATCAAGTAGTAACAGTAGCGTTAAGACCAACGCAATCAAGGGAAAAAGCCTTGGCCGTCAAAGCCTTTAACTAAAGCCTCAAATCTCAACTTGTCGATTTATGGGAACAGATTAAAACTGGAAAGTCATACCTAAAGATCGAGAACTATATTACTATGGAGGTAAGTACAACAAAGATCTACGTTACGCCACGCCTAGCTAAGTTACGCTACTCCCAAAAAAAAAACACAAGTGTGTTGTAAAAAACTTGAAGAAGTTTTGTCTTGAATGTATCTGTACTACTTTGGACTAACTCAAAGTACCTTATTTATAGGGAAAAAAATAACGCTGCTCCTATCTTCATGGCAACTCCACCCATGTTTGGACACTAAGCTCTCCTTTTACGCTGCTTATTCTTCATCAATGTGTCTTGAGTTTCGGAGGGAAATCCTTGATACCCACGTCCATAATTTTAGTAGAAGTTCACTTTAGAAGCTCTACGTTCCCCTGAATTAAGCTTAAGGCCCAAGCAACTGAAATTGAAAAAAACTAACCTCCTCGAGCTTGGAAACTTCCATTCTTACAGCTTTCCTGGAAGCCCCTCGAGCTCGAGCTTATTTCACCCTTCATCCATCTCAAGCCTCGAGTGGCTGATACCCTTGTCAAGGGTAATAAAGTTTTTCAGGAACTGGGCTCGAGAAGCCAATATTGTAGTACCCAAAGGCCTAAGTCCTCTGAAGGAGAACCTTATGTGATGACCACATGGCACTTTACTCAAAAACGGCGTCGTCCTACCCCTGTTAAAATTAGGGTGTAGACATTAAGGATGGAACACGAGGAGAGATCGACCAAATTTCGGTGTTTTCGATTACTCAAAAGATCGGAGGTGGGAATCCAGGATTCATATTGAGATTTCGGACCAGCGGAAGACAACCTGAGGAATTTTGGGATTGGTTGGCTGCGGTAGAAGAGGTGCTCGAATTCAAGGAGGTACCGAAGATCAGGATGATGTATCAGCGCTTACATAACTTGCGTCAGGGTTCTCAATTAGTGGAAGACTACACGACATAGTTATATGCCTTAGTCTCTAGGAATGACTTGGCAGAATTGAAGGAGCAGTTGGCGGATAGGTATATTTGTGGGTTGAGAGAGTGGATCTAGGAGGTGTTAAATGGGTTTGACATCTTTTTGTCTCAAAAGCAAGTCGAAGGGCTTTGAACATCGAGAACTAACAGAAGGTGACGTCATATTGGTAGTACTTGGAACTCCCAAATTAGTGGGCATGATTAGGTATGACTACCAACCAACTTGGGTGTAAAGTGTAAACTAGTTGTCACCAATCCTGGTAAGCCGAGTAACCAGGACTTGGTGGGTAGCTCAAAAACCTGTTGTTTCAAGTGTGAAGCGATGGGTCATTGTATAGTGTCGGAAGGGTGATAAACCGAGTCAAGGGTTATACATCGAGGGTCCTCATGCTAAGGATTGAGGAGGAGAATCAAACTGAGTTATCGCCAAGTGGCAAGAGGAAGTTGCAGGAGATGAAGGCCACCTACTAGCGGTCAAAGTGAGTTTACTTCATGCCTAAGAAAGCATAAGGAGATGGTTGGCTTAGAAATAACAGCTCCCAGATGACATGTACGACTGGGGGAAAAGTTTGCCACCTAGTCATTGATTCTAGAAGTTGTGAGAATGTCATCTCCGAGGAAGCAGTTTGGAAGCTGGGGTTAACGACAGAGGAGTATCTGAACCCTTACAAGTTGTTATGGCTCAATAATGGAAACTAGGTAACTGTTTAAGAACATTGTCTGGTTAATTTTTCTATTAGAGCGATGTACCAAAATGGGGATGATGTGATGTAGTTACCATGGATGCGCACCACTTATTGCTTGGACACCCATGGCAATTCAACAAAGGCGCCACCCATGGTGGGAAGAAGAACACCTACATCTTTGTGTTTGAGAGCACAAAGATCGTCTTGTTGCCCAAGAAAGACGAAGCGCCACATTCGTAGGTAGCTGGGAATTCGAATCTCCAAACTACGGCCATGTTTGTCAAGGAGGTTAGCAGGAACATGGTAGTGTTTGTGTTGATTGGAAAGGAGTGCTAGGCGAAACAAGGAGGGGTACCGAGATAAGTAGAGGACTTATTGAAGGAGCTTGCTGATGTTTTCCCAAAGAGTTACTGGCTACCTTACCGCCATTGAGGGACATCCAGCACCGAATAAACTGATGCCAGGAGCTGCCTTATCGAATAGGCCGCATTATGCAGGAGTCTTACAGAACATAAGGACCCTAGGCGCTAAGTGGAGTAGTTACTTGCCAGGGGCTTTATTCAGGAGAGTTTGAGTCCATGCACGGTTCCAGCTCTTTTGAAGCCAAAGAAAGACGATACTTAGTGGTGTGCATCGACAACAGAGTCATCAATAAGATCATGGTACATTGCGAATTTCCTATTTCGAGATTCGATGACTTACTTGATCAGCCACAGAACTCGAAGGCATTAACAAGTTGGACTAAAGAGCGGATACCATCAGATATGTATCTCGCCAGGTGATGAGTGGAAGACCGCCTTCAAAACCTAAGAAGGATTACACGAGGGGCTGGTGATGCCGTTTGGGCTTTCTAACATGCCTAGTACATTTATGAGGTTCATGAATCAGGTACAACAACCCTTTATTAGAAAGTTCATGGTAGTCTACTTTGACGACCTCTTGATCTATAGCCCAAACAGAGATGAGCACCTAGGTCACCTTAAGGAGGTGCTGACAACCCTAAAAGAGCAACACTTGTTTTCTTGTTTGAAGAAATTTGACTTCATGAAGGACCGAGTGACGTTCCTTGGGTTTGTAGTATTCAAGTATTGGATTACCGCGGACGAAAGCAAGATAGAAGCGATTCGAAATTAGCCACAATTGAAGTCGATAAATGAGGCGCATAGCTTCCATGGCTTGGCTCCTTTTTATCGGAGGTTTGTGCCAGGTTTCAACTCTATTATGGCACCAATTATGAATGGGATGACGGGAAGTAACTTTAATTGAAGAGGTGAAGTGGAGGTTGACCATGGCTTTGGTATTAGTCTTATCGGATTACTAGAAGACATTTGAGTTGCACATTGACACCTCCTAAGATGACATTGGTGTAGTGCTTAGTCAAGCAGGACATCGTATTGCTTACTTCAGTGAGAAGCTTGATGGAAGTAAGGTGAATTATTCAACTTCTGATGTTGAGTTTTATGCGGCGGTGAGAGCTTTTAGCTTCATTTTAACATAAGGAGAGGGGGAGGTGTCGTGAGATTTTTCTGACAACGAGAGTGGGGAGTTTTTCAAGGTTACCTTGAGGGTGGGGCAACAATTTTTAATTTTTAATTATTGGTAAATTATATATTAATATCCTGATATTTAGTGTATTAATTTTTTTAATCCGCAAACTTTATGAAATAATTTTTTAGTCCAAAAAGTGAAGTGTATTTAATAAAATAGTCCAAATAATTATATGAAAAAATGAAAGCAGAGCCTATTTTGCTCCCTTATATATCGCTATTTGGATTATTTTATTAAATATACGTCACTTTTTGAACTAAAATATTATTTCACAAAGTTTGTAAACTAAAACATTAATACATTAAACCTTAGGGTACTAATATGTAATTTATTATTATTTATTAACTTAAAAGTGATTATGTCGAATTTTTCTATAGATTTTCATATTTCATTGTAATTTTAAATTAAAAAGTTAAAAAATAAGATAGGAATCAAATATATTTAAAATAATGGAAAATAAAAAATTTTAAATAATAAAAAAATAAAAAAGTAATGTTGCATTTAGACTAAACATAGGAAAAAATTATTGAGTTAATGATTACTCCTTTAAAAGTGGGGTACCCAAATAATATGAAATGAAAAAAATTTTAACGGGGTAATGGTTACCCCATTAACCATTATCCCATTAATGATTCCCCCTATTTTTTAACTGTATACTAAACATGCCCTGAATTGAACCACGAATACTTGGAGCACAATTTTCTTTTTAATCTAAACTGGTTTAAATTACTAAATTCAGTTCATTTCACAAGCGGTTCAGAAGAAAAAAAAAGGTTCCATTGTGTGGTCGTTGTGCAGTTGGACATAAAATAAACCCAGAGTAATATTATTATTAAAGCAAAATTGTTATTGCCTAAGTAAGGTCATAGTTTCTAAAGCAATTTTGTGGATCTCATTGTTTGTAAGTTATATCATATATATTTGGTAATCAAAATTTGGAAATTTGAATGTTTCTCACGTAAGATAATTTAAATTATATCTGGTATTGTTAATTCGATAATTTATTTATAAATATATTATGTATTTATTACTAATATTAACTATGAGGTGTATTATTAGTATATTTGTAAATTTATAAACTAGTATTTAATAGAAAAGTCACTTATATCATTAAATAGGTAGCCCCCACATTACTCGTTTAATAATTAAATTAGTTAAGAGTTGGGAGTTGCTAACCCATTTAATATATGGATCGTCCAATTGACTGTATTTTTAATAACTATCACATAACATGTATACGAACACAACACAACACAACACATTTACGGACCCTAAGTTTTACTGATGCAGTAACACCACCCTGAACTTTAAGGAAAATACCAAAATTGCACCGCCACCAGCTCTGATTCGTCTTCCACTCTGCTTTGGCCGCGAGTCCACCACTTTCCGAACCACCCTGGGCCTTCGCTCAGGCGCGTTTAGAGCCAACGTACCATTACCGGCGACTTCCACCATGTCTGAAATTGCCTTCTCCAACGTCGATATACGCCGGAACCACCCCATCTACAACCCAGGTAATCCCCTCTTCCGTCACTCGCCTTCCTCCACTGGCTCTAAACCTCCAATTGAGGTTTTACTTAGGACTCTGATAACAATTTTTAATACCACTAAAACCTTAAATTCAAATGGTAATCGCAGACGGAAGGGGATGGAGATTAAAATTAAGAAAATTGGAATTTATTTAATTGAGCTGGAAGGGGAGCAAATAATTTGACTATTATGAGAATAGTGTATGAGTCAATTTTATGTGGTTCACGTCAACCAAGGTAGGTATATGAGTATATATAACCAGCAACAACACACCTAGTGCCTCAAGGGCTCCTACATATGCAGGGTCTGGGAGGAATGGGATGTATGCAGCCTTACCCTTTCAAGGAGCTACCCGAAAGGGAGGCTGTGTCTGAGGACCCCCGACCTGATAAGCATAAAGGCATAAAAGTGTAGAAGCATAATGTTAACTACCAAACCTAGATTAATAGCTAACCTTGTGGAAGAGAGAGATAAGATGAGAAAAGAATTGAAAGTAGATGAGAGAGTAGAGAAATATATGAGAATTAGAGAGGTTTTCCAAAAGGAAATCAGGATTTTTATTGATTGAATGAAGAAATTACAACCATTAGGCCTACTTATAGAAGATCTAAGTTCAAAGCACCAAGACACAACAACCACCAACCGCCTAACTGAAATTGGCGCCTCAACACCAAACAGCCGCCAGGTTTGACCAGGTTTGACTTACAAACTACCCTTTGGCACCAACTGACCTGCCAATTAACTAACAATTACAACTTCCATAGCAGCCTAACACATTACAAGCATTTAAGGACCAATTACAACAAAAAGACTAAATGATTTATAACATTCCCTCCTCCTTGAGAAGCTCCTTGTCCTCAAGGAGAAAAGCTCGGAAATTGGCTCTTCAAGAATGTAGGATTCTCCCATGTGACCACATTCTTATCCAGGTTCAGCCACCGCACTAATATCTGCTGAAAAGCTCCAGTTCCTCCTGTGATCAGTCTCGGCTTCTTGACAGCCACTGGTCCAAGCAGCAACGCTCCATTTGCTCCTACTTTTGGTGGAGATTGTGAGCTTTTAACACCCCTTTTCACCTGCTTTTTCAATAATGAAACATGGAACACCGGGTGAATGTACGATTGTAGTGGTAAATCAAGTTTATAAGCAACTTGGCCGATCTTCTCCAAAATTTTGTATGGGCCAAAGTAACGTGCACTTAGCTTGACATTTTTTCTGACAGCCAATGAGGACTGTCTATAGGGTTGTAATTTTAGGTAGACCATGTCTCCCAACTTCGTAAGATTTGTCTACCCTCTTTTTGTCTGCATAAAATTTTATTTGAGCACGAGCTTGATGAATGTTATCCTTAAGGATCTGTAACATCTGCCTCCTTTGCTGTAACAAATCCCCTGCTGCAGATCCGCTTTGCTGCTGCAACAACATTGGAGAAGGTGGTGCATACCCAGACAAGGCTTGGAAAGGAGAAGTACCAATAGAAGCATGAACATGGGTGTTGAACCAATATTCGGCTAAGGAAAGCCACTGATTCCACTCTCGAGGCCGTGAGAAAACCATACTCCGAAGATATTGCTCAAGGCATTGATTGACTCGCTCTGTTTGTCCATTCGATTGGGGATGGTAAGATGAACTGAGCGCCAATGTCGTTCCCAACAATTTGCACAACTCCCTCCAAAAAGTACTCGTAAAGATCTTGTCTCGGTCAGAAACAATGGATTGAGGCAACCCATGTAACTTATATATGTTGTCTAAGAAGCTCTTAGCCAACCTTTCAGCTGTAACAGGTCTTATAAGTGCTATAAAATGACTATATTTGGTGAAACGATCCACCACAACCCAAATTACCTCCCTACCATCAGACTTGGGAAGTCCTTCTATAAAATCCATGCTTATGTTGATCCACGCACCCTCCGGAATGGGAAGTGGCTGCAAGAGTCCTTGATATCGATGATCCCCCAACTTGGTTTGTTGACACACCTCACAAGACTTAACAAATTCTGATATAGCTTTCTTCAAACCGTGCTAACTAAAATATGCCTTAACTCTTTGATAAGTACCTTCAACCCCGGAATGACCACCCCAAGCTGAGTCATGTGAAGCCTTCACTATCTGATCTCTCAAATCAGTCGAGGTGCCAATATATATATATCTTGTTCTGCAGTCGGATAATGCCTTTCTGCACAGACACTCCATGCTCACTGTCAACTAATTTAGCATCTTCAACCAACGCTGCAGCCACACACTCTTGAGCAAAAGTGTCCCCTTCATAAGATTTGTAGATTTCATCCATCCAAGAAGGCAAAACAACGGATATTGCCCCACAAAAACCTTGCTCGTGGTCCTCAAACTTCCTTGACAAAGCATCGGCGGCGTGGTTTTCCTTCCCTCTTTTATACTCGATTGCATAGTCAAGTCCTAGCAACTTCATCAACCCCTTCTTTTGAATTCTTGTCACTATCTTTTGCTCCAAGAGATGCTTGAGACTTTGATGATCTGTTCGAATAATGAACCTATGACCATCCAAGTAATGCCTCCATTTCTTAATTGCGAGGAGAATTGCTAAGTACTCTTTTTCGTAAGTGGATATGGCTTGATGTTTAGGACTAAGAGCTTGACTCAAATAAGCAATTGGTCTTCCATGTTGTGAGAGAACAGCCCCGCATCTAGTCCCACTTGCATCAGTTTCCAAGATGAAGTACTCAGCAAAATTCGGCATGGCTAATACTGGAGCCTCACACATAGCTGACTTGAGTGCATCAAAAGCTGCTTGTGCCTTGTCATTCCACTTGAATGCATCCTTCTTTAGAAGCTTAGTTAAGGGCTTTGCAATCGACCCATAACCATTAATGAACTTTCTGTAATATCTGGTTAGACCCAAGAATCCTCTCAATTGCTTCAACGTCATGGGAATTGGCCACTCTTGCATTGCTTGTACCTTTGAAGGATCGGTAGAGACTCCTTCATGAGAGATTACATGACCCAAATATTCAAGTTTGGACTGAGCAAAAGAGCACTTTGATAGCTTAGCAAAAAATCTGTGCTGCCGCATTACTACAAACACCTCTCTAAGATGAGTGAGGTGATCTTCATAAGAACTATAAATCAATATATCATCGAAGAAAACCAACACCGATCTCCTCAAGTAAGGCTTGAAAATGTCATTCATAGCAGCTTGGAATGTGGCAGGAGCATTTGTTAAACCGAAAGGCATAACAACGAACTCAAAACGCCCATGATGTGTCTGAAAAGCAGTCTTGTATATGTTCGGCTCAAGAACTCTGATTTGATGATATCCCTGCCTCAAATCAAGCTTAGAGAAGAAATGTGCTCCGTATAACTCATCAAGCAAATCGTCAATAACAGGAATAGGAAACTTATCTTTCACTGTCAAAGAATTCAATTGGCGATAATCGATGCACATTCTAGCCGTGCCATCCTTCTTCTTAACAAGAATCACGGGTGAGGCAAAAGGACTACAGCTTGGTCTAATGAAACTCATTTGAAGCAACTCATCAACTTGCTTCTTAATCTCTGATTTTTGAGCATGGGCATAATGGTAAGGCCTGATCTTCACTGGATCCAAGTTAGCTCGAAGTGGTATGGCATGATCTACACTTCTTTGAGGAGGAAGGCTCTTTGGCTGCTCAAAAATGTCTTCAAATTCATCGAGCAAAGCATGTACTTCAGGTTGGATGTTCTGCTGCAGTTCTGCAGGAGCAATCACAAATAATTGTCTAAGCCATTGTATTGCATTCTTCTTGAACCCACCTTGTAAGCGGTTGCCATTGATCAACCTCAACTGCGCCTGATCGGAAATTCCTTGTAGTGTGACCTTATTGCCATGAACTTCGAAGGACACTGTCGTCTTATCAAAATCAAACAACACTGGGTTAAAAGACCTCATCCAATCTACTCCAAGCACCATATCACACCCTCTCAAAGGAAGAACTCAAAAATCAAAAGTGAATTGATGATCTTGCATAGACCAAAGGAATGCTTGGCACTTGTTTTGAGTAGTAATTTGTCACAAATCTAAGTCTGTGACTTAGATAAATTTGAGAAGGATCGGGAGAGAGAAAGAGAGTAGAGAATTTAGAAGAGAATTAGAGATAAGTTAGAGGAAGAGAAGAGAATTTTAGTAGAAGGGAGAAGTAGAGAATTAGAGGAGAATTAGAGTTAGAAGTTAGAAGGGGAAAGGTTAGAGAAGGAGGAGAGAGATTTAGAGTTAGAAAGGGGGAAGGGGGGAATCGGTTAAGAGAGAAGGAGGAAGAGAAGAGTTTTAATTTTTTTTCATTTCATTTCTTGTTGGCAAAATACAAGGATACATGGGTATTTATAGAGCTTGGGGGAGGGGCAACAACCTACTACCCTTTCCCTCCTAAATCAAAATTTAAACTAATTCAAATTAAATCCTTTTTGCCTCCTAATTTCCCCCCCAAAACCGGCTCCCTCCTAATCACTTTCAAATTCAAAATATTAAACTAATTAACTTTACAATATTTTTTCGTTACATATATATTCTATGCAAAAATAATATAACAAAAATAGCTATTCGGTTTGTGGGGTCGTGATAGCCACGGCTGGGGTCGTGATAGCCACGGCTGGGGTCGTGACAATCTCTTCCCCTTGATATCATCCTTGTCCTCAAGGATGTGAAGTGGCTTGAGCGCTTCGTGCCGATCCCTGTTCTTGGAAATCGTTCCCATACCTTCGCCTTGACCTTGATCTTTCGTAGGTCTCTTCGTGTGATCTTAGGCTTGAGGTGGTGAGCTCGACACGGTTTTACCTCCATGTGATGCGGTCCACCTTGCTGTTGCTGCATACGTCTTCCATGCTCAGTCATGCGCTTCCCCAGTACAGTCATGCGCACCACTTGCGCTCTCATGCCTACCATGTGCGTTTCCCAACGCACCCATTGCACATCAGTGCGTAGCACCTGTACTTCCATGCGCTCTTGAGGCGCAGCCTTCTATTGCTGTTTGGTGGTGTTAAGGTTTGTCTGCGGTATGTCAATCCTTTTTGGTGCCTCCTCTTTTTTCAGAAGGTTCTGGAGGGTGGGCATTGTGACTTGGCCTGGATGGGAACCCGGGCTGTCCTGGACACTGTCAATGTTTGCCAAGGTTCCTTCCTGGTGGTCAATGTTAGGCTGGCTTAGGATGTGCTGGCACTTGTTCAATCTCTCGGTTATAGGATTGAGACTTGTAAGCACGTCCTCCCATGTCATTGCGGTTTCTTTCAAAAGCTTGGAGAATTGAATGTCCATCGTACAACAATAGTCGTAAATGTTTCTCCCATTTAGGAGTTTAAGTGCCGTCTCTGCGTCTTGTCTTGAACAATAGGTTACAAACGCTTCAACATTCAAGATGGATGTTGTGTTGATTTCAATTTCATGAATCCGACCATAGGGAGAGAAGACTTGGTTGAGGACATTTGTGGTGATTGGGTAGAGAAGATTTGAAACTTTGACAATAAGTGTAGACTCGACCATGATGAATGGTTTGAATTAATTAATTTTTGTTTTTTTTTTTTTTTTTAATTCGACATATATATATTAAATAGTAAAATGCAGTGATTTTTTTTTTTTTTTGGGTCGGTTACTGTCCAATTCTTTTTTTTTTTTATTCGGTAATTCTGCACCTGTTTTTTTTTTTTTTTTTTTTTTTTTGGAATTTCTGGATGCAGCGGAAATTTTTTTTTTTTTTTTTTAATTCGAAATTGAGATGAATGCAAAATGCAAATGATAAGATATGCCCTCTTCGATCAGAAGATGGCTCTGATACCACTTTGTCACAAATCTAAGTCTGTGACTTGGATAAATTTGAGAAGGATCGGGAGAGAGAAAGAGAGTAGAAAATTTAAAAGAGAATTAGAGATAAGTTAGAGGAAGAGAAGAGAATTTTAGTAGAAGAGAGAAGTAGAGAATTAGAGAAGAATTAGAGTTAGAAGTTAGAAGGGGAGAGGTTAGAGAAGGAGGAGAGAGATTTAGAGTTAGAAAGGGGGAAGGGGGGAATCGGTTAAGAGAGAAGGAGGAAGAGAAGAGTTTTAATTTTTTTTCATTTCATTTCTTGTTGGCAAAATACAAGGATACATGGGTATTTATAGAGCTTGGGGGAGGGGAAACAACCTACTACCCTTTCCCTCCTAAATCAAAATTTAAACTAATTCAAATTAAATCCTTTTTGCCTCCTAATTTCCCCCCCAAAACCGGCTCCCTCCTAATCACTTTCAAATTCAAAATATTAAACTAATTAACTTTACAATATTTTTTCATTACATATATATTCGATGCAAAAATAATATAACAAAAATAGCTATTTGGTTTGTGGGGTCGTGATAGCCACGGCTAGGGTCGTGACATAATTGAGTTACCATTAGCTACCATTACGGCTAAGGGATGAGTTTTGATGATTTCATGCTTCACCTTCTTTACCAACTTGGGATCAACAAAGCTATGTGTGCTCCCACTATCCACAAGAATGGTAATGGAAGTTTTTCCTGCCTTCCCTCCAATGCGTATGGTGTTGTGAGCTCCATTACCGGTCAAAGCCTTCATAGAAATCTCAACTTCATCCTCAAACAACTCATCATGTGATTCTTGCCCTGAACTGTCCCCTGCAGAACCTGAATCTTCAGTCCCTGATTCAGCATCAACACGAGAACCTCTTGCAGACATCAAAAACTTGGGATTGCACCTATGTCCGGGCTGATATGGCTGATTACATTTATAACATAACCGTGTAGATCTCCTGTCCACAGAACGGCCAGTCTTGATGCTTGATGAATCCTTTTGATGAGTCTTGTAATTGCTACTCTTGATGAATTAAAGCTATCAACAACATCGCTTGAATTCGCTTCACCATACCTCTCACACAGCTCTTCCACGAAATTGTCCCAAGAAAGACAAGGATTACTCTTCAATATACTATAAAACCATACCTTGTGGTCTCCATGAAGATGCACTGCAGCTAGCTTTACTTTTTCAGCTTCATTGATGTTATAGAAATGAAAATACCGTTCGCACCTCCTCAACCAAGACTCAAGCTGTTTTCCATCAAATGGCTCGATTTGCACCCTTGGCTGTCGATGAGCATAACTTCTGCCACCAGAGATAGCATCATTACTCAATGATCTCCGCTGTTGATGCAAATCAGGAGGTTTGTTCTGTTGTTCAAGTTCATCGGATGAACTCCTTCGGTGAGCATTTGAATCAGGTGGTCGGGATTGCAGACCTGCACTCTGGCTAGAAAATCTGAATTGGCCTGGTCCTACATTATGATCATGCGCTCCTGCAGCAGCTTCAACTACTGAAGGTCGATCATCCACTGATCGGATATGAACTGAAGGACCAGCTTCTGCCTGTATCACAGGTGATTTGCCACGATTTCTGTCCAAATTCTCATTTCTGTCTAAATGAACCTGCGGTTGAGCCACAACAGCGGGAGGAATGAGCTGACTTGCAGGCTTAAAGATCGCGTCGACACACTGATCGGATATGAACTGAAGGACCATCTTCTGCCTGTATCACAGGTGATTTGCCACGATTTCTGTCCAAATTCTCATTTCTGTCTAAATGAACCTGCGATTGAACCTGCGGTTGAGCCACAACAGCGGGAGGAATGAGCTGACTTGCAGGCTTAAAGATCGCGTCGACAGATGATTCTCCTTGTTTCTTGAGCTAATCTTGCAGATTCTCCATCCTTTCCTCCAATTTTGACAATTGATCATCATTACTTTGTTGATTTGCCATCTGCATTTGCTGATTTTCCAATTGCATTTGTTGTAATCTCGAGAACAGGCGTTCCTCTGATTGTAATTGTGAATGAGTAGTCCATTCCTTCATCTGATCACTCGTGACATACTCCTTTGGAATGTCCGAGCCAGCCACAGCAGCATAGGACACACCTGGTTGAACAGCTGGAGCTACATTGCCTCCACCAGCTCCCAATCGTGTCCTAACTCCTTCAGCCATACTTTGATTGTGTTTCTTCGATTTTGCCAGCTCAATTCAAGCAATAGACAACTTGAACCAGCTCTGATACCAATTGTTAACTACCAAACCTAGTTTGATGGCTAACCTTATGGAAGAGAGAGATAAGATGAGAAAAGAATTGAAAGGAGATGAGAGAGTAGAGAAATAGATGAGAATTAGAGAGGTTTTCCAAAAGGAAATCAGGATTTTTATTGATTGAATGAAGAAATTAGAAGCATTAGGCCTATTTATAGAAGATCTAAGTACAACGCACCAAGACACAACAAACACCAACCGCCTAATTGAAATTGGCGCCTAAACACCAAACAACCGCCAGGTTTGACCAGGTTTGACTTACAAACTACCCTTTGGCGCCAACTGACCTGCCAATTAACTAACAATTACAACTTCCATAGCAGCCTAACACATTACAAGCATTTAAGGACCAATTTCAACCAAAAGACTAAATGATTTATAACACATAAAAGCATCTAAGCGTAAGAGTATAAGAATAACGAGACAGAGCAACCATATAGAAAGTGTACAACAGTAATAGGCAATAAAGCGACAGAACAAAATGCAACCAACACGTGGCTAAAGTGCATATAAGCCTAGGGGCGCTAGTACTAGCTTGGATGTGCTTCACTATCCTAGACCGCTTTATCGGCCGCACCTATGCTTACCCTCCACTCAGTCTTATCTAGGGTCATCTCCTCATTTAGGTTGAGGTGGGTGAGGTCATGTTGAATCTTCTCTATCCAACTCTTCTTTGGCTGGCCTTTCCCTCTCTTCCTGTTTGTAATGTGGAGTTGTTCGCATCTTCTGACCGAGGCAATGGTCGGTCTTCTCCTAACATACCCAAACTACTGCAAATGTTGTTCCCTCAGCTTATCGTCGATTGGGCCACGTCCAATTTATTTCTTAAAACGTCATTTTTGATCTTATCCTTCTTTGTGTGTCCACACATCCACTGCAACATCTTCATCTCTGCCATCTTTAACTTCTGCGTATGATGTTGTTTAATTGGCCCGCACTCCGCCTCGTAAGACATAGCCGGTCTCACTACCGTCTTATAGTATTTTTCCTTTAACTTTAACAAGAACTTTCTATCGCATAGTATCGCTGAGGCCATCCTCCATTTATACCAGCCTACTTTAATCTACTTGTTGACATCTATGTCAACTTCACCGTCTGGTTGTACCATGGAACCCAAGTATTTAAAGCACTCTTTTTTCGGTATGCACTCCGGTCCAATCTTAACGTCTTCTATGCTTGGCCTAGTTGAGGTACACAACTTAAGTTCCATATACTCGGAATTGGATTTGCTGAGTCGTAAGCCTTTCGATTCCAAGGCCATTCTCCAAAGTTCCAGCTTCTCATTTACCTCTTCTCTAGGCTCTCTCACCGTAAGTATATCATCCGCAAAAAGCATGCACCACGGCATGTCCCCTTGGATATGCCTAGTGAGCTTGTCCATAACCAAAATGAACAAAAAGGGACTCAAGGTGATCCTTGGTATACCCCAACTGTAATGGGGAAAGCATCTGTCTCCCTTCTGCTTTACGCACATTGGTTAGTACGTCATCGTACATGTCTTTAATAACTCGGATATAGGACAAGGGAATGCCTTTCCTCTCCAAAACCCTCCATAGGACCTCTCATGGCACTCTATCATATGCCTTCTCCAAATCGATGAAAACCATGTGAAGGTTCTTTTGTCTATCTTTGTAGTACTCTATTGACCACCTTAAGAGATGGCTTGCTTATATCGTCGATCTACCCGGCATAAATCCAAATTGGTTTTCTGAGACCTCCTGTCTGTTGCCGTAGTGCTTTTTTTTTTTTTTTTCCCTTCTATGACCCACTCTCATAGCTTCAGAGTGTGGCTTATTAGTTTGATTCCTCTATAGTTGGCACAACTGTAAATGTCGCCTTTATTTTTATAGATTGGAACTAATGTGCTCTTCCTCCACTCATCAACATCTTCTTACCCTGAAAATTTGGTTGAATAGTTTGGTCAACCATCGAATGCCCTTTTCTCCAATGCATTTACATGCCTCAATGGGTATTCCTTCTTAGTCGACTACTTTAGCCCTGCCCATCTTTTTCAATGCTTCCCTGACTTCCTCGGGTCTAATCCGCCTACAAGAACAATGGGTCTGGTGCTCCTCAGAAGCTTGTAGTTCTCCTAGGTAAATATCTCTACTTCCCTTGTTCAACAAATCATGCAAGTAAGATTTTCACCTATCTTTAATTTGTCATATATCTCCTAGGGATATGTGTGTGTATATATATATATACAAAGACCCGTGATAGCTAGTAGAAATCTAATACGTGACAACCTTTATTTGATTTGACATAGTATCAACATAATATCATCACGAGAAAAATAAAAAACATTACGTATGAGTATATATAACCACGCATCAAAAATCCTAATACGTTATAGCCCTAAATTTGTTTTTGCTTTGAATACCACCAAATCACGAGGGCGCGTCATAGCCTCAAATTAGATTGACCCAATCTTCAATATCATGAAACAGACCCATTAAACCAGGGAGTCGACCTTCAATTTCGAGGCTCGACACTCTCCTCAACCTTCTAAACATAACCAAAACCCTAATCTCCCAAACCGCTGCTACCGTTTGCCGTGAGCCCTAATTTTTGTATTTTTGAACAGATTTTTACATTAATCTCAAGGATTCCTGTTCAATTTATGATTAGCTAACAAAATTTTGAATGAATTAGAGGTACCAAGTAATAGGATCATACCAGATCTCTGCTCGTCGTTGCCACCACGATCATCACTTTTTCCTTTGCTGTTAGTTGTGGTCGAGTTCCCAGTTGAAATAAGCAGGGATTTCTTCAGTTGAAATATGTACTTAATCGAGATAATGATAAATGGGCTCAAGAAAAATCGTGAGGATGCTTGAAACCGATTACTTACAAGATCTCCAAATTTAGATGATCATCTCTTTGTGTTGCTTGATACAACTTTTGTGCGTACATCCCAAGATGCACTTTCTCGATTAATAAAAGCATTCGTGACTGATTGACTATTGGGACACCAAAATCCTAATATAAAAGTTGCAGTTTTTGCCTATATTAGCGAGGTTAGAAGAATGACAGCTCCGGATGCTCATATGATGACGAACAAAGGAAAGAGGTATTTCAATTAATCATTTCACCTTTCGAGAAATTGTCTGACATGTCTAGTGGGTCTTATAACAAGAGGATTATGACCTTGAAGTTACAACAATGTCTATACATTGTTCCATGATGCTAGATCTTAAATGCTAAGCATTTGTTCTTGAAGATGCTTATGATATTGATCTTAGATGAGAATGATAATATATCAACATAGCCGTTGTTATACATCGTTGATGTTGATAAGAAAAGCAATAAAGAAGTATTTCCTATTACTCTAAGGCTTATAAAAAGGGATAATAAAAGAATCGATGAAAGACTTAAAACTCCGCCTCACTTATTTGGTGAAATTTCATGGAATTTTCTGGGAAGATTACTGTAAAGTTGTTACTAAATTGTGTTCAGTGGTGTCTGTTACAACTGAGCGTATGGAGAGCATAATGTTAACGAACTTCATTAAGGAGTGTTCAGAAATACTAATAACTGAATACCGAATCGAAAATGTTATTAACCGTTCTGATTTTCTGGTTCAATTAACCAGACTGGTAGAATTTGTTGTACTTTGGGACATTTACCATTCATGAGTTTATGTATTTTGGTTAACTGAGGGTTCATTTACCAGGCACTAATGCACCAGATCCCATTAGAACTCCGCAATTAAGCGTGTTTGGGCGAGAGTGGTACCAGGATGGGTAACCTCCTGGGAAGTCCTCGTGTTGTCAACTCTATAAGGTTAGGGGTTCTCGGAAATAGCCTCTTGGCAGGGTTACACCCTGAAGGGATAAGGCTGCGTACTAGGGGTGTAAATGATCCGAGCCGCTCGCGAGTAGCTCGTGACTAGCTCAAATAAAACTCGACTCGAACTCGAGTTAGCCGAGTTCGAGTATCAAAAGTTACTCGATTAATAAACGAGTACAAGTCGAGTAGTTAACTACTCGGCTCGATACTCGATTAAATACTCGACTCGATACTCGAATAAATACTCGACTCGATACTCGATTAAATACTCGACTAGATACTCGATTAAGTACTCGACTCGATACTCGAAATGGTACTCGACTCGATACTCGACTCGTATAAAGTAGTTCTTGTATATTATTTTCTTTTGAAATGGATGGCTTGTGACATTAATAGTAGAATGAAAGATGGAAGATTGAATTCCTTGTAAAAGATAACATGTTATATTTGTGGTGGAGTGAAAGAACTTGTATTTGGTTTGCTTGTATTTTTTAAACTTAGGTTTTGATGCGTATTTTCTATTAATATATCGGTGATTTATGGTTGTATATGTTAAAATATAGTATAGGTAAGTATTAATAATGTTCGAGTGTATGGAATAATATTATAATGGAGCTAATTTGAGAATGTTCCTATGCAAAATAAACGAGTATTCGAGTCGAGTCAAGTACTCGAATCGTTAATCGGGTTCGAGTTCGAGCAAAATTTACTACTCGAATCGAGTTCGAGTACTCGAGTAGTTGATCGAGTTCGAGTTCAAGTTCGAGTATTGGGATACTCGGCTCGGCTCGGCTCGATTCGATTACACCCCTACTGCGTACATCCACCCCCCAAGACCCTGCTTAGACGGGAGCCCTTGAGGCACTGGGTCTGTTGTTGTTGTTGTAGACCCATTAAACCAAGCTCGATGCCTACTGCTTGCCTCCAGAATTTCGCAGCGTTTTGGAGGCTAACAGTAGAGGTCCTAATTTGTAAATTTCTTTGTTTTCTTATATAGCATAAAGTATACCAAAAATGTTATATAAAGAGTCTGTACAACATTTTCAGCTTAACATCTTCTACTTATGTAACCAAAAAGTCATATTTTGATTATTCTCTAAACAATTATAGTTTGTTGGAAAAATAAACCTAGAGTAATCAAAACCTATTTGGAATGCTCGGAGAATTGTTGTCGTGTTGTGGATTTTATCACTACTCTAAAGTCGTTTATGTAAGCACCCTTGCAAATGGACCAATTGGCATTCTGACCCTAGAGTTAACTCGACACGCACCATTATTATAGTGTATTCTAGAGTGATAGATTAGAATGTCTTAGTATTGCTCAATAAACAAGCGAGTGAAAGCTATAAAGTAAAGTACAAAATTTTGTTTTCATTTTTTGTTTTTGCTTTTATAAATACTAGTTTTGAGGTTAAAAATAAACCATATAATTTAATGCTCATAATGGTCATATAACAAATATCCCAGGTCACAAAAATTTTTTTTTTGTAGGACAAGCATCCCACACTAGAATTGAAGCACATCCAACAGGCATAACCTTTTATAAGACAAGATAACGTAAATCAACTCTTGTTTTGAAACATAAATTAGTGATAGTTGGTAAAAATTCAGTGCATCCTAGCACAAGATACCAAAATTATAAAATCTTAAAAGCTTTAAGATATGCCGTTATACATATTGAAATATTAGCATACCTAGATGTGAAAGGTAAAAAATAAATGTCAGAATGGCAAATTGTTTGGAGCTGATGGCACCATCCAACGTATGAGGTGAGA
The DNA here is from genome assembly GCA_018398585.1 of Simmondsia chinensis. Taxonomy (NCBI): domain Eukaryota; kingdom Viridiplantae; phylum Streptophyta; class Magnoliopsida; order Caryophyllales; family Simmondsiaceae; genus Simmondsia; species Simmondsia chinensis. The sequence goes on along the minus strand of JAGTTD010000002.1, from coordinate 31,154,773 downwards.
ACATTTTACCTCGTCAAAAACAACAACATTCCCAGTGCCACAAGGGCTCCCGCTTGCGCGGGGTCTAGGGGGGTAGGATGTACGCAGCCTTACCCCATCAAGGTGAGGCCTTGACGAGAGACTGTTTCCGATGACCCCCGACCCGATAGTTGAAAGGTTGTAAAGACCTGTAAAAAGAGCATAAAAGGGGTAAAGTAGGGAGTATGTAAGGAGCTTGCAAGGGAGCATGTTGGGCCTAGGTGTCATTCGAGGCATGTATGTAAACAGACAAGTAATCATATAAGTAATATAAGCATATATTCAAATACTCATGTAAGCATATACGCATGGGGGCATAGGGGCATAGCAGCCAGAGCAAAGGCAAAGCATATAGGGCGAGAGGAGAGAGGGAGAGAGCGACAGTATAGGGATAAAGCGAGAGAGGGAGGTGCGGAAGAGAGAGAGAGAGATAGAGTATGGAAAGTATCAGCATCGAATTAATTCTACCCCAAGGTATGAATCCTAGGAGCACTAAGCGAACAACATACACCCGTGTTGCGGATGTACAAATGAGCATACAAGCAGCGTTGTGGTACTAGCACTATCTTATGGGTGCTCGAAGCTTCTACATCGCTAAGTCGGATACCCCTAAAACAACCCTCCACTAAGCTCTAACTAGGGCCATCTCTTCATTTGGTTGAGGTAGGCGGGGTCTTGACGCATAGTCCTTATCCAACTCTTCTTTGGCCGGCCTCTTCCTCACTTCCCGTTTGTAAATATGGAGTAGTTCGCATCCCCTTACCGGGGCAGTGGCGGGGCTCCAACCAACTCTTCTTTAGCCGGCCTCTTCCTTTCTTCTCAGCTGTGGAATTGTCTCCATCCGTCCCAAGGAGCAACAATCGCCCAACGAATACCCGCCCTGATAGCCGGGCATACAAGCATCTTCGTGGTATCTTACGAGTGCTTGGTCCTTCTACAGGGTCGATGCTTCTACCCCCCCATATCGGACACACTTATACTAATCCTCCACTGAGCTCTATCTAGGGCCGTCTCTTCATTTAGGTTGAGATATGTGAGGTCCTGACGAATTGTCTCTGTCCAACTGTTCTTTGGCCGTCCTCTCCCTCTCTTCCCATCTGTTATCTGGAGCTGTTCACATCTCTTGACAGGGGCAGTGGTGGGTCTCCTCCTAACATGCCTAAACCACCACAGACGTTGCTCCCTCAACTTATGCTGTATTGGGACGACGCCTAATTGACTTCTTATAACGTCATTTCTGATCCTATCTTTCCTTGTGTGTTTACACATCCACCTCAACATCCTCATCTCCGCCACCTTCATCTTTTGCGTGTGCTAGCACTTGACTGGCCAGCACTCTGCGCCGTATGACATAACCGGCCTCACTACCATCGTATAATATTTACCATTTAATTTTAACAGGAACTTCCTATCGCACAGTACCACTAAGGCCATTCTCCATTTATGCCAACCCACTTTAATCCTGTTGTTGACATCCGCGTCCACTTCGCCATCTTAATGCATCATGGAACCCAAGTATTTGAAGCATGCTTTCTGTGGTATTTGCTTTGATCCAATTTTGACGACTTTTGTGCTTGGCATGGTAGAGGTGTTGAACTTGAATTCCATATACTCTGTCTTAGCTCTTCTAAGTCTTAGACCTTTTGATTCTAAGTCCAACCTCCAGAGGTCTAGTTTCTCGTTCACCTCCTCCCTAAGATTCTTCGACCAGAACTATATCGCCCGCTAAAAGCATGCACCAAGGCATGTCTCCTTGGATGTGCCTAGTAAGCTCGTCCATAACCAGAATAAATAGAAAGGGACTCAAGGCTAATCCTTGGTGAACCCCCACTGTAATGGGGAAAGTGTCTGTCTCCCCTTCTGTTGTGCGCACATTGGTTTGGGCGTCTTCATACATGTCCTTGATGGCTCGTATATAGGGCTCGTGGATGCCTTTCCCCTCCGGTACTCTCCATAGGACCTCTCTCGATACTTTATCATATGCTTTCTTGAAATCAATGAAAACCATGTGAAGGTCCTTCTGTATATCTCTGTAGTACTCTATGGTCCTCCCCAGGAGATGGATAGCTTCTATCCTTGATCTTCCTGGCATAAATCCGAATTGGTTCTCTGAGACCCCTGCTTGTTGTCGGAGCCTTCTTTCTATGACCCGCTCCCAAAGCTTCAGGGTGTGGCTCATTAGTTTGATTCCTCTGTAGTTTGCACAACTCTGAATGTTGCCTTTGTTCTTATAGACTGGAACTAGTGTACTCTTCCGCCATTCATCTGGCATGTTTTTCCCTTGGAGATTTGGGTTGAATAATTGGTCACCATCTGATCCCCACTTCTCCAGTGCATTTCCATGCTTCAATGGGTATTCCGTCTGGGCCCGCTACTTTACCCCTGCCCATCTTCTTGAGTGCTTCCCTTACTTCCTCGGGTCTAACTTTGGTGCAGTAGCAGTCGATCTCGGGCTCTGCCGTTGTTCGTACTTCTGCTGGGGGAGGAGCTATATCCCCCTTTCATTAAACAAATCTGGGAAGTAGGATTTCCACCTAGCTTAATTTGTTGCTCGTCCATGAGCACTTGTCCATCAGCCCCCTTTATGCACCTTACTTGGTCCAGGTCTCTAGTCCTCCCTTCTCTTGTCTTTGCAATTATATAGAGGTCTCTAGCCCCCTCAGTTGTATCCAACCTTTTATAGAACTCCTCAAAGGCTTTAGATTGTGCGTCTCTTACTGCTATCCTTGCTTCCTTCTTAGCCTGTTTATATTGTTGTCTCTTGTCTTCATCTCCACTTCAATCCCACTCCTTAAAGCAGTGTCGTTTCGCCTTAATCTTTTCCTAGACCTCCCTGCACCACCACCAGGTCTCTCTGTTGTTTGGTGCCCCACGCTTTGATACGCCTAGGACTTCACGTGACACTCGTGGGCTATTTGGTTCCATATGTGGTTTAAATCTCCCTCAAACTCCCCTTTAAGCTCACCCTGGACTCTTTCCTTGAAGACTTGAGACTTTTCCCCTTTTAGATCCCTCCAGCGTGTGTGTGGATGTGTTGGTTTGATGGCTTTCCTATCCCTTCTCTTGACCCTGACCTCAGCACACACTATCCTGTGTTATGTTGAGAGGTCCTCTCTTGCAATCCCTGCAATCTTTTTGAATCCGCTTCCTTAGTAATATGTAGTCAATCTGAGTCTTTGCTCTACCGCTCTGATACGTGATGATGTGGTCCTCACGCTTTTTAAAGAAGGTGTTGGCCACTGTTAGCTTATAGGTGACAGCAAAGTCTAACAAGGCCTTGCCCTCATCATTTCTCATTCCAAAACCAAAGCCTCCACGGTGGGATGCATAACCTTCTGTGCTCACTCCCACGTGCCCATTAAAGTCACCTTCAATTACAACTTGTTCACTCTGGGGTATGCCTTGCATTATTAGGTCTAAGTCCTCCCAAAATCGAGGCTTCTCCTGCTCTGTTTGCCCGATCTGTGGAGTGTATGCACTTATGACATTCAATGTCTCCCCGTCTAGAACCAGCTTGATGCTAATGATCTTATCGCTAGTCCTAGTGACCCCTACTACTTCGTTCCTAAAGGAGCTATTCACAATAATACCCACCCCATTCCTCCCCTTACATGGTCTGAATACCATAGTTTGAATCCTACTATATCCCTTGCTTTTGTGCCTACCCACCTAGTCTCTTGAAGGCACATGATGTTGATCTTTCTCCTCATCATTATTTGGGCCACCTCAAAGCTTTTCCTTGTTAGTGTGCCAACATTTAATGTCCCAATTCGCAGGCTCCCCTCACCGCGTGACCTGTTACGTCCCGTCCTAACCCTATTTAAAGATGGCCTTGAGTTTTGAGCTCCATTGCTAGTAAAGTTCATGAACTACACGCAATACAATCACCAGAGACAAGAGATAAGGATAAAGCAAACCCAACACAAGTAATAGAAACAACAATGAGGGGCACTAAATAAAGAGAGAGGAGGAGATTTCGAACCTGGGGCCGACCGGTTTATCCTTACTTGGACCAGTCGGCTGGCTGCAGTTCGGTCTTGAGGGGTTGATGGTCGGAGCTGCCTTGAGGTGGTAGGTGGGTTGGTGTGGTGGTGGGTTTTGAAGTGGTAGGTGGGTTGTTGAGGTGGTGGTGCTTGATGGAGGTTTGTGGGGGCTGGTGGTGGTGGGTATGGTGGGTTGTGGGTTTCATAGTGGGGGGGTTCTACAGTCGGTGGTGGTGGCGGTGGGAGGTGGGTTGGTGTGGTGGAGGTGAGTCGTGGGAGTTCAGAGGTTGGTGGAGGTGGGGGTGGGGGTGGGGTGGAGTGGGTGGGGTTTTGGGTCAGCCCTGAGGTGGTGGTGGTGGTGGTGGTGGTGGTGGTGGTGGTGGTGGTGGTGGTGGTGGCCGAGGTCGAGGGGGGTGATGTGGGACGGTGATGTGTTGTTGTTCAGGGGGTGATGTGGTGGTTGGGGGGGGGGGGGTAGGACAGTGTCGTCCCTGGCGGCGGTGGCCCGGGGGGTTGGTGGTGGTGAGGCTTGTGCCGGCGGTGCGGTGTCACCGTATGTTGGCTTCGCCGGTTGCCAGTGGCCTGTCGTCGTCGGCGAGAGGGCGACGTGATGTGATGGGCTAGCCGATTGTCCAATATGGTAATAGAGCTATGACCAGTGTACTTTGTTTGATCCGTCAATATCAGTTTTTCACTGTGATTTGTCATTGTTCATGCTATATATGGAAGGATGTACTAGAATCTCACATCATTTGAAAATGATGACATAATCAAAATTGCCCATGGATTCCTATGATGAGTTAGATTCAATATTGTCAAATGAAATGGAACTGGTGAGTGGTTGATTATCTCGCTTATCCCCCAAAAGAAACTAGCTCTTTTGTAACCTACTAGCAATAGGGACACTCAGGCCTTCATACATGCACAGAGGGGAGGGAGGGGGAGAGAGAGGTGAGAGACAACCGGCTTTGACGTATAATCGGTTGCGCTTCCAGCCCTCAATGGGCGCCCTCGATGTTGAAGCTGGCTAACAAAGCCAAGCAAGCGGTCATTGCTACAACAATCACATTCCTGCATTCTGTTCACTCTTTGTTATATTCTGCCAAGTTTTAATTCTTGCATTTTTGTGCAGTTTTTGTCCGAATATATGAAGGTGAAATGGAGCTTGTTTAGACAATATGCCGTATTGTGACAGTGAGCAATGTGGATCGTTAGATTACTAAATATCCGAAGAGGGTGTTTGATCAAGTGTCCCAAGTTGCATACGGCTGACTTAATTGGATCAAGTGCTCCACCATTTCCTGTCAGAAGTAAGTGTTTTTTGGAGTACAAAAACCATTCTAAGGCTCTTCTCCTTGCCTTTCACAAAACACGAACAGAAATTCTATTCTTCAACTAACAACTTAGGGTGGGTTTGATATATTTTTTGTTTGCAGTTTTTATTTTCAAAAATCTGAAAAACAGGTTTGGAAAATCTCTTTTTTTTTTTTTTTTTTCTATTATTAATTCGTACTCGAATTACAGAAAGTTAAAAACAAAAAAGCCAGAAGTTAAAAATTGTTTCCGAAACTCATAACCTGTTTAGAAATAGAGAACTTTCTGTTTTCTTATAAAATTTTCCAATGGAAAATGGAAAATTGGAGACATTCTTAAAAAACTCCGGACAATTAGGGAGGTTAGAAAACAGTTTTCAGATTTTCATATTTCATTGTAGAAGGTGGAAAACAGCTTTATACTATTTTCTGAACTTTTCCCACTTCTATTTTCCAAATGGAGTAGTACTACATATACTCAATTTAAGTACCTAATAATGTATTCAATCACACATGATATAAATTTATTAGCTCATGGGAAAAAGTAATTGTTACTATTATCTTTTATGGTCCAACTATGTTTGCCACATTATTGGATACTGAAGTTGGGTATGCATTTTCCTTTGAAATGTCTTGTATTTTCCGCTATCCCAAAAGCCTTTTCCCTTCCTCCTCTTACCCTCAACGCTCAGGTGTAGCTCCCAACCTCCAACATAATGTTTGTACTTGAACCAATATCTAAATTTTCACGGATTAGATAATATTCAAATCGGTCATTTTTGTATGAATTACCCTAAGGTTGTGTTTGGAACATGGAATTGGAGCCCAGAATTCCAATTTTGTTGTTTGGTTTACCTGCTGGAATTGGAATTATAATTCCACTGCCCAATTCTATGGAATTGGATTTTAACTGAAAATTATACTTTCCAATTTCTTGGGGTGGGGGTAAGGAATTGCAATTCCATATTAACTGTATTGACCTAAAACCCAAATGATCCAACTTGATTAACCCAAATCCAAGTTGACTCAAAATCCAAAGACTTAAGCACAACCTAATATTTGACCTGAACCTCGAAATCACCTAATGCGAATGACTTGAACTTGAAATGACCAAAATCACTATAGCTCAAAGTTCGAAGTGACCCAACCCGATTGACTCGAAACGCAAGATAACTTAAATCCAGAAAATGAAACTACGCGACTTGAATGTAATGTAAACAAGCTGAGCTGAAGTGGAAATGATCCGACCAAATTGACCCAAAACTTAATATGACTTATACCTAAAATGATCCCACCCTTCTCAACTTCAGCTTAAGATGACTCAAATTTGAAATGATACAACTCATTTGTCCCAAAACTAGGATGACTTGAGTTTGAAATGACCTAAATGAACTCAAACCCAATCATAACTAGCTTGAATCCCAAAAATACGTGAATCGATTAACTGAAAATTCGAGGTAACTTGAGCACCACATGATCCAACGTGATACTCGACCCGATTTGACTCGAATATCGAATAACTCGAACTCAAATTGAATTGCTCCACTCATAATAACTTGAACACAATGTGAACCACTCTGACTAAAATCTAACTGTAGTTGATTTAAAACTCGAAATATTCCAGCTCAATTGACCGAAAATCCTTGACGATTCGAATCATTATGTAGTTATAATTCTGACCTCTGATTCCTTTGTTGAACCAAACAATGGAATTTCAATTCCATTAGAATTCCAATTCCACTAGAATTGGAATTGGAATTGCAATTGTTTGGATTGGATGATCAGGTTTTTAGATTCATGGGTACTACTAGGTTTTATTATTAAAAAGATAGAAATAATAAGGAAAAATACAAAGAGAACACCCTAACTAGATGCATATTTCTAATATTATTTATTGGAAAACTGTTATCAATTTTCTATTGCTAGACACGTTTTCAAATGAAAAAACGAAGAGGAAAACTAGATATGAAAAGAAAAATTAGACATAGAAAGTGAGAATTATTTTCTATTTCGTAACAGACTATTGGCTAAAAATTACAAACAAAAAGTGATACTAAACACGTTTTTAAGTTTTCAGGATGCTTAGGTTTGTAACATGGTATCAAAACCTTATTAAACAAGATGTCTTGAGTTCTACAACTTCAAGTCATAATATGAATATAATTACTACAGAAGAGTGTGTTGAGCTTATACAATATTCACATATCAAACTCATTGATTTTCTCGTGAAGGCCATCTGCTTCTATGCTTCTTCCTAACAGCTTAAATTTTAGGGTAGTTGGTTCCTGATAGTATTTGTCTCTGTTTCCATCTAAGCCCTCCATAGAAGGAGGGAGAGAGGGAGGAGGGGGAAAAACAGCAAGGTTGCACCATAGATATGCAAATAGTATTTAGTTCAATAATGATGTGTTTAATACATTTCACTTATGAAGCTGAAGACGTAACCCAAGGCACATAAATCATTTTTTCTTCCTGAGCATCTGCAGCTTCATAGTGAAATGTTTTAAACACAGCGTTGCTGAGTTGAATACTCTTCGCATACATATGGTGCAACCTTGCTGTTGTTTTCTAAGTTGAGCTCCAGGCTTCCAACATTGGAACAAAAAGGGGGGGAAAGGTGCTCAATTGGTTGACTTGGGTATTTATATTGATACCATGACCTGTGTTTGAAGAGGATGCGTGTTGATACCTTCATTCACTGTCATAGCAACTATCATATGGTTGCCAGTTTCATTTGCTAATCATATTCTGTATATTAAGTACAAGTAAACAAAAAAAGCACACCTACATGCGAAATGAGTAAATTGATGCCTGTCCTATGACATTGGATGTGAGCTACTTGTCGCTGCATTTATGGAATCACATCTGTTTTCAACGAGCCATAGTTCCAAAGTTCAGTTTGTAGATGATAATATGGTGCAACATAGTTTTATTTGATTTAGTTTTTTTATCTTATCGTATATTTAGGAGATTAGTCTTCTATTAGATTTAGTATTTATCTTATCTAATATTATTTTAGGGTTTAGCTTTCTACAAATAGAGCTTTGTAATTCTTTATATTAAAGTTTTGATGAAATAAAATTGAGTTGAGTTTTTAAGTAACAAGTTGTGCTGCATCATAATCGGTAGCTCAATAATTGGTAGTTGTAAGGTCTTCATGTACTTGTATAATGTGTTTGAATAATTTTTCACATAGCTCTGTAATCAATTATTTCCGTCTTGTTCAGTTCCTTGTGAACATGGATCAGGAATACCTGGGGATAGAACACATGGATCTGAAGCTTATTCAACAGTTGAAGGGATTGAGAAATATCCTGACGCTAGTGATGGAAAAATGACATTGGCAAAGAGTTTAGCAGCTTTAATTGATGAATCATCTCATGTTGAGAAGGAGAGAAAACCAAAAGCTCAAGTGGATATTAAAAGATCACTTGTATTGCGGGTAAAGAAGAGAGTGAAGGAGCAATTTGTTAACGGTAAGTTTCAAGGACTTCTTGCCAAAGTTATTGCTGATCCCAAGACTCTTCGTGATGCTTATGATTGTATCAGAGTGAATTCCAACATTGATTTACAGTCAGCAGCTGGAGATATTTCATTTGATTCCTTGGCTGAAGAGATTTCTAATGGTAGTTTTGATGTCAACGCTAATACTTTCTGTGTCTCAACAAAGGGTATCAGGAAAGAAGTCCTTATCCTTCCGAACCTTAGACTAAAGGTAATTCAAGAAGCATTAAGAATGGTTTTGGAAATTGTATATAAGCCTCACTTTTCCAAGATTTCACATGGTGGTCGTAGTGGAAGAGGGCGGTCCTCAGCCCTCAAATACATCTGCAAGGATATTTCTAATCCTGATTGGTGGTTCACTGTGCTTGTAAGCAAAAAGCTAAACGCTGAAGTTCTTGATAAGCTGATCTCAGCCATGGAGGATAAAATTGATGACCATAATTTGTATGGGATCATCCGTAGCATGTTTGATGCCCAGGTGCTTAATGTAGAATTTGGGGGCTTCCCAAAAGGTCATGGCCTCCCACAGGAAGGAGTTTTATCCCCCATATTAATGAATATATATCTTGACCTCTTTGATCGTGAATTTTTTAGAATGTCTATGAGATATGAGGCTTTAGGGTCCCAACTTGATGACAATGGGCCTCAGTCCAAGCTGCGTAGTTGGTTTAGGAGGCATTTGAAAGGGAACACTGTGACATCAATGGATGTGGACAAATCTGCTGTACGGATCCACTCATGTCGATTCACGGATGAGATATTTTTTGCTGTTTCTGGTTCCAAGGATGTGGCACTTACATTAAAGTCTGAGGTTGAGTCTTACTTACGGGATATTCTTCATTTGGATGTTTTCCATGATGCACATCTAATACCATGCAATGGTCATCACAGCATTCGTTTCACTGGTTCCTTGGTTAAAAGAAATGTTAGAGATAGTCCTGCACTGAGAGCTGTACATAAGTTGCAGGAAAAAGTAAAATTGTTTGCTTTGCATAAGGAACAAGTTTGGGATGCTGGGAAAGTTAGAATAGGGAAGAAGTGGTTAGCCCATGGGCTGAGGAAGATTAAGGAATCAGAGATAAAACATTTAGCTGATAATAACTCCCTTTTGAGCAGAATCTCCTTCTACCGTAAGGCTGGGATGGAAACAGATCATTGGTACAAGCAATTAGTGAAGATATGGATGCAAGATGTGAATGCGAAAGCTGCAAAAAGTGAAGAAGTTATCTTATCCAAGTACATTGCTGAACCTGCCTTTCCAGCAGCATTACGAGACTCATATTACAAGTTCCAGAATCGTGTGTTAGAATACACTTCTTCTGAAACAACATCTCTTCTTGCTCTTCTTCCGAATTGCTACTCTTCTGGACAATGTGATACTGTTACAGAAGTTTTAGCTCCTGTAAATGTCATCAAGAAGCAACTTTTCCGGTATGGGTTGACCAATGCTGAAGGACATGGCCGTGCAGTTTCTGTACTCATTTTACTGGATAGCAGTCAGATTTTTGATTGGTTTTGCGGTCTAGTTTATAGATGGCTTCGATGGTATGATGACTGTGAAAACTATGGAGAGATAAAGCTGATCATCTCAGAACAAGTGAGGAAATCTTGCATCCGTACCCTTGCAGTGAAGTATAGGATGCACGAGAGTGACGTAGAGAAACGGTTTTGCTCAGATCTGAGTAGAATTCCATCAACTGAGGACATAGAGAATGAAGTTGATGAGGGAACATCGGGTTCTTGTTACGATGAGGCATTAGCATATGGGATCTCTTATAGCGGCTTGTGTTTACTATCTCTGGCCAGAGTGGTTAGTGAATCACGGCCTTGCAGATGTTTTGTCATGGGGTGCTTTGTTCCGGCACCGTGTGTGTACACCATTCATGTCATGGAAAGACAGAAGTTTCCAGGCTGGAACACGGGGTTTTTGAGTTGTATTCATCCAAGTTTGAATAGAAGGCGTATTGGATTGTGTAAGAAGCACCTAAGAGATTTGTTTCTTGGTGATATATCCCTTCAATCTGTTGACTTTGGTGCTTGGCAATGAAATTATATGCGACAATACAATAGCATTAATTCATCAGCTAGATTTATAAAATGAAAGAGAAATTCAGATTATGTGTGATATCCAGTCATTCATGCTTCAGCATTTGTATGACTCCATTTGATCTTTACCAAAAGGTGAAAAAGGCCTTCAGAAAATTCGATATAATTTATCCAGTGAAAGAGAGATCCTGGTTTGTGGTTAGATCTAATAGTTGCTGCTTCATTTTTGGTATGATTGTTGCAGAATATATTTGATACATAGCACTGGTATGTGGGCCGTTCAAAACGGAGATTCTGAAGAGCTTAATGTCATTTAACATGTGTGTATTATATTACTTGATGCACATTATAGTCCTCATGGGATTCATGCTTGCAAAACTTATAATTGCTTTTTGAATTGATTTTCGTTGGTACATTTATATGTGCAGAGACAAACTTATCAGAAGGTATCAAAATTATGTTACTACCTCATTGAAAGATGAAATTCGAGGTTGTGCTTGCAGGTTAGTGGCCTTCTTATCTCTATTGTATGGAATTAAATAATGGTTGTTGTGGTACTTAACGTATTATAACCAAACAGTTATTGGATTGGCTCATATGTAATTGTAGTTTTAGATGAAAAATATTTCTTATTTTCATGATTGGAAACAATGCAAAGCCAACACTTAAGTAGGGGAAAGGAGGCAACAATCTGCCACTCAAATCCCTTAATTCTAGGAATAAGAATATCAAGGAGTGAATCACCAAAAAAACAGAAGCAAAATCAAGCAGAATAGAATTGAATAATGTCTATTTGATTCTTATTTATTTAGGAAATAAACATTCCGAAGAATCACAAAATCCTCCTAGAAATCTTGTACTTATGATTGAAAATCCACACTCCGCCTCAGACTTGGTTGTAAATGTTGATCATGCCTAGCTTCGTAGTTAAGTCCTCAAAACTTGTCCTACAAAGAGCCTTGGTCAAGATGTCTGCTGTTTGGAGACACAAAGGGGTGTATATTAGCTTAACTATTTTCTCCTTGATGAAGTGGTGGTCAATTGCCACATGTTTGGTCCTGTCATGTTGCACTAGATTTTTTGCAATGCTTATGGTTGTTTGATTGTTGCAAAACATTCTCATAGACTTACTAGTAGGAATTCTCAATTCTTCAAGAAGTCATTTTAGCCACATCCCTTCACAAATGCCTTGAGCCATAGGCCTGAACTCTGCCTCTGCACTACTCCTTGTAACCACAGATTGCTTCTTGCTTCACCATGTAACAAGATTTCCCCAAACATAGGTACAATATCCAGAAGTGGATCTTTGCTTTGATATAGATTCTACCCAATCAGCATCAGAATAAATCTCTATGCTTTTGTTGGTTGACTTCTTGAAAAACAACCCTTTTCCTGGTGTCATTTTAAGATACTTGAGAATCCTATAGACTGCATCGAGATGTTACTTTGTAAGATTGTTCATGAATTGGCTTAACCCCTTGACTGAAAATCCATGTCTGGTTGGGTATGGGAGAGATAAATTAGCCTTCCTACAAGCCTTTGATATCTCTTTGTCAATTGGAGGGCTATCTTCTTTCAAGCCTAATTTGTTGACCGGCTCCATGGGACTGTCTGTCGGCTTACACCCTAGCATTCCTATTTCTTTGAGCAGGGCAAGTGTATACTTGCGTTGGGACACTGAAATTCCCTTATTTGACTGAGCTACTTCCATGCCAAGGAAATATTTAAGTGTTCCTAGGTGCTTAATTTCGAACTCCTTGGCCAGAAATTTTTTCATCTTGACCGTCTCCTATTTATAATCTCCTGTCAAAATAATGTCATCTACATATACAATGAGAATAACAATTTTTCCATCACGAGAATGTTTGACAAACAAAGTATGATTTGACTATCCTTGAGAATAACCATACTTCTTTACCACCTTCGTAAATCTGTCAAACCATGCTCTAGGAGACTACTTCAGACCGTACTAGGATTTTCAGAGTTTGCACACTTTGTTGGCGTTGCCTTATTTCAAAGCTTGGAGGAATTTCCATGTAGACCTCTTCTTCTAAGTCATCATTGAGGAAGGCATTTTCTACGTCAAGTTGATGCAAGGGCCAATTTCAATTAGCAGCCAGTGATAGTACGACTCGCACAGTGTTCAGTTTTGCCACTAGAGCAAAGGTCTCGCAGTAATCTATCCCCGTAAGTTTGAGTAAGCCCCTTTGCAACAGGTCTTGCTTTATACTGATCGACACTCCCATCTGCCTTATGTTCGACTGTAAATATGCATTTACACCCAACTGGTAACTCTAAAAGTTCTTTAAGTACCTTTTTTTTGTAAAGCATGAATTTCTTCTTCAATGGCCTTTTTCCATTCGGGTTTCTTGATTGCTTCATAAATGTTGTTCGGAATCTCTACTTTGGATGTATTAGAGACAAATGCATGATAACTAGGAGACAATCTTTCATATGACACAAACTTGGCAGTCGGGTGCTGAGTGCAAGATCTCACACCTTTCCTCAAGGCAATAGGCAAGTCAAGATCATTATCAGGAAACCCATCAAGACTAGTATCAACAACTATGTTACCTGGGAGTTTGGGACTCGGTCTCGACTCTTGGTTGTGTTCGGAGTGTGTATGGTGCTCTATATTCTCTTGAGCTTTCTGTCTCCTTGTATAAACACGTAGCTTATTGTTTGCATGTTATGTTTGAGTTTAGGACTCAGGATTTTCTATGATTTCCACCTTAGCATTTGATTTGGGGTTAATCAATGGAGTTGTTCTAACCGGACTCTCAATGTTTGGCCAAAACTGATATTGTGTCATCGAATTCTCCCCCTGAATATTAGTTTTGGGATAGTATGGCCGTTTTCGAAGAAAGTTACGTCCAAGGAATTGTAAAATTTTCATGTAACCAGTGAATAGCATCTATATCCTTTCTGATTCAAAGAGTATCCAAGAAACAAACGTTTTATGACTTTTGGATCAAGTTTACTTCTGTGTTGTTGGATATGAATGAAAGCAGAAAAACCAAAGAAACGTGAAGAGAGATTGGAGATGAGTCGTGTTTAAGGGTAGGTCACATGGTGTTTGAAATTTTAGAGTACGGGAAGGCATTTTGTTTATTAGGTAGGCAGCTGTGAGAATTGTTTCACCCCAAAAATGTTTAGGATCATGAGTAGTAAACATGATAGATCGGGCTACTTTGAGAAGATTTCAGTTCTTACGTTCGGCTACTCCATTTTGTTGTGGAGTGCCTATGCATGAACTTTGATGTATTATTCCATTTACCACTAAATCATCTCCAAGGAGAATTAATCTCTAGCATTATCAGTTTGAAGGATTTTGATTTTGGTCTGCAATTGAGTTTGGACCATAGAATGGAATTTTTGAAAATAGAACTAACTTCATCTTTTTCTTTTATGAGAAATATCCATGTAATCCAAGTATGATCATCAACAAAAGAAACAAATCACCTTGCACCGGTCACATTATTAATTCTGGATGGCCCCCAAATCTCACTGTGAATAACAAAGAAAGGATGAGAAATCATGTATGGTTGAGCAGAATAATTATTTCAAACATGCTTAGATAATTGACAAATCTCACATTGAAAAAACTTGGAGTTTGTATTATCTTGGAATAATAAGGAAACAACTTTTTAAGATATAAGAAACTTGGGTGTCCTACTCTATAGTGCCACAACATGATTGCATTATCAATATTGGATTTCAAAATAAACAGAGAATTCCTAAGGATTGGACCTAGTAAGGAAATACACTATGCACTTTGGGCTTCTCTTCCAAGGAAATCATCCTCCTTGAGAATATAGAGCCCCGAACACACCTTAGCAATGCCAATTGTCTTCCTCGAGCTCAAATCCTGAAATTCACAATGTGAAGAGAAAAATTGACTTAACTTGCCCTCAAGTCGCAGCGAGTCCTTTGATCATGTTTGTATCCCTTCATACGGTGATGGCACACAAACACAAAAACAAACAAATACAACAATAATTGAAGCCCTTCTTATATTTCTAGTTCGAACAGGGACCTGACTACCATCACGATTCTTAATCATGTACCAGGGATGGGAATGGAGCGGGCAAAACCCGTTACCCATGGGTACCCGTCCCGTTTGAGGTGGGTATGGATATAAGTGATACGGGTAGCGGATACGGGTTAGATATACCCGCCTTGTACCTGCCACAGGTATGGGGCAGGTACAGGTACGGGTACATGTACAGTGTTGTAGCCGCCCTGCCCCGCTCCGCCTTATACCCGCCATACCCAACCCACTCCATTTGTGTCTAATTAACTTTCAAATTAAAAAATACGTGCTTAAATTAAATTATCTGAATTATTTATCAATGTTATTTAAAAATATGATTGAATCTTTAAAAATTATATTAAATAATTAATACAGGCGAGTATGAATAATTGTTTTGTACCCATGTTAAGGTGGGTATGAGACGAGTAATGGATACCCGTTGGATGCCCGCAGGCAATGGAGTAGGAATGGGTATCGATTTGTACCCGTCGGAGCGGGTATAGGTATCCAGTTCATACCTGTAGTGGGTAACAAGGCGGGTATGAGTATGGATTTGGGTGGCGGGTATGAATAATTGTTTTGTACCCATGTTAAGGTGGGTATGAGACCGGTAATGGATACCCGTTGGATGCCCGCAAGCAATGGAGCAGGAATGGGTATTGATTTGTACCTGTCAAAGCAGGTATGGGTATCCACTTTATACCTGTACTGGGTAACAAGGCGGGTATGAGTATGGATTTGGGTGGCGGGTACTGGTATGGGGGAGGCACTCTCAGTACCCACCCCGCCCCATTGCCATCCCTATCATTTTACCCTGGAGCTGCACCATCTTTCCTTCAAGACCTAATTAAAATACACCACAATAAATCACAAAGGAGAACTCCACCTAATCAATGGCGGCTCACCATGACTAATGTTGGATTATATATGGAGCATGGTTGTTTGGGCTTTATTTATAAGGTATTGGGTCAATCTTATGTAGACCCATAATATGCTAAGGTCTCTATAATGAAATTATTATGCTCCCCTTCGTGGATGTATGCTTCGGCTAAATCATGTAAATTCTAGTGTTCTTGATTTACTCCCCTATCCCTGCTCATATATGATTTTTATTTCGATGTAGAGTTTTGTTATTTTGTGGGTGGTTTTAACAAGTGGTGTCAGAGGCCCTACAACTAAAATTAGAAGAGCTAACAACTGGGCACTTTCAAGGTTCATAGAGAAGCAACAACAGCAACAAAACAATTCAGTGTCTTAAAAAGGCTCCCACTAAGGTAAGGTTTCGGAGAATAAGTTGTACGCTGCCTTACTCTTACAGGATGTTGCCATGTAGAGGGGTTGTTTTCGAAAGGCTCCAACCCTAAAAAGAACAATATTTATGAAATCTAAAAAACGATAGCATGCAACAATAACATATATGCAGCAAAAATAACGTACATATAAGCTTAAGCGCACAGTGAACTAGCATCGATGTGTGAAGGTTCATAAAGGAAATCATTACAAAATTTCTATTCATAAAGAGTTGCACAAGTTCTCCACACTAAGGCATAATGCTTAACTTCTTAAGATTAGAAAACTCGAGCATTTTCGAACTTTTCACTTTAGAGAAATCATCATAGATGTTCTCTCTCTTAGCACATTTCAAGGCATCACGACTAGACTAGTCCAAACAAGCACTTCTAGGGATCGAGGGCCATATTTGATTTAGTTGATATTTATTGTAAAATTGAAATTTTAGATCCAAGACTTACTGTAAAATTGAAATTTTAGATTCCGAACATCGAATAAATTGACAATCAACCGTTTTTAGAACTTCATTATATCTGGGTTATTTCACCAAAATATTTATGCCTTCATTATTAAGGTTTACTCTTTGCTATTCTATTTTCATAATTTTCCATAAGACTTTAACCTTAGGCAAAAGTTCAAAGGATAAATCCATTATATATCTGTCAGTTTATTACCTAACTAAGCTCGTGAACTGCTCAAGTTGCACATACGATGGAGAATTTTACATGAGGAACACCCTAGTATATAGCATCCAAAAATATTAAAATAATAGATATCTAAAATTTGGGTGCTAGTTGATAATTTTTAGGGTTATTTACATTTTAGTACTTTGACCTTTTTGGTAATTATAAAAAAGATCTTGACATTTTAGAATTATTAAAAAGGATGCTAAGTTTTTATTGTATTAATAGAAAAGACCCTCTCCGGCCACCTAACGTCATTTTTAGTCATCGGCGCTAACATGGCAGGACAATTTAAAAATTTGCTACAATATATTAACTATATTACTCCTCAACCAAAAAAATAAATATAAGCCTCCTCCCACCTAGCCCAATGGTGAAGCCAGCCCCCCCACCCCCCCCAAAAAAAAAACAAAAATAATCGCCCAAAAAAAAATCTCTCCGATTATTTTTGTTTTTAAATTTCAAACTATTACTCTTCTTCATCTTCTTCATTTTCTTCATTCTACCGTTAACGTTGACCTTGTTTTTTTTCTTTGAATGCTCGAGTGTGTTAGCGAAATGACCTTGCTTCCAATCTAACCTTTTTTTTTTAATTAAATTCAACCATTGAAGGCTACCTCGAGTTTTTTCAAAATATTTTTTTCAGTGTCATTTTTTAGCTTAATTTACTGTGGTAGGTTTTAACAAAATTTTTTCCCAATTGTCATTTGTTTGCTCCTTTTTGTTCAATTTTATTTTATACAATAATATTCTTCTATCTATTTATTTTTAATTTTATAGTATTATGACTAATTATTATTTATTTAATTTTAGAGTATTATCTCTAATTTTTTATTTAACATTTTTTATTTATTTTTGGTTGTAGCAGATAAATATTGAGGAACTATGGAAAGGTCATCTAGCTCAAGGAGTGCTAAAATACATTTGGGACACGCACAAATGTATTGTTACATATGCAAAAGTGAAACAATTATGCAGCTTAATGTGTCAAGATCACAAAATAACCCAGGACGGCCTTACTACAAGTGCTTAGGGGGACCTACAATTTGCGAAGTGGATGATGATAAGTCAATTGGCTCAAACTATGAAAAGGGCTCAATTTAAGTGGAAGAAGGAAGAGGATACAAAGATGATGAATTGATACAATTAATTTAAAATTTGATAGAGGACATGAAGGAGATGAAATGACACTGAAGCGATGGAATCAAGGCATATAGAGATCATGAAATTAATATTTGTAGCACATGTAGTAATGTTTACCACATGTATGGTTGTAATCATGTTATTGCAATGAAAAGAAATGAAGATGATGTTTTCTGGGTACAAATTGTACAAACTCCTTGATGTATATGTTCATTCTGTGCAAACAATCAATCAACACGATAACACTAATATAGCAACATAAACACAAGTGTACAACAATTCTTGCGAATATGAAATTCAAATTGACATGTTACCTACACAAAATCAAATATCGGTCCCTACCAAATCCCTATAAATGCCCGCCATGAATCCTATATGTCCTCTAGGTGTACAAATCCCTAGAAATCTCATGTCTTTTAGGCCTATAAATCCTTACATATTACCATGAAATGCACAAACTTCAACATAACAAAACCAAACAAACAAACATCGCCTTATTAATCCCATATCACCAGGCACAATTTACAAACATCAACATAAACAAAACCAAAAGAAAATATGAACTAATAGATCATGTGTTGCTTGTATTGTTGATCGTGTTGCTTGTAGCTGCATCATCACTGAATTTAGGCCTCTACCTGGGTGGGCTCTAGGCCTCTTTGGACCCTCTTTCTGCTTCCTTTCATATATCTTCTTCGTCAATTGTGCGTTGCCTTGTTCTTGACAACCTTTCTTGTTGTGGTGAAGGCCACCACATGTGTTGCACTTCACTGTCCTTAACCTCGTACCCTTTTTTCGTGGCTTATTAGCCGCCCTCCATTTCTCTTTTCGTGGTCTACCAGCAACTCTCTATAGTGGTGGAGGATCAAGTAGTGGAATATGTTCCATAGCTGGCCACATGCATGGATCATTGATTGGATATATTATCCACTATAAGTGAGTTTGTATCTCTTAACTGTGTAGTATTCATCCACGAACTCCTCCAAACTTCGTTTAGACCACAATATGCATCGAAGAGCATGCTTACATGGTATTCCGGTCAATGCCTAAACCTTGCAATCACAATGCCTAGTGCTTAGGTTCAATGTGAAAGTAATGAAACCATCCACAATGTCAAACTCCCAGTTTACCGTGCGAGTTAAGTGACACAATCCTAAATCTCTTTCTTCAATTTAGAGCTCATCTTTCACTCTTGGTACAATTCAATCTTGTCATGACATGTCCTTCTCCCTCCTATGAACTTTCTTCCTTGACATCAACCTCATAAGTTCGTCCAACAACTCCTACGGTTGGATTTCAAAAGTATGAGAAAAAACAAAGGTAATATGAAGTGGAAAGTAGTAGAGGGTATATTTATACTTGAATTGGTTTGTCCCGAAATGCATTGATTTTTTTATTGAAACTCTCAACAAAATTTGTAGTATTATCTTCACATTTACATTCCGCGTCAAATTTGTTTCTAGCCCAATGCTCCAAGGGCTCGCTCATCAACGAGTCATGTGCTCTTTCATTTTCCTTCTCGATTCTTTCCATTGTTTTGTTAAACACCCATTCCACTTGGGCATTGGCTACTTGATACTCTAATGCTTTAAGAAGAGCTCCCTAGTATTTTCGCTTAAAATTCCTTTCAAAATGAATCACACAAATTCTCCTGGTAGTTGGAATAGCTACTTCCATTGCTTTAATTACACGGTGCAATAATAAGAAACAAACAATTACATTAGCATGCGTTCCAATCAAAGGTTAGCATTCAAAAACTTTGAATAGGTACACAATTCATGTACGAACATAAAAACATAATTTTACCTCGTGCCTATCAGCAATAATGGTGTATTTGGAGTGGTCATCGTCTCCCAGTACAGCTAGCAGAGAATTGAAAAAAAGCCCAGTTCGCCTTATTTTCTCAAGACACAATTGCATACGCTAATGGGAAGGCCCCATTATTGGCATCCAAGCACATTGCAATCAGTAAAACACATTTATATGGCCCCTTTAAATGGCAACCATCCACACTAATGAGTTGCTGACATCCACGTAAGAACCACTCCTTCATCGCTGCGAAGCTAATGAACACCTTCTGGAAGGTGGCCCTGTCTCCCACCCGGTCTGTCCATGGAATAATATGAACACTTCCTAGATTTGTGCGCTTCACCATCTCTGCGTATTTGCCCACTAACTGCAATGATAGGTCATGCCTCCCCTCAACAACATTCAAGATTAGACTCTTGGTCTTCCTAATTGTGTAGTCTTTCACTACGAGTCCATATTTAAGCATTAACAACTCTTGCATTGCCACAACTGAAATTTGACTGTTAGCCCTGAGATTAGGGACTAACTTTCTAGAAATCCAATATGCAGAAGCCATCGGGTTTACTTGTAGCCTTTCCCAATGATGCTCACCCTTCATTGTCTTCACTGCTCACGTATGTCTATCTAGTATGACAGATGCATGGACCTCCAAGTACACCTATCATCAGCACACGCAGTCGTATATCTCTTGCCTTCATTCTTTATCTTTTGCAGGGAAAACCCCTCCTCTATAAAATAATCTCTGAGGACATCTTTCAACTGTTCCTTATCCATGAACATGTCAAATGTGTTCAACCTGATGGTCCCATCAGGTTCTTACTTCCATAACTACCAAGATACATTTTTTATTGGGGTCATCCTCCTCGTCATGACCATAACCATCAAATGAAGCAAAAGATCCGTCTTTGTCTTTAGGAACAACACTCACGTTGTCACTGTCAATTTCATCATTAACACCCACATCTACATATTCAGAACTTCAAAGGACATTGCAGGAGAATAATGCGGAGGAGAATAAGGCGGTGGAGAATATCACACCAATTCAAGGGACATGGCATAAGGTGTTTGGGCTTCACTATTTGTTTATGTCGTGGGGTTTGGCAGGATGCTACGTACAAGCATATCATCTAACATCATGATCAATGACCGCTTGACTCAAACTTCCACCGATAATCTGAAGCTCATCTTTGTCATAATGGACGTCCATGTCATCATCATGTTGCTCAACTACTTTCCCCTTTGAATCTTCTACGTGGGCACCAAGGATTTTTCTCTAATACTGAATTCATGGCACCTTCATTGAAGATTTACGTGAGCTTAGTGGTCAGACTTGGGTGGAGTTTCCAGGAAAGAAGGAGCAACCATTATTTCTAGTTTTCTATAAATAAAGTACTCTACGTTAGTCCAAAGTAGTACACACAGTCATTACAAAACTTCTTCAAGTTTTCTTGTGTAGCACACTTTTGCTTCTTTTTTTTTTTTAGGAGTAGCGTAACTTAGCTAGGCGTAGGATAACGTAGATTTCTACTATACTTACCTTCATAGTAATACAATTCTATGGCTTCAGGTGTGACTTTTCCGTTCTAATCTATTCCCACAAATTGACAAGTTGAGATTTGAGGCTTTAGTTTAAGGCTTTGATGTCCAAGGCTTGTCCCTTGATTGCGTTGGTCTTAACACTACTGTCACTGCTTGATAAGTCAGGTGAACTTAGGTTCGTGCCATTGATTAGGGCTTTGATGGCCAAGGCTCGTCCCTTGATTGTGTTAGTCCTAATCCAATGACCTGAATAAGGTTTGCTCCATCTTAATCTTATCAGACCTAAAGTCAATCGAGTTATTATAAGTCAAGGGTGCAAGGCTTAAAAACCTGATTGACTCGAGCTTGTAAGTAGACTGCTGAGCTCTTAGGTTGTCTCCACCCCAATTCCTAACTTTCAAGAGTATGAGGAAAGGTGTCAATGTGCCCTGCTCCATCACTATAACTTTCACTTGAGTTAGGTCCATATCTTTTAATTTTTTTGTCTTAAACTACATAAAAAAATTACACAAACATTTAACAAAGTCTTATTAAGAAAAACTCACAGTATAACTGAAGTCAGATACACCAACATATCACCATCTTTTCTCCGAAAACGGTGAGTGGTTGAGGTCAAATACGTGCGGTTAGTAATTAGGCTCACTCTCTAGTTGTTGTGAGTTCCTTTTGCATGCTTGTTTTGTTTTCACATTTACGGCGACCACACACACATAACTTGAAACAAAATAGAGCAAATAGGAGAAGACATAGACGAAATTAGGGGGAGAGAGAGAATACATCAACACTTCATCAACATAAGCATCATCTTAATCCAACACCCATTGTTTATACTAAAAATTTATTAAGGTCAGGTGGCGCCCGGGTATGACATGGCACCTAAGCTGACTTGGCTAGTGATGCGAGTAATCGTATCAATACCACCCACCCTTGTCCCCAAGGGACAAAATCAGCAATTCGTTCAGAAGGTGTTAACATAGGAGCTGAAGTCAAAGCCTGCATGAGGCGGTCAAATGTGGCAGCAACATGGATGGTGCGCAACTTATCTGAGTCAGCCGCTACTCCTTCTCCAGAAATTAAATGACCCAAACATTTAATCTTTTGGGCCGCAAAAGAGCACTAGGATTGCTTGGGAAAGAGCTTGTTGGCGCACAAGACCTCGAGTATTGAGTGGATGTGCCTTATATAGTCAAACCAGGCCACACTATAGAATAAAACAGATTTACGCAGAGAGGGCTGAAAAAGTGTCGTTTTGGATGCTTTGAAATGTAGATGACGTGTTAGTTAGGCCGTTGTTACTGTCCTTGAGCGGAATTCGATGATCAAAACCCAATCAATGAAGAGGGAGCCCAACCGGTTCAGCAAAAACATCCACAAAATCCTTGCAGTGTATTACAACAAAATCTTGGACAATATCTAATGGATGATGATGCTCTATCCCTTCAACCAAACTCTTCTCTTCCATCATTTGGAACAACTAAGGCTCCGGAAACTTGATTAGCTTTGGCTTTGTAACATGACAATCAAATGATATACTAAAGCACTGTTGGTTTGCTCCTTGACGTAAATGCACCTCACTATTTTTAGGCTCAAGCACCATAGCTACCTTGTCCTTTGATTGTTTAGAGCTTGCTAGTTCTAGAAAACCTTCCTTCACAATAGAAGGTTATTTTAATAACATATCACTTGGCTCATTGTGCTCAAAAGTAGCAGAGATTATGACCTTTGGCTCCACTTCAATCACACCATGGGTGTTGAGATATTGAATGTCTAAGACACAACGTTGATCATATATGTATCTTCCATGCAAGTACATAAGGGCTAAATTGGCACTCCTTTTCGTACAATAGCTAACATGAGCCACAACCTCGATAATAGAAGATGAGGTCACTTCGATTTTGTCAAGGACACCATAAGAACAAAACACTTGAAAAAGAACATACTTATCTATGGAGTAAAGAAGCTTTGAAACTTTGTTCAAGAGTGTAACATCTTTAGGAGACTTGACTTGAACGGAATTTGAGTTGAACAAATGTTGAATTTCGTAGACTGAAATTTTTGTCAAACATCTTCTTTGCAATAGTTGAAGTTTTATAATTCAGATTCGAATCCTCAAATTCAGACCTCAAAAATACAAATCATACCTCGAAACTCATTTAAGGCACTTCATCGGACACCTTATGTGCAAAATTTGAATTGCACCTTAATAGCCTTTTCTTCTCTTGTACAAGCCTCCTACGTATGGATTGAGCCGATCAACAATGGGCAAGCCAAGGAACGAGTGCTTTGATACCAATTGTTATGATTCATAATTGAATTAGTCCCAATTGATAGTAACCTAGCTCACAAACACCCAAAATATCCAATCCATGTAAGATCACACAAATATAGTAGCTATGGGACAGTAATCTAGCTACCCCAATTCGTATATTGTTATATGTGTATAAAGTTAAAGTATAAAATCAAAAATAAAATAATTCAAGAACATCTTGAGTTAAACCAAGACAAGAAAAAACAAATGAGACTTGTATTCAAAATTCTTAAGACTTGGATAGACGTAGTTCTCTTGATCCAAACACTCGGATCAATAACATAAAAGAATCAAAATACTTAGAAAGAATAGGTACTTTGGATAATCATTTGTTTTGATCCAAAACTTGGATGAATGTTTTTATTCATGTAAAAATCTATTTATAGTATAAAGGTTAGCAAATGAAGAGTATGACAATACATAGAATACTAATGAAAGTTATTAAAAGTGGACAAGAAATTAACCTACCTAATTATGCTTATCAAAGCAAGTGGCCAATGAAGAGCCAAAGAGGAGTTTCTACCTATTTACTATATTTACTCCTAACTCTTAATTGCAAAATACAAAATAAATAAATAAAATACAAGAAAAACACTAATACAAATACAAGGAAAATATTAATCTTCAACATTCCCCCTCAAGTTGGAGCATGAAAATTTATAATACCCAACTTGTGAAGAAGTGATGAAAAAGACGAAAATGCCAGTGCCTTTGTGTATATGCCAGCTTACTACCTTGTAGAACAAACATAAGAGGTTGCTATCTCATTTACCAATAATCACTCTTGTACAAAACAAAATAGTAGGGTCAGTGACTGGAACTACAAGATCTAACGACAAACAATACAACCAAACTAATTCACTAGTAGTGATTGCCATAGACTGATACTCTGCTTTAGCTAAAGAACGTGAAACAACTAATTGTTTCTTTGAGCGCCACACAATATGCGCCCACCAAAAAAAAACTTTGAACCAGTAGTTAACCTTCTAATGGTTGGACAACCCGCCTAATCATGAAACCAGTAAAAACTTATAACAAAAATTCATCCCCAAAATGACCCAAAGAATGAAGACAAAACCGGGAAAGTGTATCAACTACTTCCCCCGTCACAGAATCCACTACTAAATCTTGATCAAAAGTAGTGTTAGACATTGTGTAACACACACACCCCAAAAACAACCCCAAATTTTGATCCAAGTGAAGAGGACTGAAAATAAGGATCGAAACACGACTTCAAAACCAACCCCAAAACACATGACATTGCTAGTCATTGATTAACAAATATCCCAAATGAGGGCTGAAATTTTGAAACCCGAAACGCAAGACTCACATAACAAACAATAATTTAAGTGTAACAAAACCACTAAGTGAAGACTGAAATTTTGATCCAAGTCTTAGACATAGAAAATACCAATAGACTCCCAAACGAGAACTTGAGTAATCAAACAAAGTTGGATGTCAAGAACCGAATTCAAGACAATTTTAATACCAAAGTCGTAGGTACTAACGGCCAAAGATGATTCAATATTCTTGCTTGAAACCAAATATGGAGGACCAAAAACACAGCCTTAAACCAATTAGTGACAAGGAAAACAACTCAAAAACAAAACAAGAGAATGGGAGTGAAAGTGAACATCTCGATCACTTTAAACCAATTTTTTTTTTCCCTCGGATAAAAAGTAACAACTCGAAAAGAAGACAATTCAAGAACAACTTGAATAAAGCTTAAGACAAGAAAGAAGAAAGAAGAATAAAAATTAGACTGTTTATAGAATCTCCACACTGGAGTGTAAAACATTTGTAACAAAATTCATCTCTGGATGAAGGTAAAACAAGATGTGAGTATCAATGACTCTCCTCTATCGTGGAAACAACAACAAAACCTTTATCAAAAGTAGGATTAGACATGATTTAATCAAATCAACAACCTTCAAAATAAAACTCGCAGACTGAAATGAAGAGCAACCAAAGACAAGGCTTGGAAAATGTCAAAGAAGCTCTCGGCTACACCAAAATAAACAAGAAGATTTTACCATTGTTATCCTAGATCTCCACTTATCAGAGTTATGAGAGTTTGCAATCAAAATTCAAGACTCACTTGAAAATTTTATTATACTCATCAGAAAAACCAAGAATCTTAATAATCAGTATTTGAATACCCAAAAAAAGAACGATGACTTAGAGAGTGGGCAACTCCTGTGAACAAAAAATAGTAATCTCAAGGCTGAGGCCAAAATAGAGAGAAGAAAAATAATTTTAGCAGAATGTATTTTACTCTGATACTAAGTTAAAAATATAAAATCAAAAATGAAATAATTCAAGAATATCTTGAATTAAACTAAGACATGAACCAACAACTAAGACTTGGATCCAAAATTCACAAGACTTAGATAGACATATTTCTCTTGATCCAAACACTTGGATCAACAACAACAACAACAAACTCAGTGCCTCCAAGGGCTCCCGCAAAAGTAGGGTCTGGGGAGGGTAGGTGTATGCAGCCTTCTCCCTTCAGGAGCTACCCTGAAGTGAGGCTGTTTCCGAGGACCCCCAGCCTAAAAAGTTAGTCTGCACCAATCAGCCAAAGACCTGGCAACAAGAGAAGTACCAAATGCATGAGTATGGCCCAAAAAAAAAAAAAAAAAGAACACAAAACACGTAGATCAACAATATAAAAGAAACAAAATACGTAGAAAGAATATGTACTTTGGATAGTCATTTGTTTTGATCCAAAACTTAGATGATTATTTTCATTCAAGTAAAAATCTATTTATAGTACAAAGTCTAGCAAATAAAGGGTCTAACTATACATAGGATACTAATGAAAGATATTAAAGCTAGACAATCAAAACAAATGGCTAATGAAGAGCAAATAGGAGTTTCTACCTATTTACTATATATTTACTCCTAACATTTAATTACAAAGTACACAATAAATAAATAAATATAAGAAAAATATTTATTTTCAACATATATCTCTAATAAAATGGAGTACATATAAATATAAACTATAAATGAGAAAAAAAAAGACATAGATGAAGAGAAGGGGGGGGGGGGGGGGGGGGGGGGGGGGGGGGGGGGGGGGTTATGTAGAAGATTTAGGGGGGAGAGAGAGAGCTACATCAACATAATTCATCAACATAACCAGAATGACTTCCCAAAGCACTTATTTATACTACATAACTTGGTAATTAGGGTTTAATTGAAGACGTGGCGCTCGGTTGATGATGTGGCACTCGGTGATAATGTGGCTCGAGACTAATTGGGCGTGACCATTGGTAATATTCGTATCATAAATATGATTTTAGAATAAACACAATTGCCATTGAAAAATGAAGAAGCGATAGTCTCCCGCCACTAGGGGAATCCCTGAAACCGTCTACTTGCAGTTTAAACGTAACATCAAAAAATAAAGAAGCAATAGTTAGAACAATAAACAATAATTATATTTTTCTTAAAATTTAAAAAAAAGAGAAATTCTTAGCAAAAAATTGTGTGCAAATTTAAAATCACAATAACTACACTAAGATAACACTTGAAAATTTGTAAATTGAATATTAATGCACTAAACCTCACTCATACCTAATTTACCTTCTTTTTACCTTTGTCTATTGAGAAAGTTGGGTCTTTTTATAATTTATCCTATTTAATTTCTAGAATAGATCATCTAGGTATCGAGAGGGTTTATTACTTAATTATCTCGATACTTCAATATATACAATGAAATACTCCGATGTTCAAAAGTTTTATTGCTTAGTTACCCCAAGGTTTAAAATTTTATCGAATACGTACTATTTACCAAAATTTGACATATTTTATTAGAAATAGCTAACATAAAACATAATGATAACAATATATATCTTTTATTATAATAGTATAATTTTTTGTCAAAAATGTTAACATGACTAATTATTGTCCTAATATATGGATATATTCTTTCATAATTTAGAGAATTTTGTTCATAATCCACTTGGTTTTCATTGAAAATATTGATATAAACATCACATATATATTATTGTAATCATGTACCACATGAAAATTTTATGGTAAAAATAGATCAGATTTTGACAAAAGATTACCAAGTTCCGGATTAAGGTCTAGATAGCTAAGTGATAAATTTTTAAAACTTCAAAATAGCTTATTGCATATATTTAAATATCATGGTGACTAAGTAAGCGAAGTGATAAATTCCCTTTCGGGAGGTCTTGGATTCGATTCCCACTTGCCTTGAAGTGGGCCTCTTAATTGAGGCATTTAAGGGATTTACTCCCCACCCCCCGGGTCTTTACCATGTTAAAAAAAAAGTGATAAATTCCCTTAGGGCGTGTTTGGAGCATGGAATTAGAGGCTGGAAATGGGGCTGAGGTTGGAATTTGAGCCCAGAATTCTAGTTTTGTTGTTTGGTTCACCTGCTGAAATTGGAATTACAATTCCACTGCCCAATTCCATATAATTGAATTTTAACTGAAAATTATACTTCTCAATTCCTTGGGAAGGGGGTATGGAATTGCAATTCCATATTAACTCTATTGATCTAAAACCTAAAATGACCCAACTCGATTAATCCAAATCCAAGATGATTCAAAACATAAAGACTTAGACATGACCTAAAATTTGATCGAACTTTGAAATCACCCAACTAGAATGACTTAAACTTGAAATGATCGAAATCACCTTAGCTCAAAATCGAAGTAACCCAACCCGATTTACTCGAAACTCGAGATGACTCAAATCTAGAAATGAAACTACTCGACTTAAATGTGATGTAAACAAGCTGAGGCAAAGTGAAAATGACCCGACCAAATTAACTCAAGACTTAATACGACCATACTCAAAATTACGCGACCCATCTCAAACCCAGCCTAAGATGACTCAAAATTTGAAAAGATACAACTCATATGTCTCAAAACTAAGATGACTCGACTAAATGAACTCAAACCCTATCATAACTAGCCTAAATCCTGAAAATACGTAACCCAATTAACTGAAAATCCGAGGTAGCTTGAACACCAAATGATCTGACGCGATACCTGACCTGATATGACTCGAATGCCGAATAACTCGAACTCAATTTGAATCACTTTGACGATAATAATTTGAACGTAATATGAACCGCTCAGACAAAAATCCAACCGTAGTTGATTTAGAATTCGAAATACGTTAACTCAGCTGACCAAAAACCCCTGATGATTCGAATTATTATGTAATTATAAGTCCGACCTCCATTTCCTTTGATGAACCAAATAATGGAATTTCAATTCCATCAGAATTCCAATTTCATCATAATTGCAATTGAAATTGTAATTCTACAATCTAATTTTAATTCCATGTGCCAAACAGAGCCTTATGTTCCTTTTGCTAGAAGGAAAATCATTTTTCCCCACGAAAACATTTTCCTTTGGAAATGATTTTCCTAGGAAAATCAAATTCCACTCTATGTTTTTCTCTATTTGTTTCAACAGAAAATTTGTTTCGATCAAATAATATTCGTTTGTTTATTTTAAAAAATAACATCTTCTTTTTTTGTCGGAAAAGATAACATCTTCTATTAATCATTATATGCTTTTTTTATAGCCAATATGTATTCAATCTGATATAAAAAAATACATAAATTATCCCAAGCTTTAGAATAATAATTTTCTCCGTTTTACAAAATCTTTTTCCATCATCTGGACGAAAACAACAACAACAACAACAACAAACCTAGTGCCTCAAGGGCTCCCGCAGAAGCGGGGTCGGGGGGGGGGGGGGGTTGATATACGCAGCCTTTCCCTTTCAGGGTGTTAAACCTGAAGAGAGGCTATTTTCGAGGACCCCCAACCTGAGAGACATGTCGTCATCGCATCGTAGCAACCTGTGAGCAAAAGGGGGCAGCAATGCATAAGAGTAAGACTACCATAAAGTGAGTATTACGAAGCATAACGCTTTAGAGGAGACTTCAAGGCAATATCATGCGCCACATGACGTGCAAATAAGCAAGTAAACAGATAGACGGATAGGTGCATCCTAATAGGTACTATACCTAGGAACACTAATATAGCAGAATAAGCAACGGTATGAGACCGCTACGTCTACTACTCCTATACTAGTCCTCCATCTAGCTCTATCTCTATCTATCTCTATCACAGGCCATCTCTTCCTGTAGGTTTAGGTGGGTGGGTGAGGTCCTGCTGTATCACCTACAGTCATCCCTTCTTTGGCCTGCTTCTTCCTCTCCTGCCTAGCGTGGTATGGAGCTGATTGCGTCTCCTGAATGGAGCAGTAGTTGGTCTCCTCGTAACGTAACGTGCTCGAACCACTACATCATTGTTCGGATGCTCCTATCTTGTTATACCTGATACACCTATTCTAGTCCTTCACAGAGCTCTGTCTAGAGCCATCTTTTCATTTAGGTTGAGATAGGTGAGATCTTGTCGAATTATCTCTATCTAGCTCTTTTTTGGTCGTCCTCCCCCTCTCTTCCTGTCTATTATGTGAAGTTGTTTACATCTCCTAACAGGAGCAGTGTCGGGTCTCCTTCTAACATGCCCACACCATCGCAGTCGTTGCTCCCTCAACTTATCTTCTATTGGGGCGACGCCTAATTTACTTCTTATGACCTCATTTCTGATCCTGTCCCTCCTTGTGTGCCCGCACATCCACCTCAGCATCCTCATCTCTGCCACCCTCATCTTTTGTGTTTGATGACACTTTAGTGGCCAGCACTCTGCCTCGTATGATATAGCTGGCCTCACTACCATCTTATAGTATTTACTCTTTAGCTTTAGCGGGACCTTCCTATCACACAATATCGCCGAGGCCATTCTCCATTTATGCCAACCCACTTTAATCCTATTGTTAATATCTGCATCCACTTCGCCGTCTTTCTGTACCATGGAACCCAAGTATTTAAAGCAAGCTTTCTGAGGTATGTTCTCTGATCCAATCCGTATGACTGCTGCACTTGGCATGGTAGAGGTGCTGAACTTAAGTTCCATATATTTTGTCTTCGATCTACTGAGCCTTAGACCTTTCGATTCTAAGGCCCTCCTCCAGAGCTCTAGTTTTTCATTCACCTCCATTCTGGACTCTCCCACCAGGACTATATCGTCCGCGAAAAGCATGCACCAAGGTACATCCCCTTGGACATGCCTAGTGAGCTCGTCCATCACCAAAATGAATAGAAAGACACCCAGGGCTGATCCTTGATATACCCCTACTGTAATGGGAAAAGCGTCTGTCTCCCCTTCTGTAGTGCGCACACTAGTTTGAGCGTCTTTGTACATGTCCTTGATGACCCGTATGTAGGACTCGTGGATGCCTTTCCTCTCCTGGACCCTCCATAGAATCTCTCTCGGTACTCTATCATATGCCTTCTGTAAGTTAATGAAAACCATATGAAGGTCATTTTGTTTATCTCTGTAGTACTCTATGGACCTCCTCAGGAAATGGATAGCTTCTATGATCTATCCGGCATAAATCCAAATTAGTTTTCTGAGACTCCTGCTTGATGACGAAGCCTTTCTTCTATGACCCGCTCCCAGAGCTTCAGAGTGTGGCTCATTAGTTTGACTCCTCTATAGTTGGCACAACTCTGAATGTCGCCTTTGTTCTTATAGATAGGGACTAGTGTGCTCTTCCACCAATCATCAGGCATCTTTTTTCCCTGGAGAATTTGGTTCAATAATTTAGTCAACCATCTGATACCCGCTTCTCCAGTGCATTTCCATGCCTCAATGGATATTCCGTCAGGGCCGACTGCTTGACCCCTACCCATCTTCTTCAATGCCTCCCTAACTTCCTCGTGTCTAATTATGGTGCAGTAGTCGTGCGACTCGTGCACTGCCGGTGCGTGTAGTGCTTCTGAGGGTGCAACTATATCTCCCTTCTCATTGAACATATAGCGGCAGTAGAAATTTCACCTAGCTTTAATTTGCTGCTCGTCCACAAGCACTTGTCCAGCTACTCCCTTTATACACCTTACTTAATCCAGGTCTCTAAGAAGAGTGGGGAACCTCTCATTGGTTTTTGGGTCCTTCTTTCTCTTGCCTTTGTAATTCTACGAAGGTCTTTAGAAAAGCAATTTACAGAATGTAATTTCCCAGCAAAGAAAGGAGCTTTAAGTTTGCACGTGCCGTTGCGCTAACACACCGTACTTACAACTACAATCTGATGCTCGCCATTCCTAAATCTCCCAATCCATCATCATCATCCATGGCGTCTCTCTCCACACTCTCTCTCCTCCCACTTCCTAAACCTCCCTCTATCTCTCTTTTCTCCTCTGCGAGCCTCCCAATGTCCAATCTCTCTCTCTCCTCTTCCGCACCTCTCCGCGCGATCTCCGCCTATGTCGGCAATATATGTGCCGCCGGCGAAGACTTGCCGGTTAACTACGCCGATTTCCTCCCCAAAACTGACCCCTCCGATCGCCGCCGTGCTGGCGTTCTTCTTCATCCGACTTCGTTGCCTGGGCCGCATGGCATTGGGGATCTTGGCCAGCAGGCGTTTCGGTTCCTCGATTGGCTTCATCATTCTGGTTGCTCCGTCTGGCAGGTCCCTTCGGTTTCTCGTTTCTTTCTCTTGTGTAGTGTATCGTGTTTCGTTCTCTGTTTAACAATCATTAATTCTTATTTTTATAACTTTGTTCAGATTAACCGCTCGCTTTTTGTTTGTTTGTTTCGTGCCCGTATTCTCCTGGGGTTAAGTACCTCCATGTTAGGATCTCAATTCAAATTAGGAGTTTTTTTAAATCACTATATGCCACCTAAATTTGTAAGGAAAAAAATGTGGTCTTTTTATGCATTTGGTTCGACTTTTTAATTTAAGAAGTGAAAAAGTTCGAGCTACAGAATTTCTATCAGACTTGCATTTGGTTGGGGAAAAAAAAAGATCTTTTAACTTTTCTTTATGGTTTAAATAGAAAGAATGAAAAACTATTTTATACCTAATTAAAACAAAGGGTGTAAATCTGAATTTTTTTTACAATTTATTTTATAAAAAAATGTTTTAAAAAAATGTATTAGCATTAAATCTTTACTATTAAGACCTATTTTTATTTTTTATCACCAACCGCACCTACTACCGCACCCTTGACCTCCATGTGTTCGCTATCACCACCCTCCACTACTATGACCAATCACTATTATGATTCTCTCCTACCTATTATTATTAATTAATTTATATTATTAAATTATTTTTGTGACTATAATATACACATTGTTTCTTAAACTTCTATCTGAATACTTTATTCTGTAAAAAAGTTCTTTCTGTATTGCACAACTAAATAATTCGCTGTAAAAAGATACATATCTTAAATGAACATTATCTTATTGAAACTGATAAGTTGAAAAAATAAGTTGAAATAAGATGAACCAAACGAAAGCTCGTCAGACAAAAAGTTTTTGAGGCTTTGCTTACATAACATTAGCTGAGTTGCAAGGAGATTGGAGGCTCTATATTATTAGATTATGGTTTTTATTCTTACTTTTTGTAATATTGAGGATATCTCGTCCTTACTTCTTTCTACATTCTCTTTAATATTATGTCTTTCTCCGATAAGAAAAAAAAACTAGTACCTCTATGTGCCGCATTCTAGAGGTGATTGATAATGCTGAGACAATGTGTTATGATCGTTGATAGTTGAATTTAGTAATTGCTTTTGAATTTGTTGTTAGGCGGGAAAGTCGGTTAATGTCGATCGAAGTGGGTCAATCTTTGGTCGTGTTTGGCGGCTGGCTAGAGTCGGTTAGCTTAATAAGTCTTCTTGCAATGTATCTAGCGGCTATAAGTAGATGATTCTAGCTTGTATTGAGGATATCTTGAACATTAATTGATAACTTCTCCTTCTCATCTTCTAACTCTCTCTCAATTTAGAATGCAAGTGCTCAGGCTTTTCACCAACAGCAGGTTCTCTCAATTCAGAATGCAAGTGCTCAGCCTTGATGTGTCCAATCCACTGATAAGCCTGCTGATCGTGGATCTTCTTATAGACAACCTCGAATTGATTTGGACACGTTTGATGGTACTCATCCTCAGTCCTGGATAAGGAGGTGTGAGAAATAGTTCCAATTTTATCGAATAGCTGAGGTGGAAAAGGTAGATATAGCTGCAGTATATCTCAGGGGGGATCAGGAGGCTTGGTACTTTGGCTTGATGAGGAGCAGGCACTCAATAACTTAGATAGAGTTTGTCAAGGAATTTTGTGATCGCTATGGTGATGAAGATATAGCTGACATTGTGGATCAGTTCAATAAGGTCACTCAGACAACTACAGTAAAAGAATACGTGACAAGATTTGAGAACCTTTGAGCAAGATTGTTAATTGCCTACCCTGACACGGCTGAATCTTATTATGTATCAAGCTTTATCAGTGGCTTAAAGCTGAGAATCAAGAATAAGGTGAAGGAATTGGAGCCATCTACACTGTCTCAAGCATACTCTAAGGCCCGGTTGTTTGAAAACACTCTTTTGAGCTCCACAGACCAAGCTAGAAAAAGATTTGGTGCAACTTCTAGTAGAACACCAGTTTAG
Organism: Simmondsia chinensis; assembly: GCA_018398585.1. Taxonomy (NCBI): domain Eukaryota; kingdom Viridiplantae; phylum Streptophyta; class Magnoliopsida; order Caryophyllales; family Simmondsiaceae; genus Simmondsia; species Simmondsia chinensis. Next base: position 31,120,595 of record JAGTTD010000002.1, on the reverse strand, counting down.
TTGAGAAGAAGCCACAACGTTTATGCTACAGATGTAATCAGCTGTATTTCTTTGGACATAAGTGCAATCCAAAGTTTCTCATGGCTGCTGCAGGGGTGGAAGGTGAGGACAATCTAGACGAAGGTGATGTTTTTAATGAACCAGAGGATGAAATTTCTGAAGAATTGATTGAGCCAGGGGAGGATGAGCTGGAAATATCAGTGCAGGCCTTAACTGGTGGGGGACATCACAACATCATCAGGATTCAAGGTGAAGTGGGAAGGAAATCTATTCTGATACTGGTAGACAATGGCAGTACGCATAACTTTGTGGACCCAAAGATAGTTAGAGCAGTGGGTCATGAGATGATAAAGACTCATCCCTTGACAGTCACAGTGGTAGATGGGAGCTCAATTCTAACTCAGACCAAGTGCAAACGTTTCTCTTGGTTGATGCAGAAGCATAGCTTCACTTATGACTTTCGTGTGTTGAGGTTAGGTGGTTGTGATATGGTCTTAGGGGTGGATTGGATGAAGACCTTAAGTCCCATTGTGTTCGATTTTTCTTAGCTTACAGTGTCATTTGAAAGAAATGGTCAGCGGATTAAGCTTCAAGGCATAAGGGAGTAAGGCCAATTGCAACTTATGACGGGCAAGAAGTTAAAGGGAGTAATAAAGAAGCAGGCTTATCAGTGGATTGGATACTTATGCTCAATCAAGGCTGAGCACTTGCATTCTGAATTGAGAACCCGCTGTTAGTGAAAAGCCTGAGCACTTGCATTTTGAATTGAGAGAGCTGTTGCAAGAGTACCAAGATGTGTTTGATCTCTCTATTGCATTGCCTCCCAAACGAGTGTTGGACCATGCCATACCCCTGAAGAAGGATGCTCAGCCTAAAGGTTTCAAACCTTATAGGTATGCTCATGCTCAGAAAAACGAGATAGAAAGGCAGGTTGAGGATCTGTTGAAGACTCATTTCATTCTACAAAGCCATAGTCTATTTGCTTCACCAGTGATTTTGGTGAAGAAGAAGGATGGGAGCTCCTGGATGTGCATAGATAATAGACATCTCAATTCCCTTACAGTTAAGGATAAATTTCCAATTCCGGTCATAGATGATCTACTTGATGAGCTTCATGGATCCAGTTGTTTCTCCAAATTGGACTTGGGACAAGGGTACCATCAAGTTAGAGTCAAGGCGGAAGACATCTACAAAACTGCTTTCCGCACTCACCATGGACATTTCGAGTTTGTGGTGATGCCATTTGGACTTACTGACGCTCCCGCCACATTTCAAGCTTTGATGAATGATGTTTTCAAGGCTTACTTGAGGAAGTTTATACTAGTTTTCTTTGATGACATATTGGTTTATAGCACATCTCTGGAAAAGCATTGGGAGCATCTGCGGTTGGTGTTTGAGCTGATGAGATTTCACAGGTGTATGCTAAACAACCTAAATGCACTTTTGTTGCTTCTAGAGTGGATTACCTGGGTCATATCATATCCAAGGATGGGGTTGCTACCGATCCTAGCAAGACACAAGCAATGCAAGATTGGCCTGTACCAGTTACTATCAAGTAGTTAAGGGGTTAACTGGTTACTATCGCAAATTCATTGCAGGCTATAGTTTAATGGCTAAACCTCTCACTGATCTGCTTAAGAAGGATGCTTTGGGTGGAATGATTTGGCTTAAGAAGTTTTTCTTCGTCTCAAGGCTGCTCTACGCTCTACCCTAGTATTAGCAATGCCAGATTTCGCTCTTCCTTTTGAATTAGAGACTGATGCAAGTGGATTTGGAGTGGGGGCAGTTCTGTCCCAAGCTAGAAGGCCCATTGCATACCCGAGTCAGGCTTTGAATGCAAGGAACATGGGTTTATCAATCTATGAGAAGGAATACCTCGCTATTTTGCTTGCTGTCCAGAAGTGGAGACATTACTTGGAGGGACACCACTTCGTTATTAAGACTGATCACCAAAGTCTTAAGTACCTATTGGAGCAAAAGATAATGACAAGAGTGCAGAAGAAGGGCCTCCTTAAGATGCTGGGCCTCGATTACTCTATTGTGTTCATAAGTGGAAGGGAAAATGTAGCTGCTGATGCTCTTTTCCGGAGCAAGGAAGGTGTTAGTCTGTCTAGTTGTAGTGCAATTACTGTCACATTGCCTAGTTGGATGGAGGAGGTTAAGCCTAAGTCCTGTTCTGCTGCTGAAGTGACTGTGAGCAATGGCTTGATAAGAATTAAGGGAAAGGCTTATGTGGGAATCAGTGCAGGATTAAGGAAGCAAGTCACCTCAGCCTTTCACTCCTTTGCTTGGGTGGTCATTCTGGAATAGAGGCCACATATCAAAGATTGAAGCAGTACTTTTATTGGCCGGAAATGAAGAATGAAGTAATTCATTGTGTGCAGAACTGTGAAGTGTGCCAGCAGGTTAAGAGTGAGCACATTCCATACCAAGAACTTCTCTAACCCTTGGACATTCCTGAGAGGCCGTGGCAGCATATTAGTATGGACTTCATAGAAGGTTTTCCAAAATCTGAAGGGAAGGAGGTGATTTGGGTTGTTGTTGATAGGTTCACAAAGTTTGGGCATTTCATTGGGTTATCTCATCCTATCACTACTGCTAAGTTGGCAAGGTTGTTCTTGGATCAGATATACAGACTCAATGGTCTACCCCAGACGATTGTATTTGACAGGGACAAGCTTTTCATATCTGGACTGAGTTGTTTAGGCTGTTGGGAACCACTCTTTCCATGAGTTCTTCTTACCATCCACAAACGGATGGACAAATAGAATGTGTGAACCAATGTGTGGAACAGTTCTTATGGAGCATGACTTTCACCAATCCCAAGCACTGGTTTGGTTGGTTATCTTTAGTAGAGTTTTGGTATAACACTCATGCCCATACCGCTCTCAAGACTTCTCCATTCAAATCAATGTATGGTTATGATCCACCTTCACCAATTGGGCTGCAAGGAGTAGTGTCTATTATACCTGGAGTTACTGATTTACTTGAGCAATGAAGGCAGTTGATGTTGCAGCTCGAGGACTAGCTACACACAGCACAATCACGCATGAAATTCTTTGCTGACCGACGCAGAACTGATAAATCTTTTAATGTTGGTGATTATATTTACTTACGTTTGCAGCCTTACAGGCAAAATTCAGTAGCTGTGAGGCGAAATATCAAGCTTTCAGCACGATACTTTGGGCCTTACAAAGTCTTGCAGTGCATTGGAGCAGTTGCTTACAAGCTGGAGCTGCCACCTAACTGTTTAGTTCATCCGGTTTTTCATGTCTCATTGTTGAAGAAGCAAGTCAAGGGAGTACCAGTACAACGGATCCTCTAGCTTTAGCAAGCAATGGCATGATTCTGCAGGCACCAATAGCTATTCTTGATATAAGGCAGCATTCCTCCGGCTCAGCAGAAGCATTAATTCAATGGGCCAATCTGGAGCAGCATGTCACGGGATGACACGTTCTCTATGTCAAAACCGCGATGCCACTCGACTTCACCGCGAAAGTACCTCGTCAAAGTCAGGCAACCCCGAACCCAAGTATAACAATACCCCGGTTTTATGTTGGAAAAATATTATAATGGAAGGTAAAGAGGAAAAGAGATGCACGGTTGAGAGAAAGGGAAAGGGAGAGAAAATATGACTCAAGTGATTTGGTTGGAAATTGGATGGGTCATCCCATTGCATTACCTCTATTTATACACAAGTAAAGGAAAGACAAAAAAGTAAAAAGTATGTACTATGGTGTCTACTTGTCCCCCCCTAGCCGTACAACATGTAATAGGGTAGGGTGGCTCATTAATTAATCTAAGTCAACTTACTCTAAAAAGTGAAGCAAGGGTAGATGGGAGAGGGTGGCTCACGGTTCCCCTTTGTCCCAAGTAAGCTTGCTCCTTACAAAATGATGCTAAGTACATGCTATAACGAAAAATACATAGAGAGTTAAAAGCGGAAAATTACATAAATAAATATCGTAAAAAGTCGGTGGGTGACAAGCAGCAGTCTACTTGGGAGAACCTGAAATTCATTTGAAGTCAATTTCCCACCTCCATTCTTGAGGACAAGAATGTTTTCAAGGGGAGGGAAATGTTATGATCGTTGATAGTTGAATTTAGTAATTGCTTTTGAATATGTTGTTAGGCGGGAAAGTCGGTTAATGTCGGTTGAAGTGGGTCAATCTTTGGTCTTGTTTGGCGGCTGGCTAGAGTCGGTTAGCTTAATAAGTCTTCTTGCAATGTATCTAGCGGCTATAAGTAGATGATTCTAGCTTGTATTGAGGATATCTCGAACATTAATTGATAACTTCTCCTTCTCATCTTCTAACTCTCTCTCTATTTCTCATCTCTTTTCACTTCTCTTCTCATCTAAACTCTCTTCCTACCTATTCTAACCTAGGTTATGATCCATGCTTAGGCTTGGATAAGCTTGGATCATAACACAATGGCACCAATAATTCATGCATAATTGGCTTAAAATTTTATGTTCCATTAATTCAGATACAAATGTATTGAAGTAATTTGAAATTTAAGGAATGCGATTAATATTTCTCTGAGTTAAGTGTGCTGATATGTGATCTGAGAAGGCTGCACGGCTATTGGTGTGTAATTTACCCTCTTGTTTAGTGAACTGTAATATTGTCTAGTTCAGTGTACTTGGGTTTGGTAGGTAGTGTGGTTGAAGAGGGTATTGGGAGTTTTTATGTTGGAGGTTACCTTTTATTAAAGGAAGAATAATTCGTATTAGGAAAGTCACTTTAGGGTAGCCATAATGTTTCTTCTACCCTTCTAGCATAGTAAGAGCCTAAGGGCTAATATTGTATTTTCCTTCTCTCGTATGCTCTATAAATAGAGCCTTACATTGTACTTGTTATTCATCCAATATACATTGTTATTTTCCGCTTCTCTGTTTTCTCACATGGTATCAGAGCCTCGCTAAGAGACTCTTCTTTCTTCTTCTTTTCTTTTTTTTTTTTTTTAAATTTGTCTTTTCTCTTTTAGTACTAGTTCTCTACCTTCTTTAATTTTAAGTTTTCTTTATTACAAGTAATTAAGTTAACTATGGCAGCTAATGATTCTTCCCCTCCCTCCCCCTCCTCTCTTTCCCCTTTGACTGCTGGCTCCCCACTGTCGGTCGATCCCGAGACCACCTATGCTGGCGGTCGGACGGTTGACTGGGCGGCAGTCCCCCCCTCCGGCTAGGTTCGATCTTCCCCATATCGGATCCCTAACCTCGGGCTCGTTCCTCCATGGACTAACGGAGACCGGCGTTGCCATCTCTAGCACTTCGTTAGCTTCCACGAGGCCACAATTTTCTCAATTTTTTGGCTCAGGAATCCCAAATACCCTTCCACCCTTTCCCGTAACATTATCGGACGCCCCCTCCGAGAAATGCACACAATGGTGCATTTTCCCAGGGTCTCAGCCTCTCGGCAACGCCTGGCAGCTTCCCGACATTGACCACCGTCGATGGTGGTTCGGTGACTACCGGCGCCGCCAACCCCTCTCATCTCGGCTTCATGCCTGCTGGTTGGGGGGGGGGGGGGGGCAATTCCGAAACGCTAATCAATACAACAATAATCCACTTATTCTTACTCTTTGAAGCATAACAAACATAGTTACTGTCAAACTCGAAAACACAACAGATTATCCCGCTTGGAGAGAATAGTTTTCTATGATTCTTGTTGCTCACCAATTAATGAGGTACATAGATGGTTCTTGCCCTTCTGCAACTTTAACCTATCCTATCGGTTCCACATCCCCTAATCCTGACTACTTAAACTAGAGTAGAATAGACCAAAGCCTTCGCTCATGTATTGCTGCCACCCTCTCCGCCCTCTAATTAATGATATTGTTCGTCAACCCACTTCAAAAGCTATTTGGGATGCCCCGGTCAAACGATTTCGAGATCATTCCCTGGCCAAGGAATTCGATTTGCGAAACCGTATTATTAACATTCGTAAAGATGGCAAGACCATGGAAGCATACCTTTCTGGATTAAAATCAATAGCTGACGACTTAGTTGCCATAGATTTCCCTGTATCAAATAGAGAACTAGTTCACTATGTCCTTGTGGGCCTACCCATCGAGTATGCTACCTTTGGCACTCTCACTCGAAACACTTCTCCTACACCGGACTTCGAGAGACTCAAAACTGCCCTACTCAATGAAGAGGGGGCCCAAAATCGCTACCCCCCTCGAACAAACTCACACTCTTGTGGCTGCAGGTACAAGTAACCAAGGACCCAACTCAGGTCGAGGTGGTCATGGCCGTGGTAATGAGGGCCATAACCATGGCCGCCGTGACAACCGGGGGGGGGGCCGCATTGGTAGACAAAATCAACAGCATAATTCGGGTCATCATGGACCACCACACAATCCCTAACCACTCCCATACCGAAACTCGATGGCCCCCCTCACCAATACTCCTGGCATCCTTGGATCGGCCCCCCAATTCTGTCATATTTGCTCTCACACTAGACATATTGCCATTTCATGTCCTTATCGCTATGATCAACACTCATTTATAGATCCTTTTCCCTCCTTGGTTGCTATGACACTCAATGACAATCAGGATTGTAGCTGGTACTCGGACTCGGGCACTTCCAACTAGGGGTGTAAACGAACAAAGCGTTCGATGAACTACTCGTGTTCGAAATCGATTAGGGCTCTTTCGTGTTCATTAGGAGCGCTCGATAGCTTATCGAGCCGAGTTCGAGTAGGCTCGATAAGGTTAACGAGCCAAGTTCGAACAAGGGGGTGCTTGGCTCGCTAATATTGACGAACAGTTTGATAAGGGCTCGATAAGAGCTCGTTAAAGGGCTCGATATCAGCTCGTTAAAGGCTAGTTATGAGCTTGATAACAGTTGGTATTAGCTCAAAAATGGTTCAATAATAGTTTAAAAAGCTTGGCTAGTTAATGAGCTCGACTCGATTGCAAGCTTGGCTCGGTTTTAAACTCGATTGGGCTCGATAATAAGCTCGACTCGACTTGATAACAAGCTCGACTCGACTCGATAACGAGCTCGACTCGGCTCAATAAGCCTAACGAGCCAAGTCGAGCCAAGTATTGAACACACTATATTCTTATCGAACCGAGTTCGAACAAGGGTTAGAAATGCTCGATAAGAGCTCGGCTTAAACTCGAGCTCGATAAGTCTTATCGAACTCGAGTTTGAACAAGGGGGTGCTCGGCTCGGCTCAGCTCGGCTCGTTTACACCCCTAAACCACAGGACTTTTAACTCAGGTATCTCTATAATCCCCTTCCTTATACTAGTCATAGAAGTGTTCTAGTTGGAGACGATGCTTGACTTTCAATCTCTCATATTGGGTCATCCACATTTAAAACTCAATCTAAAACTGTACAACTAAAAGATGTAATGGTTGTTTCTCATCTAACTCACAATCTCCTATCTATTAAGCGCCTTTGTCATGATAACAACTGTTACGTTGAATTTGACTCAAGTTTTTTCTCTATAAAGGACTAGGCTACGGGGACCCCCCTTCTTTGAGTTTGTAGTAATGGACCACTATATAGCTTCTCGCCCCACTCGCTCGGACTGGTTGCGCACGCCCAACTTGGTGATCTTTGACATTGTCGTCTAGGTCATTTAGGCTGCCCTGCTATGGATATTTTGTGTAAAAGCAACCTCATACTCCATTCGCGTTTTTTTGGATTATGTCAACTTTGTTGTTTAGGAAAGTCTCATCGTTTACCATTTCAACGTGTTTTACATTTATTTACTGCTCTATTGCAGTTAATTCATTTTGATGTATGGCAATCCCCGATAGCTTCAACTTCATGCAATAAATACTATGTCGCCTTTGTTGATGATTTTACTCGTTTCACCTGGATTTATCCCATGCATCATAAATTAGACTTATTCACAATTTTCGAAAAATTTAAAACTCTTGTTGAAAACCAATTCTCTACCAAAATCAAAATCTTTCAAAGCGATGGGGGTCGCGAATTTGACCACAAACGCATGCACACTTTATGTAAACAACATGGCATACACTTCCGACTTTTGTGTCCCGATACTCCACAACAAAATGGGTTGGTGGAACAAAAACATTGGCATATCATTGAAACGGCCCGAACACTCCTATTACAATCAAAACTTTCCTATGCTTTTTGGGATGATGCTGCTTGCACTGCTTGCTTTCTAATTAATAGACTCCCCACCCCCGTTCTATAAAACTACCCCCCTTTTGAAAAACTCTTTAAAAATCAACCCAACTACTCTAGTTTTCGAGTTTTTAGATGTCTATGCTTTTCCAATCTTGCCTTGCATAAGCTAGCACCCGAGTCCATCCCTTGCATTTTCTTGGGTTACGCCACTCGATATAACGGTTATAGGTGTCTTAACCCCACCTCCAGTAGAATTTACACAAATCATCATGTTAAATTTGATGAAACCAAATTCCCCCACCTCGACATAACTAACACGATCTCCCCCTTACCTTGGAACCCTATGTTTATGGTTGACCTATCCCTTCCTTTCCCCCTCTCCCTTGCACCGTCGCCTACCGGCAGCGACTGCCACACCCTACCCCCACAGCCCCACAACACGTTGTCCCACCATGTCCATCACCCGCCTGTCCTCAGCCCCGTTTCCGTAGCCATCGCTGTGATGGCACCCCAACCACAGCGCCGTGTTGTTAGGAACCCTTCCCAGCCCTCGGGTCCCTGCACCGGTGCTCCCCAGCCACCTGTTGACCCACCGGGTGAGCTACAATCGGCCCCCACCACTCCAAGGTTAGCCTCGGCTGACCTCCCATCACTAGCCACCGCTAACTCACCCTCCCCATGTCACTTTCCTTCACCCGGGGACGAACATTCGAACCTGGACACCCCAACCGAACCACCAGCGCCTGTTAACAACCCCCTACACGGTTACTTTAGCTGGTGAGGTGGTTTCCCCATGTCCTGTTCAAAACACTCATCATATGCAAACACATTTAAAGCATGGACTTCGTAAACCTAAATATCCACTCTCCCTTTCCTCAATAACTGTAATACAAGAATCCACATGTTATTCACAAGTTGTAAAAAATCCTAAGTGGCAGGAAGCCGTGGTTAATGAGTTTAATTCCCTTCTACAAAACAACACGTGGGATCTTGTCCCATATGACCAGACTAAGAATCTTGTAGGTAGCACTTGGAAGTACAATGTGTCATGATTGGAGCTGATTTGAAGTTGTGTCAGTAGTCGTTTTGTTAAAATTCATGTAAGGGTTTAAATGGGGATTTTGGCGGGAAAATTAGTTGTTAGTTGATTTAGTTGTTTTAGTTGGCTTTTGTTCTGTTTGTTATGGCGGTTGTGCTGAGGTTGTTGTGTCCTGATTCCTTGCATCTTTTGTGTTAGTTGTCTTCTATAAATAGTTAGTCATCTATTGTAATAAGATGATGTTAATGAATGAAATCAATTTCCCATTTTCTCAACCCTAATTCTCTCAATTCTCATCTCTTCTCTTGATTCTTTTGTGATTCTCATCTCAAGTTTTCTTCAAACCTAGGTTATGATTTAAGAATTACCTTGAATCATAACAATTGGTATTAGAGCTTACAATTACTTCCGATCGTGTTGAGATTGTTCTCAATTTGATTGAATTAGTGGCTGTACAAGCTGTTGTTCCGGATTCAGTTGTTTAGCTTGGAGTATTCTTGTTCGAGTTTTTCCTTGTTATCTGTGTACACATTCTGGCCAGATGTAAGAAGATAGTTCAAATGGTTGGAGGAGTAACTACTCGATCTCAGGCAGCCACCGATGCTGCAACTCATGCTGCAACTTATGCTACGGCTATAGCTGTTGGAGTTAATGCTCCAGCTACTGCAGTACCTTAGCAAGGAGAGAACCTTTTACAATTCCTGAATCAGATGCAGCAGATGATGGCTATGATGCAAAGAAATATGGATCAAGTTTGAGACGCAATCTCAACAGCTCAATGGCTTACAGGATCAGATAAATAAGCAAAATTCACCTATGGGAGCTGGAGTGCTCTTGCCTGCTAGTCAGCTTGGTAGACCTCCTGACCGTTCAGGCTCTCATCAATCTGTGGGAAGTAAAGATGGTGTAGCAGGTCCTAGAACCAATGGATTCAGGCAACCGCGATTGGAATTGGAATCTTTCGATGGAACTCATCCTCATTCATGGATCCGGCAATGTGAGAGGTATTTTCGTTTCTATCAAATAGTTGAATCTGAAAAGGTGGAGTTGGCTGCTGTCTATTTGCGTGGTGATCATGAGGTGTGGTTTTATAATCTGATTCACAGCAATCCATATCTTTCATGGTCTGAATTTTTGTCTGAAATGTGTGAGCGGTATGGTGACGAGGACCTTAGTGATGTGATAGACAATTTCTACAAATTGGCACAAGTAACTTCTGTCAAAGATTACATGACAAGATTTGAACATTTGAAGGCTCAAATGATTACAGTAAACCCAGGGGCCTTTGAGGGATACTATGTGTCCAGTTTTATTAGTGGTTTAAAGCCTAGAATCAAGAACTTGGTTAAGGCATTGAATCCTATTACGTTGTCTCAAGCTTATTCCAAAGTCAGGCTTTTTGAGAACACAATTTTAGGCACTGCGGAGAGTCAGTGTTCCAGAATTGTTTAGGGGGTAGCATCTTCACAGGTAGCAACTCCTATGGCTAGTAGGGCATTGAGATAGAGGAGAAGAGGGCTCAGAAGCTATGCTTTAAATGCAATCAAAAATACTTTTTTGGGCATAAGTGCAACCCAAAGGTTTTGATGTCTGTTACTGGTGCTGAGGCATTAGACACTTCTGATATACCTGTTGGTGAGGAGGTTATTGACGCACAGGACCAGGTATATTTGGAGGAGTCTTCTGATGATGAGGTGGAAATATTAGTGCATGCTTTGACTAGTAATGGATCTCAGAATACAATTCGAATCAGAGGTGAAGTGGGACATAAACCATTGTTGATTCTGATTGACAGTGGTAGCACGCATAGTTTTGTGGATCCTAAGATTGTGAGGGCTGTGGGGCATGTATAGGTCAAGACTAGTCCATTAGCGGTTACAGTGGCAGATGGAAACTCTATTTTTACACAAACAAAATGAAAACAGTTCAGTTGGGCAATGCAAGAACATGAATTCGTGTATGATTTCAGAGTTCTTAGATTGGGTGGGTGTGATATGGTCTTAGGAGTGGACTGGATGAAGACCATTAGCCCAATAGTGTTCGATTTTAGCAAATTGACAATATCTTTTGATAAAGAAGGCCAGGGAATTCAGCTGTAAGGAATTGTTGAGCAGGGACCATCTCTTCTCAGTTGATGCTCAGCCAGTAGATATTTTGGTGAACTCAAACCTGTTACTTGACAAGCTTATCCAAGATTATAAGGATCTGTTTGAATAACCTACTGTTCTTCCTCCAAAACGAGTGTTAGATCATGCTATTCCTCTAAAGGCGGGTTCCAATCTAGTTAATATGCGGCCTTATAAGTATCCACACTCTTAAAAGAGTGAGATCGAAAGGCAAGTAGATGAACTCTTGAAGACAAATTTTATTCGGCATAGTTGCAGTCCCTTTGCATCTCCTGCGATTTTAGTGAAGAAAAAAGATGGAACTTCTTGTACGTGTGTGGATTACAGGAAATTGAATTCACATACAATCAAGGACAAGTTCCCCATTCCTATCATTGATGATCTGTTTGATGAACTTTATGGTTCTTGGTGTTTCTCAAAGTTGGATTTGAGACAAGGTTATCATTAGATTCGAGTGAAGGATCCTGATATACATAAGACTGCACTTCACACACATCATGGGCATTACGAGTTTGTGGTTATGCCTTTTGGGTTAACCAATGCTCTGGCAACTTTTCAAGCTCTTATGAATGCTGTGTTCAAGCCTTATTAGAGGAAGTTTGTTCTTGTATTTTTTGATGATATTTTTGTTTATAGTCCTTCTATGGAGAGTCATATGGAGCATCTGAAGTTGGTGTTTGAGCTCATGAGGCAGAATCAGTTGTTTGCCAAGCTGTCGAAGTGTTCTTTTGTCCTGACTCAGGTGGAGTATTAGGGTCATATCGTTTCTGGTGAAGGGGTAGCTAGTGACCCAACCAAAGTTCAAGCAATGAGAGATTGGCCAAGGCCTATTACACTCAAACAATTGCGGGGATTCTTAGGTCTTACTGGCTATTACCGCAAGTTTATATCAAGCTATGCTATGATAGCCAAGCTCTTGACAGATCTATTGAGGAAAGATGCATTTATATGGACAGAGGCATCACATGAAGCTTTTCAGAATCTTAAGGAGGCTATGTGTACCACTTTTGTGTTGGTTATGCCTGACTTCAAGCTGCCATTTGTGTTGGAGACAGACGCTTGTAGCTTTGGAGTAGGAGCTATTCTTTCACAGGCAGGGAGGCCCATAGCCTTTCTGAGTCAGGCTTTGTGTCCTAGGAATGCAAGCTTATCAATTTATGAAAAGGAGTATCTTGCAATTTTGTTAGCTGTACAAAAGTGGAGGCATTGCTTGGATGGCCACCATTTCATAATCAAGACTGATCACCAGAGCCTAAAATACTTGCTGGAGTAGAAGATTTCTACTAGAGTGCAGCGCAAAGGGCTTATGAAAATGTTAGGCTTGGATTATTCGATTGAGTATAGAAGTGGAAGAGAGAACATTGTAGCAGATGCTTTGTCTCGTTGTCATCAGGAAGGACATGCTGCTTCTTGTTGCGCCATTTCAGTAACTCTGCCTTCTTGGATGCTGGAGGTACAAGATTCATATGTAGGGGACACTTTTTGCTCAAGAGTGTATCACAGCCTTAAGTGTAAAGCCAGCTGCAGAAGAGGACTCTGGTGTGGTGGTTAGCAGTGGGATTATCAGAATCAGGGGCAAGGTGTATATTGGCATTGCCACTGATTTTAGTAAACAGATTATTCTTGGTTTCCATTCTTCATCTTGGGGAGGTCACTTTGGTATTGAAGGCACTCATCAAAGGTTGAAGACTTACTTTCATTAGCAGGGAATGAAGGGAGATGTGATGAAATTGGTGCAAACTTGTGAAGTATGTCAACAAACTAAGAGTGATCATATTCCTTATCAAGGCCTTCTTCAACCTTTGCCTATTCTAGATAGAGGATGGCAACATATTAGTATGGATTTTATAGAAGGCTTACCCAAATCTGAAGGAAAGGAGGTCATTTGGGTTGTGGTTGATTGTTTTACCAAGTTTTGGCATTTTATTGGTCTTAACCATCCCATTATAATTGCAAGATTGGCACGTTTGTTTCTGGATCACATCTATAGGCTTCATGGATTGCCTCAGTCTATCACTTTAGATCGAGATAGGCTATTCACAATGGCAGGAGTTATTCTTTTTGCTTCGCTCTACGCTTGCTCTTAGCTCCTCTTATCATCCTTAAACGGATGGACAAATTGAGAGAGTTAATTAATGTGTGGAACAATACTTGAGGGGAATGACTTTCTCCAATCCAAAGCAATGGCACAAATGGCTTTCCTTAGCAGAATTTTGGTACAATACTCACACTCACTCATCCTTAGGGACTACTCCTTTTAAGGCACTCTATGGTTATGATCCTCCATCACCTATGGGCCTCCAAGGTGCTGTGGCTGCTGTAACAGAAGTCAGTGAGTTCTTGGAGCAAAGAAGACAACTTATACAACAGCTTAAGGACAATTTGCAAGTGGCTCAAGCACGAATGAAATTTTTTGCTGATAAGAAACATTATGATAGAACCTTTGATGTTGGTGATCGGGTTTACTTAAAGCTTCAACCATACAGACAATCTTCAGTTGCTGTTCGCAAGATTGTCTAGCTTGGTGCTCGTTATTTTGGGTCTTATGAGATCTTGGAGAAGATTGGATCAATTGCTTATAGACTTGATTTGCCTGCTGACTCCTGTGTACATCCTGTCTTTCATGTTTCTCTCTTGAAGAAACATTTGGCCGATGGAGTTTCTTATTCTGCAACACCTCTAGCTGCTGCTTCCAATGGTATTCTGCTGCAAGGTCCTTTGGCTGTCCTAGAATCTCTAGAATTGCAACACCAAACCAGGAAAAGAGAGGAGGTGCTTATTCAATGGACTAATTTGGATCCTCAATTTACTTCGTGGGAAGAATTGCATTTTGTAAGGACACAATTCCCTTCTTTTCATTCTTAAGGGGAGGGTTTTGTCATGATTGGAGCTGATTTGGAGCTGTGTTAGTAGTTGTTTTGTTAAAAATTCATGTAAGGGTTTAAATGGGGATTTTGGTGGGAAAATTAGTTGTTAGTTGATTTAGTTGGCTTTTGTTCTGTTTGTTGTGGTGGCTGTGCTGAGGTTGTTGTGTGCCGATTCTTTGCATCTTTTGTGTTAGTTGTCTTCTATAAATAGTTAGTCATCTATTGTAATAAGATGATGTTAATGAATGAAATCAATTTCCCCTTTTCTCAACCCTAATTCTCTCAATTTTCATCTCTTCTCTTGATTCTCTTGTGATTTTCATCTGAATTCCTCTTCAAACCTAGGTTATGATTCAAGAATTACCTTGAATCATAACACAAGGTCAAATATAAGGTGGATGGTTCCATAGATCGGTTTAAAGCTCGCCTTGTTGCTTAAGGTTTTTACCAACGTGAAGACATTGACTTCAAGGAGACCTTCAGCCCTGTTGTTAAACCATCTACAATGCAGTTTATACTTTCCCTTGCCATCACTAAGGATTGGCCCATACGCCAATTAGATGTGAAAAATGCTTTTCTACATGGTTCCCTCAAGGAAGAGTTTTATATGCGTCAACCTAAAGGGTTCATACAACCTAAATTTCCAAATCATGTTTGTCGGTTGTGAAAAGCTCTGTATGGCCTTAAACAGGCTTTCCAGCGTTTCAGTTCTTTTCTTTACAGTCTTGGTTTTAAATACTGTCATGCTGACCCATCTCTTTTATTGTTTCATAATGCTAGCGGCATTATCTGCCTTCTTCTCTATGTTGATGACATGATTATCACAGGCTCAAACCCTCGCTCTATTGATAACCTAATACAACATCTCTTAAATCAATTTGCCATGAAGGGCCTTGATCCTCTTCAGTACTTTCTAGGCATTGAGGCTAAACGGACTAAAAATGAGCTCGTTCTCTCTTAACATGAATGCATTGTTACTCTTCTCACCAAACACAACATGCATGAGGCAAAACCTATTAAAACACCCCTCCCCGCTCGTACACATCCCTCCCTAACCGAAGGGGATCTTTTACCCGACCCCACTGAATACCGTAGCGCTGTTGGAGCCCTTCAATACCTAACCATGACTCGACCCGATATATGCTATGCTGTTAATCTTGTTTCCCAATTTATGCATGCTTCAGGACTAGTCACTGGCAAGTTGTGAAATGGATCCTCAGGTACCTCAAAAGCACCCCCGATCATGGGTTGTCCATCCTACCCGGTTCTTACACCTCGGTCATTGTCTATGCTGACGCTGATTGGGGAGGATGTCCTGACACTCGCCGTTCTACCACTGGATATGCTCTATTCCTTGGTCCCAACCTCATTTCGTGGCGTGCAAAGAAACAGGCCACGGTCTCTAAGTCGTCCACTGAATCTGAATACCGAGCTGTTGCTGAGAGTGATTGGATCCACTACATTATGCGTGACATTAGCCTTCGTCATTCCGGACCAATCACTATATTCTGTGATAATATCTCTGCTTTCTATCTTGTGTTGAACCTTGTCTTCAATGATCGAAGTAAGCATGTCGACGTCGACTTCCCCTATGTTCGGGAAAAAAGTTCTAAAGGGTGATCTTGAGGTACACCCCCAGTACAAAACAAATCGCGGACATTTTCACCAAAGGTCTCGCTCTAGAGCTCTTCCACTATCACAAGAACAATCTTCACGTTGATGCTTCCCATTCAAATTGAGGGGTAAAGGAAGAATAATTCATATTAGGAAAGTCACTTTAGGGTTAGCCATAATGTCTCTTCTACCCTTCTAGTATAATAAGCGTGAGAAACTAAAAAAAAAAAAAATAAAAATAAAAATAAAAATCTCTCTCGTTAGTCTAACCTTTGGTATTTAGCAAACTCAATTTGACCTCTAATTATATATCATATTATGCGTGACACAAATGTATGTAAGTATGCCTACATGGATTTGAGTATGTATGTATATGCATATGTATATGGCATGGAGTAGGCAGCAATGAAATAAAAAAATAAGTGGGGAGCAAGCATATGGCATGGAATGGGGAGCTAGTATAATATGGGATTGGAGTGGGGAGCAACCCCTCCTTCTATAAGTAGCACTTTTAGCCAACTCCCAAATCATCCAACTCCACATTTTCTCCACCTAAAATAATTAAGAATTGAGAATTGAAGGCTAGGAAAAGTAAGCTTATAATTTAGAATTTCAAGGGAGTCCTATTTCAACAAGTAAGTAACTTATTCGTTAACTCTTCCGCTCTTTTGTTAAAGTGTTTTGTTATGTTAATAGCTTCTTAAATTCTCAAAATATTTGCTTTGTACACCACATGCTTACCCTCTATGTGTTTGAAATTAAAATGGGATCAAACATCTTTGACTAAGTTTGTGAAACATGGAATTTGGCTATGATGCTTTGATATGTGGAATTTTGGAAGTATGATTTGAATAAGCATCTTTGACTAAGTTTGTGAAATGTGAGATTTGGCTATGTTATAATGCTTTGATTTATAGTATTTCGGAAATATGGTTTGAATCATGTTCTATGATATGCAAATATGAAATATATTTCTTATACTTTGTTTTGTGGGTTGTGGCCTACAATGACGGGGAAAGACATCTCTGAGCCTTCGATGGGGGATTATACCATCTCTGTTATTAGTGCACTACTGGAACGTTTCTCTGAACCCGTAGTTGGCCGGGGACCTATTTATGAAGCCAATTTTGAGCCCAATTGCTGGGATTATATGTAGCCACAACCAAGAGGTTTAAGACCTAAGAGTTCAGTTGATGTGTTCTTAATTTTCCGAATAAATTTTAGTAAGCAACTGTGGTTATGCTTTTTGTGTCTTTTAAATAATGCTTGGTCCTTGTTTTTGTTGGCGGATTTGTTACTTGCTGAGCTTTAAGCTCACTCTGTTGTTATAACAATTTCAGATAACGCATAGTAAGCTGGATTTGTGAAAATTCAAGGGACTCTCCTCTCTACATGATTGAAGTGGTTACAGCCTTAGAAGATCTTCGTTTATGTTTTATGAGTTAGCAGTTCAGTTATATAGAATATGTTTACTTTTGGAATTTTAGCCATTGTTTTGGGTTTTGAACTTTAAGGGAATATATGTTACTCATTATATTATCAGGTATATTTAGAATAAAGGTTCTTAATGTCTCACCTACGATGGCCATTGGTTCCCTTGTTGGCTTATAAGTCATTGGCCATTTGTTTGCTATGTTTGGGGTCGTGACAGTAAGAGCCTAAGGGCTAATATTGTATTTTCCTTCTCTTGTATGCTCTATAAATAAAGCCTCACATTGTACTTGTTATTCATCCAATATACATTGTTATTTTTCGCTTCTCTGTTTTCTCACACCTTTCTTTGTGTATTTTGTAATGTAGGTTCTGCCCCTGGTTCCTCCCGGGAGAAAGGCTAATGAAGAAGGCTCACCGTATTCCGGTCAGGTCTGGATCCTCTCTCCATTTTGATAATAAAAAGAAATAATATTAAGAGAAAAAATATACAAAAGACAAAATCTCCTCAAAATTATAAAATGCCTCAGAAAAAACCATGAACTAATGCATGACGTATGATGGTTCTGCATTCTCATCTCCTGTTCTGCTTAAAATGGTGCGTTTCATTAATAAATTTGTGATGTAATGGCTAATTTGTTTTATGTTAATACAGTTGTTACTGACCATTTATCCTGTAATGCGTGCTCTGCTAGTTCGTAGCGTCTCTACGCTTTCATAGTCGCTGTTGCTGATGCTTTATTATTGCTTGCATGTCTAGTATTGTTTTATTTGACTTAACTTTGACTTGATTTTATGAATATTGTTCCATTTTTTTCTTTTTCGGGTTGGGGGCCCTCGAAAACGACCTTCCTTTAGGATAGCACCCTGTGGGGGTGAGACAATGTAAATTTCACCTCCCTAGACCCTGTCTTGGCGGGAGCTTTCCAGGCACTAGGTATGTTGTTGTTGTTGCTGCTGCTGCTGCTGCGTGCTATGCTGGCACATCAAGATACTTTCCATTAATAGATCTCTATGCTTTTGTTTGGATTAGCATTTTAGGCTATTATTTCAATCTTTATTATTTATAGTTTTTAAAAATAGGATAATATTCATAAAGACCCCCTGAACTATTGGTCAAAATCAATGTGATTCTCTCAACTTCTAGTTTCATCAAACACCCTCGAAAATATTGATTAGAATCAATGTAATCCCTCAACTTCTAAATTATTTCAAGAATACCCCCCGAACTATTAAAGAAAATTAATTTGATCCCTTAACTTCAAGTTTCATCAAAAACATCCAAACTATTAAAAAAATTCTAAAAAAATTGGTTCAGATATCCTGACATTTAGTAATATATTTTATAAAACACTAGGATTTTAAAATATGTTTTCCGTTAAAAAAATATATATATATATATATAAAATATGTTTAAATATTTTCCTATGATTCCACTAGGATTCCATTAAATTATGCCGATGTAGCAAGTAAAATAAAAAGAAAATACCTCAAACTAATTTAATTATCATTTATATTTAGAATAGTCTTAGTTATATTATTTTTCAAGTGTCAATTTAGTTTAATTTAACAGAATCCTAAAGGAGTTGTGTGGATAGTATATGAAAAAAAAAATTTACCAAAGTTCTAGTTATTGTGAAAATATTTTGAAACCTCAGGACACCTGAAAATTATATTATCAAATCTAAGGATATTTGGACCAAATATGTCTTTCATATAATTTTTGAATTTGGGGGTCAAATTGATTTTAGTTAAAAGTTTGGGGCTGCCTTTGATGAAATTAGAGGTTCAGAGGGTCATTTTGATTTTGACCAATAGTGCGGGGGCTCTTTTTAAAGAAATTGAAAATTCGGGGGGTCACTTTGATTTTGACCAATAGATCAGGAGGTCTCTTTGATGAAATTGAAAATTTGAGGGATCACTTTGATTTTGACCTATAGTTTGAGGGTCTCTATGAACATTACTCTTAAAAATAATTAATCAAATAATTGTTGATTTATTTATTATGGAAATGTACACTGTCAATGTATTACAAGATCCACCGTTGTCTGCTTATCAGGTATTGGTTAGAGCTAGACTTTGGGATGTGGGAAGTAACCATTTGTTGTTTTGACTATTCTATTTTTCTTGTTTTCACTACATGGTAATCAAATGGGTTGAAATTGTAAATCTTATTTCTTCGGTGTTGTAATCAGGATGCAAATTGTGGAAACACTCTTTTGATTTCTCTTGAAGAGCTGGTCGAGGATGGTTTGCTGAAGGAGGAAGAACTTCCTAAAACAATGTAAACTCGGCTCTTGTTTTACGGTTGCTTTGTGAGAGATTTTCTACTTAGTTGTACAATTGCTCTCATCATCTATGTAGAGATGTGGATAGAGTGAATTTTTCAAATGTAGCTGAGATAAAGGATTCTTTGGTGGCAAAGGTAAATTTTCAAGGATGGCATTTTGCTCTTATTTTTATCCTAGTTCACACTTTCCTTACTTCTATATGGGCAACAAAATTTGGAGCTATTTATATTCATCTCCTGGGTGCATGCTATACTTAATCCTATAATTTCCATTTACTGTATGATAGTCAATGGTGCATTACATGGGTACATGAGTAGCAGCTGCCTTCGATTTTTCTTTGCGTATGATTCTGATTTGCATAGTGGCTGGCCGTCAAACACATTTGAATTTCAGTTATGTATGCCATGCACTTTGTTATTATGTGCTGAGTTCATGTAGACACATCTGTTATAGAGCACTATGGCTTTCATGATGGTTCTCCACCCTAGAAGAATCATACATCATCTAAAATAACTTTATTTGAGCTCCTTTTCTTTTTAAAACTTTGAAGTTCATATAATTATTTGGCAATTTCATTGTCCTTTACACTAGAGTGACTTGAAAGCTAAACGTCTGTCAGGTTTCTGGAAAATAATGAAGTATCTGAGTCTTTTCTTTTCTTTTCTTTTGACGTTCCATCCAAAAAAAATGTCCCTTTGCTTTAGGAAAATAGTAGAAGATAAGATGGAAGATGGCAAACTAGTCCTAATGGTGTGCTAATGCAATCAGTAGGTGTAGGCATAGGGCTTATTGCTGTACATATCTTGATAATAAAAGAGATTATATTAAGAGAGAGAATATACAGTGTTAAAGCCGTTTAGTCAACAACAACAACAATAACAAAAAACCCAACGCCTCAAGGACTCCCGCATAGCCATTTTAAGGACGTTTAGTGCTTAGTGAATATTTTTCTGGTTCCATATTTTTCATGTTGGAGAAATTAGCTTTTAGAAGAGCCTTATTTTCATCATCAGAAAAAAAAAGGTAAAACCTATTTTTAACGCTGGTTGCCTTTTGCAGTTCACCTCTTCGTCCTTTTATTTTGATTATACTGTTGAGTTCCGTATGGTTTGTGCGATACCAGCAGTTTGCATATTTGAGTTATTATCAACTCTCTCATGAATGTTTTGAGTTATTAGTATGATGTTAAGAAGTATAAAAGTGGTTTATATGGAAGTGACAAGGAGATCATTTGAGTGTCTTAGTGGTTATTTGGATGTTTGAATAATCGAAAAGCTGTTATAGGATTTTTGAGTATTGAGATAATAGCGAACTTCTGGTTGATGTTGCATATTTTAAGCAACATTTAACTATGTCATGTCTTTTATGAGATTCTGAACTTGGAACTTTGAAGTTATATTTGATAGATTTGGCCTTTATTCTGTCTTTAGGCTGCTGAAAGGCTTGTTATGAGCACGGGGGAGCTCAAAAATCAGCTCGAAAAGTTTC
Source organism: Simmondsia chinensis (assembly GCA_018398585.1). NCBI lineage: Eukaryota > Viridiplantae > Streptophyta > Magnoliopsida > Caryophyllales > Simmondsiaceae > Simmondsia > Simmondsia chinensis. The sequence continues at coordinate 31,099,619 of JAGTTD010000002.1, read as the reverse complement.
GAAGGGATCCAAGTATATCAAGTGAGATGTTCTCTTTTTAGTTTATCTAATTTAAACTTCCATTGTATTTTAGTATGAGATATGTATTTCTCCTAGAATACTATCTGTCTGTGATAATTGGATCAGTCTGGAATCAATTTTATGTTTTGGCACACTTTCTAATTTTTTCTTTCGTCTCATCACATTGTTGATTATCCACCTCCAATAGGGAGAGAGAAGGAGAGGGGGGGGGGGGGCGGCGGAATGAGAGAACAATGTTGGCCTAGCAACATACTCTTTTTTCGTGAATATAGTCAGACATGCTATCAAGGGAAATTTGATGGTCCATAGCTTTGAAATCGAATGGGTAAGGAGTCTTCTGATGACATGTATCAGGTGAGTTCTCTTTTATACTAAACTTTGTTGGCAAGGAAAGTAAGCTATTTTGGTATTCAAAGTATATCGGCAGTTTTGGTCCCTGTATGGCCATATAAGCCCTTTCTGTGAAGTGGGTGCTATTGATGAAACTTAGAGGCTCCAACTATGTGTTGGAATTTGGAGGCAGTGTGCTTCAATTTTGGAGTCTTGTGTTTTTGCCCCAATCCCACATAGAAAATCTAAAGGAAAAGAGTTTAGCTTATATACCCTCTCGTTATTGTACTTGGTAAAGTATTGTCGGGTCTAGAGTGGGTTTTGTGAACCACACACGCGCTGGCCTCGCCTCGGTGCGTCGCGGTGCAGTGCAGACTTTTTCTAATCGGACTTTTATTTTTACAACCTTTGCATTTGTTTAAGTTGTCGTAAAAAAACTTGTGATGAATTCTTGCTGTCGGGTTGAGCTCGAGGCCTTTGGCTTGAGCTCAAGGTGTATCCCAGTTGGCCAACGGCTCTTTTAAAGAGCCGTTTTTGGGGGGGGGGGGGGGCAACGGCTCCCCCCCTTGCTTTTTAATTTTAAAAAAAAAAAAAAATCTATAAATACCCATCCCCCATTCCATTTCTTCACAACAAATCTTCATCCAATTCTCTCTTCTCTCTCTAGATTCATCTACTTCCTTTTACTTGCAAGAATTGTGCACCTCTAGCTCGTAGAATCTCGGTCAAGTTCGAATTTCATTGTTCACTTCGGTAAGTTTAGTATCAAAATTTTATTTGTTTCGCATTTTTATCTACTTAGTTTGCATTAGTAGCTGCATTTTTTAAATACTAATCATTTATACTACAATGGCACACAACGCATCGTCGTCTGGAGCCGGTCGTTCTAGTTCTAGCTCTTCTCGACCTCCTAAAGTACCTAAGAGGGGTAGAGTTGTCGAACTTGATACTGATGAACGAGCAATTTTGGAGCCAGGCCAATCACCTCCATACACTGACACCATAGATTGGGACCTCCACCAACAATAGTACTACAACGACCAGGATTTTTCCGAGTCAGGTGGTAGTGGTGGAGATTCACAGACTGAAGAGGAACCCACATCCACCACCGAATCCCAGCCTGCAAGAACTAGTACTAGTAGGCGTAGTACTAGTGGGGTATGGGAGCACTTCAACTTAGATAGGAACAATAATAAAGCGATTTGTACATTATGTGACTCACCCAAGCCCTTTAGTCATCCACCGGGCCGTGGGACAGGCACATTAACTAGACATATAATTAGGTGCCACCCCGAGCAAGACCCAGGTAGAGCCCAACAACATTTAGTATAGGAAGTGACCGGTGCGCTTGCTAACTTTAGGTTCTCCCAAGAAACTAATAGACAGGCACTAGCTAAATATGTAATTAAGTCCGAAAAGCCTTTTAGCACCGGCGAAAACCCTAGTTTCGTGGAGTATCTCCAAACAGGAAGGGTTCCTCGGAACACTTTAAAGCGGGAGGCGTTTAAAGCTTACAATAAGATGAAAACTGAGGTTTTGGAAATTTTTAGGGCGAACACGAGCATGTTCTCGTTGACGTCCGACACTTGGAAGTAGAAACCCGGTGTTAACGGCACACTGGATTGATTCCTCTTTCACCATTCAAAAACGAATAATCCATTTTGCATATTTAGATTATCCCCACACTGCCGACATAATCACGGGTGCGATTATGGAGGCAGTCCGCGGGTGGGGGATAGAACGTCATACTTTTAGTATCACGTTCGACAACGCTACTAGTAATAACGCATCCATTAAACAACTAAGTAGGCATATAAAACCTGTGTTAGGTGGGCAATGTTTTCATTTACGTTGCATCTGTCATATACTGCCTTTAATGGTGATGGATGGTTTAGGTCTAATAAGCGCTTCTCTTTCCACTTTAAGAGATGTAACAGTAGCAATAAAATCATCCGAAACCAGAAAGAAAAGATTTAAACTTCTCTGTAGGATGCATGGGCTAGAGTATAAATAATTTAAATTAGACACACCAACTAGGCGGTCATCAATCGTAGAAATGTTAGAGCGCATACTACCATATAAGGATGTCCTAGTGGAATTTGTATAGGATACTCGTTCAGATTTAAGTGATTATAATCTGAAGATGTACACTGGGACACAATTAACGAAATTTGTAAATTTTTTACCATTTTTAGAGACGCTACCAACTTTTTTTCCGGTTGCTATTATACAGCCATACCACAAGCAATATCTTAGATTGATTGATATTGTATCTTGGATGTCGGAAAATGAATCGAACCCCGTGTTGACTGAATCTATTAAAGCAATGAAAACCAAGTTTTATAAATATAATTCTGAACTACCCCTGACATACTGTTTTGCCACTATTTTGGATCCCTGTTGTAAACTCACGGGTTTGAACTTGTTCGCCAAATATTTTTACGAACAATTAAAATATGAGTTCAATACCGAAAAATTCATTGCGCAAGTCGATTTAGACCTACACACTTTATTTTCCCATTATTCTTAGAGATTATCGTCTGATAATCCATATGTTACTCCTACTACAGTTGGATCTTCAACATCTAGTGGAAGTAGTGCACACACGTCGATTGCGTGGAAGCTGTTCGGCCAATTCACGCCTACATATCATGTGACGAGTTAGATTACTATATGCGGACGCCGCTAATCCAGTTCTTCCCGACACTGGCGAATCCGCAATTTGATATTTTAAAATGGTGGTGTACAAATCAAACCCAGTATCCCGTGCTTTCCACCATGTCACGTGATATACTAATGTGTCTGGTGTCTTCAGTAGCATTGGAGTGTACTTTTAGTCTTCGTGGCAGGTTGCTTGGAGCGAAGAGGGCGAAGCTAGCACCATCCAGCTTGGAGATGTCCGTGTGCTTAAAGGACTGGATGCATGTAGAGGCTAGGGACCAAAACGTACTGAGGCTGGGTTCATCGAGCGAGGATGAAGACGACCGCACTACCGATACATCAGACGGCGGCACATCAACCCCCCCCCCCCCCCCCCCCCCCCCCCCAACCAGCGTAGACTAATTTCTTATTGTTGCACGTTTATATCTTGTTTGTACTTTTTAATAAATATATTTGTACTTTTAAATAGATCCTACCAACTGCTGTAGTTGTATTTGTTACATTATTTACCATTACCATAATTTATTATACATTTTATTTTATTACATATATTTAGCATTATTACTGATTATGATGGATTGTATTTGTATCCTATATTATTCATCAATGAACTATAATAATTTTTGTACAAAATGAATTTGTATTTTTTTAATTTTGCATGTTTAAAAAACCAGTGGGGGCCGGGCCAGCCCGGGCTCGGGCCTGGGCTAAGCCCCAGAGGCCGGGACCCAGGCCGGGACCGGCCCGGTTTCCCAACTAGGCCTGGCCCGGCCTGACCCGCTATAGTGCGGACCTAGAGGGCCTGGGCCCGGGCCTGGCCCAATCCTCCCCGTGGCCACCTCTACAAGAAGCCTTAGAGCAAGGGTAGACCTAATGCTCGAGAAGAAGACAATAGTAGCAAGCAAGGCCAATCTTGAGGAAAGAGGCCAATAGAAAATGTTGATGACGGCCAAAAGAGGAACAAAGGAACGTGTTGGACTTGTGGCAAGACTTGTCATACCTTGAGGAATTGCTGGAAGGGTTTGGGACCTGGAAAGTACATAGAACATAGGTCCCAGGCTAATCTCACTGAGGAAGGAGACGTGTTTGTTGCCATGATCTCTGAGATGAATATGGTTGGGAACACGGTCGAGTGGGTTGTAGATACTGGTGCCACAAGGCATATCAACCCCAATAAGGGCCTGTTCCATGAATATGAGATAGCCACCAATGGGGAGAAAGTGTATATGGGCAATTTCAGTTCAGTCTCTGTCCTGGGCAAGGGAAAGGTCCTCCTTAAACTCAACTCTGGAAACTCTGTGTTTGCTGAACGTGCTGCATGTTCCTGATGTGCGTAGGAATTTAGCCTCGGTTGCGTTGTTGAACCAAGCAGGCTTTAAGTTAACCTTTGAATCTGACAAGTTAATTCTCATCAAAAATACCAACTTCGTTGGAAAAAGATTCTGTAATGGTGGTCTGTTTGTACTAGATTTGATGAATGAGAATGCATCTACTTTTGCTTATATTGTTGAGTCTTTGGATTTGTGGCATGTTAGGCTTGGACTTGTAAACTTTAATTTGGTTAAGAAACTTAAACAAATGAGTTTAATCCCTGATTGCAATTTAACCGAACCTGATAAATGCGAAATATGCGTCGAGGCCAAACATTCAAAGAAATCATTTAACAAATCAGTTGAAAGGACTTCAAGCCTACTCGAGCTAGTACATTCTGACCTTGGTGACTTTAAGAGCACCATGAGTAGAGGTGGAAAAAGGTATTACATCACATTTGTAGATGACCACTCGAGATTCACTAAGGTTTATCTCCTATGTACTAAAGACAAGGCTGAGGAAATGTTTCTGAAATATAAAGCTGAGGTTGAGAACCAACTAGACCGTAGGATCAAGAGGATTAGGTCTGATAGAGGAAGTGAGTATGATACTACCTTCCTTAAGAAACATTGTCAGAAACTTGGCATAGTTCATGAGGTCTTAGTCCCTTATACACCTCAATAGAATGGTATAGCTGAGAGGCAAAATAGAACTCTAAAAGAGATTAAGATTGCCATGGTTATTAGCTCAGGCTTACCCTCGAGCTTGTGGGGGGAAGCCATGTTTTCTGCTTGTCATGTACTAAATAGGGTTCCGCATAAGACGTTAGATAGAACCCCTTATAAATTGTAGAAGCGCTATGCGCTTAACCTTAAAAACTTGAAAGTGTGGGGGTGTCTAGCTAAAGTAGGGATTCCTGAATTTAAGAGAAGTGAGATTGGTCCTAAAACTATAGATGCTATCTTTATTGGTTATGCCATGAACAATGCTGCATATAGATTCATGCTTTTGAGTGACTCGAGCCCTGGGCTCGGTAAGATAATGGAATCTCGAGATGTTGAATTCTTCGAGAATAAATTTCCCATGAAAGAATCTATGCATGCTTCATTACCTGATTCTGCACTTGTTGCATCTGCATCATGATCTAGTTATGCACCCCCTCAGCTCGAACTGAGACTAGCTTTGGACCAGATTTCATTACTACTTTCTTGTCTGAGCATCATGATTCTGATGAACATGTCGTGAATGCATTCATACTAGAGGAAGATGCCAAAACTTAGGACGAGGCCATGAGAACCATAGATGCTCCTTTTTGGAGAGAGGCCTTAAGTAATGAGTTAAGACTATATAACGAGCAATTACACTTGGATGTTAGTGGACCTTCCTATAGGATGCAAACCTATAGGGTGTAAGTGGGTGTTTAAAAAGAAACTAAGGACTGATGGGTCCATAGAGAAATTCAAGGCTAGGCTGGTGGCTAAAGGGTACACCCAGAAACAAGGAATAGACTTCTTTGATACTTACTCACCCGTAACTAAGATTGCCATTGTGAGAGCTCTGTTAGCTCTAGCATCTGTACATAATCTTGTAGCACTTCAAATGGATGTAAAAACTGCATTCTTGAATGGTGAACTTGAGGAAGAAATTTACATGGAACAACTCGAGGGGTTTGAGGTTCCTGGTATGGAGCATAAGGTGTGTAAACTTGTAAAGTCTTTGCATGGGCTTAAGCAAGCTCCTAAATAATGGCATAAAAAATTTGATTGCACTTTGGTCACACATGGTTTTCTTGTGAACAATGGTGATGCAATGTGTACTCTAAGCATGTTGATAATGATTGTGTGATAATATGCTTGTATGCTAATGACAAGCTTATTTTTGGAACAAGTGTGAATGTTGTAAATGATACCAAGTCTTTCTTGAGTACATGTTTTGATATGAAAGACCTAGGTCAGGCCGATGTGATACTTAGGGTTAAAATTACTAGAACACCTGAGGGTTTGACCTTGAGTCAATCCCATTACATGGAGAAAATCTTGAAGAAGTTTGGTCACTTTGATGACATATCTACTAAAACTCCACATGACCCTAGTGTTCATTTGATGAGAAACACAGGAGATACTGTATCACAGGCTAAATACGCTAAGATAATTGGTAGCGTAATGTTCTTAATGAACTACACTCGTCTTGATATTGCCTATGTCGTTAGTAGACTTAGCCATTACACCCATAACCCTAGTGATGAGCATTGGAGTGCCTTGAGAAGGTTGTTAAGATATCTTAAAGGTACCATGAATTGGGGTTTACACTATAAAAGGTTCCCTGCTGTGTTAGAGGGATACTGTGATGCTAATTGGGTGTTTGATTGTGATGAAATTCATTCTACTAGTGGTTATGTATTTGTGCTTGCTAATTGTGCTATTTTGTGGAAATCATCTAAACAAACCTGTATTGCTAAATCGACCATGGAGTCAGAGTTTATTCTCTTGAAATGACAGGTTTGGAAGCTGATGAGGAGTATCCTGGGAGACATTCAATTGTGAGGGAAACCTGTGCCTTCAGTGTCGTTGCACTGTGACTCATGAGCAGACATTGGAGTTGCTCAAAGTGAGGTTTATAATAGCAAGAAGAGGCATATTCGCCTCATGCATGGTGTCGTGAGAAATTTGATCAAGAACAATGTGATCTCACTCTAATTTCTGAGGAGTGAGAAAAATCTAGTAGATTTTCTTACGAAAAGCCTTGCAAGGAATTGATAAATGAAACAGCAGAGGGAATGGGTCTAAAGCCCCTCTGTGTGTCCTAATCTTGGCAGATACCCGTTTCGGGAGTTAGTCTCGATGTTCAATGGGTCAAACGAAGTCAGAGACTGGGAAATTTGTGATAAGCACTCGAACCCTTCCCATGTTTGCTGTATGAGTGGTTATAGGATCTGCTGAATTTGCCATGGCGGAGGTTGAGCTTGTCCATAGCCCTTTGTGGTGGTGTGGGATAGCACACTTGATGGACACACCACTACTGTCATGATGTGAGGATGAGCCTTTGGCTCTTAATGATATCCATAGCCTTTTACGGTGATGCGGGGTAGCGCACCTGATGGACTCACCTACGGGTCTGTGGGGGGTAGAAAGTCCTCCTGTCGAGAGTATGGGTTTACTCTCTAGAGCAATTCTGATACTAGGTTTTGGATTATTTTGAGAGACCTCGTACGTCCTGATCGTGGAGTGCGTTTCAGCCTCGAGAACCACATGAAGGGGTTAGGTGTGCTCCTCACAACTTGTTCACCAACGGGTGGTTGTGGGACATGCTTAGTCACTAGGTGCTGTTTCAAGTCCAAAAGACAATAGCATCGTCCCTTTCTCAAAATTGAACCATTTGGGGGATTGTTGGAATTTTGGGGTAGTGTGTTTCAATTTTGGAGTCTTGTGTTTTTGCCCCAACCCACATAGAAAATCTAAAGGAGGAGAGTCTAGTTTATAGACCCCCTTGTTATTGTACTTGGTAAAGTATTGTGGGGTCTAGAGTGGGTCACCACACACTCATGCGCGCCCTCCTCGCCGAGCAGCCGGCGCATCGCGGTGTGGTGCAAACTTTTTCTAACCCATAATTTTATATTTACGAACTTTGTATTTGTTTACGTTGTCGTAAACAAATTGGTGATGAAGTTGTATCCCAGTTGACCTCGAGGGTGCTGCCTCGAGGAGTTGTCCACACTCTAGGTCTCGAGGCTACAACCTCAAGCTCGGGTACGCATTTTGGCCACGTCTTTTCTCTCTCTTTCCTTAACTAATTTTTTTCCATAACTGACCAGATTTTTAGGCTCCCATATCCGCCACTTTCCTTGTTTGAGGCGGATTCTTGACCTTGATATTTTCCTTAACCAACAAGGAATTTGCTCTATAAATACGGTTCCTTAGGGTTATGTTTGATACATGGAAAAAACTTAATTTATAGAAATTGAAACACAATTAACATAGAAAATTCTCCTTCTCCTTCATGGCTTTCTTTCTTTCTCAAGTATTCTCTCCTCCGTTACTGAGCAAGTTAGGGCGTACTCCAACCTATCTCTCTAGAGTACACTGTTGAGGTGGGTGCCATGTTAACCCTGGGGGTTGGAGTGCCGCTTACCCCATTGTGCCTCTGTGGGGTCATAAATGACTTAGGACAGTGGATTCTCCACGGCGCAACAATTTATTCGATCTATTTTTTCCCTTCTATTATTTTGTTAAAATTGTTTCTTTCATCGTTCCTGTAATCTTGAAATCAATCCTATTGTTATAAAAGAGATATCTGGTCGCTCATTCACCTATTACACTAACACTATGGAGCAAATAGAAGTGTGACTTGCAGCAATCTTTGCTTGTCATTTGTCACCCCCCGAACCTCATAGCTAGGAGGTGATAGCCCGCTTGCTGTTTTGTCCAAAACGTTTGTTCATCTTTAAGAACCTCAAAATCAGTTACAGTAAGCCTCAAGATAAGAGTATCATGACCTATCCCATGAGTTTATCCTCTAATCTATTTGTGAACTCACACGCATTAAAGGGCTCTCTAGACAACCACCTTGACTTTTGGCAGGCTACCACTTTTTTGTTTTAAGCATAACAATCGCCACCACTTGAATTTTTGTCTTTGTCAGCAAAGTAGTACTTCTTATCCAATCCAAAATTTGGTATTGTTTTGTGTTTTTGTGTTTTTTCATTATAGACCCTTTTTTATAACGAAAATGAAGAGTTTCAAATTGTTGTCTTGAATCTGATTTCCAAAAATAAAATTGAAAATTTGTAAGAATGACTAGATATTCAGATTCCATACATGCGATGGCTCTTATGCTTCTTCTTTGCTTGCGGAGGAAATTAAGGTGGTTACATGCTTAATGTAGAAAACGGTTGTCTTTATTTGTAAGGATGCCTGTAAGTGAAGTAGTTACATAGTTACATACAAGAGAGCAATGTTGAAAGATCATTGATTTCATACCATCGCTCACACCTTCAACCTTCAGCCAGAAGCTAAGGGAAAGAGAGTGGTGTAAGTTTCTAGCTCCTGGGGAAAAGATCCAAAACCACAAGAATTCTATAAAGGACTAAAACCTCACAAGTTTATTTTTGGTAAAAGAAAGGTTATGCTTTGCCTCAGTATAAGATGAGAACTGTAAAACCTTGAAGTAGAATGAATAGTACAAAAAGCTCCTTGGAGCAGTTCATTTACTTTCATCATTGTACGAGTATAACCATTTTGCATGACTAAGATTTGGTCTTAACACAATTTCCTGAAGTTTACCGGTTGTTGCTCCTTAAAGTATGTTTGTTAGAGTATAATGTATAGTGGGTCATAATTGTATATATTAGGCCCATTGGGCTTATTATGTTTGTAATCCATTAGAGATGTAAACATTATAAATATACGAGAGAGCTCCTATTCTAGGGGTACCAATTATTCCACATTCATACTTTCTCATGGTATCAGAGCAAACCCTAGCTCTCTCTTAAAAATAAAGGCAAATCCTAGCCGTTTTCTCCTTTCTTTAACCCTAACCCTAGCCCTAAGCCGGCGCCACCACTACCTCTCAACCATCGCCCCCGTTGTCTTCCTCCTCTCTCTAATGGCAGACGCAACCTCCTCCACCACCGCTCCTTTGGACGCTGTGCCACCCCAAACCGCCGGTCGTCCCCACATCATTTAGCGTCTCAAATATTCGTCATCAAATTTCTTCAACCCTAGATCTGAACTATCCGTCTACATATCTAGTTTGGCGTCGTTCTTTTCTTTCTGCCTTTAAAGGTTATGCTGTGGATGATCACCTTGATGGCACCTCCTCTCAATCTGCTATGTCAGATCCCGACTATCGCTATTGGAGATAGGTTGACGATCTTCTTATTTCATGGATACTAGGTACTATCTCTCCCGATCTTGCTAATGCTGTGTGTGGTACTGATGATGATGTCACGACTACATCCCTTTGGGGTTCTATTACCCGGCTTTTTACTGATTTTGCACAATCACGTCAATTGCAATTTAAACGTGAATTAACTAATATCAAGAAAGGCAATCTCTCCATGTTAGCCTTTCTCACGAAGATTAAATCTTTGGCTGATAATCTCAAGTCTGTCAATGCCTCTATCACTGATGTTGATATGGTTCTTGCTGCTGTGGATGGTCTTTCTGATGAAAAAGATTACAGTGCTGTTTGTACATCTGTTACGTCCCGTGCTCCCTTCCCATCCTTTATTGAGGCCCGTACTATGTTGATGAATGAGGATTCTCGTCTTAAGAATGCCAATACAAGTTCTTCATCTGTTATTCTCGCAGCCGGGGCCTTGAGTGCGCACCCGGCCCCTCCGCGGGTCACGGTCACACCGGCTGTACCGCCACCACCGCAGCCGCAACCAACCGATCAGCAGACAGCCTTCCCTGCTCAACAATAGCAGCCCGGTTATGGAAATCAGTATGATAATGGCCGTGGTAACGGTCGTGGTCGTGGAGGTCGTGGTAATGGTTGTGGTAAAGGTAGAAACGGTTGCGGTTATGGTAATCAGTGGATGCAAAATATGTGGGCTCCGAATTTCAGGGGCATGCCATACATGCCATTTATCCCGCAGTTCAACACGCAATATTGACCTTATTTTTTTGGTTCTGCTCCCTCGGGTGGTAACGTTTCTAATCCACAATTTCATCCTGCAAATAATGTTTATACCATTGGCTATGGCTTCTATCCAGGTTTTGATGCGAGTCAGTTCTCTCCACAATATTATTCCACCCCTACTCTTGATCCCCCTTGGGTCATGGATAGCGGGGCCTCCTCCCACATGACAAATAATTCGGGTATCCTAACGTCCTTGTCTCCATGCACCGGGTCTGATAAAATTTTAGTTGGTAATGGTGCTTGTCTTTCTATCTCTTAGGTCCTGTTTCATATCTACTTCTGCAGGTCGCTTTGTTTTAAACAAAGTTCTCTTTGTTCCTGGTCTCTCTAAAAATTTACTTTATGTTCGTCAATTTTGTTCAGATAACAATTGTCTCCTTGAATTTGACTGTTTTGGTTTTTCTGTCAAGGATCCTAAACTGAAGTCAACTATCATCCGTTGTGTCAGTCCGGAACCTCTTTTTACAGTACCAGGATCATCTACCATTACTACATCGTTCGTTGCTTCACGAGTCTCCTCTTCTCTTGGGCACCATCGCTCAAGCCGTCCAGGAGAACCAGTTTTGTCATCATTAGTAAAGCAAAAATTTATTTCCCGTTCCAGTCCTTTAGAGTCTAGTTTGTGTCATGCTTGCCAACTAGGCAAGCACAGTGGTTTACTTTTTCAGAAGTCTGTTTCTAGTACTACACGTCCTTTTGACATTGTTCACTCTGATGTATGGACATCACCTGTTCTTAGTTTCAGTGGTTATAACTATTATTTGTTATTTTTGGATGATTATTCTCATTTTGTGTGGATTTACCCGATGCGTTCTAAATAAGATGTGTTTGATTTGTTTCTTCAATTCCATGCGTATCTTAAATTATTTTGGTGTGGAAATCAAACAGTTTAAGTGTGACAATGGGACTGAATATATTAATCGTGATTTTAATGGCCTTGTTATACAACGGGGTATTCTTAGTCGGGTCTCGTGCCCTCATACATCCCAACAAAACGGGAAAGCTGAACATATGCACAGAACTATTGGTAATATGATGCGATCTCTCCTTTTTCAAGCTTGTATGCCTTTGGAGCATTGGGTTGAGGCTGTTTCTGCTGCTACTCATCTTATTAACTTGTTGCCCTCTACTGCTATTAAGAAAAAGATCCCATATCAATGCTTATATAAACAAAATGTTGATTATGCTCACCTTCGTGTTTTTGGATGTGTCTGCTATCTTAATTTGACAGCTACTGCTCCACATAAACTTGCACCTCGGTCTACTTTGTGTGTTTTCCTGGGCTATCCACCAAACCATAAGGTGTACAAACGCTTAGATATTTCTACTAATGAAATCATCATTTCGAGGCATGTTGTGTTTGATGAAACAAATTTTCCTTTTGCTCGGTTGGGTACCTTTCCTTAGGAAACGATGACTCGTCTCCATCAGGTGTTCTCATCACCTCTTGCTTCTTCCCCTTTCGTCGGCACCGCCCCCGTTCCGCAGGCCATACTGGGACCACCGCAACCGGACGGCTCGCAACAGGTCTCCACGATGGTGCCTGGTTCGCCACTTGCTGCATCCGTGCCCAATACATCACGGGTCACCACATCTGTGCCCGGGTCACCTCATGTTCCGTCCATAATCAATGCACCGTGCCTACCTCGGGATGCTTCCCGCACACTTCATCCTATGATCACATGCTCCGAAGCTGGTATTGCGAAGCCCCTTCTTAAACCTTCTATGCTTGCTCATAATATGTTGCCTGAGGTTCCCTTCTCTTATAAGCAGGCTCTTACAGATGATAATTGGAAGAACGCAATGCTTGATGAATATAATGCCCTTATTCATAATCACACATGGGATCTTGTTCCTCCCCCTACTCATGGTAACATTGTTGGCTCTAAATGGGTTTATCGCATTAAGCAAACTTCGACAGGTGAAGTTGAACAATATAAAGCTCGATCGGTTGCACAAGGTTTCACACAGAGGTGTGGCATTGACTATGGTGAAACCTGTAGTCCTGTTGTTAAGCCCGCTATAGCTCACACGGTTTTAGCCCTCGCTAATAGCTTGATGTTAAGAACGCCTTTTTAAATGGATATCTCAATGAAGAGGTTTATATGAAGCAACCTCCTGGTTTCATCGATTCTCAACTCCCTGATCATGTTTACAAGTTAAACAAGTCTCTTTATGGTCTTAAGCAGGCACCTAGGGCATGGTACACTTGCTTCGCTACTTATCTCCACACGCTTGGCTTCACCAGCTGTAAGTCTGATTCATCACTATTTGTTTTACGTTGTGGCCGTGACATGGCTATACTGTTGGTCTATGTGGATGATATAGTTCTTACTGCATCTTCTGCTATGCTTTTTCAAGCTCTACTTCGCTCTTTATGCTCTGAATTCGACATGATAGATATGGGTCGCCTTAATTATTTTCTTGGGATCTCGATTTCTCACTCTTCAGATGGTCCTTTCTTATCTTAGTCCAAGTATGCTCACGATCTGCTTGATAAGATCAACATGTTCTCCTGCAAGCCCGTTGCTACACCTACAGATTCCAAGTCCAAACTTTCAATAGATGATGGCGATCTCATGCTCGATCCTACCTTATATAGATCCACAGTTGGTGCTCTTCAATATCTTACTTTCACTCGCCCCGATATCTCTTATGCTGTGCAACAAGTTTGTTTGTTTGTGCATGCTCCGCGTTTACCTTATTGGATGACAGTTAAACGCATTCTTTGGCACATAAAGGGCACCATTGATTATGGCTTAACCATTTCCCCTTCCCATGTGGACCAACTTGTGGTATACTTTGATGCAGACTGGGCTGGATGTCCTGATACTTGCCGCTCTACCTCTGGGTTTTGTGTTTTCTTGGCAGGTAACATCATTTCCTGGTCTTCTAAACGCCAGCCTACAGTTTCCCGCTCCAGCGTCGAGGCCGAGTATAGGGCGGTAACAAATGCCGTCTCTGAGTGTTGTTGGCTTCGTTCTCTTCTGAGTGAGCTTGGTCTTCTTCTTCCACGCGCCACCTTACTTTACTGTGATAATATCTTGGCTATGTACTTGTCCATTAATCCTGTGCAGCACGCTTGCACCAAGTATATTGAGATCGATATCCATTTCGTCCGAGAGCGCGTCCACATAGGTCTTGTTCGGGTTCTCCACATTCCTTCGTCACAACAGACAGCTGACATCTTTACCAAGAATCTATCACGGCAACTCTTCCTTCTATTCAGACACAACCTTTGCATTCGTTTATCTCCTGCTTCGGTTGAGGGGGGATGTTAGAGTGTAATGTATAGTGGGTCATAATTGTATATATTAGGCCCATTGGGCTTATCGTGTTTGTAATCCATTAGAGATGTAAACATTATAAATATACGAGAAGGCTCCTATTCTAGAGGTACCAATTATTTCACATTCATACTTTCTCATATGTTAATATAATGTATAGTGGGTCATAATTGTATATATTAGGCCCATTGGGCTTATTATGTTTGTAATTCATTAGAGATGTAAACATTATAAATATACGAGAGGACTCCTATTCTAGGGGTACCAATTATTCCACATCCATACTTTCTCAATGTTCCCTTGTAAATTACGGGCTACTTCAAGGAGAAGTTACGTAGTTGACTGCAAACATGGAGTTTTGACCATATAATCTTTAAAACTTTCAAATGGAGTTTCACTCTCTGGGTTTGATAAATTTATTTTGGTAATTTGTAATACTATACAACCATCAAATGGAATCAGTTGTTGTCTGCAAAATGTACCTGGACTTTCATGAGTTGAAAATGTAGCAGCCAAGCCAATGCTTCTCCACCTATCTTTACGACTAAATGTAAAATATTAATTGTGATGTGAATTAAAAATTGAAATGCAAAGCTTGGATTCGCCAACAAAATTTAATGTGAGCTGAGTTTTAGCTTTGGTGAAGGATAGAAAACGAGTTAAATGGATTTGATTTGGTTTTGGTTTGGGCTTTGGTGCTATGCACCAAATTGCATTCATGCTCTGTTCAATAATTAAGCTTGTTTAGGCTTGCATGCCTACAAGCCTGAGCTTTATCAGGCCTAGGTTCAGCTCGGTGAGCCGGCTCGACTTGGTTCGGGCTGGGTGATGAACTGAACTACGTCTGCTGAGCCAGATCGAGGGCTTGCGAGCCAGCCTGGCTCATTTATGTCCCTTATTCTTCACAGTAAGTTTCAAGCTTGTTTAGGGGTTGGAGATGTTTGGCAAACAAGTTAGTGAACTGCTGAGGATTGGTCCTTGCAGGAATTGTTTTCTTTTATGTGCGAATTAAGAAACTGGGTGGTATTGAACGATTTGGTAACTAAGCACATGAGTAATGGTTGAACTCCATTTCTGCCGTATATATGTTTCTGGTAGTAACTGGTTCATAACCAGTTACTTTCAGTTACACCTCAGCTATGGTAAACTTTGTGATAAAAAATTTTGACTGACTGTATGTAAAGTCATGCATTTGAGAACCCTTTAGAAGATAGATGCAAACTCCTGAAGAATTTTTAGAAGTTGCATGTGAACCCATGAAGAATCTGTTAACTATCAAATAAACAGCTTTTGTTACAGTGATCTCACCGTGGACCGTAATGTCTCACATTTACTAAAGACCTAAGCTCATACTTTGTCTGATTGACTCTTCAGGCTGGCTCGAGGATGCAGCTTATTTTGCTGCCATTGACAGCACCTTCAATACGTCCTCTTGGTTTGATTGGCCTGAGCCTCTTAAGAATCGTCATCTTTCAGCTCTAGAGGAAATTTATGAAAGCAAGAAGGACTTCGTAAGATCTGGATAGCTTCGCGATGTTGTATGATTTAAATTATTCTTCATTGTGTGTGTTTGATTCTACTAGTTTTCCATTGACCACTATCTTATGCTCGCAGATAAATGTGTTCACTGCACAGCAGTTTCTATTTCAAAGACAATGGCAAAAGGTACGCAACTATGCACGAATGAAGGGGATCAAAATAATGGGGGATATGCCAATATATGTGGGCTATCACAGTGCAGATGTTTGGGCTAACAAGCAACAATTTTTACTGGTAGGTAATTCCCTCTTGTATAGGATGAATTGTTGTGTAGCGTTGATTCTAAATCTTGTATTGCAGTTTCTTCACTGACACTCAGCTTGTATTGCAGAACAGGAAAGGCTTTCCTCTATTAGTCAGTGGAGTACCTCCTGATCTATTCAGTGAAACTGGTCAGTTGTGGGGCAGGTTGGTGACTTCATGCTCAAAGACCTGTTTAATCATTTGACCACTATCTTGGCCATTATTGTCATTCTTATTCTTGCTGCGTGACATAATGATTTCTTAATGGGTTCATGATGCCCAGTAGAAAAGAGGGGAAAATAAGACTATATGGAGGAGCTTTGTCACTAATTTTTTATGGATAACTTGAAAGTAGTTCATGATGCCCAAGAGAAAAGAGGGGAAAATAAGACTATATGGAAGAGATTTGTCACTAATTTTTATGGATAACGTGAAAGTACTGAACGTTTTAGCAGTTCTGTTTGTCTAGTTTGGAGGAGGAATAGCCAATTGGGGATTGCCTTCCATCTACTTTCTGTAATTCTACTATTTACTTTTCCTTTTTTTTTTTCCTCAGAAGGTAAACACAGTTAGAGATGTGCACCTAGGGCTGAAACCTTGGTGGTTCTTTACCAGTAGACCACTTACAGTCCAAGTATACTTGGATACTAGATCACTATTATGGTCTATTCTCCGATTATGTGTGGCTACTACACCTTCCAAACATGCAACTATGATGTTTTTCTGTTTTCGTTCGTGCAAATTTTGCTCTCTTATCTATTTCCTTCTTTCAGTGCTAGGCCTCTTTCTACTCCCTCTTGTTGCAATGTATATTCAGCAACTCTGACTACTTTATCTTTCCTGTGAGCTGATTCCTTTCTCTGTTAATCTTATTTGTTCACACCTCCTGAACCCAAAATTTTTGCCTTTCTTGGCGCTTCTTTATGGAGTAATTTTTTCTTTTTCTCAGACACATTTCTCTCCCCCCCACCCAAGATCTCTCTATACAAAAATCCCACCACTTCTCTCCCCCTCCCTACCCTTACCCCTTGCAGGCTTCGGTCTAGGGGGGGATGCATTTATCCTCGTATGTTTAATGCTAGAGTCCCTGAATATATTCTAATCCTCAAATTCTCATGTAAATTGAATCTAGTATCTAAAGTTGCAAGGAACTCCACACATTCTTACCTACTAAAAAAGTAGTTTCCAGGGTATACTTAGCATGTTCTTCATATAACTGTCATGTCTGATAGAATATCTTATATTTGGTTGCGTATTTCAGTTGGTTTACCTTGAATTTTGGATTCTTAGATTCTTGTTTTTTGCAAATAGCCCTCTGTATGATTGGAAAGCCATGGAGAAGGATGGATTTTCTTGGTGGATATGCCGAATACGACGAGCAATAAATCTGTATGATGAGTTCAGGATAGATCATTTTCGAGGATTTGCTGGATTTTGGGCTGTCCCTTCTGGTGAGATAACAATATGTGGTTTTTTTTTTTTGGGAGGAATGCATACTGTGTTCTTATATTGTAACAAGAGTCGACATTGATGTGCAGAAGTGAAGGTTGCAACAATTGGGCGATGGAAGGTCACATTTCTATGCCTTAATCTTAGTATGGTCTTACTTTTACTTGTTAACCGCAGGTTCTTACTTAAGTTATTGTTTTGATGACAGTAGGCTGGACCTGGGAAATCATTATTTGATGCCATCTTCACGGCAGTTGGAAAGATAAACATAATTGCAGAAGACCTGGTATGTTTGCAATTATGCACCTGAGGAATTTTCTTTAAAGCAGTTTGACCTTAGGATTTATACATTATGCAGTTCAAATTTTTGAAACTTCTTCAAGGGGAAATTACATATACCAGAAGTATAATGTATTAATTTTTTTGGTCCTAGAACTTTGTAAAATATATATATATATTGTAAATTTCATGTATTTAATAAAATAGTCTAAATTGCAGTGTATACGGGTATAAAATAGGTCAATCATCCAACTCTTCTTTATTAAAAGTGTCATACCATTGTGGTCCATATATGGGATGAGAGGAATATTGCGGGGATTGTAAGGTTACCAATAAATAACGCACCGTTTCACTCTGTTGTTTGGACTATTTTACTAAATACATGTAACTTTTGGATTAAAAAGTTATTTCATGAAGTTTGTAGACTAAAAATCAATGCATCAAACTTTAGGGTACTAATATGTAATTTACCCTTTCTTCAAATTAATAGATGTTGCAAATTATTGTGGGTTTATCTTCAATGGAGGTCTCGATTGGGAGGAAGGCTTTTGCATGGAATCGAATAATGGCTATTATGTAACCTTGAAGCCGTTATGTAGTGTAAAATTAACTCTCTGTTGTGTTCTAGCTGCTAAGTGTCAATTATGATGTCTCGTCTTTCCGTGATACCCCATTTATGCAACTGTGTGACAAACACTGCAATGGCAACAGAGAGTGTGATTGAGAACTAAGAGCCTTGGGTAGACATGGATACTAATATACAAACTAGTGAAAAAGCTGACGACTGTATCTACAGAATCCTTGCTATGGGTCTAGGCGAAGGATGTGGTATGAACGCTGTTCTTAAAGGCATTTTTAGTTGGTCATCGATGACTTTAAGTGGTATGGACTCTGTATGTAGAAGGCATTTTCAGTCAGTCACATGATGACTTCATAGTGTACATTTGACTTTAGGATAGATCTTCCGCTTTCAGGAACAAATTTTGGAGATTGAAATAAAGAAGCGAAACATTAAGGTGTTGGAATTTGAATGGTGAGTTATGGGACATGATAAATAGTATCATGCAAGAGAGTAGAATATTATGAGATAGTAATGGAATAGTTCTAAGTTTCTCCTTGAGTATGTTTGACATCCGCCTGTAATGTCTGTTTCATTTGCTGATGGTTCAGCTTAATAGAGATATTTGGATGAATTCCTGAATTTATGTTGTCTTGTTAGTGGAAATCTAAGGGATTGAGCGTAAATTAGTAGTCTGGGATGGGACAGGGCTTTAATAGCTAGACATGGATCTGGCTGTTATGGTAGGGAGTAAAAACCAGATATGTGAAATGCAATTCAAGAATTTTGAGCGTGATAAAGCTAGACATAATCCCTGATAATGCAATGCACTTTTTCTCTAGAAAAAAGTTAGAGTGGACTGTGAACAAGTCAATGAAGAGTCTGGAAAAGATGTCTCACAGAGTTTAGTGTAAGGCTAGTGATGATGGTGCTTTATAGTTCCTTCAACTTCAAAAGGACATTTTTAGGCCAAGATGTTACATTTTGTAAAATAAGATGACAGTGTTAAGAGGGATAACTAACAAGATTATAAAGCAAAGTGAACAATTGCAAGTGTGAGTGAATAGTACCATTGAATCAAATAAAAGCCATTTCTTTATGTTATAGTCATTATGTAAGCAATTGGCCTTTATGTACAAGTATTTCTGTAACGCCTTCCATAGTACATGCATATTGTATTTTGTTTAATAGAACATATTTATATATGTATTTACATGTTAAAACTATCAAATGTGTACACGAATATAAATGATTATATGTTCAATCACATATTCGCAAACACAAACGTGATTACCAATCAGTTATGTAATGTACGTGACACCCTGCTTCCACAATACTATAGCCATGGCGATATATATGGATTTAATTCTATGATAGTGGCTTTTCTGAAAGATAACGATTTCACATGAGGCATTTTTAATGATTTATGGCATAGATGACAGAAGTAGTGACGACTGAAGAGTTTGTTTGAGATTAGAAGCATGGATATAGTTGATGTAATACACATCTGCGACATGTGAAGATCATAGGATTATGAAACCAGTATTATGAAGATACGTTAATTGAAGGACGATAATAACCATATCTTATGGGGTATTCATGAACTGTCACTGTCTCGGAAATAAGGCATGCCTGCATATTATTCCCAATGTAGCTGAAATGAGAAGTTGCTAGTGGTTGAACCTAGTTTGCAATTGGGCATTTTCCTACTATAAATGTGTACCTGGAAAGCTACTAGATTGAGGTTGCAATAAAGTCGCGTCGTGATCCCCAAAGATGTTCATAGGCTAATGAAGATTACTATGATTCTTGTAACCCTGTGTAGCATATAGTAGGCTGATAAAGGCCGATGATGCTGACATTGTTCGCTAGCAATTTCAGATATTATTAGATTGTCGTCCTCTTAGGATCTATTTGGTATCATTTTCTATTTGCAGTTTTTGATTTTTCTGAAACTAAACACTAGGTTTTGGGAACAACTTCTTTTGGTTTTTGGTTTTCTGTTTGTAGTTTTCGCTCAAATAAAGCCCAAAAATAAGGAACCAAAACTCAGAAACAATTGTTTCCAAATATGGTTGAGTTTCAAAAAAAAACCAAAAACTGCAAATAGCAACGATGCCAAACATACTCTTACTTATTACCTTGGTTTAAGCTTGTTTTCTTAAATGGAAGTATGCTATGCATCAGATGGGTTGTTGCAAAAAGAATTGTAACATTGGTTTGAAGCCGATTGATAATTATTGGGGAGTTTTCATAGTGCTCTTAACAAATAAATAATGACACTCCCTCAAAGATAAGTAAAAGCCCTACAAAGCCAAAATGGAACTAGAATTGGCAGCTGTATGTGCTACCATCTTATATGGGTTAAAATGTGGGGCAACTGGTATCTTTTAGGCGGATCAGCGGCCTACAATTGAGCATAAAATGAGAAATAGTAGTTTCTACGTAAATTGGGGGCTTGGATTCTCCTTGAGACACAAATGAAGGTGTCAATAGTTGGATTCAACTCTTAGCAACATGGAATAGGAAGTGTTTTTGAGTTACATGAGGAAAGATTGGGTTCCACACTCACCTGCGCCAGAAGTATTGGGAAGATGTTTCATTTAGGCCCTGCTTGGCTAAGGGTAAGTCCTCTTCCATTCTATTTCTATCATTTTCTTGCATGATATAGTAGCAATTAATGTGGGAAGAGAACCTTTTCCTCCATATATAGGAGAAATTGTTTAAGGAAAACAAGACATTTTCCTTCACAAGGAAGAACACCTTTTCCAACCTATTTGCACCTCTCCCACCCCTACTGCAACGGGGTTAATCATATGAACCCCATATATATTTGTACAATGAAATAAATTTTCTTAATTAGACAAAAGAAAATTTAAAGAGGAAATTGTTTAAAGTGAATGATTAAAAAAATTTCAATTGAAAAAATTTTGGGGAAACATTCCAAAATTAAAATGACTTTCTTCAACCAAATTAAGCCCTAATCTTTGGGCATGCATGAGTGGATTTGATGCAACCTCCCTAATGACGAATCACTATGAAATCACAATGGGAGGTTCCAGTCTCCATGGAAAATCTAGAAGTCATTTACGAGATCCTGATGATGAATAACACTAATAGAAGTATCAGATTTGTTCATTGCTTCAGAGAAGTGAACTTGGTTGCCAACTGCACAGCGAGATTTGGCCATCATATCACATCAGTCGTTCAGTGATCTCTGATGCCCAGCTCATATCTAGGCTCTTTAGTTGTTGTAAATGCATTAGGCAGAGATCTCCCCAAAAGGCTCCCTTAGCGCCTTTTCTCCTTCCCGTCATTTAAAAAGAAAGCATTATATTCTTTTTCACTGAACATGCTGAAATTTCATAAGGTATATTACTTGTCAGCGAAAAATGAGCTGCCTATGCTTTGAATGTTATGAACCCTTCTCTCATACATGGTATTTTAACTGCCGAGTTCTAGATATTACTTATCTAAACTATGATTTTGAATGACAGGGAGTAATAACCCAGGATGTAGTCCGGTTGAGAAAATCTATTGGAGCACCCGGGATGGCAGTCCTTCAATTTGGTATCAGCTTTCTGTTGATAGATCGTTTGTCCCTGGGCGTTGTGATCCATGGGTAACTATATGACGTAATGTTCTGTTCATTTCCTTTGTATAATTTGTTGGTGCAGCTTTTGGAGATGATCCTGAAAATCCTCATTTGCCACACAACCATGAGAATAATCAAGTAGCGTATACTGGAACTCATGATAATGACACGGTAAAGTTATATGTTGAAGTTCTTTTTCTGACTTTACTAGATTATGCCTCCTTTTCTATCAAGTTTTAGGGTTCTAGGTCTTCTTGTCCGTAGTCAATATTGTCAATAATCACTTGGTGAATTTGTTCATTGAGGCTTGGTAATGAATTGTCTCTTAAATGGATTATCATTTTTTGTCGATCTTGATCTTGAATTGTGATTCCTTTTTTTATTAACACAGGTCAGAGGCTGGTGGGATAACTTGAAGCCAGAAGAAAAGAAGAAAGTAAGCCCTTTCTTTTCTACTCTCCATGTTCCATTTCTAGGCATTCCAAAATAATACTTTTTCATAAACCCAAGGATTACGTTAGGTTGATGGGGTTAAAATTTGGGCCACTGCCTGGTGAGGATGGAGTAGTTACCACTATGTTGACCCCCCAAACCTCAGGCATTCCGAAATGATAGTCACTTTTTTGAACTTATTTTATTTAAACCAAGTTGAAACAGTTGCTTCTTTTGTATTAAAAACGTTGGATCTACTTCATTTGTCCCCAAAAAAATTTCTCTTTAGTTATTCCAAACAATTCCAAAATGACATTTAACTTTCCAATGCAAAAAAACATTTGCCTAAGATAATCATCTAGAAATTTGTCTAAATATGATAATAATTTAACCCAGTTTTTCATCATTACAAGAGGTTATGTTAGAAGGAAATTCATATAAAGAACTTAATTTTAGGTGGCTTTGAAAGGTAACAATTGTTTTGGCATAAAGGAGGCCTCCTACCTTTTTTTTTTTTTTTTTTTTTTTTTTGCGTTTGATCTGGGTTGAGCTGTGAGCTTCTTATGGTTTTATGATATGTCAGTTGCATCACGAATATACCATATTGACATGCAGGTGCAGAAGTACCTTTCACTCAAAGACGAAGACGATATCTCATGGGAGTTTATCCAGGTTGTGCTATCTTCAGTGGCCAAAACTGCGATTGTGCCAATGCAGGATATCCTTGGACTGGGAAGCTCTGCCAGGATGAATATTCCCGCTACTCAGGTAAAATTCTCCCAATTTTGCTAAATCTGTTAGTTGTAAAATACAAATTACAGAACTCCTCTTTCCCTTGGTTTTGGAGGAATTTTAGAAAACAGGAATTATGAAATACGAGTACATATCTGATTAATTTTCTAGTCAAGTTTGATGAAACCAGTTAAACATAATTGTGCCAACGAGTTTTTTTGCTGGCGGATCCAGAAAGTGTTTTTATTGGGGCAGCAAGGATCTATGAACTCACAGATTTTGGTACCATTTTTGAATTTAGAATTAAAAGAGGGGAAAACATCCATACTAACTACGAAAGAAATGAGAGTTTTGACTGCCATTAGTTAAGAAAAATATTCCAAAAATTAAAATAATAGTATCAACACAAAAAATTCATGAATATAAGATGAAAGCATGGTTAAAAAAATACATAAAACATGAGTTATAACATTACAATTTTGTATAAGATTTTACCCCCTCGTTCTGAACTAACACCACTAACTGCCTGATGAATTAATGTAATATCTAGTATTTATTTATCTGGTGAATAGAGAAAGTGCTGGCAAGTGACCAGGGGCAATTTAATTTTTGTCTAATTACATATTATATATTAATATGTGACCTCCCTGGAAGTCCGAAGTTAGGTGTGTTTGGGCGAGAGTAGTACCAGGATGGGTGACCTCCTAGAAAGTTTTCACCCTCAGGTTAGGGGCACTCGGAAACCACCTCTCTTCAGGGGTAATATCCTGAAGGGGGAAGGCTGCGTACATCCACCCCCCCCCCATAAACCCTGCTTAGGCGGGAGCCTTAGGGCATTGCGTATGTTGCTTTTACATCTTATATATAATATTTAATTTGTATTAATCCGAACTCGCCTGGGTGCATGCCCTCGCTCGATTTTATGATTTCCATGATGTGGGTGGCAAATTTAGGAATTTATCATGTAGGCCGCAATAAAAAATAACAAAATTATTTTAGTGTTTATACAATACAACAGGACAGAGAATTCAAATCTACTATACTTCGCGATTAATGAATGAATGTATATATGTTTACATATATGGGAAGGGAAAGCAGGGCTACATTTTTTTTAAAAAAGGAACATTAAAGTTGTTGTACAAACCGCTTTTGTAAATCTATGAACCCCACGACCTACTACTTGTGGGATGCCTTCTTAACCATCAAAACAAATCATTCTACTTGATATAGATGGCACCCTGGATAGTATAAAAGTATTTTTAATTTTTTTAAGCAGATATAAGGTATTACTATAAAGTTACAGGGTCTACGCATCCTGTGTATGTCAACATAGATCTGCCACTCCATGATGTACTACCGAGTAGCTCATAATTTCTTGAACTTTTCATTTTGCCTGGTAGTACCGTTTTGAGATAAAAGATACTTGAATACTGATATATTACCTGGTCACTTCAAATTATACCAAAATTGAAGAAAAATCTGAGTAAATAGTTGAGCCTGACTTTCGGACAGATGTCTC